>CAWLCW010000029.1:1255000-2497500 GCA_963856015.1 Helicoverpa assulta
CCCAGACGACGTTTACATCGAAAATTGAGAATTTGAATGGTACAAATTATGAAACCTGGAAGGTTCAAGTGCAGGCGTTGCTCACGAGAAATCAGGTATGGAAATACGTAAATGGAACTATACCTAAGCCGGACTCAGCAGTGGAGTCGTGCGCATGGTCTGATAAAGACGATATGGCAAAGGCTGATTTGATAATGGCAATGTGTCCAAGTGAGCTTAAACACATAAGAGGGTGTGAAACGTCGCACGAGATATGGAGAAAATTGGAGAAAACGTATGCATCTAAAGGTCCCGTAAGAAAGGCAAGTCTGTTAAAGAAGTTAACGTTGAGCCGCATGAAGGAAGGAGATGACGTACAGAGTCACCTGAATAATTTCTTCGAAGCTGCGAATATGTTAAGTGATATGGGTGTAGAAATACACGAAGACTTGATGTCTATCTTATTACTGTATAGCTTGCCAGAGAGTTACGAAAATTTTAGATGTTCTATGGAGAGCAGAGACGAACTACCAAACATAGAGGTACTAAAGATTAAGATCTTGGAGAAGGCAAATAGCTCGACTTGTACTGAAATGAAAAGTATTGAAGGAGCCATGTATGCAAAGAATAAAGGATTTAAAAAGAACTCGAACCGTAAAGAACAAAATACAAAGAGTAAATTTATATATAAATGTTATAAGTGTCATGGAGTTGGACATAAATATTCAGAATGTAAAATGAATCAAAAGAATGATGACGCGAGATGTGCAACAGAATACAACAAGGAGGGCAGTATTTTTGATATTCTTTTTAATTGTACGAACTTTTCTAATAATTTACAAATTAAAAAGAATGACTGGATCCTTGATAGTGGCTGTACATCACATTTATGTAACGATTTATATAAATTTACAGATAATTTTTGTATTTTACAGGATAAACTGAACTTAGCATCAAATCTGTCGACGGATGTAAAGGGCAAAGGTGACGTAAGGTTGTCAGCATCAGGCAGGAGGCTTATTTTGAAGAATACCCTGTATGTACCAGATCTTCGTAGTAATTTATTATCTGTAGCGAGGATTGCAGACAATGGGTATGAAGTTCAATTTCATAAAGATAGGGCCTGTATTAATTCGTCAAACGGAAATACTGTAATGACAGCCGAACGTGTAGGAAATCTTTACGTTTTTAAGAGATTGGATGAACAAGCATATTTTATTGCTGATCCAATCGACATAGTAGAGTGGCATAGTCGCATAGGTCACTTAAATGGTAAAGATCTCTTAAAGTTGTTGAACCATTGCGGATATAATACTACAGAGGCAGATTTACGTAAAATATCGAATTGTGATATTTGTGCTAAGGGAAAAATGAGTTCGTTACCTTTTTCGAGATCGGGTGGTCCATGTAATGAATTATTACGTATTGTTCATTCCGATATAGTAGGTCCTTTAAAAACACAGTCAATTGGCGGAGCGAAATATTTTGTAACTTTTATTGACGACAGTACCCGTTGGTGTGAAGTATATTTACTTGGAAAGAAAAGTGCAGTGTTTAGCGCATTTAAGCTATACAAAAGTTATGCTGAAAGACTCACAGGAAAGAAAATTAAATTTCTTCAATCTGACAACGGCGGTGAATACTGCAGTCGTGAATTTGATGAATTTTTAAATCAAGAAGGCATTCAAAGAAGGCTGAGTATTTCGCGATCACCTCAAATGAACGGAGTCAGTGAACGAATGAACAGAACTTTACTTGAAATGGCTAGATGCATGTTATTATCTTCTGGTTTGTCCGTAGGATTTTGGGCGGATGCTGTTTTGACTGCGTGCTACATACGCAATCGTTGTCCAACGAGTAGTCTAAATGGTGGTATTCCATTTGAAAAATGGACTGGAACTAAAGTCGACTTATCCAACATAAGAAGTTTTGGAGCAAAAGCCTATATTTTAGACAAGACACCAACGAAAGACAAATTCGATGCTCGTGCTAAGGAGGGAGTTTTTGTCGGGTATCCGAGATGTACGAAAGGATACCGAATTTGGATACCAGGTGAACATAAAGTCGTTGAAGCTCGTGATGTTAAATTTGTTTCCAAAGAGGAACCAAAACAGTTTCATCAGAAGGTTGAACTGGAAGTTGAAGATACACATTCAAATGCGAAAAGTCCAGTTACTACTGAATTCTATACTTATTTACCTGCCACGCATGAGACATTGACAGGCGCTGGTGATCAATCCAATGAAAGAATTCATACGGCTGTTGTACGTTCTGCCCCTGATATTGATTGTCACGGAAATGGAGATAGTTGTCCTGGTGATGTACATTCAGAGGTCGAGCCAGCTAATGAGGGAAATAATACGCAACAAGTTATCCTGAAAAGAGCCACTGGAAGACCGAAACTTGTAAAGGGAGAACGTGGTCGCCCAAGAAAAGTATATAATATGGTAGAAGTTCAAGAACAAGAAACTGAACAGCATGAAGAAATGCACCCGGACTCAATGGAACCTGTAGAAGGTATACAGGGTGATATTAATCAAAATGTAGATGATGAAGAGTTTTTCTCAGCGATGGCTGAAATATCACTTGAACAGGCTTTATCAAGCGATGAGAGTGAAAAATGGCAAGAAGCAATTTTATCTGAGATCAAAAGTTTAGTGAAGAACGAAACCTGGGATATTGTTAAGAAACCAAAAGATCGAGAGATTGTGGGCTGTCGCTATATCTTGACAAATAAACTGAATGTCGATATGACAACAAAGAAGAAAGCTCGTCTAGTAGCAAGGGGTTATAGTCAACGTTATGGTGTAGATTATCACCAAACTTATGCCCCAGTAGCGAGACTTGAAACTATCAGACTTTTAATGGCACTAGCGGTAGAATTGAATTTAGAAGTCCATCAACTAGATATCAATACCGCTTATTTAAACGGCAAAATCGACGAAAAGGTATATATGCAGATACCAAAGATGTTAGAAGAAAACCTTCATACGCTGATCCAGAGAGAGGGAGAGGGCTCAGAAATTGGAAAGCGTGCTAATAAAATGTTAGTGGATCTTCAAGCTGGAGGAGATGCATGTCTCTTAAAGCGTTCATTGTATGGTTTAAAGCAAGCGGGACGACAGTGGTATATTAGATTAGATGAAACACTTCGTCGAATGAATCTGAAACCAAGCAAAAATGAACCGTGTCTATATTATCAGCGGAGGAAGGATGGAACAGTTTTGATAGTTGTTATATATGTTGATGACATTTTAGTTGCTTCTGATGATCTTACTTTGATACAAGAATTTAAGAAGAAATTAGCTGATGATTTTGAGTTAAAGGATTTTGGACCAGCCAAATATTGTTTGGGTATAGAGATAGTGAAGGAAGACGGTGTAATAAGTCTATCACAGCGTAAATATATCCAAGACACATTAAAGAAGTTTGGAATGACGGACTGCAAAACCGTATCGACGCCTTTTGAGGTGGGACTGAATTTTGCAGCTTCAAAGCGTCACGAAGAATACAAGGAAAAGGAACCGTGGCCATATCGCGAACTCATAGGAACATTGATGTATTTGAGTGTTGCCACAAGGCCTGACATTGCTAATACAGTTTCAAAGTTAGCTCAATTTGCAACTTGTCCAAATCATACTCATTGGATTTCCGCTAAACGAGTTCTTCGATATCTAAAGAAGACTATTGACTACCGATTAACATTTAGAAAAACAGGAAAGTCGTTAACGGGTTACTCAGACGCTGATTGGGGTAACTCATTAATTGATCGGAAATCATACTCTGGTTACGCTTTTATATTAGGAGGAGCTACAATTTCATGGCGATCGCAAAAGCAAAGATCAGTGGCTACATCCTCAACCGAGGCTGAGTATATAAGTCTTAGCGAGGCTATGAAAGAGGCTCTTTACCTCAGTAGTTTGTTGAAAGAAATAGGTCTGTTAAACTTATCAAAAACTACGATGTATGCTGACAACCAGGGGGCGATATATATTGCAAACGATACCGGCTACCATGCCCGTAGCAAACATATAGATATAAGGTATCATTTTATTAGGGATGTATTGAAGGGTGATGTTGTAGAGTTGAAGCATCTGCCGACAGATTTGATGTTAGCCGATGTATTAACTAAAGCTTTACCCGCGATTAAACACTATAAGTGTACTTCAGGCTTGGGGCTAGTATAGTAAAATTGAGGGGGCGTGTTAAAGTTTCAATTCTTACTACTTGTCGGCCTACTGGCCTATTAACCAATTTTGAATTTGGAGTACTTAAAAAGAATAATATAAAAAATGGGTTGTCTGTGTTGTGTCATGTCAATTGTGCTTTCATGAAAATGTATTTATAATTTTCTCCTAAATAAATATCATTGTGGATTCTATTGTGTGTTACTCTTTGGGGTGGGAAGAAGCTTCCACTAATAACAAAAACAGTTACATAATGAAACTAATGGTAGTTGTCAATTGTTTGGAAAGGCTAGGCATATGATGAGTTATCAATTGTTTGCTGTGGCACGTATAGGCACGCGCGGGTCCGGCCTTTGCGAGCGGTGTTACTTGGAAAAACCGGACCGAAAATTTGCTGGTGTGAAAACGCTGAAACGTACTAGTAGCAGTGTCAAGATTCATCAGCCTAGCCCAATTATGTTGGGGTCGGCTTCCAGTCTAACCGCATGCAGCTGAGTACTAGTCTTTTACAAGGAGCGACTGCCCATCTGACCTCCTTAACACAGTGTCAAGATTAGATAGATAGTAATCCTCTAGAGAACCCTGGGTGCAAAGGTCATAGCATGATGTCCAATGATACAAAAAAAACATACCACAAAAATAGTCGTCAACAAGTTTTATCAACTTCATGGTAAGTTGTTATTGGAATAATCAATGGAATACAAATCAATTATTATTAAATGATCTTTTAGTCTTTTTATAGACTACTAGCTTTCGCCCGCGGTTTCACCCGCGTCTCGTAGCCGGATGGTGACAAAAACTATCCTAAAACCTTCTCCCGGGTCTAAGTTACTTCTCCTCTAATTTTCAGCCAAATCAGTCAAGCCGTTTTCATGTTACGTCGTGACAACGGAAAGCGGGTTTCATTTTTATATACAACATGTAACTTAATTAACGCACATCCTGAAATTAGTTTGTTCAGAATCGTTTACTGAATCGATTTATATCATTTTTAATATAGGTAATTTTTTATCCCAAAAATAATTAAAACTACGGAAATTATTGTCATATTAACCCAGTACAGTCAAAACAAATTCAAATAGACCGTAACTCAAAGTAATAAGACTTCGTGTATTGTCGGCTTTTTCCGTAGTTTCGTTATGTTGTGTCGAGTCGAGCGGCGCGCGGCGCGATTTTTGCGTGCGTAGTAGTATGACCAAAAAGTTCTCCAAGAATTGGTATAACTAATTTAGTAAATAACAATGCATATACACGTTAAATTAAAAATTCAGTGTATGTTTTATGAATATAACATAATATTCTAATTGGGGTGTTTGAGGGTGTGCGTTAATTACGTTACATGTTGTATATAGACTAGCCATTTTCCCACGGTTTCACCCGCGTCCCGTCGGAGCTACTGACCGCACCGGGATAAAATATGCCTATGTTACTCGCAGATAATATAGCTTTCTAATGATGAAAGAATATTTAAAATCGGTCCAGTAGTTTTTGAGTTTATCCATCACAACCAAACAAACAAACAAACAAACAAAGTTTTCCTCTTTATAATATTAGGATAGATATAGATATAGTCCTTTTGAAGAATAACAGGAGTGACCCTTTTTAGGGTTCCGTAGTCAACAAGGAGCCCTTATAGCCTGTCTGCAGCTGGACCTAGGTGTAGCCGCTAGGATGTAGGCTACACCTAGTTCTAACCGACTATACATGGCCAGTTACAACCAGCTGTAGCCGGCTAAACCTACGTCTAGCCGCACTACGGGCTTTAGCGTAAAATATTCACATAAAGTATAATAAAATAAAGCCTGAACCATTAGACATAGCTTGCATGCGGTTTTCACTTATAGGATAATTCATGTTCATGAGGAAAGTTAAAATATGAATGTACCTTAATAACCCGGGCGGAATGTTCGGCCAAAGTTCAGTTAACCAAACTTGTCTACATATGGACTTTGAACCGTTATAGAACTCGAGGTAATCATTCAAAGAAAAATTAAACCTTAAGATAAATCACGTGTTCATTGTCTTTGCACCATGGAGAACCAACTTACTTGCGGAGATGTCATAACGTAAAACCTCACAAAAAAGTAACACGCTGACATGCGGGTGTTCGGGTGACAAGGAGCGTTACGAGATCAGCCCGAACACTCCCTCCTTAGAACCCGCCCATAATTTTCAATATGAAATCACGAATAAAGCCAGACCAACCTTTGACAGATTGCTTTTGATTTGACAAGGAACCCGGATGCCTCGTTAGTTCTTTATTTAGTTAATAGAGATCACACCTACTGAAAATTACATTGACCTACAAGAAGGCGTCTGACCTACCTTCCTTAAGGCATCTCCGCTATCTTTCCTTCCTCAGTGCTTTGGCCACATCGTGTGAGGAAGCGATTACAACTTCAAGTCCAAACGTAATGAGTGTTCAAGTGACGCCATTTCGGACGCTATTTTGGCAACAAAAACAATCATTAGACAAAATTAAAGTAAATAAAGGTCTTCATTTTTTTTGTACCTAAGCCTATTTGTTGTTTTCGCATTTTTGCTCAAGGTGAACTAAAAAGATTAGATATGATTTAGGGGTCAATGTTCCGATGTATGATAACATCAACATGGTCTTAGGAAAACCCGAGTAATTAATGTTGATAAGCATCTATTTCCTTGAAAATGGAGTCCAGAATAACTGTCTGAAACGTCTTCTGTTCAAGCTGCAGGAGATCAGCTCCAGCTGCGCAGGAAATTAACGAGTATTTGCGCAGACACAGGTGCACTAGCTATTCCCTCACTCTCATAGTCCGATGGGACGGCAATCCGACACGACCGGAGAGACTATTCGAAAGAACAAAATTTACATGCTATTCTGAAGTTCGGGTGTATCGATGAACAACTTCCAATTATCGGATTTCTTCGTGTTAAAAAGTTTCTTATAACCTACAAAGCAATTCGGCCCGGCCCGGGAATCGAACTGGAGACCCCGTTCACAGCAGTAAAGCTATGCGGCCATGGCCTATCATACCTACCCACAGGCACGAAATACAGATATCAATTTCCTGACATAAAATGCGCCCGTAAAAAGTGTAGGGCTGATAAAAACACACATTAAACTACTTTCCCTTCAGTTAACTATTGAACCAAAAACCTATTTAATACGGACCGTTTATTGTTGTTGATTAAAGTGCGTAAGAATCGAGGGAAAACTGCGGGCAAGGTTTGTGATAACGAATGAATGACAATGACGTTTTAAGTACCTACTGTCAAGTGCGTGTGATGTCCTAAGAAATGCCCTTAACCTGCATTATTATCAGTTAAAGAGTATCTGCAAACTGCAGACTAAGCCGTCGACCGACAGTTGGAAGAAAATATAAAAAAAAGCGAGTCAAAGTTTCTACACGGGTTGATACCGGTTAAATACCTGGGGCCCGATTCTCCTAAGTTAATAATGTCCAAATTGAATAGAAATCGAATCGCAATGTGATCGCAATAGCAGTTTTAACCATATCGGGCATTCTGCTACTAATATAAGACCAATCGTATTCCAACTACATTCGATTGGTTTGCGATTGATCTGCTATTTTGGGTTTTTTGGTCTATACGGTAGTTTGCTGTACAATCACATTGCAATCGTAAATCATTTGCATACAAAATAATTCATTATTGAATGACAGAAAAGGATAAAAACGTTTATTTCAAAGAAAAAATTGCGGAATGCTACATACGCTTCAATCGTAACTGAGTCGTGATTGGATCGCAGTCGAATGTGAATCGTATGTCGCTTAAGTAAAATTAGGAGGATTGGGCCCCTGATCCTTGTAATGTGTGTACAGCCATTCATACTATTGAATTTATGAGCCCAAACATACTATTGGCCGACTATAATAAAACTCTGCCACTGTGGTGTACTCTGTGGTGCAGATTTTTATTTTATTTTTTCACTAGGAATAAACATCCTTACCTTACTATTTTTAATGTGAAAGTGACTTTACCTGTATGTTCTGCTTTGAGTGCTTTGTCACTAAAACGACTGAATCGATATCAATGCAATTAACAAAGATAGTCTGATAGACAGCCTGATAAAGGTTAGTTTTGTCCGGCTGCCGGAAGTAGTTCCTCCATGACGCGGGTGAAACCACAGTTAGTAATAAATATGTAGATACAATAACTTTATTCAGCCAGACAGACATACATACTTTCGCCTTTATAATATTAGTAAGCATTTATAATTCACTATTCATCTATACTTACTAATATTATAAAGAGGAAAACTTTGTTTGTTTGTTTGGTTGTAATGGATAAACTCAAAAACTACTGGACCGATTTTAAATATTCTTTCACCATTAGAAAGCTATATTATCTGCGAGTAACATAGGCTATATTTTATCCCGGTGCGGGCAGTAGAAACCGCGGGAAAACGGCTAGTGTTTTATTATACCAAGCAATTATTCTAGCCAAGTTTAATAACAATTAAATAAATGCCATAATGAAAATCTGTCAACATTTGTTTTACATGATAATGCCCTTACCTCGCCTTGGTCTACATTGTATTATTGTATTATCATTCAGAGATATAGAGATAAAAATAATAAACACGACCTAAGGGTGAGTGTACGCTGGTTCGATCTTTGAGAATATTAAATCGGAGTAGCGTGTAAGTTAAAACTGCAGACTGTGAAGACGAGGACTTCATTCTTTGACTATGGGGTTGGCTTCCAATCTAACAGCATGCAGCAAAGAACCAATGATTTATAAGGAGCGACTATCTATTTGACCTCCTCAACCCAGTTACTCGGGCAACCCGATACACTTTGGTAAGACTGGTTGAAAGACTTTCTGGCTTCTGACTACCCGTAGCGCTGATATTCAAACGACAGCCAACCAATTTGACGTGCAGTTCGAAACTCGGGGGGAGTTGTCATGTGAAGATGGTCATCCATGTCTCGACTCCGCCAAGCCTTAGCCGTGATCGACCGAGCCACTAGCTGTTTGCAAAAAATCCTTAGTTGAAAAAATAATTCCGTATGCAGTTTTGTCTTTCATTGGGAAAACAAAAGCTTGATTTTTTAAGGAAATGATGGCAGGGAAATAGGAGTTTTTTACCTAATGGAGAGGCTGTGGCACAGATTACTAAATATGTAGTTACACTACAGTACAGTACAGTAGGCTGTGGGCTTATCCTGGTAGTGGATTGTCCCGCGCGTGATCGTGCGTCACAGATAGTGCGGAATCCCCGACTAGAGTCAGGCAAATCGATTCAAATATTAATAATAAATGCCGGTTATACTAGAAGATAAGTTAGATCGATACAATCAGCAATGAGTTCTTTGAAATGGAACAGATTCTGTATCTTTGGCCGTCGGCACGGGTAGTCTGAAGCCAGTTTACTTACCTAAAGTGCTAAGAGTGTTACCTAGGGGTATTGGGTTCCCTGGTGACTGGGCTGAGGAGGTCAGATAGGCAGTCGCTCCTTGTAGAACACTGGTACCCAGCTGCATCCTGTTGGATTAGAAGCCAACCCCAACATAGTTGGGAAAGGCTAGGCAGTTGATGTTGGCAAGCATTAGTAGAAACACTAAACCACTAATTCATATAATTTTCATTCAAGTGCGTTACATAGATTTAGAAGTAATTATAACAAGGCATGCCTCGCCAGCTTGCTTCACTGCCTCGCCTCGCCTCTTGTGCATACAACCTAAGACTAATTCTATCTTAAACTGAGATACGGAATGTAAGACATTTGCTAACATTCAGTTTATAGCACTATTGACGTAAAGTTATTAACTAAGTATAACTAAGCATTGTAATGAGTTATTTTTATTGTTCTAACTTTGTGTTCTGTCAGATGTTAATGGGTAATATTTGTTAGGTTGTAGTTAAAACAGAAAAAGTTATAACTATAACGGAAATATGAAATAACGTAGTGGACATTAGCAGTTTTCCCGCGGATTCACTCGCGTCCCTTGGGATTATTGTCGGCTGATAACTCTGTGAATTGTACCTTAGTTATTGTAAAATTCGCTGTGACAGAATATTTTTGCAATTACAGCTATTTAGTTACTGACAACTAACAGTTACCATGAGGTAGAAGATAGCGTTTTGTTATTTCTTCTGTTCTTGTTTATTGCCAAATTAGACCATTACACTAATTAGTTAAACAATAGAATGTACCATTTGACATTTGTAAGTGGACATGACATTCGCTCAAAAAGTATTCGTATCGTACATATATATCGATGATTCGTATACTGATTATGTATGTAGTTTGTAGGTATATAATTGTTTAGAACAATCCCATAGATGTTACATGGCTTGCATTTTGAAACATATACATACCACCATAACAAAACGCTAGCTATTTGTTACCGTATGCTACAAGATAAATAAAGCCACTAACATTCAGTTAAATATTTATCTATTTGGTAAATGGTAATTAATGGTACAGGGCCATGTATAACTAGGATAGGGATGCATATCTGTAACAGTATTCATTTTACAATAAGTAAATTAACAGCTGAAAGTTTTAAATCAATTGTGACATTAGATATCGCAGATTATTTAAAAAATAACAAAGCTACGAAGTATTTACACAAAATCGTTTGTCAATTTCAAAATAATGTAGACATATTCCTTACCTTGTTTTGCCATGTTCGCCACCAGCAGTCTTCTCTGCAGCCTGGATAATGAAGAACTGGCTTCTTCTCCACGAAACCTCACTAGTGCACCTAATTGTATTAAACTGTATTATCTACGAACCAATATTACCAACTTATCTTGTCGTCGTCAAACTGTTTGCTGATGAAAATTGAACCTTGTGGTCTTGGGTGTAAGGTGGTTGGGTTATTTATAGATAAGGTTGTGGTTAGCACTGTCAGTTTTATGCTTTGTGTGAAGAGTTTATGCGTGTGCTGACGTCAGGACATCGTGTCTTTAGGATCAAAGTTTAGGCGTCGCGTTGATATAGGTCCCGAGATAACCGCTTATTGTAGCCGGATGGTGGTTCTCCTAGGTTTAAGCTACCTCCCCTGTAATTTTCAGTTTAAACGGTGCAGCCATTCTTGAGTTATAATTAGTGTAACTAACCCGTCTTTTTTATTTTACCTGTAAGTTTAGATTGTTTGACGATTGGACGCGAAAACGTTGCGGTTTTGTTGCACGATTTTGTGTATTAATGGTAAAGGCATCATCAGCATTTTTACTGCTCAAGCCTTTTCTCATATGATGATTGATGATTGATGATGTCCTCCTAGCCGATTATCGGCTACGGCGGCTGTTCTCATGTAAGGAGATTAGCCAACTGCGCAGGACATATTATAGTGCACGAGCATTTGCGCACACACAGGTGCACTCACTATTCCTTCACTCTCATAGCCCGATGGGACGACAATCCGACACGACCGGACTCCGGAGAGAGATCAGGCGCAGGACCGACATTTACGTGCTCTCCGATGCACGGGTGTATCAATCACCAATTTCCAGGCTTCGGGCTGCTTTGTGTAAGTTTCGAAAACCCACAAAGCGATTTCGGTCCGACCACCGAATCGAACCCGAGACCTCGTGCTCAGCAGCCGCACTTGCGACAGCGAGACCAACGAAGCAGTTGTCATATCTATAGAGATACCTTCTCATATCGTGATGGAATGACATGGGATGACGATATTCGTGCTACGTTTGCTCAAGAAACAGAAACACCAAGACCTTTACAGAAAAGAACAAGAGAAACAACACACACTCCCTTTAATCGGATTTTTTTTATCAAAAAGCTAATCGACTAAAACCTGGTTGGTCATCCTTTTGTGCGAAAAAAGTTCAAATACTTAGTCATAAGAGAATGTAAGCAGACTAGGGGGGCACAGATAGTTTTCAATTAGGTTCATTTATACACGAACACCGAGCTATTATGTACCTAACCAGTATTGGGATCACAGTTGAATCCGGTTTACATCAATACGTATTCAAATATCAGCTAGATTTGCGGATCTCCGGCCCATATTCTTAGTACTTATGAGTATTATGCCATGTTTGACCTCCACTTATCGTTTCGTTTTTCGACTGTATTATTATGAGGAAAGATTTGATCATGAATAGGCTCCGTAACTCATTGACTCATTTGAAAAAAGTTTCACTGTTGGGAAGCTATATTTTCCCGAGTAACAGGCTATCGAAGTCATGGTTATCCAGTTTTTTTCTTTGCTTAGTCAGGAATAACTTGCTAAAATTCGAAATGGTTAACACAATGAACAACAATTACGTTCTACATAATAAAGTAACAACTGTGTTAAATTTTTTTAAAAATATATACTTTAACTAATGAAAAAAATTCAATGACTCTCAACGCATCTAAATGTTATCACATCAAGTACACAAAAAGAAGAGCTCCTATACACTCGAATTACAACATTGACGGAACAATATTGCAAGAAGTCAATGAAATTAGAGATCTGGGTGTTATTATAGACAGTAAATTAACCTTTTCCTCACATATTAACGCGGCAGCAAAAAAAAAGGAGCTCGGATGTTAGGCTTCATAAAAAGAAATACCAAAGAGTTTCGTCTTATACGGACAAAAAAAATATTATATTATAGTCTTGTACAAAGTCATCTGGAATTTGCCTCTGAAGTGTGGAGTCCCATATATGCTGTGCAATCTCAGAGGATTGAGAGCATCCAACGAGCGTTTACCAGACATCTGGCGTATATCTCGTCCGGAATTTCACATAGGGTCCCATACTACCAAAGACTAAATTTCTTTAAAATGAATACTCTCCATAATCGTCGCAAAATTCATGACATTCAATTCTTACACAAACTCATTAATGGAAAGACAGATTGTAGCGAATTAGTTCATCACATTAAACTTGCTGTTCCCACCAGAATACCGCGATACCCAATCACCAAACCATTCCACATTCCATTTTACAGAACCAATGTTGGTAAACGCTCGCCTATGGCACGAATTTGCAGTGAATATAACTCTTTGTGCGGGAGCTCGGACAATTTTGACATTTTCCATGATCCCTATAATAAATTTAAGCGCAATGTAAATGCCTCATATAAATTAAATTTTGCACAAAATTGACCAATTTGAATAGTACCTTGTCATTTGCCTCGTATCGATTCTTCTTCTTTTTTTTTATTATTATTTTTGTTATGCATAGTTTGGTTTAGTTTAATTTAAGTTATTTTTAATTTGAACGTTGTGCGCACCTGTAATTAACATATTTACGCAGGACTTATTACAATTGTAAACGTATATATGTGAAATGTATTTGTAAATAAGTTGTTGGTGTGCCTAAATAAATAAATAAATAAATAAACTAGCTTCTGCCAGCGGTTTCACCCGCATCCCGTGGGAACCTCGGCACGGACCCGGATAAAAAGTAGTCTATAGCCTTCCTCGATAAATGGGCTATCTAACACTGAAAGAATTTTTCAAATCGGACCAGTAGTTCCTGAGATTAGCGCGTTCAAACAAACAAACAAACAAACAAACTCTACAGCTTTATAATATTAGTATAGATTTTATACCATAATGTTTGCAGTTAGTACATAAGGTATACAGGTAATTATATCACAATTATGGACCCTGCAGTCGCTCCTTGTAAAACACTGGAACTCATCTGCATCCAGTTAGACTGGAAGCCGACTACAAGACAGTTGGGAAACGGCTAGGCAGATGATGATAATACAGTAACAAAAGGGCCAAAAATTAAACAAATAAACTAACCTCATTGAAAGAAATCACAAACCTTTTTACTAAATATAAATATCAAAATTGACAGCGCATTAAGACTGGCCTATAAGACGAAAAAAGATCGTGTATATCTATATCAAATTTCGGCCACATTGTATTTGGTTAGTTTTTGACGTTATCGCTTTAAATTATTTTCTTATTTAATGCAAGTGTATATTTTATAGTGAGAGGATTTTGTGATGAAGGTAAATATTAGTTATCATTTATTTTGTAATTCAGTAGTTTTTGTTATTGTCGGCTGTGAAAGTTAAATATTGATCGGCGCTGATATGGGAATAGCTTTGGTGCTCACAAAATCTATACTAATATTATTTAGCTAAAGAGTTTGGTTGTTTATTTGCTTGAACGCGCTAATCTCAGGAACTACTTGTCCGATTTGAAAAATTCTTTCAGTATTAGACAGCCCATTTATCAAGGAAGGCTATAGGCTACTTTTTATTCGGGTTTGTGCAGAGGTTCCTACGGGATGCTTCCTATTCAGAAGTGAACCTTGAGGTATAATTTATCGGCACGGATCTTGAGCGCTGACCTTCACCTTCGTAGAAGTGATTTATTGGGTTCCTTTTGTGGTATGAAGTGAGACGCGGGGGCGGGGTAAAGCGGGGATTGGCCCGCAGCGCATCGCGTCATACCCGTCACTCGGGATTGGTTCTTTGCTGCGCAAAGCGATCCCCACTCTTTCGCCGAGCACTCAAGATCCGTGCCGGTATCTCTACGCGTGTCATTTGTTACAATTCACTAGACACGCATTTGACCATAGGTTTACATATCTAGGCCTATAATACTACTAGCTTCTGCCAGCGGTTTCACCCGCATCCCGTGGGAGCTCCTGCACGCACCCGTATAAAAAGTAGTATAATAGTAGTAGTAGGTACAGTAGTAAGTAAACATATACATAACCTTAACCTTAATCGGACCAGTTCCTGAGATTAGCGCGTTCAAGCGAACAAAGAAACTCTACAATATTTGTACAGATAGGTACTAGCCGCGGTTTAACCTCCGACCCGTGTTAACAACTGCTCGTAGTTGTATAAAAATGCCTGTTTCTCGAGAAGAGTGTAGCTTTTCAACAGTGAAGGAATTTGACAAATCGGTTCAGTAGCTTTGGAGAATTTAGGGTGGAGACAAACAAAAAAAAATCCTCCCTATTATATTATTTTTATACATAGATTAAGTCAAATCTACTATATAAAAATAAGTCGGGTTTTCCTTCCTGACGCTATAACTCTAGAACGCACGCGATTTCCACGGTTTTGCATTCGTTGGAAAGGTCTCGGGCTCCGTGAGGTTTATAGCAAAGAAAATTTAAATATAAAACAAAAAAAAACTTTTTCTATTAATCCCCAAACAAAATGTAACATAAAACGAAGCCATCTGGACGAAACGGAGTTTGCTAGGTTTGCTAGTACATGTATCAAAAAGATGTTAATGTAAAGAGTAAGTAGGTACCTAAGTATACCTGTCAATACAATAAAATCAACGTGAAACTAAAAACCATTTTTTTTCTTCTCAATACTGAATGTTAAATTGGCAATCTATAAATAACTTGTTTAGAATGCATGTTCCTTGGTAAGGTGCAACTATGAAAAAACGCACACAAAAAATGCAATATGCATAACGCGTACGTACAGCTATATACATATGATAATCGATCTCAAAAATAAGGAAGCAAATACTCAAAAAAAAAAAAAACTTAAAATACGTATAAAAATCTAGTAGGTTCAGCAAACTGTAAGTAACACAACAGGTATGTACTCCATATTTATATTTGTTTATTTATCCGTGAATAATAGATAAAAAATCGTGGTGGACTCTAATGAAATATAAACTGACTGGACCTCCATAGGTAACCCATTCATTAAATTAGCTTCAAATATATCGCAAGTTTCATTAATAACCTTGTCTTATTTAGGAATTTTGGTATTCAGAGGTATTCTCCAAAATTCTGAGGTGTATTATACGAAAACTTTCTGTATCCTGAATTTCTTCCGCGGCCAAATGTTTTTACATGATTTATTTAGGTTTTGCTTGAAAAAATATTTTATTCTAAACACAGTCGTAATTTTTCGGATTACATTGAACATCCTTTTCAGTCGTTACTGGTAGCTAGATGCCAGTGAGTCTGATAGCCAGTTTTATTGGGTTGCCGATTTGAGGGGGTCAGATTGGCAGTCGCTATCTTTAAAACAGTGGTAATCAGCTGCATCCGGTTAGACTGGAAGCCGACTCCAACATAGTTGGAAAAAGGCTCGGGAGATGATGAGTCGTGACTTCTCTCGAGTCTTTTCTTGAGTCGTAACTATTGTATTTTACATGTTCTTGGTCGTTCCAGGCTACGAAATTGTATGCAAAGCAGCGTGCGACGCGCCTGGAGCAGTCTCCGAGGACAGGTGTGGACCACACGTGCAGTTCCCCTGAACTGCCGGGTACCAGGAGCAAGGGTAAGGGCAGGCAGCACCCTGAGGACTACAGCAAACCCGTCTTCGAAGGCCAGTCAGCTTCGGAATCACAACTGGTAAGCTCTCGTTCTTGATTTTGAGGAAGATTGACTCATATCGGTGATCGATTTTTGATTGGAGAAAAAAAAGAATACACTTAACGCAGGCATCCTATAGAATGTTGGTTAGAAAATCTTATTTAGAAAGTCCTACAAAGTCCTAAAAATTGGTCCAATTCAAAGAAAAAGTTTGACGTGGGCAGGGCAGCCTAAGTCAATTTCGTACTGTATCAATCAGTACCTGATATAATTCGTAGGGCATCTGAGAAGAGATTTTGAGTTTCTAAAAAAAGGTTTTCCAGTGAAAATACTTCAACATGTTAGAATATTCCCATTTTCATCCCAGCTGGTACGAGACAATGCTTCAAACCCAACATCTCCTCGGCTAGACCACATCCCGGGCAAGGGCGATAACTGCTCCAGTCCGGTGTCTGACAGCATGGACCACAACAGCCCCATCCAGGAGATGTGCACCAGCAGAAAATGCACCAAGGTTCATCCCCAGAGAGACGCCGGGTGTACTCAAGCTTACAAACAAGACAGGTCTAGGAGCTGTGGTAAACCGGCTATGATCAAGGTATGTCTGTAAAAATATAAAAACGATTAGGTTAGAGGAACGGGTCCTCTTATCCTGGTAGCTTACCTCCTTTTTCAGGGATCAGACCATCTGTGCACATTTGTAAAAAGATTTAATAGTTTTTGCAATTATACTCAGTTCTGTCCTTGAGATTAACAATAAGTATTTGAGGAAACTTGGACTATAATGTTCCACCAAGCAGCATTGAGCGTGGTGATTAACGCTCAAACCTTCTCTGTGTAAGAGGAGGCTTCATCAAGCAGTAGGGCGAGAAAAGGCTGATGATGATGACGCATATTTGACAAATCAAAAAATCAAAATCAATTCTTATTAAAGAAACAATTTTTTTTCCTTTACAGAAACATGGACTATGTAAGTACCTACCACCACATTTGTCAATCATCTGCAGAGAGATTTCCTTCCAGATTTTTTTAAATGTAGCTGTTAATGTTAATCTTAGGTTCACCAGTGTCCCATGAGTCTGAAGAGGCTCTATCACGTCAGATCAGGGACATCCATCATGATGCGAGGAAGAGCTCCAGGATAATCAGGGATTCCAGGAACAGGCTTCTCGAAATTCAAAAGGTGAGTCTTCCTGTGTCATCTATACTAAAATATTAAAGAGGAAATTTTTGCTTGTTGGTTTGTTTGTACCCTAAGGGCTCCGAAACTACCGAAGTGATTTGAAAAATATTTCACTGCTTGAAAGATATAGTCTTTTCGAATAACTTAGGCTATTTTCGTCAAGGTATATGGAAGCTTTATAGACCTGCTCCAGCTAAGCTTGTACTAGGAAGCTCCAATTGTCACCCAAAATTAGTACCTAACTACTATATACATGGAAAGTATTGCTAGCACCACAGACAATACTCCCAAAATTCAATAGCACCCACATCGCAGTCACGTAGGGCACGCCACAACATTCATTGACACCAATTGTCATGTTTAAAACTGATTTATTAATTCGCATTGAAACATGTTCGTTGCTCTCAATATTTCAAAAGAGTCAAATTTACTAATTCGCTGCAATTCAACATTGTTTTTTAACGTTTCATCCCGAAAGGAATGAATGGTGCCCTATTATTGAAACTTCGCTATCCAGTCATTTTATTTTAAAACTAGAATTAAATATTTTTTGGGCTCCCAAACAATAAACGTGATTTTTCGGCCATTTTTCGTTTCATAGATATTGGAGAACCCTTCGTGCGTGAGTCCAACTCCAATAAGATGTTTCTTAAAATTATTACTGAATATATATTTTGATAACGGCATACCCTACATTTCCATTAATAAATCGAAGTTTTTGACCCCAGAAAACCACAATAACAGAGGCTGATGTAAAGGAGCTAGGTGAACGCAACGACTTGCTGCTTCGAGAGATGGAAAGGTTTGACCGCATGACCAGGACTATTCAGAAGCTGGTGGGAGGCGACCCTCAGATGCGGAAGAGAGAGGAACCCCCGAAGTGCTTGGATTATTATGTACCAAAGAACGCTTATGGTGAGCGGTATTTTTTGCTTATGGAACAATAGTTTTGGACTCTGAATATCTTTTGATACTCCTAATAATTGACCATAAAGTTGTAATTGACTAATGAGAGTCTTGTAGTGATTAGATACAACAAAAACAGTAATATTTTCTAAAAATAGGCGATAGGGCCAGTCATTATCTGCCTGGAGTCGAACCCCCATAGTCATACTTGAGAGGTTGGTTCTTTACCCACTAGGCCACCATGGGAGTGAGACCTTATAGTTAAAACAAGCCAATTAAAATTGCATCTGCGGATTCCGTTGCTTATGAACTATTGGAAAGCTTTTGTCTAACTCACGTCGTTCCAAAAAGAGAGAAGTATGTAGTGCAATTGTATGCGAGCATCAACAATTTCTAATCAACGTCCCACATTGTAGCCGGGATGAGTTTCCAGAATATTCTGCTGCGGAAATTTTGCTCTCGGATATAATTTGCGCGAACTATTTCTGATGTGAACGTGGAATGGTACCTAGTTATTTATTCCATTTTTTGTAGGTTATAGTCGCTTGGGTTTATTTTGCTAAAGTGATTTAAAAGACTATCGAAAATAGAGTGTTGAAATAATAAGCGGCAGTTTCACGGCTGATTAAAGTTTGTCGTAATAGTTATGGTAAACTGCAACGCACGCTAAAAGTAAAAAAAGTTTTTTTTTTCTTATCGTCCTTGTTCTTGTTTCAGAGCCAGTCCTATACCACGAGATGAAGATGAATCACCCGACAGTGCTCCTTACGGGTCCCCGGTGCGGTGCAGCCCCAGGTCCGGCTCCCAACGGGCCCCAAAGCTGCAGCAAATCCGTACGTCCACACAACAGTGCCAGACGCGCACGATAGCTTAAAAAATACAGAGAAAATGTAAAAAATAGCAAAATATACAAGATTGTAACGAATCTCGTGTTTCTTTTAAGGAGATTGACCTGACTCGCAAGCTAAGTGAGAGCTACGACATGCAGGAGAAATTGGCTGCTGATAACGCCGACTTAGAAGTCAAGAGGTTTCACTTGCACGATTTATTTTAGTAGACAATTTGTGATATCATAAATCAAGTACAGGAATAAGGGAAGGAAGATAATGATAGCAATAGTAGAATACTGTTATTGCTGCTTCCCTGTTCCCCTAAGTTTTATCATTATTTTTCTTTCACAAAGGATTTTTTTGAAATTTATTAATGATATCGAGATACCTTTCACACAATATCGTTTAGACCCACGGCAACCTATTAATTAGCTTCTGTTATGGGTGCGCTTACATAGCTGATAAAGTACATATTTTTACATACATATTTATAAATAGATACGTAATATTATAACACACAGACCACAGCCAGCAAAACATGCTCATCACACAAATGTTGACCGTACCAGGAATCAAAACCCGCCACCAACAGTTCGGCAGTCAGGCATAGTGACCATTGGGCCAACGACGTCGTTCTTGAAATACACGTGCACAAACATTATATATTCATATACTCATGAAGTATTTAATCTAAAATTACTGACCGTTAAGTGACATCTGTCGAACAATTCAAAAATAGAAACGCTAATCGAGACGTCAGATGACATTTCAAAAATCCACAGGGTGCCCAACATAGTACTACAAATCATAAAAAATACAAAAAAAAACATGAAATTTTAATCTTTATCATATTGAAATAGTCAGAACCATGGACAAATAAGGTATGTACTTTCAGGTATATATTGTACAAGGAGCTTATGACGAAAGACCAGAATCTGGAGACTTGCAGAGCTCAGATCAAGAGATTGCAAGGGGAACTGAAGTTAATGAGTAGAGAGAATACTTTGCTACATGAAAAGCTGGATAAGAATAATCCGGAGGTGATGGCTTTTATGATGATGAATGTACCACAGATCTTTGTGTGCCGTTCCAGCAATTGGCATGGCTCTTAGAACGGTTCTTTAATATTGATGATTGGTATTTAGAACTAAGTCTTGTGGAAGACTTTCCGTGTTTTCACCCGCGTCCTGTGAGAACTGTCCTTACCGGAATAAAATATAGCCTATGTTACTCGGGAAGAGCGTAGATTTCCAACAGTGTAATAATTTTTCAAATCGGTTCAGTGGTTTCGGAGCCTTTTAGGTACAAACAAGCAAACAGAAAAAAATGTTTCCTCCTTTATAAATTTATATAAATTTGATGAGTTTTGTTTACTCAGGGCGATGCGACTCCGGTGAAACAAGATTCCAGATGTCAACAGGAGAATACAGATTTATATGAACAAGTAAGTGCATTAATTTTGATAAATATAAAAAACTTACTAGTACTTTTAGTGACAAAACCACGGAGATGTTCGCTTGTTCACTTCAAATTGAGTACGATAGTAAAACAAGCAGTAATAATTCGTCGGGGTCTTTTTTTAGGGTTCCGTACCCAAAGGGTAAAACGGGACCCTATTGTTTTCGCTCCTCTGTCCGTAATGCCGTCTGTCACCAGGCTGTATCTCATGAACCGTGATAGTTAGTTTTTCACAGATGATGTATTTCTGTTGCGCGAGTCCGACTTGCACTTGTTTTATATTTTCACCGATTACTTAAAGACCTATATTATTACGCTGGCTTATATTATTATAGACGGAAAATATATTATTTTAAATAGATATTTTCTGATTCACATAATCTAATGGTTCATTTTTTATTTTAGGTAAATTCTTAAAAAAAATGATATTCTTGATCGGTGCTTGATAAAAATCTTATTGAGTTATTTCAGAATAAAATCAGTGTCAGTTTAGGAAAAGGCTTCTGCTTTCTAGCATTTATTATTTTTCACCAGTTTTGTAGGTTTGACAACGTTTTCACTTTAGCGAATATTAATACTCTGATCTTCATAATAGGCATGGTTAACAAAAAGAGAAAGATAATTCGTTCCTTTTTATCATAAATGCTCCGAATGCAATGGACCAATTTGAAAAATTCTAGCCAATCATTTTGAGATGTCTCAGGGTACCCATCAGATCCTGACCTGATGACCATGAGACCACCGAAATATACCCTATCAAACAAAAGATAATTTTGCAAATCGGTCCAGGTGTCTTGTTGTAATTGGTGAACATAATATATATATATATATAAAAATATTCCGACGATTTGAGAATCTCCTCCTTTTGAGAAGTCGTTAAAAATGTACAAAAAAATAAAGATTCAAAAATATATTTCAGAGTGGCAAGTCTGTCGATTCTACTCAAGCGGAGGAGCTTTTTAATAAATTAGAGGATTACAAGAATTCTACCGAAGGAATAGTAAGTATTTTCATTGGTATTTTAGTTAAATTTATGTATTATTTCATAAACAATTTTTATACAAAACTGTAATTGAAATAAACTAGATCACAGTGTATTAACACACTAAAAATAAATTGAACTAAGTCTAAACCAATTCATGTCGTGCAAAAGTGACGATTAACGCTCATTCTTTCTCTGTACAACAAGAGGCCACAGCCAGCAGTACACAGCCCAGTAGTCGGACATAAAAAAACTTATGCTGACGATAATATAGTTTTAGACCTGTCATATATTTTGTTAACATAAGTTAATTACATTTTACAGTTAACATAAGTTAGCATTCCCACCACGGAGTAAGGAAAGATGAGTGGAGATGCTATAATCAATTCAAAATACGTTTATTCTCAGGCTGCATTGGGCCATAGATATATACCTTAAAAACTAACATACATATTATATTATACACAATTGTTAGTAAATAAAAACTTAGATCTATGTTAGTAACACTCAACTATGCACTATGTCACTGTGCGGTCCTGTGGCACTTGTCCGCGGAAGCGACGGAACACCACGTCCTGTGGCCAGAAGTTCTCGTCCAGCAAAAGGTGCAGGAAATACATAATGTAGGTAGGTTAGGAACCTTCTTCTAGGTCAAATACGTACGGTGGCCTGTAACGAGACTTAATAATGAAACTTTCGGTTTTTTTGGGACATCTGACAAGGAGTTTTGGTATTACAAAAAATAATCGGGTCCTAAGACATATCAGGGCGAAAACAGTAACGTTCCTCCAAATAAATATTATGAAGTATGCCCAATCGTAATAAGTTCGTCGTAAAAGAGACAATAGTACTTATTATACGTAATTTTGGACTAATTAGCCACAGGACATGATTAGCGGGTGATCCGAGAATTCTGTTAATAATGACCATGTTTGGCACATTGCTAATAACTATGTTATTTAGTACAAGTCCTCATTAACTGTGATTGGGCACTAATGATGTAGTTGACAATATTATTTACCATCCATTTAATTATTGTTTTTGCCTCAGTTCCAAAAATAGAGAAATAACTAAAAGTAAATTAACGTTGAGTTCATCTGTCTAGCCTTTTCTTAATTATGTTACTTTCAGAATAAGCTGAGTGAGTACCACTGTTTTACAAGGAGCGACTGCCTGTCTGACCTCCTCAACCAGTTACCCCGGCAACCCAACAACTCGCAAAATCGGTTGTCAGACTTGCTGGCTTCTGACTACCCGTAACGACTGCTAAAGATGTGCAATGATAACCGGGACCTGCAGCTTATCGTGGCCTTCGAAACACGCTCATTGGTGTCCAATATATACTTAGAAAGTACATACAAACTTGCATTGGTATTGCCTGACCTGGAACGGAACCCACACTTATACTTGAGAGATTGGTTCTTTACACACTAGGCCATTAGGCTAAAAGGAATTAAGGTACCATTGAGTTATTTTGTAATATTCTGAGCCATATTTAAAATGAGAAAATATAGAAAAAGTTTTGAGAATAAAATTGAGAAATCATTTAAAGTAATAACCACCTATTACTTAAATTACTTTTTGGAGAACCAATTCCAGCTGCTGACAGTGTTTAACGAAGTAAAGCTATATTGTTGTTAAGTAATTAGTTTCGCTCAAATAAAGAACTGTGCTTGACTACATATCAGATTGGATTAATTTTGTATTTTACATTCAGCTTTTAATCAGGTGTTCAAGATGTACTTAGAAAGTAATACTAACTGAGAGAAGTTGCAGTGCAGAAGTCTGCACTGCAACTTCTCTAACCTAGAATCGAACCTACTCTCTGGTACTTGAGAGGTCGAGTTCTTTACCCACGACTTATACATACTTGTTTTGTCCCAGGAAAAACTATTAGGAGGATTGGAGATAGAGGTGCGTCAAGTGAGGATGGAAATGGATCAGGTGAAGAGTGCTTCGAAGAATGGTTGCCGAGGAGGTGGCGGTAACCCGAACACTTGTTTTGAGCAAGGGGTATCGTACTTTTATATTGTACTCTTTTGTAGCTTGGTATATGGTTGAAGATTTCATCTGTTGGAGTAGCGTAAGTTATAAAATATATTCGAAGATACCATTTGTAGCGTGGTGTATGCATGTTCTTCGACGGACGGCCTTGCTTGGCCTTAAAATCTAGGTAACGCAAAAATTTCCTTTACACAGATTCAACCCGTGATTTGTAAATCTCATATTGAGGGTTCCACACTTGAGAAGCGTACTCAAGGTGACTTCGCACTAGGGAGCAGTAGAGGACTTTTAAAGGTTTTATCGAACGAAAACTAGCGCAAACTCTAATAATAAATCCTAAGGCTTTGAACGCCTTGCTAACCATAGTCTCTACATGACTGTCAAAAAGTAACTTGCTATCTATCACGCCAAGGTCTCTAATTCTGGCTTCATTATTTATGTAAGTACCATCCAACTTATACCCCGAACCAATAATAGATTTTCGACGGGTGAATACTACATGAAAACATTTAGACACATTCATTTGCAATTTGTTGGTTTTGCAATATTGTACAAATCTGTCAAGGTCCGACTGAAGCAGCTCAGTGTCAGATGGTGTACGTACAGACTTTAAGACCTTCATATCATCTGCGTATAGTAGGATATGTGAGTTTCTGAAGCAGTATTTTATATCCGAAATGAATGTGGTAACCAATAACGGTCCCAAAATAGAACCTTGGATCACTCCGGATGGGACAGATTTCCAACTAGATGAGTATCCACGTAAGACCACAGCCTGCGTTCGGTTATCTATGTATGATGAAAACCACCGGTATAGATCGCCGTGAATTCCTGCATAATGTAGCTTCTGCAGAAGCACTCGATGGTCTATACGGTCAAAACACTTGCTGTAGTCTGTGTAAATTACATCTATCTGGCATCGCTCGTTCATTCCTGAGGTTATAATTTCTTTAGCTAGAATTAGATTGGATGCAGTTGACCGTTTTCTGATGAAACCACGTTGCTCATCGCCTAAATGTCGTTGCATGGCTGAGTAAACTTCCACGTGTACTAATCGAAGAATTTTAGAGAAGAGACATAATTTAGAAATGTGTTCGTGTGTGTGTTATGTTAGTTAAATTTTATTCATATTGTATGTATAGGTATTGTGTAATAACTGTGGACACCACTATCGTATTGGGCAAAACTGTATTGATAGTGTGTATGTTTAAATAAATAAATAATAGTAAAAAATAAAACAAACTAAAAAGGAAAAAAATATCCTGTTTAATATATTTGTTACGTATCTTACTCAATATTTGCTTATTATTTCAGGCGGGACCACCAGTGCCTCCCATGGCGAGAGCAGTTAGTATTTTGCTTTTATTAAATTCTTCTTTATTTCTTACATAGTAAGGCTTCATATTGAATGTTAATTTTGTCTTCCAGTGTGGTGTATGTCCTCCTTGTCCAGCACCATGCAACCCTAACGCTCCACCGGTAAGCAATGACAATAAAGCATTAGATTTTGAACCATATTGTTATTGGTGTATAAGCGAAAATGGCATAGCAACAATCTTTGCAATGTATTTTCTGGTTCTCCTCAGACTCCCGCTGAGAGGGAAGTGCAGAAACTAACACTCCAGCTACGACAGACCGAAGAAAGCTTCAAAACCAAAGTTGCTGAGGTATCACGTAGACGTACGACGTAGAAGATGAATTTTCCACGTGAAACCGTGGAGAACATGACTAGCGGAGATGTTATAACCAAAAATCTCCTAAGTAACGTTGTTAGCTTCGCCCTTAGCGTACATGCCTGCTATGGGACCTGCCGATTTTTTTCAAAATAAAATCACCAATCAATCGAAACCAATCTTTGACATATTGGTTTTGATTTGACAAGGAACCCGAACATCTCGTTAGTTCAATACTTTACTCCGCTATTTGTGACCGCGTGTTCAAGGCAAAATTTGGTTTCGCGAGTCATATACAAGCCCATGAACGAAACCAAACTGCAGTCAGTTCCAGTAACGGATCACACCTACTGTGCGTTGCTTTGACCTACAAGAAGTCGCCTGAGCTGCCTTGCTTATGGCATCTCCGCTTTCCTTCCTTCCTCCTTGCAACTGCACAAAACAGACTGTCGAGCTGTAATATGAAATGTTGGATTTTAGATCAATCGCGAATTGGCGTTGTTCAGTTCGCGTTGCAACCGTCGCCGCATGGCATTACTGAACAAGACACCACCCGTGATGGTTGATCAATCAACAATGTGCTGGCCGGAATTTAAAACAGGTGGCTTCCCTGACACTTTGTATTGAAACCGTTTTCTAAGTGTCCTTTTGACATTCTAGACTGAAAGTCACTTGAAACGTCAAAAAATTCGACATTTCATATTACATTATTAATTTTCCGCAATACTGACTTCACAATTTTATAATGATACTCACAGCGTAAATAAAATCTTATACATACACTGGTTAAACTCATAAACGTATTCTGTTTTGGTTATCATAAAAATGTTTCCTATATCATCAGTGAGTTGAGAGCTATCGAAACGCCAGAAACTTATAAATGTCAAATTGTGTGCAGTGCGCTATGCTCAGAGCAGACCTTATGAAAAAGAAAGAAGAGCTGGAGAAAGAAAGGTGTCAACATCGAGAGGTGCAGAACAAATTGAGAGAGCTAGAGATGAAATTCGAAGGGCTCGGAACTCATACGAATATGCTACTAGGGACCAAAGAACAGGCTTTTGAGCAGGAGATCAACTTAAGGTCTCTGAAGCAATGTTACAGGGAGGCAAGAGAAGAGATCGAGGAACTGCGGACCTTGATGAAGGAGCAAAATGACCAGCTGCAGGATTACAGAGTCAAAGTAAGGTGTTCAGAATCCAACGTTAACGCCTGATAGAAATAATACTCACTTACATGTTTTCATGTTGCATTGCTTTCATCCTACATCAGGCGTGTTTTGTATCTTAGTATAAAAATCTACATCGCTTTGTTATTAATTGTTGTGATTTTACGTCTTCTCCATCACTGATAAATCGTAAATTAGTTACCCGATTTCATTATTACAAACCGTTGGTAATATTGCCTTTGTAGCTTTGAAATTGAGTTAGTTCAGAACAAATATTGAAATCCGTTTGTTATTTCGCCAGTACCTGCAAGCTCAGCAACTTGTGGAAGAGCAGCGCCGTCAGATGGACATGATGGACATGGATAACACGAGGATCAGCGAACAGATCAACCTTGAGATACAGAAAGTCAAGGTACTGTGAACAGTTGTTTTGTTAGCAATCTATCTATCTTCTATCTATATAAATAAAAATGAATTGTTATTCGTTAGTCTGATTAAAACTCGAGAACGGCTGGGCCGATTGAGCTGATTTTGGTTTTAAAATGTTTGTAGAGGTCCAGGGAAGGTTTAAACGATACGAAATTCGCGGGATTAGCTAGTAGTGTATAAAATTACTTATGGTAAAAATCTTTTGACAAATTGTTTGACACCCAAAAGGATATTATGCAATAGTAGCGGTTTTCCCGCGGTTTCATAAGTGTCTCGAGGGATCTACTTCCTAAAAAGTATATATGTTAATTAGTTTTATCAAAATCCATTCAGTAGTTTTTGCAGTGTTTTTGAGTAACAAATAAACGTATATACATCCTCATAAACTTCGCTTTTAGAATATTAGTAGGTTTTACTATCTCGCAACATACACAAGCTCAAGTCTCACGGCTTCAAAAGTTTCTTATTTCACGGAAACCTTAAAATTTCCTTCCACTTCCATAAATGCGGTCCCGAATTTCTCATGGAGCGATTAAAATTTAATTAACGTCGGAGTTAATTATCGAAAAGTTTGCAACTTACCGTAAAAGTTGACTGAGCGTGACTTTCGGCTTGTTCGCAACAAAATACTAACAATCAAAAGTGTTTCGAGTTTTACAACTTGTTTGCTTCGGGTGCACATTATTTTTACTTGTTATACAAATTGTGGAATACGTTTGAATTGTTTAACAGAATAATTATTATGTACCGCTGGTAAAATATCTACTAGAAACAAATTATACACATTCGCTACCACATTTACATGGTAACAGCATCGTTGGTCTACTTACGTACGCTCTCATACTCAGTGCGACTTCTGAGCACGAGGGCTCTGGTTCAATTCCCTGGTCGGGCCGATAACGTTTTGTAGTTGTGTCTGATACACCCGTGCCCCGGAGAGCACGCTAATGTCGGTCCTTCGCCTGGTCTCTCTAAAGTCGTTATCGGATTGCCGTCCAAATAAATCCTGCGCAGCTGGCTGATCCTTTTACACAAGAACAGCTGCCGTGGCCGTCTATAGGCCAGGACGCGCCTACAATGACGAGTTTTTACTACGCTTTATAACTTCTACTCAAACCCATGTATCATCATCAGCTGAAATTCCAAGAGAAGCTTCAAGAGTTGGCGCCGATCCCGGACCTACTGAAGGCCACGCAGATGAGACTGAAGGATGCGCAACAGGCGCAGGCCCTCGCTGAGCATAACGCGGAACAGCTCGCCAGGGAACTCAACTGTGCCAGGGAGAAGGTAAGACCATATAAGGGACTGGCTCCTGCCTCAGTGTTCAGTCGCATCCCGTGGGAACTTCTGCACGAACCTGGATAAAAAGTATATGGCCTATAGCCTTCCTCGATAAATGGGCTGTCGAACACTGACATATACACAAACTCTTCAACTTTATATTATTAGTAGGCATAGATATATCAGGGAAGAGGCAAGATCCTGATTGCTTGTTGAATATAACTGTGGTCACTCGTGTGTCACGTTAACGTTATTTTGATCGTTTCTTAAGCCAGCTGCATATTATATAATGCTTTATACTATGCCATGTCAAAGAAATCTGGTAGGCACGCATACACGTCGGTTCGGGAGTTTAGGGTGGATTTCTGTACCATATATGCGTATAGATATAATAGAATGGGCGTGCCTTCAATTTCCTTGCGAATGATTTCAATGAAGTCATCGTTAATATAGAAATAAATGATTGTATTAATTGTTTCTGTCAGGTTCATGCGCTACTGCACAACAGTTTGAAGGCCTCTCCGGAGAAGGTGCAAGAGAAGAGTGCAGATGACAAACAATTGGCGATGATGCAACAGCGAGTGGCACAACTCACTGAGACTAATATAGCGCTCAAGACTGAGATCGAAAGACTCAAGTGAGTACACATTTTACCAGAAACTCAAAATGTTTAAAAAAGCTTTAACAATTTACGCCAAGTTCACTGGCAATATAAACTTCTGTTTTTCTTAAAATTATTGTGTTCTATTAAAGTCGTGGTGGCCTAGTGGGCAAAGAACCAACCTCTCGAGTATGAGGGCGCGGGTTCGATTCCAGGTCAGGCAAGTACCAATGCAACTTTTCTAAGTTTGTATGTACTTTCTAAGTATATCTTAGACACCAATGACTGTGTTTCGGATGGCACGTTAAATTGTAGGTCCCGGCTGTCATTGGACATCCTTGGCAGTCGTTACGGGTAGTCAGAAGCCAGTAAGTCTGACACCAGTCTAACCAAGGGGTATCGGGTTGCCCGGGTAACTGGGTTGAGGAGGTTAGATAGGCAGTCGCTTCTTGTAAAGCACTGGTACTCAGCTGAATCCGGTTAGACTGGAAGCCGACCCCAACATAGTTGGGAAAAGGCTCGGAGGATGTATTGTGTTCTATGAAAATTGAACGTTAAAATTCAAAAAGTTGTTTTCAGAAATCTGACGTTTATTTAGTCGATAAACCACACGTCGAAACTGTTACTATAATAGATCATTAAAGAGTCAGGCTGTCATTTGAACATCTTTGGCAGTCGTTCCGGGTAGTTAGATCCAGGAAGTTTGACAACCAGTCTTACTAAATGCTATCAGATTGTCCGGGTAACTGGGTTGTGGAGGTCAGATAGGCAGTTGCTCCATGTGGCACCCTGGAACTTAACTGCATCCAGTTAGACCGACGACCGGTGGAAGCAGACCCCGACAAAATTGGGAAGAGGCTAGGCAGATAACGATAAGGACTCACTAGTAGTAGCATGACACATCCAGCCAGTACTACAATTGTCTTTGTTTGGCACAGCCAACATACTTCTAGTTACTCATAACATGTTCAGCGAGTACCACAATTGGCACTGCCAACACAGTTCTTTTTGCTATCATCACCTTTAACACTTACTCTTCCCTTCAGAGCGAACGTGATTCGCATGGAGGAGTCGGTGCTGGCCAACGAGAAGCGTCTGCAAGAGAAGATGCACGAGTGTGCACAGATCGGCGGCGAGCTGGACCGCGCGCGGGACGAGGCCGCGCGGGCGTTGCAGCGAGCCAATGAACGCACGGAGACCATTCGCAAGTCAGTATAATAATTTCTTATTATATCTATAATATTCTTCCTCTTTCTGCCCTGTTACCAAGTTACTTGGGATCGTCTTTTTATCCCGGTACGGGAAGTAGTTCCCACGGGATGCGGGTGAAACCGCTGGCAGAAGCTAGTAATATTATAAAGCTGAAGAGTTTGTTTGTTTGTTTGAACGCGCTAATCTCAGGAACTACTGGTCCGATTTGAAAATTTCTTTCAGTGTTAGATAGCCCATTTATCGAGGAAGGCTATAGGCTACTTTTTATCCGGATCCGTGCCGAGGTTCCCACGGGATGCGGGTGAAACCGCTGGCAGAAGCTAGTAAAGAATAAACTAAGAGTTTTGTTATTGATATCGCAGATCGTGGCTGACATAACTTGTTGCTACTGTTAACTAAATATTACTTTTCTTTTTTGTGTGTTTACAGATGTATGCAGACTACAATAGCGGAAATGGAAAGACAGCTTGCTGCTACTAGAGCTCAAGTAAAGACAGCTGAGAAAGAACGAGAGGAGGTAAGTTCTATTAAGTTTACTCAAGAATGTTTATAGGCCTAACTTGACTTCAGTGATTTATTCCTCAATTAACAGTGGATTTCTTTAACCAGTCTACCTGTGGGTTTGCGATCAGCGATTGAATTGCCATATGAGCTTCATATAAATTACGGGCCGTTTTACATTTCATACAAAAATACAAATTCCTATTTATAGTAGTAGTGTAGATGTAGTGCAGTGTAAGTGAAAAACATCGGATAGACGGGTAATACGTAGTAAAACTAATTCAAGATACTTATGTAGATATTTTTTCCGCTCCAGTTGCAATGTCGTATGCAGTGCCAGATCAGACGCCTGAACGATAACTTTGAGCAGGCGCAGCTTCGCATTCTGGGACTTCAGACCCAAGTCCAGACCCTCAGGAGAACCGTCTCCAGCACAGGAGACGGAGAAGGAGACAACGAACTACAGGAGTGTACCTGTAAATCCTTCTTCGATAACCCTTGAGGGCCAGGAAGAAATGTGAAGACTAGTAGATCACGCCTTATATAAACACCTATGCGGTCTACTGAACATTAGTTTGAACTGTCATAACTGTGATTATCATTGCATGTTTGAGCGATGTGATTTTTGCAAAGCGAATATTTATACGGTTTGTAAGGTCCCTTTCAATGTTAGTCAACATTTTCGGAAGATTGAATATGTTTTATCCTGACTCAGTTATCTAGAGAATAGCTTTAAGTCCTTTGGTGGTTATTTCTGAACGTTTACCCGACCTGACTTCTGCGGCTATTAAGGCGTTTCTCAGTGCCGCTTGAATATTGGAACACCTCACACCAGACGAGATTGACTCTACTCCAGGATCAAAATAAATGCTAAAAATGATTAAAAAGCCAGTGTGAAATATTTTAAATTTGGAAAGGGACCGTGTACTATTTGAATGTTGTTAGTTATCGCATCTGAGGAACTCCTCGAGCTGATCTGAGCATTTCTTTGTCTAGGTGGTAGTGATATTATGCCCGTTGTGTCCCAAATTGAAACGTTTCATCGAAATAAAACAAACTAGATTAAACTTACTGATGAGTTTCATTTAATTAAACAATTTGGTTTTCTTACAGTATTGTGTATTAAAACACAAAAGAGTACCTAATGTACATTTCTCATGGCGTCAGACCAATTTTTTCAGGGACGCACTGTGGATGTGATAAAGGTGCATCTACACGGTGCAAGTAGCTGGAGCAAGTTAATATGCGCCAGTGACAAGTGACAAGAGCACGCGGGTGGGTATTTGGCTTTGGTATATGTGCGAGTCGCTGGACCAGCACATTTTTAACATGCATGTAACCTGCGCATGTGCCTCAACATGCACAATCTACTTACACCGTGTAGATCCACCTTAAATGTGGGGTAACTCAACAATTTACGTGTATAACTGTTTTCCAATAGCAAAACTACATGCGTGTGCAATTTGCTATCATTGAAAAAGTAGGCGTCAATATTTTTTTTATTTTCTCGTTGATTACTCAATACTTTTTATTTACAGATTGTATTTACAATCCATTGACATTATTTTCATATTCGTATACTTAAAAAGTACACCGCCATCCTGATCCACATTTGCGATTGGAGATTGAATTTTGACTTTAGTTTATATTACCACCAAGTTGACCGACAAGTTAAGCTAATTTTCTTAAAACAAATATTTATATGAATTTTCACGTACAATTTTCAAAGTAAACATTTTCTTTAAAAAAAGCGCACCTTATCGTCGTGTCACAAAATAATTCTACTAATATCTATTATAAATGTGAAAGTTTGTGAGAATATATGGCTTTATGCTTGTTATTCTTTCACGCAAAAACGGCTGGACCGATTTGGTTGAAATTTGGTATGTAGATAGGTACTAGGGTACTTTTTATTAACACATCGCGCGAGTGAGGCCGCGGGCGGAAGCTAATCCTTTATAAACGCCAAACTTTCAGTACTAGCAATGTAAGGCAAGGTAAATTGTACATTGTAAAGGTCGCCGGAAGACGCTGGATGCAGGTCGCCTCCAACAGGTATCTGTGGAGATCTAAGGGGGAGGCCTATGTTCAGCAGTGGACGTCCTATGGTTGAGATGATGATGATGATGATGACGAATGTAAGGCATTCAACTAATTTGCTATGAAATAAACGGAAGGCGTCAAAGTATCTTTTTTTAATTTTCGCGCTGATTATGCGTTTTTATTTTCATAACAAACGCCATCATAACCCACACAACGGATGGATCGCTTATTGTAATCAGCAGTTGTAATCGATAGTAGCTCTCATCGTCAGGACTGCGGTTAGTAACCGCAATTGTGGTACATTTTTAATACTTACATCATGCCCCACACTATATGGCTTACATCTCGAGGCACCTTCCAGGCATCTTTGTGCCACATGTGGACAACAAGGAATATTTCGATTCCCCGTACCACCGATTTAAATAATGGACCACCATGAAATACACTTACTTACACTTCTATTTCAGTTTGAATAGGGGTATAGAAAAACTCAAATAAACGCCATATAGATTTATTTATAAAATAAAATAATTGTCCTTCTGAACTACACTTCAAGTGGCAATCTTCTCCTTATTATCAGCATCAGGTGGTGGTAGCTGGTCTCCTCGTACCCTGTGCACGTTGCCGGCTGCAGCGAAGCACGAGCGCAAGGCCTCCTGCGCGAGGTGGGTGTCACGGTGAGGAGGCCTCGCGACCTCATGGAACATGTCTATGGCCTCGCACATGGCTGTGATGGCGTCCTCTGTGCGCTCTTCATCCATCAGCTTTGCTCCTTCCTGGAAAGAGATGATGAACTGAGTTATAATATAAAGCTAAAAGGATAAAATAGTTGATGTGAATGTTATGTCCCTTTGTAGACAAATGATTAATCTGGAACCCGCACCAAAGGGCCTTTTATTATAGTTATGCAACCAATAGTTTTTTTTTAATAAATACCTGGTATTGTTTGACACATCGGTTGACGGTTTCCATGTTGATCTTGACGAGGTTTCTGTCGATAGGAGATGAGCACTTGGCACATCTGTTGGGTAACGCCTGAAGAGTCGCGCGGAACTTACTCGAACACGCCAGGTTTGGACATCTGTAAAGAAAAAAATGGAATAAGTATTTAGCTAAGTTTATCACAAAAATATTCCCATTTGAAAAAAGACAAGTTTTTCACACACGGTTTGTTAACCCCATGATAAGTTATTATAATCATCGGCCGGGATATTGAGCCCTGACCTTCACAAGCGCAGAAGCGATTTATTGGTTTATTGCCTTATGTGTACAGTGCGCAAAGCGATCTCCACTCTTCCGCCGAGAGCTCAATATCCGTGCCGATAACTATAACTAACTTGTGTAACAAATTACATATAGCTACATTATACATTGTTATAAACATATATTATAGCACCAAGACCGCGGTCGACAAGCGTGCTCATCACACAAATGCCGACCGTACCGGGAATCTAACCCGGGACCTCAGGCTTGGCAGTTCGGCTGACTGACTGGCTGGCTGTGGTGACTCTGAGGTCATCAAATACAAGATTTACGTGAGAAGTTCATTCATAAAAATCCTTATGAATTGTCATAATGTTTATGCTGCCCTTGTTTATTTAATGTTTTGGATACCCAAGGATACTATACTTAATTGAATTCAACTGTAGTCAAAAATTAAAATGAGAATGGAAAAAAATGGAAGGCATTCTGTCTCCTACCTGATATAAGGTGGGGTATCTCCACTCATCATCTTCAGGGTAGGCCAGTCTTCCTTACACGCGGTGCAGTCACATCTGAACCAGTAACGTGAAGCCAGGGATCGCTGCCTCTCCTTCAGGCTTCGCATCATGAAGTGGGGTCCGTAGTTCTCCGCCACCATCTCGCCTGGGGCCAGGGGACGAGTCGCGCGCAGCACTATCTTACGCCCTTCGAAGTACCTGAAAAAATAAAACGTGCTTAAAGAGTCAAGTAGGTAATCTTTATTATAAGACGTATACAGAAAGAAAGCTGTCGGCGCCGATCTTCTAGCGCTTATTCGATGCTGGTCCATTCTGGTTATAATTACATTTGTATCACATTGCTTCAGTTTGCTTGCTTTACGTAGCTGTTACCAGAATGTACCGCTGTTGTTAAATAGCTGGTAGTTCGGCGTCGGCTACCAGCCTACTTTTTGTATTGCCTTAAACTATAGGTTAATGTAGGTATAATTAAAACGTGACAGGCTTTGAAGAATCGAAGTTATACGGAGTATGGAATTATACGGAGCATGATGAAGACACTATGCTCCATTTGAGTAGGTACCTACTTAGCTAAATGTAAACAACGTAGATATTTTACACAAATATGTATTGAACAAACTACAACCCAAAATAATGATTATTTTTAAACTGAGTTTTTAAATAAAAAGTCTTATTGAGTTATTTACCTATTAAGTGCTTACTCGAATGGAGTATATATTAAGGATGCATCTACACGGTACAAGTAGAGACACAAGCAAATGCTTGTACATTTTAAAAACGTGCGGTTGAAGCGACTCGCGCATTTACCAAAGCAAAACACACACCATACATGCACCGTGTAGGCGCACTCTAAGATTATAAGTGTATTTCACCTTGCGACACCAGGGTAGCAGTCATGATTGAAGAGTGCACCAACTGGGAAGATGCCCACAGCGATGTACACAGGCTTGGAGCCACTGTAAGTGTGAGACCCTCGGACGGTCTCGTACATCTCATGCGCGTTGAACTGCAGCAGGAATAGGTTGCGAACGATCAGCTCAATGATGGCCAGGTGAGCTGGTTGCAACATAAATTTGGAATTAGTAATTACATGGCTTTGGTCGCTTCATCTGTTGCAAACTGCATAGTTTTTCTTAATTAACCAACCCATCCGTTGCTTTTCGATTAGATATTGAAAGACATATCTATATGAATCTATATCAAACAAACTCTAATCGAAAAACAACGGATGGATCGATTATTGCAATCCGTTTAGGTATATATGTATTTTATCATAAATGCAGTCGGCGAGATATCATCCTCCGAGCCTTTTTCCCAACTATGTTGGGGTCGGCTTCCAGTCTATCCGGATTCAGCTGAGTACCAGTGCTTTACAAGAAGCGACTGCCTATCTGACCTCCTCAACCCAGTTACCCGGGCAACCCGATACCCCTTGGTTAGACTGGTGTCAGACTTACTGGCTTCTGACTACCCGTAACGACTGCCAAGGATGTTCAATGACAGCCGGGACCTACAGTTTAACGTGCCATCCGAAACACAGTCAATGGTGTCTAAGATATACTTAGAAAGTACATACAAACTTAGAAAAGTTGCATTGGTACTTGCCTGACCTGGGATCGAACCCGCGCCCTCATACTTGAGAGGCTGGTCCTTTACCCACTAGGCCACCACGACTCGGCGAGATAAAGGTTAACTAACTATAGGTATGATATGAATCTTAAAGACTTAAAATCTTTTTTTTTTGGTCATATATTTGGTATTCCAAAAAGTCTCAGGAGTTGGATTTGATTCGAGGTTAGTTAAGAATTTCAAGTAATTGGACTCGTGGGTATATTAATTTATTCATCTCACGCAGATCAAATTATTCAATGGCGCACTTAGCGCATTTGAGCTGTCTTCTTATTCTATCGGGTTTCTCGTGAAATTTTAAATCTTAGCTCGGAGTTCGTTGACAAAGAATACTTTAAGAACTTACCCTTTTCTAAATTATCCTGTTTACATTTCTTGAAAAATCCCGCCTTCTTCAGACACTCAGTGAGGAATAACGCCATGACTATCCTCTTCAAGCAGTCCTCTCCTTTTCTCTCTGCGGAATGAGTGCACAACGCGTATATCTGTGCCGCTCTCAACTCCAACTTCTCTTCAATACTCATTTTATCATCAGCCTTCACTTCTTCATCTTCATCCTTAAAATTCTTTTCAGTAAAACTCTTAATTCCTTTCTTTGATCTATTTAGTCTTTCTTTTCTACTTTTGATTTTAGATTTCTTTGCAACTCCCTCGATGTCGTTCAGAACTGCACCCTCCACTGTTTTGATCCCGTTGCCTACGTATTTGGAGTGTATTGATAAACTGGTGTCGAGGCCTGCTTGTGTGACCATGCGCAGTGCTATATGGCTCAGTACTGACATGCCCGACCCTGGGGAAAAAAGAGATAAATATGTAATTGGGTACCTACTTGACTAGGTCTAAAATAAAATGCAAAGCATCTTAAAATAATGACCCTTTAATTAATCGTTTTTAATGAAAAAAAAAATATCGATGTTTTAAGGAAAATTAACACAGCTTGATGTGAAAAATCAGTGACGTTATATTTCACAATTTCATTCAAATTGCATAGAAAGCGTTTTTGACAGTTCATTAAAAGTATTGAATTTGACTAGTTTCCAAATACCGAATTATAATAGAAGCAGGATCTTCTCACGTCACCTCATCATTATTTACACTTACCTATAAAAAGATCTAAGAACTGGCACTCGAATGAATGGTAACTGGATACAGCTGCATCCTTACACGCTGCACTGCAGAACGCGACTCCTGAGCACTTTGGACACCAAACGGGAGCCTCATTTTCACAGTCATCTAACCTGAAACAGTATACATTCTTATATATAAAAGCTGTTAATGGAGTCCAGGCAAATTGTCGGCCTAAGGCGGTCAGCCAGCTGCGCAGGACATATAACAGTGCAGAAGCAATTGCACAAGCACAGGTGCACTATCTATTCTTTCATGCTCGTAGGGATGAAACGAATTTACCCTCCGCGACATGGGTGTATTAATTACCAACTTCCAGACTCCGGGTTGCTTTCATATTTCTATTATTACTATTAAACACATAAAGCGGTTTCGGCCCAACCCGGACCCGAGACCCTGCACACATCAGTCGCGCTTTTGACCAAAGGACCAAATCTGACAAAGCAACGGCTAAAGCAGTAAGTACCTTACCTCTTGAAGCAATGCAAGCAATGCGTGCCATAGTAGTCAGCTAGCAGGCATGCGGCATATGGAGGGTCAACCAGGACCACGTCGCCAGTCTTGATCGGCGCGTTGGCGACCGCGAAGCGACCCTATAGGGAACAAACAAGCATGTAGCAAGAGGCTGGGAAACATTAGGGAACGGTACGATATACACAGAATTTTAGGAGACATCTTGATTATGTGGTCATATACACTAACTTATAACACTGTACTTTATGGTAGTAGTCACTTTTAGCTTTTTGGGGTGCGTCCTGAGTAGGAAAATCGAGGCGAACGCGATCCAAAGCGAATTGAAAGATTTGACTAAGCTGTGCCGCGTCGTACCGTGTTCACTTCTAAATCGCTCACATAGGAAGCACCGAAGATTATATCGTCTTAACAACACTATATAATAAGTAGTTAAACAATATGGAATTGTAATATGTACTAAGACGCTAATCTTCAATACATAAAGCTTGCAGCACTAGCAATTCCGCATGCAAACTGCAGGCAATTTCCATACAAGCGTGTGACGACACGACATTCAAACTGTTACGAAGTTGCTCACAGTGCTTAGCTTTACGACATAGTTCACAAAGGAACGCTTGATAAAGTACTTGTTAGGTCCCTATATGTTATTTATCGTTTCTGTCCCGAACAATCTATAGAAATGGGGCAAAAGTAACATTACTCTTTCCAAAGATTCATATGGATAAAGAATTAATTATGTTTGTCTGCAACAAAGCACAGGTATATTACAGGTTGAAATAAGTGAAAACTATTTACAATTATAAAAACAAAACTGTTAACGATTGTCTGTTCCTGCTTTTTCTAATGAAAGATTTGAATATTTAACAGACTTGCACACCTCACAAATACAAGAAACTACAGACCAATCGAATTGAACTGTGAGACTATCATATGTCAACAGTGCAATATAACTAAATACATACATTATATACAGGTTATTCTACAGGGCGGTGTAAATCTATTGTTGAATTTAAGTACGTAAAAAAATACCTTAGTTTCATCTTCAACTATTTTCAGCAGCTTGGAGAGCGATGGCATGTTTTGCTTAGCACCTCCCGTCAGCGATATGCCTTAAAACAAAAGACGAAGACTGAATAAACAAATGATAGCTTAGTACTGAGGTCCACCAGGCCCTGGTGACCAGCTTTGGCCCTGGTGACCAGGGGACCAGGGATTTGAAAAATGTATTATTTTAATGTTACCCGGTCTTATGTTAAATGTTAAAACAAAGAGTGTCAAGCATGACTGTAGATGAATGGAGAGAGAGAAATGGACCAAAATTTAATCTCTAATTTGTCTGAAAGATGAATAACGGCCGTTCCCAATATTTTATCCATCTGTGACTTAGCTTATCAGAGATAAGAACTTGACATTACTTGTATGAGGCTAATGACAAAATTCTATAAATTCTATCTCTAGTAAGCAAACAACAGATGGATAAAATATTAGGAACGACTGTAAGAAGGGATTAGATGTTAGTCTGACAGCTGACTTGAAATAGAAGCGGAAAACATATTTCGAACCCCAAATAACTTAGGAACAGATGTAAAAACAATGTTACCTGGTTTCTCTTCAATCTGTTTAGGCTGTGCCGTGTAGTCCAGTGACTCGATGTCTTCCGCAAGCCGCGTCTTCGCCTCTTCATCAGTACCCAGGAGTCTGCCAGCCAGTTCGTAGGATACCTTGGCTCTTGTCGCTTCTCCAGCACCTGGAATTTCAATAACAACTCCGTTAACATTTTCATTAGCATCATAATTATTCAACAAATCACAACAGCCACATTGAATAACATTTTCAACCTCTATGTTGAAGACTTCATGATAGATGTGCTTATTCTCTTACATGTTCGTTGATGAACTGGTCGAATGGTCAAACATACCTGGTGACTACTGCATGATTTGCTTAGCCTTTTCCCAACTATATTGTGCTCGGCTTCCAGTTAACTGCAAGCAGCTATCAACTGGTAGCTGGTCTCCTCAACCCAATTACCCGGGCAACCCCCAGATAAGATTGGTTGTCAGAATTACTGGCTTCCGACTACCCTAACGACTGCCAAAGATATTCAATGTCAGTAAGCGTAACTAATCTTGTAAAATTTTATTGTTATTCTTTAATAATCCTCATGCACTTTCGCATAACTCAAAAACCAAACCATTTTCCTTTAAAAAAATCTCATGAATAATTTCAGCATTGTTGAACACAAAATTCATTGCAGTGACGTTGATAACCCTTCAGTGGCTGAACAAACGTACGAACCCGCTTACCGCTGCATGAGCGGTACTTTACACCCCGAACAACATAATTAACATCAACTGCATGTTAAATGCATTTGATACCTAATTTTCTACCTGTCAGGGAACTTCAGGTTTATCGGAATCAAGGGGAAAATTCTTTTTGTTTGAATCAAATTGGTTTGAATTAAACAGAGAATTGACTATATGTATTGTGACTTTAGATATCCAATTATTGTAGTATTGAATGATCTACATATTTTGGTGTCAACTGTCAGGATAATTTGTTGTGGGATAAATATGAATGCAATTGTTTCGGAAATTGGGGTGTTCAAAATAACGTCTGAATTACCTTTTCCCAACTATTTTGGGAGTCAGTCAGTTCCAGTCTCGCCGGGTGCAGCTGACTACCAGTGTTTTAGATGGAGGTACTGCCTACCTGACCTGCTTAATCCAGTTAACCTGGGCAAGCTGATACCCCTTGGTAAGATTGGATATCGGGCTTTCTGGTTTCTGGCTGCACGTTAATACTAACAAAGATGTTCAAAAGACTGACGAAACCCAACTATTTAAAACATTTATAATACATTTAAATATTTTAATACATTTATATACATACTTACTATTCTACTTCTTATACTATATTTACAAACTAAATTATTCCCTACAACTTACCTACAAACAAGAATAAAAATACAAAAGGGGAATCAAAATTAACAAAACAAAACCAAAAACCAGCTGAGGGTTAGGCGTCGAAGTACTCCTCCGCATCGCTGTCTCCCGGAAACGTGCCCAGAAGACTAGATTGCCACGTTGAATGGCAATGCTAATTCTTTGTCCAAATAACTATTTAATACCTTTCGAAAAACTAGTGTGTTAAATAATTCAAACACAAAATATCGTCCTCTAAGACAAGCTTCGATAACTTCGATAAGTTTCGTAAACTTCGAACTCCGGCTAACTTTGGCTCGCAAGGTCAAGTGAAAGACATCGATAACCGTGTTTCTAACCACATTTTGTGCGGACATTTCTTCCTAGCCTTTTATCCTTATACTGGTCGTTTTCATTAAAATCCCTTACATTGGGGCGTAGAATCTGTAAGTAATCTGATACACATCAGCAATCAGGCTTTGAGAGCACACATGGAAATGGAATTCGCTTTGATTCCAAGACTTCTGGTTCCTTTGTGTTACTGACTTGACTTCTTTGAGTGTAGATTGAATTATTTTTTGATTTTATCGTGATTAAAGTGAGCGTTTCACTTAGTTTTCACCGTGGCCTTCTTATTTATGTCATCTTTCAGGCAATCCATTCGTCTTTTCTTAGGTCTTCCTCTCCACATCCATCTACATTCATACTTCGCACACACTTTGTTACATGCGTATCATTCCTTCTCATTACATGCCCATACTATGACAACTACTTACTTTGGTGTTACTTTCAGACTTCCTCTATTGTAGACATTCCTCACTTTAGCCATTCTTGTCACATCATATATCTAAAGCAAGCCTGACACTACAAAACTATTGCCATACTCAATTACCAACAGACATTTGATTCATCCAATCACAACAAACTTTGTCTATAGAATGCCAACACTATTTCATTCCTACATGCACACAATTCCCGAGCTTCACGAACTGTAGGTACAACTATTTGTTTAGACCTGCAGTACTTGCAGTAGAACTGCAACTACTTTCCCGCAGTCGAGCGAGCCCGGAATGCGAGGCCAGGCCAGCTGTGTATTAACTAGACTAACAAACTATCTAGATTGATGCTGATATAATTAAATGTACTACCGGCTTCGTGTAGGCTGTTAAAATATGAGTATGAATCTATACTAATATTATAAAGCTGAAGAGTTTGTTTGTTTGTTTGAACGCGCTAATCTCAGGAACTACTGGTCCGATTTGAAAATTTCTTTCAGTGTTAGATAGCCCATTTATCGAGGAAGGCTCATCCTCCGAGCCTTTTTCCCAATCATGTTGGGGTCGGCTTCCAGTCTAACCGGATTCAGCTGAGTACCAGTGCTTTACAAGAAGCGACTGCCTATCTGACCTCCTCAACCCAGTTACCCGGGCAACCCGATACCCCTGGTTAGACTGGTGTCAGACTTACTGGCTTCTGACTACCCGTAACGACTGCCAAGGATGTTCAATGACAGCCGGGACCTACAGTTCAACGTGCCATCCGAAACACAGCCAATGATGTCTAAGATATACTTAGAAAGTACATACAAACTTAGAAAAGTTGCATTGGTACTTGCCTAACCTGGGATCGAACCCGCGCCCTCACACTTGAGAGGTTGGTCCTTTACCACTAGGCCACCACGACGAGGAAGGCTATAGGCTACTTTTTATCCCGGTACGGGAAGTAGTTCCCACGGGATGCGGGTGAAACCGCTGGCAGAAGCTAGTGTGAATATAAATTAAATGATCATGAAATCAATAAAAAAATATATCTGGAGGTTCTAATATTATTAAGCTAATCTGGTTCAATTTGAAAATTTATTTCAGTGTTAGATAGCTCATTTTCGAAGAAGGTTACTTTTTATATATTTTTTTTAATAATGAAAGCGTGTGCAGGAGCTAGTTCAGGTATTCTTTTGTCACTAGTGTTAGGTACTTTACATAATTACTATTGGAGAACATTTTTAGGGTTCCGTACCTCAAAAGGAAAAAACGGAACCCTTATAGGATCACTTTGTTGTCCGTCTGTCTGTCTGTCTGTCTGTCAAGACCCTTTATCTCAAGAACGCGTAGACGTATCAAGCTGAAATTCACATGAAATACTCAAGTCTATTGCCTCTTTAAGCTGTGAAAATATCAAACTTCTAAGCTAAGCCAATCAAAAGATACAGCCGATTATGTCGATATTTTCAACAAATTTTCGACACTCGCAAAGGAATCAAAACCTACAGGATACTTCCCGTAAACTCAGAATCTTGAAACTTGGCATGAAGCATTGTCATATAATGCAAATATAGGAAAAATTGCGAAAATCACATTTTTTTAGTTATATAATATAATAAAAATATTTTAATAAAATGAAACTTACTACCTTATTTCTCACGAACGAATAAAGATATCAAATTGAAATTTATACCAAATACCTAGGTCTATTGTCCCTTTAAGCAGTGAAAAAATCAAACTTCTAAGTTAACGCGATCAAAAGATACAGCAGTTTATACCGACACCTTAACGAATTTCCGTCACACGCTAGGGAATCAAAACCTACAAGGTACTTCCCGTGAACTCAGAATCTTGAGATTCGGCACGAAGCAACGTTATATAGTACAGATAAAGGGAAAATTGCGAAAATGACAAATTTGAAGTTCCATAAAATATTAAAATATTATTTTTGCTTACATGACATAAAATATTTTTTTAATAATTATAAACTTACTACCTACGCTTTTTCACATAAACGCGTAGAGATGTTAAACTTGAAATTCATATCAAACACTTCTTAAATCTAATTGCCTCTAAACTATGAAAAATTCTAAATCATTCAAAGGTCATTGGGCACCTTAGTATGGAAACCATACCCACGGCGGACACGAACGAAATATAGCACAGTATAATGATATAAGGCTCTGATTTACTATGGCATTAGTCGCATCAATGTGAACCATGGGAATCTAGATAAAATCAGGTTTAAACATCAAATATTTTCCTCATTTCAATGGGGAATTTAAACGACCAAGTTTGACGGATTTGAGAAATCATTTCTTTGTAGTGAAAGAGTATACTCGCCGTTTATTTCCATTGTCATTAGGTCAGGATCTGATGATGGAAATCCTGAGAAATCGAGGGCAACTATCAGAAATTGTAGGCATGCATAGGGTTAAAACTTGATTCTCAGATGTATGTCTGATGATACTATCAAACAGTGAAGATTTAGAGCTTACCTGATAATGGAGACGTGAGAAAGTCGAGAGAACTCCTCAACGGTATGTTTTAGTTTCGTCGTGTTTGGGCTTATATTATTCGTAGTGACGAGAACTTTTCACAAAAGTTAAAAAAAGACTTTTTACAAAAAAAATAAACTTCTAAAAACAACAAGAAAACTGTTTATATGCATCGGTCTAGATCTTCAGACACCGACTTCTAGAACGATGCACCTAACATCTTCTTCCTTTCTTTCTTGTTTTTGTTTTCTTGTTGCTTTTTTATACGTTTGAAGTTGGATTTGTTTGTAAAATACTTTTTAAATTCATTTTGATAAAGACTATTATGACCATTACGACCCACCATTACAAGTTACGACTGGGAATGTGGGTATTGAGATATATAAACTAAATGAGAACTATTTACAAAATAAAATAAAGCTGACTTTAAAAACAAAGAAAGGGACAGAATTACACTTTTGTCAAGGCTCTAGAAACGTAAAGCCAGCAGCCCCGAATCCTACTCTCTAGCAGTCGCTGTTACAATTCGACAGTTACAAGTTACAAGTCGTCAGGCGGTTTCGAAAAAAACCTGATACTGGGGCTCGTTAGGTGATTAATCCCTCAAAAATAAAAGATCCCATTCATGCAATGGCTGCTTTAACACAAGGTAGTAGTGAATTCTCATCACCTAAAATAAAATAAGCTCCAACACAAGGTTACTGCTATAAATTGTAAGTTCCCATAACTATATCTGATCTTTGCTATCGATCCCGCAATGGCAGTCAAACCTATCTATGTAGAAAGTCTTCGCCAATACGAATAAAATAAGCTCAAACACGTGGTAGTTGCAACATACCGTTCAGGAGTTCCCTCGACTCTCTGTGGTCTCCATAATGAAATCAGCTCCAAACCGTCACTGTTTACCAGTATCCTCAAAAATACACTCACATGTCTGGTTTTGACTTGATGCGTGTCTACAATATTCAAGAGTTGCCCTCGATTTATCAGGGTTTCCAGATCCTCATCAAATCCTGGTCATCCGAATTGGCATCTTCCTTCTTTATGAAAAGTCTTTAACAATAAAAACTAGCATTGCAACCTGTACAATCCTCTGAAACTGCTTGTCTTTTATATTTTTTAAACGATCCTGGACATTCATCTCCATGGAATTTTAATAAAATATTTATATTCAAAGGAACGTCATACTATTCTTCACAATTTTAAACTACTTTGATTCATGTCCGCCACTTTTTGCAAAGCTGGTCAGATATGCCCAATGACCTTTAAGGCATAATTAGTTATTTTTAATCAGATTTCTGAATGATGACTATAAAATAAAAGAACTTTTATAAGGTACTGGCCTACTATTTTAGTTATATTATAAAATAAAAAATATTAACTATTTTAACTCTCACGAAATTACCATAACTATGATTGTTCTAAACTGAACGGTTTGCGCGAGAGTCACTTTTTATCTATACAGGATTTGTACGGAACCCTCGGTGCGCGAGCCCGACTCGCACTTGGCCGGTTTTTAAACGGTTTTATTTAGCTCACCCCGTTTGTTTTATTATTTATTCTTGGGTCAAATTTAGTAATTCAAATTTCACCCTCTTCCTGTCAACCGATTAATCTGAAATTTTGTATACACCTTTGATTCCGATGACAATACAATATAGTAATATCAATAACATTGTAAATCCAATATGGCCGCCGGCACAAAATGGCGAATAACGTAGATTTCATCAATCCCATCAATATGGGTATCAAATGAAAGGGCTCAACAAGCAGAATACAATATACTATAAAAAATTGAAATCCAAGATGGCGGCCGCTACAGAATGGCGAATAAAGTAGGTTTTATCAATCCCATCAATATGGGTATCAAATGAAAGTTCTCAACCAGTAGAATACAATGTACTATATAAAATTAAAATCCAAGATGGCGGCCTCTACAAAATGGCGGATAACTTAGGTTTTATAAATCTCATCAACATGGGTATCAAATGAAAGGTCTCAACAAGTAGAATACAATTTACTATGCAAAATTGAAATCTAAGATGGCCGCAGCTACCAAATGGCTGATAACAATTTTTTATCAATCCCACCAATATGGGTATCAAATGAAAGGACTTCACAAGTAGAAAACTGTCAGTAACTCCAGCGGGGCCCAACAGGGCCAAGGCCTGCCTGGGCTGCGAGATTGTTCGAAAGAGTTACCGCGGCCCTGGTACATAAAAGGCCTACGACACAAAACGGTTTTTAGTCAAGAGTCTGGCACTCCCTCACCGCTGCTGACCCACAGCAGGAGAGGTCATGTGATGATTTTTGGGGTCGTTAAAAAAAAAGTATCTGGAAGGGCTATGTATTGAGGAATTAGATTGTAATAAATTGTCAGGTAAGAGACCGTGTAATAATGATGCACTAAATGAATTAGATAGAATGAGGAATATTCGGTAGGCATTTTCATTAAATACTAAAAACTAGAAAATAAAAAATCGGTAAAAAAACTTTTAAGTTAAACGGTTTTATCTTATGTGCACTGAAAACTAGAAAATAAAAAAATAGTTACTTACCTGTCAACCTACGTAGGTGGTCCTGGTCATATTAGACTAAAATAAAAACGTGGGGCCCCTGTGAAATCCTACCTATGGCAAAGCATATCTTTATACTTTGGTAGATCATGAGCTCGGCGTTCGCTGGTGAAGCCGCTACGGCTGATTATTGATTGTCAAAATTTCCAGTTACGATTATTGTAAGTCGATGCAATCCACACCTATTATACCTCTAAAAGAAAGTACTACAGCAATAGTTAATGGGCCCCACGTTTAAATTTTAGTCTAATATGACCAGGACCACCTACGTAGGTTGACAGGTAAGTAACTATTTTTTTATTTTCTAGTTTTCAGTGCACATAAGATAAAACCGTTTAACTTAAAAGTTTTTTTACCGATTTTTTTTTTCTATAAAATCCTTTCTGAATAAAACGTAATTCAAAGTTACATTGTAAAATCTCACATGAATCCCTAGATGTTATAATTTTATTATAGTAACATAATTATAACAAGTTTTATTGGTTTACTTGCACTGTAGGTAATAAACTCTATAACTATAATAATATTATAGTTATGTCCACGATACATGACATAGGAAGCTTTCATATTGCAGCAACATTGTACTTACTTTGTTGCTAAAAACCGAGAGAGAATAGAGTACCTTACAAATAAAATAATAACATGATTATGGAAGTGTGTTTGTTAACTTTTGTGAAAGTCAAGACTTTTTGTGAGTGTTCTTTGAATATAGCACTATGTACAATTCCGTTCAACTTGCTGCGACTTCGAAACTACTGAACTGATTAAGAAAAATCTTTGACTGACAGAAAGCTACACTACCCTCACATGACTAACTGTATATTTGATCAGGGTACGCGAACAAGTTACTCCAGAATACGAGACAGACCACATTAAACAGCCACGGCCTTACTACAAAAACTTAAACATCTGTTGAACACTTGTCTAAAAAAGTGTGGCTGTAAAACGGTTATTTCAACGTCATAATTTGGCATTTTTTTAGACAAGTGTTCAACTGACGTTTAAAACTTTTTGTGGTACGAGACGGCAACTTCAATCTCACCTTTGTAACAGTGCCCCATTCTCCAATAGTACTGCGCCCTCATCTTCGCCGGGAGCCGTTCCTTGAGTGCCATCTTCAGATCTTCCAAGGCTGCTCGCGGCCTATTCGAGCGCAGCAGGATTTCCGAGCGAAGCCACAGCGACAGGGCTAGCGAGATGCCCCCCTCGCTGATGGCGTCGTCACCACCTGAAAATGTAAAGGGTTTATTTACAACAGACAAGTCTTTATAACTGGATCTATAAGCTTGGGAGTTTGTTGCGCCACTTCTACCCAATATAAACACATTTCTGACGTTCAACGTTCACGTGCTATTTTGTAGCCAAGTTTGAATAAACGATTTTCATTTGATTTGAGCTCGTGGCTAAGTCAAATCCGTGCGAATCGATTGATCAGAAGGTTAAGCAACGCTTGGCGAGGTCGGTCCGTGGATGGTGATCTAGTCATAACAAGTCTTCCGTGTTTCGAATGATACGATAAACTGTAAATCCCGGCTTCACTGTTGGAAAGCTACACTCTTTCGAGTAATATACCCACGGGACGCGGGTGAAACCGCGGGAAAACGGCTAGTTGTATATAAGGTTGTACAACACAAATGAGCTTGTGCTAAAAATATTTCACATCTCTCCACAACCCTTTTCCACACAAGGTAAACTATACACAAAAGGTCAGAGGTAAAATCACAAAGAAAGGGTAACCGTCAAGCAATTTACTTCGCTGCATTAGACAGACTGGGCTAAGGTTACAAATAACACCGTCCTATTACCCGGCTGATCTATTTGACACGCTGTGCGCTCAGACTGGCTCTGTGGTCACAGCCTCTCCCTGCCCTAATTACTAAACTCCCCGGCGGATAAAATGTACCTCTATTCTGATGGAATGAGGGTAAACATAAATCCAAAAGAGTAAAATATTTTTGTATCATTTGTAGGTTGGTATTCAAGTATATGCCAATCTACTTGATACTTTAGTGGAACCTTAAAAAAGTTTCGATATTCTCTTTAAGTTACTCAAATAGTATGCAACTTAATGGCCGACTTATCATTTTCCTGAAAGCTCATTTTACTTAGTGTAATTTTCAAGAAGCTTAAACAATGTAAAAAGAAAATAAATGTTAAAGTATCAAGAATAGTTCTTTCGCTCAAACGTGGCTTTGGTTTCCACGCCGTCGCGTCACCAAGACACCATATTAAAAAACACTGGCTTCATTAGTCTTTGAACATTTTTCAGCTTGACAATTCGAGTAAAAAAGCTGGATAGTGGTAATGTTCCAAGCTGCTGAAGTACTCATAAAATAACACGTTTTGCATGCTAATGATGGTTAAATAAAATTTTCTTATGGATAGGGTTTTGACATTACTTATACTTGTCAGGATTATATCTCTAGTAAGCAAATCAAAAGATAGATATAATATTGGGAACGAGCGTTAGAGAAGACTATGATTCAAATCAAACCTAAAAAGACTTGAAGAGCAAATAAATGCGAAGGTTTTTCTTCCTGGTAGTTTTTCACAAACAAACATTTTGCATTTCCAATAATCAAGACTGAAATGATTGTAAGTAACCCACACGTCCAAAACAAATCGAAATAAACAATTTTCTATATTGTTTCTATAAATAAACACTCAAGTGTATCCTTGCTGTTTGAGGTCGCGACCATGGCGTAGTTTTGTTTTAAATATTTAATTGAAATCGGTCATACCTATGTTTTTTTATTTTACTACGCCTCATTTTATTTGGAAAACTTTGTATTTTCACTTTGATGAAATGGATAGTTAGCATTTTCTAAGGTTGGAGACCAGTGTTCTGTTTATAGTTCATCTGCCTAGCTTTTTCCCAACTAAGTATGTTGGGATCGGTTTCTAGTCTTATAGAGTGTAGCTGAATTCCAGTGTTTTACAACGAGCGACTACTTGCTTGTTCTTTTCATTATATGCTAAATAATTAATATTTTTTGTTTAATATCAGAATTGTGATGTTTTTTATTAGAGAAACTAGATGAATGCGGAATCTTATATTTCTGTGTGGATTTTCCTTCCGTTTTTATTTCTGGTAACACACATTGTATTAGGAATAGGGAATTTCAATATTTTAAAATGTAAATTTTATCCAGGACGGGAGGAGAAAATATGTAAGTATTTTCAAAAATATAACATTCTCTCATTTGAACTTCTTTGGTAGTCGTTACGGGTAGTCAGAAGGCAGTAAGTCTGACAACCAGTCTTACCTGGGGGTTTTAAACCCGGGTAACTGGGTTGACGAGGACAGATAGGCATTCGCTCCTTGTAAAACACGAGTATTTACTCAGCTGTTTCCAGAGTGCCTAGTGCGAGTTTTGCAAGTTAACTTTCTCGATGCGTAAATTATCATACAACTTAATGACGTAACATTAATTTTAGAACTGTTTATTTAATGAAAGCTGTCATCGACACTCTTGGTTATTATAGAGGTGAATCCGGAAAAATGAATGAACGTGCTATATTCTAATCATGTCATGTAGCATACGACTCTTTACTTCAGCCAAGTTATGATTACGTATCGAGCGCGTAAACTTACAAAACTCAGAATCAGCACTCTGATTTTTTTGTTTGTTAGTACCGTAAATGCTCCGAAATTACTGAACCGCATTAAAAAAATCTTTCCCTGTTGGAAAGCTATAGTAGCCGGCATATAACTTGGCAAGGATTTGGGACCTTTAATAAGTGTGAACTCGCACATAGTGCACTAAATTATACAAAAAAGTGGTCCCTGTTATTGCTTGTGCATTATTCTATGGTTATTGACATAATTTATTGGCGATTAACTATGCTTGCAAAAAATAGTACCTGTTTTCAACTCACGATTCTTGCCAAGTTACGTGCCGGGAACTATACACTCTTCCTCAGTAACAAAGGCTATAAGTATTTAATCCTGGTACTAGCAATAGTTCTCACGGGACACGGGTGAAACCGCTGGCAGAAGCTAGTACAAGTTAAAGTTGATACAAGAATTCCTTACCCGTCATAGGAGCTCGGAGTACAGCCTGGCTGGCCAGCGCCAAGGCTTTGTCCAGGTCTCCATCGTCCATCGCCTTCTGGGCTGCTAACCTTCGGTCGCGCGACACCTGTCCGTCTTTCCCGCGGTGCATCGGCTGTATCCTTGACAGCACCTCGTTGAGAGCTTCCATTATCTGGAATTGAGGAAGAATATAAATAAATATCACACCCGGTCGATTAGCCCCATGGTAAGCTATTAATTAGCTTCTGTTATGGGTGGTAACAACTGATAAACTACATAGACTTTACATACATATTACATAAATACATATAATGACATCTAGGCAACAGCCAACAAGCATGCTCATCACATAAATGTTGACCGTACGGTGAATCGGGGAATCGAACCCGGGTCCATCAATTTGGCAGACCGGCATGGGGACCATTGCGCCAACGAGGTCGTCAAAGAATGGTGGTAAAGTAACTGATAGATAGGTGCCAACATTTTGAGAAATGGTTTTAGTGCTTGAATTCGCCTTTTTTGTAGTAGCCATTTTCATCAAGGACGAAAAAGTACAGTTGCCCCTTCAAAACCTATGAAGATTATTGAAGAGATTAATTTATTTCGCTGGTGCATAAATAAATAATTTAGTTGTGATAGACAGCTGTGTTGCTAACAAGTCTATTCATCACCGTTTCTTCTTCCACTTTCCTTCAAAAGTTTCTAAAGAACGTCAAGCTTATGAAAACATACCTTTTGCTCAAAAACATGCTGCAGTTTATGTCTAAGACCCGTAATAGGGAGGAAGTTTCGACAAAGTATTTTCATGCACATCTTATCCTGTACTTTTGCATTCATGAAAACGTGGAAGTTTTGTTAACAATACGACTGCATATTGCTACCGTCGACAGATACTCGCCCAGGTACCTTGTTAGAAATTGAATTGAACGGAAAATTTAAAATGTGCAAAGTGTATTGAACGGCAAAGTGATTATGTAACTTTCTATATACCTCTATACAGGAATGAATTTTATCCAGTGCGCAAACTTTGTCAGCTTGTAGTTACATAAGTTTTATAGAAACGTATATTTTTACTTTGTCGTGTTTTAGTACAAAAAAGAAAAGTTATTGATAGCAAAAGATGTTTATTTTGTAACCAATTGTACGGTCACAGTCGTCATAGTAGGCACGGCGGCAACGCGAAACCGGTTTACTGACGCGAGCGCTGCCCCAAGCGCGTAAGAATAGTTGGTATCCATGTTTTGCTGATTCTAGGGCGGACCAAAGAATGAAAAAAAAATTTTTACTGATGATGCAGATATGTTCTGTTAATGATTCTGGACCTCCAGTATTTTTTTGTGCACTGCTTAAAATTCATTCCTGTATAATATTGAATTTTATGCATATGTGAGCTAGGTACTGAAAGCACGAAAAACTTGCTCATTTCAAACGATTCATGGTCTCTGCACACAGCGGGCGCGGCGCGACGGGACGGGACGGCGACGCGACGCTCAGCAGTTGTAATGTACTAGATATTACGGACGACATCACACAGAGCCGTCCCGCTCGGCGCGACGCGACGCGACGATCTAGTACATTGTGTCACGTCGCCGTCCCGTCCCGCCGCGCCGCGCCCGCTGTGTGCAGAGACGGGACGGCGACGCGACGCAATGTACTAGATCGTCGCGTCGCGTCGCGCCGAGCGGGACGGCTCTGTGTGATGTCGTCCGTAATATCTAGTACATTACAACTGCTCAGCGTCGCGTCGCCGTCCCGTCCCGTCGCGCCGCGCCCGCTGTGTGCAGCGACCATTATACTGATTTATAAGCCCAAACCAACTATCGGCCGACGAAAAGTTTACTCGCTCGGTAACTGGTCATAACTGGTAAACACCGGCACACTTATGGTCGCTGCACACAGCGGGCGCGGCGCGACGGGACGGGACGGCGACGCGACGCTGAGCAGTTGTAATGTACTAGATATTACGGACGACATCACACAGAGCCGTCCCGCTCGGCGCGACGCGACGCGACGATCTAGTACATTGTGTCGCGTCGCCGTCCCGTCCCGCCGCGCCGCGCCCGCTGTGTGCAGAGACCATTATATTTATTGGTTTTCTAAAGACTTCAGAAATAGCTGTGGTATAGGTACAACACGAAATCAATAATTAGAACAATATAAAGGCTATATTTGATTTAGAAGTTTCACCGGGTGAGGCTGATACCGCAGGAAAACAGCTAATGGATAATAATATGTGTGTCATTCAACCCTGAAAGCATGGAAAGAAACAAAGCAACCTTTCAAACCATGGTATCATAGAAGGCAACAACAATGAAGCTTTTAAAGTCAAACAAAAGCATTTCTTAAGAAAATCCATTATCAGATAAATAAGGGGTTCACAATGTTAGCTCTTAGACAAACAAAGAGAATTCTGACAGCCCATCAACACTCGATATCAGACCGTTTATTGACACATTTTCTTCGCTAATGCACTGTGAATGTTAGAATCTACCGCAGCGACTGAAATGAATTTTAAAATTATAATCGAAATTAGTTTAGAAGCTAGTAAGTCTGAAAACCAGTCATCCCAAGGGGTATTGGGTTGCCCAGGTAACTGGGTTGAGGAGGTCATATAGGCAGTCGCTCCTTGTAAAACACTGGTACCCAGCTGCATCCTACCAGAAAAAGTCAGCAATATAGGGTTGACAGATGATCAATTAGGTACCCGAAATAAAGTATGAAACCGGGCACACTTGCCTGCGGCGAATCGGCCGAATCTTCAGAACGTGGGAGAATCACACATATGACAGACGAGTTGCGATGAATTCATCGGCCATGCGATTCTGTAGATTCTTCCGGCTGACAGGTTTTAACCCGCATTCGGCCTACATACACATACATCACCCTAAAAACGACTTCTTTGCTCGGAAGCCACGGTCGATTCTGATCGGTAGTCAATGGCGGATAAAAGCAACAAAGTACAAGAAACAATGGTTCGTCTCATAGACTCACAAGCATTAGGCAGTCTACAGCTTTAAAATGCTACTGCTCTTGACCCGATTGTCGCTTCGATGCAGTCTTCTAACCCAACAACACTTACAACTAACAAGCTTAAGTGACAACACATCATCTTGTATTTTGAACCTTGTGATTACAGGAATAAGTTTGAATTTTCAATGCAATGTTAATAATTTTACATGTTTTAAGGTTGGTGTAAAAAGCAGGTGATAAAATCGTAGTACGGTGTTTTCGAAATGCATATCCGTATTTACGACAGTGAGGGAGTCGTAAAAGAAAAGTGCAAAGGCAGCCACAACAACGACTGTTTACGATTATGAAGCAGGAATATTTTGAATATGGAGTTAATTTTGAGTCTGAAATTCGCTAATGTACTTTTCTAGGTTATTATACACCAAGTAAACCTTCATAGTTTGCTAGCAGCACAGACCGTTTATTTACCAACTTATAGTCGGCCGATAGTTTGTTTATGCTCAAAAATTAGTATAAAGATTATCCAGTATAGTACCCAGATCGGTATCAGAATGACTGGAAACTTTGATTAAAATCAAGTTTTCCTAAAAAAAAAAACACCCATTGGATCAAGTTGAGATTAAAAGTTTGCAGTGTGAGGCTACTTTTAACCTGGTAATTTTATTATAGGTACTAATACTATAATAATAATACGTCCAAGGCCGATTTTGGCCACTGCGTCTGTTCTCATATAAGGAGATCAGCCAGCGGCGCATTACATATTATAGTGCACAATGCTTTTTATACTTTTGCAATTATACTATGTATTTTACAACAAAAAAAAATCAGCAAAGGAACAATAAATTCGCACACACTCATAAAATACATCATAGTTAGTTCGCACATTCGCAATATAAACCCTCACCGTCTTATTGTCCAGTACCGCAGCCACCTTCTGACCATCGTCCACAGCTTCGAACCTGTCCAGCCAGCCGTCACCTTCAGCCATCGCCACCAGCTCCTCCCCCAAACCCTTGAAGAATCCCTTCGAGTTGGAGCACAACGTCACATTGCTGCAGGCGGCCGCGTACCCTGGGTCTGTCTCCTCGTAGATGCGCGGCATTCTGAACCCTAGAATGTGTGGCAGAACAGCCATTTTAGTTTGAAGTATTTCTGTGGTTTATGACGTTGTGTTCATAAGGAGTAAGTTGTTAGGAGTAGTTGTGATATAAATAATAGCCTCGGTTTCGGTTCATTTCAATTAATAGGTAATATAGATAATGTTATGTCCATCATCATCATCATCCTCCTGCCCTTATCCCAATTTTATTAGGGGTCGACGCAGCATGTTTTCTCCTTACATACTCTTTTATCTGCCGTCATCTCACAAGTAACATTCTTTCTTACCATATCTACTTTCACACAATCCATCCATCGTTTCTTTGGTCTTCCTCTTCCACTATATCCGTCTACATTTATACTCATCATCTTCCTCACAACACAGATAATGTTATGTCCATATTCCCGCGGTTTTACCAACGTCCTGTGGTCAAAAAGGAGCCTATGTCTTTTCTCAGGCTCTAGACTATCTGGATACCAAATATCACCGATTCTGTCGTAAAAGCCTGATTTGTGTTGTAAAGATGCACTGATGTAAAAAATATTTTTTGAAGTGTTTGAGCAAATGCAAATATGGACGTCACTAGCGGTGCAGACACGCAGACAAACATTCTTCAATTAAAACAGTCAATAAAGCTCTGATTGATAGGAAATGGACGGAATTGTCATCTCGCTCGTTACATACTTACTGTTTAAACATATTTATATTCAACCGACTTCAAAAAAGGCGAAGGTTTTCAATTCATCCGCTTTTTTAAGTTATTTTGAAAAAATATATAAATTAAAGAGTATACTTGCAATCGGGTTCTATTTTCATCAGGTCATGATCCGATAATGAAATGATGAATATGATGATACTCTAACTAAGGAATGGAGGGTGACTCTTGAAAATTGTAGGCAAGAAACTTGAAAACATAGAAAACTTGATGTTCGTGTATATACTTTCACATTCACATCACTTATCACATTAGTATCACATTCCAATATTAATAGAATGATGAAGATAGATAAAATAACGATTCGATAGTCTCGAGTCTAAAATTAGCGCTGGACTATACTGACAAATGTCAGCGCGATACACGCTTGGCATAAAGATAAATATAATACATAATAATTTAATCACTGATTTGCCTAGCCTTTTCCCTGATGCAGATGACAAGGTACCCCAGCGGGGCCCAGCAGGGCCAAGGCCTGCCGGGGCTGCGGGTTGTTCGAAAGAGATACCGCGGCCCTGGTACATAAAAGGCCTGTGACGGAACACGACGGTTTTTAGTCAGTAAGAGTCTGACACTCCCTCTCCGCTGCTAACCCACAGCGGAAGGGGTCATTTGATGATTTTTGACGTCGTTAGAAAAAAAAAAAAAAAAAAGATGACAAGGTACCACCGTTTCACATGGAGCAACTACTATTTGAGTCTCCTCAATTGAATACCACGGAAAGACTGGCCATGTGCGATAAACAAAAACTTAACATTCCGACAACCAGTCTTACTTAGGGTTCGGGTCGTCCGGGTAACTGGGTTGAGAAGGTCAAATAGGCAGTTGTTCCTTGTAAAACACTGGTACTGAGCTGCTTCCTATTAGATTGGAAGCTGTTGTACTTGGTTACTTAGTTCTATTCTATTCTATTCTATTTTTATTTATGGCAATCCATGTCGATGCAAACGTCGACGATTCTGCCAATGACAAGTGGAATGAGAAGCAAGTAGTGCTTGTGATTGACAAAAAGACAAAATTAAGTTGATGTTGTAGTCAAACTTGTGTAATATGTTTCTCTATGCTTGACGTTTCATAAGTGTGACAGCTGTCAGTTGTAACTAATCCCGCGTTTTTGGACCATACGTCAAAACGTAGTACACCACTTTATACACTTTTCAACGGCCCTAGCTCGGTATTTTACATCTATCAGAAGCCGACCCCAAAAACAGGTGATGATGGAAAGACCGGTTGTCAAACTTTTGGCTTCAAACTGCCAAAGATACACTTGAAAGCCGGTTACCACCAATCAAACGTGCTTTCTGAAACACAGGAGAACTAGCCATGACTTTCACCCATCCACGGAACGACCTCAGTAAGCATTGTTTAGACTTATGATCGCTCGACATAAATACATACACGAGTAGGTAGCTGTTAATTAATAAACCTTCTTTTAGTTTAGTTTTACCGTTACACCTTTGATTATCGTTACACTTGGGAAGAAACTAGTTAAAATACGAGGATTAACTACATAATTTTGTTGTTACTAACGATCACTTTACGTTACAAATTATTATTATTTTGGAAATTGGATTCGTGCCAAGAGTTTTCATTCACACTTCCTCGTGTTAAAGATAATTGGTAAGTATAGGTTTATACCTACGAATAATATACGTTCATATTTGTAGAGAACTGCAGGGGAAAATACCAAGAAGTTTTACTGAAGTAATTATTTAAACTTAAACATGTTAGTTTCAATAAGAGGTCCCGTTTACAGCAAACTCTTTAGCCGGCCGAAAGTTAGATCCAGCGCTTGAACGGAGATGTATTGGAGAGGCACACATCTAATCTACTACAAACTTTGATGAACATCACGATTTTCTTTAAAAAAAATGCCAAACATCGAGCATCGCGCCAACTGTCTTCAGAGTGTAAGCAAATAGTCTATACCTACCAATATAACAAAGCTAAATTATTGTTTGCTTGAACTACTAGATGAATCTAAGGAACTGCTGGACTAGTTTGGAAAATTCTTTCAGTGGGTGAAAGGTTACTTTTAACATCCACGGAATGTGGATGAAGCCGCTAGCGAAGACACGCTAAGCTAAGGCAAGTACGATTTAAAAATACATTATTTCGTGTAGTTTTTAAATACATTTGTTTCAAGCACTTTATATTTAAAACAAGCATATTGTAACAATGGTCCTCAGACCTGCCAAACCTAATGTCGGTTTGCACATGGTCTTTGCGTTATTTGCACGAAGTTCTGGGGCGCCATAAGGTTTGGCGCGAAATATGTCCGTCATTATAATACATGCAGCATTAAATAAATGGGGCAGATTGAATAACGATGGGCATCAGTCTCAGTGCCGGCTGCCAATGCAAACATACACGAATAATATGTATCTATGTACATATTACATACCACTGCCTGGGAACATACAGAATAAAATGACTAGCGGAGATGTCATAACGCAATATCTCCTAAGAACGTAGCGCGCCAAAGAGCGGGTGTTCGGGGGACGAGGAACGTTACTAGCTCCGCCCTTACATGCCTTCTATGGGATCCGCCTGTTACTTACAAAATAAATTGTTTTGATTTGACAACCCGACCACCTCGTTAGTTCTAGTAACTGATCACGCCTACCATACGTTTCTTTGACCTACAAGAAGGCGCCTGACCTACCTTTCTTATGGCATCTCCGCTATCTTTTCTTCCTCCATGACTGGGACTAACATATATTGCGAAATTAAAACATTTAGGTACTTCTTGTATGTCGCTAATTATAAAATAGGAAAAAATCAATTGTGTCTCGTGTTCCTATATCTGCGCACCGACATACAACGGGTTAAAAGATATCAGATCACATCCATTAAAATCCTTTAGATATTTTTGGCGAATCTAATTAAATTATACCCTGTAATTTGGAATTCTCTTGCTTTTCAGTTAATTATTATCACTGATAATCATATTTCTTTTTATTTAATAAAATACACACATTCCTTTTATGATTTAGGTAATTTAAATTAAATAGTAAGTACCACTTCTTTAACTTTCACCAAATAAACTATTCAACACTGATACCATTGCACCTCATAAAAATAAGTAGTTTTAAAAAAAAACTTTTAATAATAGTAAAACAATAAAGATATTTAAATAGGCCTTCGTTTTGTAAAAATGGGTAAATAATAATAAGAATTTCGTGTTACCTTATTTTGTTTACGAGATGGAGCGAACACGGCGCGCGCGCCTCTCGGCCGATGCGCGCGAATCGTAGCTAAAATTACATCGCATTGGTTCTTGTAACTCTATCGAGACGAATGTTCTATTTTCGAGATGAAGCATCAGCGCCACCTATCGTATCAACCTGGAACTTCAGAACATTGTTATTGATAGCCCAAAATGAGGCATGAATGTAATAATTTTTCTTTTGTTCAGGTTTCTATTTAAGTGTTTTTTTTTTAGTTTTTGTTAGTTACTGTAATTTTATATTTTTTATTCTTTTTTCAGGAAAGTAGGTCGCTGTGGAGTACCTACAATTTGTTATGTAAATAAGAAGCACAAAAATAATAGCTTCTGAAAATATCACTTGCAATACTTACATTTATTAATGAAAAAGGACAACTCAACAAGGAATCACGACGGAATTTACATTTATTGTGTTTCACACACAGTTGAAATATTTTTTTAACAAAAAGTCAATTTACTAGAGTGGTGTAGAAATACACACAATATTACCAGGTCTAAAGTGATAGCACACTAAAAATATAGAACTGGAGGGTTTTCAGGGAGGTTCAAAGATCTGGAACAACATATCGCCTCTCTTCTGAGACCTCAAAAAATATATATTAGTCCGGTCAATTTAGACATTTGAAGTTACATAAATTCACAACAAGCTGAAAATTGGTGAGATCGTTTATCATAATCATATCATTTCGTAATTTAAATAAAATTAATAATAAAATTTAAAATTCCCCATATTCCCCTCTATGGAAAGAATCTATTCAAGGTCAAAGTTAAAAAATACGGTACTTTGTGATTTTCAAAAAATGTTGAAAAGTTGTAATCGTTATAATATGTACACGTTTCCACGCTACCCCTGAGGTAGTGTACTTAGCGCGTTTTTTTTAACGTGGTTTCCCCAGTAGGCCTATTCCACGTGTCCGTTATCATCCTGTTTAATTTGAAACTATTGCAAGATATCGAAAATTGGCAAAAACTGCAAATGATAAAAGTGATGTAAATTAAAACAAAGTAGTGAAACCTTCACGCCTCGGCAAACGTAGTGTAGGACGTCCTCAGGCACGGTGGAGTGATGACTTGCGCAAGACGGCTGGCAGCAGCTGGATGCGAGAAGCCGAAAATCGATTTCAGTGGCGTGCACTTGGAGAGGCCTATGTCCAGCAGTAGACCGCGATAGGCTGATGAGTGAAACCTTCGCGACAGGCCAGAATTAACAATTCTACGTGCAGATAAAGGAAATGCTACGGTGGTGATGGATACGTCAAAATACTAGACCTTTTATCGGATGTAAGTACATATAATATAAACAAGTAAAGACTGACCCCACAACAAAAACACTGACATCAACCAGTGGTTTGATAAAACAGTACTCCGAAATACTGAGTTCAGACGCACAATACTTAGTTCCTAGTTGTGCAAAACCACCAAAGCTGTATGGGCTACCTAAGATACACAAATCTAATGCTCCGCTACGACCAATAGTCAGCCAAATCGACTCACCAACCTACAGATTGGCTAAACATCTGGCTAAAGTACTTTCACTGTTGAGAGGACACACGGCAGCATATGTGAAGGACTCGTACCAAAGTGGAAGGCTAAAAAAAAAAACAGGAGTCAAGGGTTCAAGCTGTAAACTAGCGCCTAGCTTCTTCCTAGTGAGGACCTAAGCATTATGCTGACGCTTAAACCTTTTAAACTGCATTACATGATATTCAACGACTGACTAAAATTTTATTTTTATTTTTTTATGATGCTTTAATTGTTAATGTATGTAATTAATTAAAGCTTAATTATAATTATTATTATATTATAGTGTTTATGTTGTAACACAACTAAAACTGAAAATGGGAATGGGCTGGACACGTCGTATGCATCCGGACAGGTGGGCCAACGTAGTCACCCAGTGGATACCACAAGACCACCGCAGACGAGGAAGGCCCCGGAAAAGATCAGGGGACAACCTGGACGCCTACCCCGATTGAAAAACTGGGGTGGCCCTTGCCCAGCAGTAGGACAGTTAGAGCTATGGAAAACTGCTCAATTTGATATAGAACTTCAGAACACACTTTTCATGACTGGTTCTTCCATCAAGAATTATAATTTTCAGCTGTGTATAGCTAAACCATAGGCTTATCTAACTTCGTCATCATCCTGCTGCCCTAATCGCAGTTTTTTTTATTTCGTGTCGGCGCATGTTCTGTTCTTCCACACTCTTCTGTATGCCATCAGCTCACAAGTAAGTAACGTTCTTTCTAGCCATGTTGACTTGTTAGAAATAAAAAAGTCAATAGAAAAGGTGAATAACTGGTGAGATCCCAACAAACGGAGGACGCGGGCGGCGTGCTCGGAACCGAAGTTCATAGAAAAACCTTACTCAATCACAAATTATGGCATGACGCCTGTTTATGACAGAGTATGGCTAGAACTGAAATGTTCAACCTTACAACTTATTGTACCCATATTCACACACATAAATATTTATTTCTTTTCTTTTAAACTATCAAGTAATAACGCTTCAGTTGCACAAGAGGTGCTGGCGACGATCACCTGTACGCAATGTCAAAAGTGAGTAAACTTTACCCCGATTTTAAAGAAGTTATACCAAAATTGTCTTTAAAATGCCAGGTTACAGTCTGAAAACAACCTAGTTGTTCCTGGGCAGTACACAGTCAAGAACATTCTTCCCATAATCGAGGAAAGAAGTAACAAGGAACCGGATATGCCGATCAATAGTACATATAATATAAACAAGTAAAGACCGACCCCACAGCAAAAACACTGACATTAACCAGTGATTTGATTAAACAGTACTCCGAAATATTAAGTTCAGACGCACAAAACTTAGTTCCTAGTTGTGCAAAACCACCAAAGCTGTATGGGCTACCTAAGATACACAAATCTAATGCTCCACTACGACCAATAGTCAGCCAAATCGACTCACCAACCTACAGATTGGCTCAACATCTGGCTAAAGTACTTTCACTGTTGAGAGGACACACGGCAGCATATGTGAAAGACTCGTACCAAAATGGAAGGCTAAAAAAAAAATAGGAGTCAAGGGTTCCAGCTGTAAACTAGCGCCTAGCTTCTTCCTAGTGAGGACCTAAGCATTATGCTGACGCTTAAAACTTTTAAACTGCATTACATGATATTCAACGACTGATTAAAATTTTATTTTTGTTTTTTTATGATATTTTAATTGTTAATGTATGGAATTAAATAAAGCTTAGTTATAATTTTTACTATATTATAGTGTTTATGTTGTAACACAACTAAAAAAAAAACAGCAAAATGAAAATGGGACTGGGCTGGACACGTCGTATGCATCTGGACAGGTGGGCCAACGTAGTCACCCAGTGGATATCACAAGACCACCGCAGACGAGGAAGGCCCCGGAAAAGATCAGGGGACAACCTGGACGCCTACCCCGATTGACAAACTGGGGAGGCCCTTGTCCAGCAGTAGGACAGTTAGAGCTAAGGAAAACTGCACAATTTGATATAGAACTTCAGAACACACTTTCCATGAAAGGTTCTTCCATCAAGATTTATAATTTTCAGCTGTGTATAGCTAAACCATAGGCTTATCTAACTTCGTCATCATCCTCCTGCCCTAATCGCAGTTTTTTTTATTTCGTGTCGGCGCATGTTCTGTTCTTCCACACTCTTCTGTATGCCATCAGCTCACAAGTAAGTAACGTTCTTTCTAGCCATGTTGACTTGTTAGAAATAAAAAAGTCAATAGAAAAGGTGAATAACTGGTGAGATCCCAACAAACGGAGGACGCGGGCGGCGTGCTCGGAACCGAAGTTCATAGAAAAACCTTACTCAATCACAAATTATGGCATGACGCCTGTTTATGACAGAGTATGGCTAGAACTGAAATGTTCAACCTTACAACTTATTGTACCCATATTCACACACATAAATATTTATTTATTTTCTTTTAAACTATCAAGTAATAACGCTTCAGTTGCACAAGAGGTGCTGGCGATGATCACCTGTACGCAATGTCAAAAGTGAGTAAACTTAACCCCGATTTTAAAGAAGTTATACCAAAATTGTCTTTAAAATGCCAAGTTACAGTCTGAAAACAACCTAGTTGTTCCTGGGCAGTACACAGTCAAGAACATTCTTCCCATAATCGAGGAAAGAAGTAACAAGGAACCGGGACATGCCGATCAACAGATCTCCGCCACTAAATACTAAGCCTACCTCAGCACTCTTTGCGCCAGTAAACAATCTGTTGCATCATAGCTCCTCCGAACCGAATATAACCACTGGCGAACAGAGCGATAATATTGATAAGGTACCTCTTAACAATCCTCAAGCCGGTAACAAACGACGTTAATGCACCAAGTTGGGTGCTTCCCAGATTACCGAACTTGTGAATGAACAAACTACTGATCTTACATCTCACATGTCGGAATTGAAGGAAATTAAAAACCTTTTCCTCGAATTTAAGGATCAACAACACTCGAAAATTAAGCAAATACAATAGTCAATTGAGGAAATCAATAGACTCAATCAATAGACTCAGAATTGCAATGTACTGTCCACGGTAAACATTCTATCACAACAATACGATGATCTTACAATCAAAGTGCAGGAACTAGAAACGGAACGGAAAAATAACCATTTGTATTTCAAAAACTTAGAGGATAAACTGGAAAGCATAGAACGTGGTACTAGATCATCTTGCATCGAGATTCGGAATATACTGAATAAAATATCGGAATCTAAGGATGACCTAATAAATACGCTTGCTAAAATAGGATCAAATATTAATTGAAGATTAATATTAAGTGAAGAATATATTTCGCGTGGGTTCCAAAGACTCCGACAGCAAAACAATAATTGTCGATTTTTCCAGGTGCTTAATGAAAGAAAACTCCGCCTGTGCTGCACCCCGCAGCACTGCCGGTCCCAAGCCCGGGTAAAGGAGGTTCTTTGTAGGGCCAACAACTCTACAAGGTAAGAAATCAAACGTTCCGAAGTCCAATACAGAAGAAAGATTGCCTAAAAACCAACTAACTCGGCTACGACTTAAGGATAAACTATTTTGCCTACGGATCGGTACATGGAATGTGCAGACTATGTTACGCTGGAGCGACTGCATCGAAGAAGACCTTAGAAAGATGGGAAAGTTTACCAACTGGAAAAGAACAGCCAAGCTTCGTGATAACTGGAGGATAATTGTAGAGGAGGCCAAGACAGGGCAGGATTGTAGAGCCAACGGAAGAAGAAAATAATGAAAGAAAAGTTTATTCAAATGCACAAAAAGCACAATAAGGATAATAGCAAATTATCTACAGAACATCTGAAGATAAACGGTCCAGTGAAACCTGTTTTTGTATCCGAAAATCTAACACCAAAAATGAAGCACTTGTTTTTCCTGGCGCGGGACTTTGCGAGCACCAACGGGTGTCGTTACTGATGGATAAAAAATTGGAAAATATTTATGTGGGAAAAGGATGGAGCTCGGCACATAATGATTAAAGATAAGACTGATTTTCCATCAGCAAAAGCAATAATGTGACTATGCCTCTATTAGTCCATTAGAATACATGTATTTAATTCTACGCAATGGAGGACGCAATGGTAAAAAAAACCAATAGAAAAGGTAAATAACTGGTCAGATCCCAGACTTTGGCTACGTATAAAGGATTCTGACGGTTATTGCTTTAACGAGCGACATACGCATTTCTTACAACGGACTCAGATTACTTATTAAACTCAGATTACTAGTCAACATACCTCAGCTTCGTAAATACAAGGAGTGATCAACACCATCATTGTATCAATAATACGATATTTTAAATGTTTATGATTATGTGGATGATTAATAAATCATTAAAACATAGTGTTTTTAATTCATACTTTCTTTGACTTTAGAATCTAGTAGGAAAGCGTCTGAATCAATGTTAACTACAATAAATTCAGGTTAACTCTAGTCAACAATATAGTCAAATAGTTATTTTCTTGAAGTATTACGTGAGAGCTCAGTGTATAACCTTAGGTTAGAGGTTGTTTTCATACAAACCGATGTCATCCTATATTTTCTTTCTCCCATGTAGCAGTCGTAAATAATTTTTAAATGGTATAAGGGTATAAATAAAATAATGCAATAATTGTTACTGTAACATCAGGCCCAACTTTCTAGGAAGTTTCGCCCGTCTCCTTTCCAGTATAAGTCTACCGGCGTTCCTATCCGCGGTCTGCGGCAATGAAGCACAATTTAACCAGCAAAATTTTAGCCCCTTCACTTTTTGATTTCGAGGTGCCGTATCTGACTGATGATATCAACGCCTGGAAAATGGTATGCCCAAATACAGCCTTCCCTGACAACCCGGCTTCCCAGAGACAGTGGGATGAGCCGCTCTGCAGATTGACAAGAAACGATTATTTTCTTTACACATCCTATCCATATCAATGCTTGAGTAGGTTAAGGTATGTAGGGTGAGTGCTAGCTAGCATACGTCGGTTTTTATAAATGTTTAAATTTTTTTCTGTAATATATATATTGTATATAAAATATATAAAACAATGTTGAAAGTTTATTCTAACCTAAAGACGGGCATTTGTTGCTAGGGAGTTTGTTGCGCCACTTCTTCCCAGCAAAAACACATAGGAAGTGGTGAAGGGTGGGCGCCTTGGGGGCATCTTTTGTAAATTCTATAATGATAAAAAAGAACTTCCACTCCGAAAGTAAAACAAATAAAGACACCCATTACCACAAGGACGTGTGATTGGGTGTCTTCTCTTTCTCCTTTATATAAACGACCTTCCAAAAACCATAGAAGGACCTGGTCTTTGCGTTTTATTCGCTGACGATATTTCGATTATAACAACCTAACAAAAATAATAACCTGGATGAATGAATGAACACTGACTTGAAATCGATTTCAGAAAAACAAAAACAATAGCATTCCACCCAAAATTTTTACAAATATCGAATATTTAAAGCGAAACGTCACAATATAATAACAAGTGCTAAGCATCATTCAAATATTGAGACTATAAAAACATTTGGCAAGAAGATATTTTTTGAATTTCAATTTAAACTTATTTAAGGGTAGCGACTTAATCCATTTCGGTACTTTGTTGTATGTGACAGGCGCTAGACACAATACGCTTTTATGCATTAGCGCAGTGTTGCATAGCACAATATACAGTTTGTCATTATCCCTACGACTACGACTGCTTACATCAGTAAGGCGACTAAATGGTTTTGGGTTGCTTTTTACAAAAGTAGCTTTTTCGAAATCATTGGAATGAAAATTGGAAATCACAAATACTAAAAACAAAAGCAAATTCACGATTTTTTTTATTTTTTTTTATTAATAATGTGGGAAAATAGCACCAGCACTATTCACTACTCAAAACAAACTCATTCAGATCACAGTCAACATAGAACAAACAGACAGCTGTAAACCATTTTATATTTTATATGCGTACACTTGCACTACCTTGAGGCTATACCTGTCGGTAAGCTTTATGATAAGGTACGCTACCCTGTTCGACACACTAGACACCTCCACAACGTTATCAGCTAGGGATTTATTAACCAGAAACCCAACGCCACCTTGGGATTGTTGGTCTCCCTCTCGGAAGTACATTAGGTGACCTGATTGGTGTCCTCCCCCTCTCTTCGAACTTCACATAACCCTAATATATGCCACCTAATCTTCCCAAGTTCCACCGCGAGTTGCGCCAGATGCGAGTCAAGCCGTAGCGTGCGGCCGTTGTACGTCGCAAGAATCAGTTTTGTTTGGTGGCCTCCCGTAACCCGGAGATTCTTCGCACCCCCTGTCCCGCCATAACAACGGTCGCCACCGTGACCAGGAATAGCGGAACTGCCGGGAACTAGGGGCCGTGGCTTTTTTGTTCTGCACATAGGAGGAATTTAGCCTACTGCTATCACGCTGGCCAGACGGGTTGATAGAGGGTTTTTTTCCGAGTTTTCCTTCTCTCGCACTGGTGTTCGGTGCATTTTTGACTCCATTAGTCGACTTCTACGACACCCACTGGAAGAATGGGGTAGCGACATATGTATTCTTAAGCCGTCGCTACACGGCGAATAAAACATACAAAAATATTTATTCAAAGCAGGCTGCATCATTCATCAATCAGCACTTTTTGAAGGTGAAAACAAAAGACAGCCCCAAAACGCTCAGCCTTTATCACTTCCTACGTGTTTTTGCGGAAGAAGAAGTGGTGGAACAAACTCCCCAGCAACAAAATTCTGTCTGAATCATTTGAAGAACCGTTGATATATAAAAATATTAAAATATCAAGACAACATACAGACGGGATACACAGTACGACACAAAAAACGCCTAAACCTGCCATCATCTTGATTACAAATCAGCCAGCATATCAGCATATAGCCCAGTAGTCATGCCCAAAAAATCTTAACGGCTTGAAGTAGCCCAATGTACAGCGACATCTCTCGGAAATTAGAACTTACAACCTAACTTAAAACCAAGATTACGTAGAGGTATCGGTGCCCTTTTTTTAATTAATAAAGATTTCAAACCTTTATAGTCGCGGCTTTTAAGCAAAGGTTGCAGGCATTCAGCAGATATTGTCCGTCGTTGTATCTTTCCCCTCGTGCTTGGCCAGCTCATGCACATTTAAATTATGCTGAAAATAAAATGCAGTTACTTCTTCAGTAAATAGAGTTTCAGTAAAATGGTGGGCCGGACGGCATCATGTCACTCAAGGATGTGCTGATAAACCATGAAATTCCATGTGGTTGAGGTCGCAGCATATGCTGAGCACGTCCTTTTTTTGCGCACGCACGTTGCGCACGCATCGTGCTGGACTAAGCCGACGACAACGAGGAAGACATACCTATCTAAATGTAGAAGTATCCAAAAAATAGCACTGACCTGGCGGTACTGCAGAACGGAATTTACATACAAGCAATCCCTACTTGCCTACTAATATTATAAATGCGAAAGTAACCTTGTCTGTATGTCTGTCTGTCTGTCTGCTACGCTTTCATGTCTAAACCACTGAACTGATTTTAATAAAATTTGGTACAGAGATAGAGTTGACCTTGAGAAAGAACATAAAATAGTTTTATCGCGGACTTTTGAAGAATTCTCTTGGAAACGGGATATAACCGAACTATACGCGGGCGAAGCCGCGGGCGGAAGCTAGTTAAAAGAATAAAAGAAAACAAAATTAAAACAGACAGTTAAATATTTTAAATTTTAACTTGGAAAAAATATTAATTTACTTGAAGGTAGAATAAAAGTACTTCGCATGATGCAACATTTTTGTAAATCACTTGCTTTTCTTAACTAGTGCCAACTATTATTTTATTACTAGTATCACAGCAAGAATAAGCACAGAAGAACACAGAACATAAAAATAAAAAAAATAAAACTGCAAATTAAAACAACATGATGCAAAAACCACATGTTATTGATTTGTAGTATGTACGTGTGTGAATTTGTGTATTCAAAACTTACCCTAATTCGGGATTTCCACAGAGCAAATATACTATAAGACTTCAAACTTTTTAATTAATTTCAAAATTAAACGGCCGTGTCTGCTAGGGCGCTTGACAAGACGGAAAGTGGTAGGAGGTCAACGCTGGATCAGCGTAGAAGCAACTCGCGAATGTGACCGCGGCGCGGTGCTCGCGTCGCTGCATCGTTCGAAATCATTCGTTCGGTTCATTCGGCGCATTGTAATTCCGTTACACGTCACTATCCACTTTACGTTAGAAAATTAAAGTGCTTAGATATGATTAATTGGTAAGAAGAGAGTCTTACCTTTCTTGATGACTTAGTCTATAAGCGTTTAAAGGAACTAAATTATTAGTATTTTTTGGCACAGTAGATGTTGTTAGTTCAGTATTGTATTGCGCACTGATGGAAATGAATGATTGTTGAACTGTGATTAAATGATCGAACCAAACACTGGTCTTTTAATGTATTGTATAGGGTGGAGTGAAAAATGTTTTAATTAATTGATGACCATAATTATATAATAGCTCTATTCAATCAAAAATTTTCAGGTGGCGCATTGAGAAAATTGTTTCAAAAAGCGAATATTTATACTTACTAGCCTACCCTCAAAAATAATTATTCTTTCATGATTTGCTTACAAATACATAGGTATACTTTTTTAGAGTTCCATACCCAAAGGATAAAACGGGACCCTATTGTTTTCGCTCCTCTTTCCGTCCGTCCGTCCGTCCGTCTGTCACCAGGCTGTATCTCATGAACCGTGTTAGAGAATTGAAATTTCAGTTAAAAAATCACAGATGATGTATTTCTGTTGCCGCTATAACAACAAGTACTGAAAACTAGAATAAAATAAATATTTGGGGGGGCTCCCATACAACAAACGTGATTTTTTTCTAATTTTTGCTCGATATCGATAACGGCAACAGAATGCTCGAAATATTCATAGCTTACTGGCTTCTGACTGCTCGTAACGACTGCCAAGGATGTGAAATGACAGCCGGGACCTACAGTTTAACGTGCCATCCAATCCAAAACGCAGTCATTGGTGTCTAAGATATACGTAAAAAGTATATATGTATAAACTTAAAAAAAGTTGCATTGATACTTGTCTGACCTGGAATCAAACCCACGAAATTATACTGGAGAGGTTGATTCTTTACCTACTAGGCCACCACGACTTTTTGTCTGCGTCGTACCTACTTACTTACGCCTACCGATTTCTAATAGCAACAAGTTGCAAGTTCAAGTGATGCTATCTACTTGATTAGATGCTATTTTGTTTTATATACGACGTTTTTTCTCTTCTAAACTGTACAGGTAGCCTTGTAAAACACTGGTACTCAGGTGCATCCGTTTAGACTGGAAGCCGACCCCAACAGGGTCACGAATGAATTGAACCCGGTTGCATAATCAGCAAAGCTGCAATTTTTTCTGATATACACAATTCTGAAGATTTAGAGCTGATATTTAGAAAAAACTGATTTTTCTATTACTCAAACTCCCAAACGTATTGTACTGGACTGGAGGAATTGTCATCAAAAGGAAATCTATCAAAGATACATTGATATATGCAAGAACACTATTAGAAGACAACTAAGCCAGCCATGGGCTCGATTTTACTTAAGCGACATACGATTCACATCCGACTGATCACGACAATCACGACTCAATTACGATTGAAGCGTAGGTATGTGGCATTCCGCTGTTTTTCTTTTAAATAAACGTTTTTATCCTTTTCTGTGATTTAATAATGAATCATATTTAAATAAACTACTTTTACGGATGTCATCTTTTTACAGTTGTAACTAAAATATCAAGACGACCAACACCTTAGTCTGCCCGTTACCATGGATGCTGTAAAGGATCCGAAACGTCGGGATTAAATAATATTAATATAACCGCGATAAAATCCGTAAAAGTAGTTTTATATAAACGTCTGACATTCGCGTAAGTGATCATATTGTCTGCAAATGATTTACGATTGCAATATGATTGTAGGGCAAACTACCGTACTTATAGACCAAATAGCAGACCAATCGGAAACGAATCGAATGTCATTGGGATAAGATTGGTCTTATATTAGAAGCAGAATGCCCGCTAACGTTAAAACTACTATTGGGAATCAATTTCAATTCAATTTTGACATTACGAGTATTAATTTAGCAGAATCGGGCCCCAGGCGGGTCAGCAGAACGCGCCACGCCCAGCCGAAGCTTCTACATGAGTTCGAGAATTTGGTCAATAGCTCTAACGCCTGCCTACCTATCCGTACTGAATAGTCCCCATTACTAAGACTCCGCTGTCCACATGAGCGTCCGTCACTTACCCGGCTGTATCTCAAGAACCGTGATGGCTAGTCAGTGGTTTTAGGTACCTACTAATAACAAATATTGAAAAAATAAGATGAATATTTTTAAGGGTCCCCACACAAGAAACGTGCTTGCATAAACATCATAGTCAAGAGAACCTCGAACCTCATAATTTATTAACATTGCTCAACAGTGACGAAATATACGGTATATGAAAGTTTTTGACAAGACAAGTGGAAATTGATGGTGCTTTCGACTATTTAATACTGTATGGTTTTTATTATTTCAAGAAAAATACATATCTTTATGTACGACATTATCAACACTTTACAAATACATACATAAGTAGGTACTGTAGGACCGGGAGATAATTATCTTGCTCAAAATGAAAAACTGATTCGATATCACGACGTTTATTGTTTGGGCTCGAGAGGTGAAGTGACATACTTCAATATAAAAACTATTCTATTCTAATATCTTTAAATAATTGTCCGGCCAGGTATTATTCCATATAAGAAATAAAAACTTACCACCAAAGAGTATCTAAGTACTACATCTCTACAGTACACACTATATATACCCAAACTTATATATATATGTATATATATATAATGTATATGTCGTAGCCATATCGTAGATTTGACCATTTCATGAAATGGTCGCGTTTCATGAAATGTTCATGTTAATTTGACCAGATCGTTAAATTGTCACCATTTCTCGATTTTGTCATCCACGTCTGGCCTTATGGTATACCTAATAGGGTATCCATAAAGTATTTAATATAAATCCAGAATATTTTGGGTTGGGGGAAACTCGCGTAGCGTAGGTCTGTAAGTCGACGCATAAGTATACTATGTTATGTTAGTGACTGTACAATGTGCAGCATGTCAATGGTCAAAACACTATGTTCGAGCTGGATACGAATGTATCTGCCCTGGAATGAAATAATTTCCTTGTCAAAAGTTTTCTTACGACATAGGTCTCATCGCTGTTTGGAAGAGTGCCCATGCTCCATAATTTATTTATTTAATGCAATTTTTGCTCCATTGTCTTTCTAGAAAACGTCACATAGCACTTCCTATTTCTTCCACCCACGGAGGAGTTAAACTTTTTACTAGAACACTTGAAACCTTAGGGTTTTACACTTCCGAGGTTTTCACTATAAGGCTACGAAAGTAGATTTTCTGCAGGTCACTGTCTAAGGTCTACTAACAAAGTCATATTGTGTAAGAGAGTCACGAGACATTTTTCGACTTTTGTCGTATATATGCTAATTGACCAACACAGCCGAGCTGGTACCTCGGGCCGTCGGCCCTATGAATGACGAGTGTGTCATGAGGTGAGCGAACCAGGGACGAAATCTTATAAGTAGGTTTTTTATAGCGGTCGTATGTACCTACACTTTTAAAGAACCCGCTCACTACAAACTTTTAGTTTTAATAGTTTCTAAGTATGGAAATATATGGAAGTAAACACATAACAACGATCAGATTCTTGGCCGGTATCAGACCGACTTAGAACTTTGATTTGAATCATAATTAAAGATCATTAATGCGTTAGTAACTCTGTCTGTCGCGCTGTCACTACGAAACTACTGAACCTTTTTGAATGTGGTATCGGTAATGCATAAGACTACGATTGATTGATAAGGGCAAAAAGAAGCACCATATTAAACTTTGGTTAGCTCTTAACCTGAAACCAGACTCCATACTTAATTGAAAAAGGCAGCCCATCATAATAAACACGGCCTAACTTTTATTACACGAACAATAACAACAGATGTTTCACAAACTAAAACTTCCACAACATTACGTATACAAAAGCAAGAATAATTCATAACTAACATTAATTTAAGTTGTTTTGTTTGTTGGTCGAAGTAAAGTTAGGTTTTGGAAACAAGTTGACGACCGCACGGGACGGGACTGCGGTTCTGGTTTATATGACATCATCTGCCTAACTTTTTTCCCAACGATCTTGGGGTCGACTTCCAGTCTAACCGGATAATCACCAGCAGCTGAGTACCAGTGCTTTACAAAGAGCAACTGCCTATCTGCCCTCCTCAACCCAGTTACTCTGGCAACCCAAAAGTGCTAGGTACCTGGTATGGATATACGTATTTATAAGAAATCGTTTTGGATCGAAGATCTCGGCAGCAGCACGTGCGGTCTGCAGTTGCAGTCGGCAGCTAGCTTCTAAAACGTACCTTAACTCTGCCGGATAGGTTCATTACATACTTTTAATAACTACGTCTATGTCTGGGCACTTTGTGGATGTAGCTACTAACTAGTCATAAGCTATGAAATTAAAATTATTTTGTGGTCAAAGGTCCTGCTTATTGTACTGGACAATTTTTTATCAACTGGGTTTCTAATTATTTGAGAAAAAAGTTTGATTATGTGAAAACAAGGAATACAATAATTAACTACTGTCCATACTTTGATATAATATAGCTTAGGTTACTCAGAAACACTTCCAACTTTCCAATGTAGTTTTCCAACAATGAAAGAATTTTTCAAATCGGTTCCGTATTTTCGGGACCCTTTGGGGTACAAACCTAAATGTGAACATATTATATTGATCTTAAGAATGTATGGCGACTTATCTGTATTTTTATCATTTTATTTTGCACTATATACATAACTTGGTTTATTCCTCATACCTCTGTCTGGCTAGATTGCTAGAAATATATTAATACTAGCTTTTGCCCGAACTTTGTTCGCGTGGAATAGTAATAGTAGATGAATTTAAACAATAACATGAACTGAACTCGTGTAACGATCGACACCATTGTGCGATCACCGCCACCGCCAACCTATCGAGCATAGGTAAAAACAACTCGACATATAGTACTAAAGGAATTATTTGTACCTACTAAAAGTTATATTATACATTATAAAGTTATATTATTATACATTTTTAGTATAAAGTTATATTATACTATATACATTATACTTTTAATACATTTTTCCGATGAATTAAAACAATAACATGAATCGAACACGTGTAATGACATCATTGCGCGATCAACCCCATCTATCTACGGAGCATAGACACAGCTCGACATTTATAGTACTGAATTGATGCCGACTTTTGACCAATGGATGGCGCTGTATGTCCGGAATATATTTTATTTTTATTTATTTCTTGTAATAAAAGCTATCCTATGTCCTTTCTCAAGTTCCAAACTATGTCTGTACCTTTCACACAAATCGGTTCAGAAGTTTAGGCTTGAAGAAAAGACAGACAGACAGAGCTACTTTCGCATTTTATAATATTACTTTGGACTAGTTTGGATTGTGTTTGAGGTTTACAATTTACTTTTGATTGTCAATAGTTATAAGCTATGCTTCAGTGTGAACATTCATTGGTAAACCGAATAAATAAAATAAACGACCTATTAACTTCCTAGTTCAAAAATTGCATTGTTCAATTTTCTCGGAGTCAACCTACTTAAAGTGTAAGTCAAATATTCTTAAGGGATATTATAAATTGCATATCAAATAAATAATCGCCTATCAATAAATACTCATCATTTATATTCTTTTTTACATCAAATAACTTACTTCACTACAAATAAACTAAATGTTTAACAAAACTCAAACTGCAGATAATTCGAAATTATACATCAATATGACATTACTTTTTTCCTTATAATGCAATACAGTTAAATTTATTCTTGTACAAAAATACTACATACAAGCATATACTGACTGCACAGCAAATTTTCCATATTTCATAGCAAAATAACTATCCCAGTCGCATATTAACCAGTAAGTACAACAAAACCTGTTCATCATATTTGTCTTAATTTTCAAGAAGCCATGGTCGGCAAATTTAATGATTATTATAACAAAAAAATCCTGTCACATTGCATTATTTCTGAAAGCAGAACAAATTAACTGAAAAATTGAAGCTGGTAACGAAAACGAATCGCTGCAAAACCGACTCCACGTAGTCTTGTTTGCCCTAAACCTAGAGTGCAATTCAAAACCGCGTAGGCGCGGAGGGGCGTGGCGGCCTGCGAGCTGAGGCGCAGGTAGTTTTAACGCTCGCCGACGCGGAAGAGGCTGGCCGGCTCTGCCGGCCAGTAAGCCGAAGCTGAAAGAGTGTGAAAACCATCTGCGACGATAAGCTCGCATGGGACCGCCGGAGCCACGAAGCGCCGGAGCCGTGATAGAAGCCATGCTTGCTGCATGTTGCATGCTTACTTCCATGTTGCATGCCTGCTTACATGCTGCATGCCTGCTTGCATGCTTCAGGCTTGTTTGCATGCTTCTTACAGGAAAATAAAAACTTCAAAACTATGCCAAAAGATGATTCTGACTATGGTGCCACCTGCAAAAGCTAAAAATGTGCCTATTGGGCAAAAAAGGAAGCGTGGACGCTTATTAATAATTCAATAAATTACAATTTTGAATATAATTTTATATTTTTTTGCTGATCTCATTATGTGGTAATTAATAAATAATAAGATGACTGTGACTAATAAAATGCTGTTTTATTCAGAAAAACTGCTGTAAATAATATAAAAATAGAAGCTATATTTAACAGAAAAAGAGTTTACATGTATAATGTGCATTAAGATTATTAGCTGTGCATTGATGAAAAAGCTTTTGCTCTAGGAAAAATCGCTGTACGCTGCGAAAATAAATTGTAGTGTGTTTAGTGATATTTTGAGTTGAATATTTTGCTGTGCAATCAGTAATTTTGATGGGAATTCGGAATCTTATTGCATAGAAAAAGGATATTTTTTGATTTGCGTTTAAATACTACCCTATTCTTAACACTTCTGCCTATAGATTTCCTTGCCGGTTTTTCTCCATGAGACCTACTTCTTGGGACCGTGCACCTGACTTTGTAGTTTCGTAAGAACCTGTAATAGGTCTATAGGATCACAGTATAAAACAAAGACGCTTTTTCTATCCCTGTATCCCTATTCCCCGTATCCGTTGTAAGTACGCTTAAATCTTCCAAACTACGCAACCGGTTTCCATGAGGGTTCTTTTAGAGATAGAGTGATTAAAGAGGAGGTTTTATGTTGTGTTATAACATAAACTAGCTTCTGCCAGCGGCTTCACCCGCATCCCGTGGGAACTACTTCCCGTACCGGGATAAAAAGTAGCCTATAGCCTTCCTCGATAAATGGGCTATCTAACACTGAAAGAAATTTTCAAATCGGACCAGTAGTTCCTGAGATTAGCGCGGTCAAACAAACAAACTCTTCAGCTCTATAATATTAAGTATAGATTAAATAGTGGGGAAATACTGTTGTTCCGTGCGAAGCCGGGGCGAGTCGCTAGTATATGAACTAAAAACCCTTGACTTTGTGTCGTTCGCTTGGATCAAATTGCACGACGGAATTTTGATCTAATAAATAGTTTTGCGGTCGTGCCTTACTGTACTATAAATACGTAGGTACTTTAACAAAATAAAGTAATGATGACGAATCGGACCAATGCAAACTACTATATTATATTACTAGCTTCCGCCAGCGGCTTCGCCCGCGTGGTGTGTTGATAAAAATGCTAATGTGTTAATAAATTGCCTATGTGTTAATCCAGGGTATCACCTATCTACATACCAAATTTCAACCAAATTAGTCCAGCCGTTTTTGCGTGATTGAATAACTAACATACATCCATACATTCTCACAAACTTTCACATTTATAATATAAAGTAGGATATAAGTAGGAAGTAGGATATTTTGCGTAATGACAAATTGGAACAAGTTTTTATGGAACAATGACAGATTGGGAGTAACTCATTGGCACCTGTCATTACCGGCCGTAATGATTCTACCGCGGATCGTCATTTAACGGCAGGCGCGTAAGCAATGACGCGCCGCTTATCAGTGTTATCACCCCTCCAGCCTCGCACCTCGTGCCGCGGCCAGTCGCGCGCCCACGCTCGTCGCAGGCGCACGTCGCGTTCCGCGCCACGCGCCCCGCGCCGCTCGCGTTCCCGTCACTGTCACCCCACGCGCGCTACCCCTCCCCACTTCACTTCATCACAACATAACCAAACAAGCATGGTATGTATCAACTTCAAGTATAACTCCTAATCTTTTAATTCTACATGTCGTGACCCGTTACTATATAATTTTGGAGAAAATTGTAGTTTTTCTTGAACGTTACATGACTCACTGGAAACGCAAGGCCGTATCATCCCAAAGCAAATTTGTCGCTCTCGGTGTATCAGGTGGGATGGTCTTATCGCGTTAGATGCCTCTTGCTGAATGCTCTCGTTTGTCGTGAAATCCGTTGGTTTTCGTCACAGTTTCGTAAATGTCAGTGTGGTTATGAAGTGAAGTTATACGGGCGACTGAAGTGTTCACTGAAGCTGAGTGGTGTTTGTTGTGTGTGACGTACCTAACGGGCCGCTGCAGCCTCCGGACTAATACCTATTGACGGTGTGGATGGAGCCTGTTTTTCAGGTTTCAGTGGCAAGAATTTTCGTGAGATAAGTGTCAGCGATACGGAGAGCCACTGTAAACATCGTTACGTGTGCTAGTCTGTTGCTAGTCGGCTCTACGGAACGGAACTCAGAGCTACCGCTGTCTACACAGCTAACACTTTCAAACAATATTCGTAGTTAACCGCATTTATCATTGTTTGGAATAAATCATTTGTTACTAGCTGTTGTTATTGTAGTATTAGTAATAGTTATAGTCTATTGTGTTGGCTGCTTATTAGTTTGAAATGTCGTGAACATTGCCTCGTAGTCGTAAAGGAGTTGTGAATACAGCGCACGAATGCGGAGGCACCTAGGTTTGAGTCAACGGAGATGCTAGTTCCTACTGAAAATGTTCACACGACAATCTTATGGAATCTTACCCTTGCTTATTGTAATTAATTCAGTCTGCGTTAAACATTGAAAGTAATATTATGTTAAATTTATAGTCCGTCAAGTAAAGAGCCTTGTTTACATACAAATGTAAACAAACAAACAGATTATAACCAGTCTTACATATAATCGTGTGATGACGTCGGTGGGGGGGGGGGGGGGGGCTGCGAGTGGGGAGGGAGAACAAGGTCCATTCTTTTATGATTCGTTCACTAGAACAGCTGTTTTTCTAACAATAAAAAGGTTATGTTCAGTAATTAACCGATTTATACTTCGTTAATAGATTGTAGAACCGACTCTTTTCTCTAATCCAACTGTTAAGTATTTTGACGAAGAATAGCATTCTTGTGTATGATACTTTATTGCTGAGATTTCTTAGAATCTGTGGTGTAGAACGGATACACGCGCGCAGTCACAAGATTGAAGCTATCTTTAAAATTGATTACTTTAATTGAGTCATTTGCTTTAATCTAAATTTGAGAATTCGGCGATTGATTGACATTGACATTGAATTGAGTAGGAATAACAATACAATGGGCGTGTCGGGAAGTTCATTATAAATTCTATTTTTTACCCGCTAATTAAGCTGAACCTGTGTCACGCCGTTCTTTTGTTATTAAAATGCAATAATGACAGATATTAATTATTGAAATCGGGTGTTAATAATTGAGTTGAGAACCAAAACGTTAGAGAGTGTAAAGAATTCTGTTATTGCGACATTATCAAAAGTAAATAAATTATTCTAGTTAACCATCATTAACTTTCCCGAGTTGCAAAGTACCGATACCGAGCACCATTCCTCCAATTTGTCATCAACAATATTTTCCTACAGCAAATCCCGATTCGTCATCAGAGTAAAATAATTTCATTTTTGAGTTCTTCAATGAGATAAAAATTCTTGAAATTATATGAATTAACGAATTTAATGTATGTAGTGTTAATGGTTTTCATCACAGATAAAAGAAGACGGATCACAATCCATACAAAATTACCCCACGTCCTATAACAATGTGACGTATCTCAAAAAAAAGATAAAAATGTTCAAAAAAATATGGCATACTCTCTAACTTAATTTTTTTACACCTTCATACGAAAAAAATGCTTTAAACATTGTTCAGGCGCTGTTATAAAATCAGCGTTCACAAGAGTATTTATGGATCATTTTGAAAAAAATATTTTTTTGTTTGATAGGGTATACCTAAGAGGTGGTCTCATAGTCATCAGGTCAGGATCTGATGGTGGAAACCCTGAGAAATCCAGGTAAAAACTTGACACCGAGGCGTGTGCCTGATAGCACTATGCGACAGTTAAGGTTTGGAGATGACCTGATGATGGACACGAGAGAAGGTCGAGGGAACTCAGCAACGGTACATATTAACTACCTCGTGTTTGGGCTTATATTATTCGTATTGACGGGAACTTTCCACTAATGTGGATAGTGACAAAGATTCAAGATAGTGACAAGTCTTTAAGATTTCGGAGAAATGAATGTAAAATCTCAAAAATAAGTTCTTTTTTGTACTTCACATGACTAGTTTTTCACTCTTATTATTTCTATTGACTTATTGCATTATGATAGAACAGAAACGTACCCAAAAAAAAGAGTACCTACTACACCTATGTGCTTTAGAACAGATAAAATGAAGGTAGAAATGCTATACCTAATTGAATACTGTTGTTCTTGTATACATGGACAATGAAAAAAATTCAGTGTCCAATTCATAATAAACAATAAAAGACATTTTTTAATTGTTTATTATCTATTATTTACACGTTACAACGAATTCGGACAGGAGACGTGCAATAAATGGAGAGCATAACTCACAGTTTCGTCACGTCATTTTCTCAAGATTCATTTATTATTTTTTTGAAATCCCTTAAAACATAGTGCACAAAATCTTCCGGTTGGTTCCACATCCAGCCCAAATAAAAAAACTTTTTCCAAAAAAAAACGACTCCCAAAAACACTAAAAAGTTTAAAAAAAGAAACTATTCATAGGTGAGCATCGGATTAGAAGTCGGTGGCGAAATAAACATATTCATTATCCACTAGACATTGACTTCTAGTCTCTTCTTTTTAGTGTTTTTGGGAGTCGGTTTTATTTTTTTGTAAAAAGTTTTTTTTATTTTAAGCATTTCAAATGACGATGACAAGCATAGTTGTCACTATCCACATTAGTGGAAAGTTCTCATCAATACGAATAATATAAGCCCAAACACAAGGTATTTAATATGTACCGTTGCTGAGTTCCCTCGACCTTCTCTCGTGTCCATCATCAGGTTAGCTCCAAACATTCACTGTTGCATAGTTTTATCAGACACACGCCTCTGTGTCCAGTTTTTACACTGCGCACGCCTACAACTTTCAAAAGTTGCCCTGGATTTCTCAGGGTTTCCACCATCAGATCCTAACCTGATGACTATGAGACCACCTCTGAGGTATACCCTATCAAACAAAAAAATATTTTTTCAAAATGTTCCATAAATACTCTTGTGAACGCTGATTTCATAACAGCGCCTAAACAATGTTTAAAGCATTTTTTTCATATGAAGGTGTAAAAAAATTAAGTTATAGAGTATGCCATATTTTTTTAAATATTATTATCTTTTTTTTGAGATACGTCACATTGTTATAGGACGTGGGGCAATTTTCATCCATCTTCTTTAAATTAAAATCTAAGTAGCATAGATATTTGTAAGAGGCCAAACATGATGGGCTTACTATATATTATTTCTGTAACAACCTACATAATTCCAATGTACACTCATGTTTATAAATAATCTTGTGTAGCGGTTTACCGAGAGCATGACCAAAAGGCTGGCAGCATTACCACGCTGGATGGCAATGCTTACCCTTTATTCAAGCTAACACCCAGCTTCGTAGTAATCGATAATCTCCATGTAAAACCGACATAGGTATTTACTCAGTGGGCTACTACAAGCTTGCCGCCCGGCGTGGCTCGTTATCAGTTGGTTCACGAGACGATAATGCGGTAGTATTCTGATAATGGATTACTGATTGGCGAACATCTTCATATCTGATAAGCGCTTGTGTCAAGTGGCGGCGTTGTGTGACCAATTCAAGTCAGTTTATGTCACTACATTGTTATAATGGAGAGATTAGACCGTGAAAAATTAGTGCGTGTCAGCGCGGGTCCACTGCTAACATGGGTTGTAGTTTCATGCAAATCGTCAGTCGTGCTAGGGTTAATATCAGGGAGGAACCGCGTCTTAAACCAAACTCAAATTCATCCACGCTCTATTCGTTAAGGATATATATACTAAACTGATATTCACACGGTTTTCAAAATATCAATTCTGTAACCACTCATACAATCTTCTTTCTGTTCCTTTTCCAAGTTATTTGAGGTTTGCACAAGATATTCCTGTCAGCCGTCATACTAACATCCACTCCCTTCTATTCATATTTTACTTAGCCTTTACATCCATCCATCTATTCGTACAACACCAGAATGTAAAAAAATGTAAGTATTTCTTGTATTCTGATCACAATCATAAATGCAATGGAATGGTGGAACTATCCATTCGATTTTTCCATCAACATATACTCTATTCGATAATAAGTAGGTAGGCTTCGAAACCTATTACTTAGAACAACAGCAAACAGACGGAAACAAGTAGGTTTTATGATTAGGTACCCACTAGGAGTTCATAATTGAGGTAGGTAATACCAATATTATCACGTCAAATACTTTATTGGTCTAGTAGACCATACCGCGATTGCTGAGTGTAGGATCTCTCTGAAATCGCTTTAAAGGTCTTAAGAAACTTTCATAAAGCAGCCCAAAGTCTGAAACTGGGTGATTGTCGGTTGGTACTGCGTCTGATCTTTGGTCGAGACGGATTGCCGTCCCGTCGCTGTCCCTTTGCAATGATAGTGAAGGAATAGTGCACCTGTGTCTGCGCAAATGCTCATGCACTATAATATGTCCTGCGCAGCTGGCCGATCTTCTTAGAGAGTACAGCCGCTGCTACAATCGTTCAGGACGCCATTATCATTATTACATTATCTAGTCAATGAGACGTAGCCTCATCATGTCAGATAGAGCATCAAACGCCAAGCAAATCGGTTTCGGTTACAAGTATTCGATGTTATCAAGAATATAATATACCATTGAATTGAGGTATCGTAGATATCGTTTTCTTCCGATTTTATCTACATTCGATAATGTAGTTGCTTGTCTAGCTTCTGTTATTTGTATGTTTGTTAGGTTAATTCCAATAAAAAGATTGTGTCTACTGTTATCAGTTTCTAGTTGTGTGGGTCTTGGATTTTATTCGGGTTGAAATCTATCAACTTTTATAATACAGCCCGCAGTCTGGTATTTGGTGGTGGTACGCCCTTGGGGATACGGGGGTCCCATCGGACTACGAGATTTAGGCAAATGCAATATACTACCTATAACCCGTACAGCTGGCCGATATTATTAGAATGCAGCCTGGACGCAATAAACTTACAAAAAGTAAAGATTTCCATACCTCACAAAAACCATAAGTTTAAAAATAAAAATACAAGCATCACTGACTTCATAGTAGGAAAGATTCCTTCTAAGATTAGGAAGACAATGATTAAGTAGGTACAGTTTACGGTTCGATAATCTTGAAGAACTGTGCAATTAATTACGCATACTAATGACAGTGGAACGATACTCTTGGTTAGCCTTTGACAAGCCGCAGCAGGTAAAATGAGCTGTGCGACCATTGTGAAATCTTTAGTCCTGTTGTGTACCATAGCGAATAACATGTTATAGATTGTTAATGAGGCGTAAAGGATACATTGAGGATATGGGTGAATTTCAACAAGTCCAATAAAATCTTCATTTCCGTGGATTTTTTATTCTTCAACTTTAGAACAAGAAAAAATAGTGTTTACTCAAGTTTTTGATAAGATATGTATTCTTACTAAATATCTAGTAGATAGCTTAAAAAACTAACGAGATATACAAGATTAAAATTTTCATGCCACGTCGATGAAAGATGCATGCACGGCAATGAAACATGCGTCCATGGCAATGAAAGAACTTTTCACGTCGGTTTTTTTCAGACAATCTTTTTCTTTCCTTTCTTCCGATAGTTTCGGTTTAGGCATCTTGGCTTTCTAGAAAGAATCAATCCATTATTATGTTTATAATTAGACTAGTATATGTGAGTAAGTGAGTGTGTGTGCGTGTGTATGTGGAGGTGTGTACGTGTGTGTGTTCGTGTGAGTCCGTGTGCATGTGGTAGATGGTGCGTGTGTGCGTGTTTGAATGTCTATCGTGTGATGGAGTGTTAAATGACAGAGAAAGTCGAGTGGTGTGTGTGTAAGTTTATCATTTTGTGAGGTGAACGTGGAAATATCTTTTTGTAGTTGACTGTATAGTACAAATTGATTTTTTTCTTAATCATGCCGTGGCGATGAAAACATAAGTCACGGTAATGAAACATGTGGCCACGGCAATGAAACGAAATTGTTTTACAAGGCATGGCAATGAAAATTTTTTCATTGCCATGTATTTTTTTTCATTGCTATAGCAAATTTTGACCACGGAAACCACGGAAATGAGAGCGCGGCGATGAATATCAAGGCTAAAACATCAAAATACCAAATATCTGTTCATAATTCACAGTAATTAACACGTCACAAATAAACATAAGATAAATGGCATTGTACCGAATGATCAATTAAGAGGACAAACTTATTCAAACAGAAGTTAGACCTATCCACGGCGATGAAAGAAAAAATGTCCAGTAGTAAAAAAATTGAATACTTACATTTATAGCGCGAAAACGCAGGCACTTGCACACGTGATTCCACGTTGAACACTTGACGTCCACTAATATGCAACATTTAGCGCACAGCGGGAGGGACGCAAAACGTTAGAAAAAGCAATATTCTCAAATATGTTTAGGACATGGCGATGAATGGTAGTTCTGGGACAAACTATTTTTTATTTACCATTTGTTATATTGTTTAAATATTTGAACAAATGTAGTCCGTAACAATACTTTAACTATTCACGAATCAAATAAAAGTAGGTTTCAATATATATAACTAATACATTTTTATCAATAAGGTCTAGTACACATCAAGGTGACGTGTGGACAGACACGGCAATGAAAGATTTTGAGGTTTAATTTTTTTTTTTGGAGAACCAATTAATCCTATTTACAAAATATTTAGTGCTACACATAGATTACTATTTCACCTACTTAGAAAAAAATATTAGAATATTATAACCATGATTTTTAGTACCGATTTCATCGATGCCACGCAATTTTTGGTCCCGGGAAATTCACCCATATGTTAATTTGTGACAAACATGTCAGTTTTCCATGCTATGATATGCTTAGTTTTTGTGTCTCAAAGATAGGTAAGTTTCTTGGTCAGCGATAAAAGTCACACACAATCAAAATATTAAAATACCTAAGCTGTATTTGAAATACCCCTAAACCTAATGAAACATCAATCTATCAGTAGAGACTTCATGAAGATCAGTTCAGTTCTTTTCGAGATCATTCCTAGCAGGTAAAGACTAAAAAATATAACATTACACAGGAATTATAAGTCCCAAGAGAGCGTTCTTGACGTCCGCTATGCTATCTTTACAATTTAGGCAGTCCAGACATTTTTGCTTTGATTAAGTTGTTTTCAGTCCCTTGAGGCTATTGTCATGCGATGTTATGTGGATGGTTGCGGCACTATTGAATATATTAGCCCCTTAGTTAGTTAAACCAACAGGACACGCCAGCAACTTACCCTCATTGCTGAAAGGGCTGCTTTTGTTTGTTTGTAATCTGAAGGCTCCGAAACGGGACGCGGGTGAAACCACGGGTAAAAAAGCGGCTAGGGTATGAGAAAAATGGCATACTACATTTACATTACTACATTTCGCATACAGATTTGTGTTCAAGGAGCATCCGGTTGGTATAATGGTCTGAGACTAGCCTTGCAAGGCAAACAGTAAATTGTTTTACATCATTCATATAACCTGTAACTTGTGCTTGAAGAGAGGGATATTAAACTATTTACTCAACCGTCTTCATGAAACCCGTTATTACCTAAACCTTTAATTTTATCTAAAAATAACACAACTGAGTACAGATAAAATCGTAACATCATCATCATCATCAGCCTATCGCAGTCCACTGGTGGACATAGGCCTCTCCAAGTGCACGCCACTGAGATCGATTTTCGGCTGCTCGCATCCAGCTCCTGCCAGCCGTCTTGCGCAAGTCATCACTCCACCGTGCCTGAGGACGTCCTACACTACGTTTGCCGATCGTAACATAAGTTTTTCAAAATATTGGTAGGCCGCACTCGAACAACTTAAACTTGGAATACAAAAATAAACTAAAAAACAAATGCTTTCAAGCCATCAAAATAGTCTGAATATGCAATTCACAAAAGAGTATAGATGTCAAGTGCACTGGCTTCGTTTCGATCGAGCGCCGTTCCGATAGGAAATGAGCACAAAAACGTGGCCGCTACTACGTGAAATACTATCTGTTGCCCGCGATTCTACCCGCGCGACAAGAGTACTTCCTTTTCTTATTAAATGAGCTGTAGGTTAATCTCGTAAATAAGCAATGGTGTCAGTTTTCTCAAATACACCTAACGGCCTCTGACGTGGAATTATAACAACGACTGCTACTGAGTAGCATTCGAGGAAGCTGGATTTACGTGCCCTCCCGGCACGGGGTGTTACACCGCTAACTTCCAGGCACCGGGCTGCTTTATGAAAGGTTTTAAAACCCACAAAGCGATTTCGGCCCCACCCGGGAATCGAACCCTACACTTCGTATAGCAACTAGACTACTTCGTGCACCCGGCTAAAATGTAGCTCATGTCCTTTCTGGCAGGCTGTAGATTTTGTATAAAATAGTTCAATCGATTAATTAGTTTTGCCATAGAAGCAGGACAGAACGAGTTACTTTCGCACTTAAATATTAGTAAGGATTCTGTACGTCGATAAGTCCATTGTGACAAGCAAGTGTATAAATGCCACAAATTACGATAACGTATTAGATAATCCGGAAATGTTGATACCTGTGATAGGCCTTGTGATAACGGGTGCCGCGGAAATGCAGGTTATCATCATATCTTTGATGAATGATGATGGCGTTTAGTTTATTGTCGGTCATGGTGGCTGTTTGAAAGAGATCAGCCAGCTGCAGGGTACAGTGCAAAAATATTTACACAGAAGGAAGATCAGACGCAGGACCGAAATATAAATTGACTTCCAAAATTCAAAAGACTTAAAAATAAATCTAGAAAGTTGGTGTCTTAAGGATTCTGCTGTGTTAAACTGGCATAGACTTCGGGAGCGCTCACCGACCTTCACAACCCGATTACCTGGGCCACTCGATATCACTGGCTAAGACTAGTTGTTAGACTTCTAGCTTCAGACCCGTAACGACTCTCAAAGATGTTCAAAAGACAGTCGTCAAGCCAAACCGTAAAAATGCATGTCATTATTTCAAATTCCAAACAAATTCTTTCCAAGGACATTCCCAAAAGTATAACAAGTTGTAATAACGGGCTGTTCCGAAAACTGTGAGCTATCGATTGTTCGTCAATGCCACGCTAGTAATAGGCTTAGCCGATAGTCTTCCGTGCCTTACGGCGTCACGGCTCTTCGTACTACTAAATATTACATAACTGACAAAACACTGACATACTTAACAGAAATTATAAATTAAACTGTACTAATATAATGAACAGGTATTTTTTTTGTGGGTCCGTTTGTACCCCAAAGGCTCCGAAAGTACTGAATCTATTTGAAAAACTATTTCACTGTTGGAAAGATACATTCGTCCGAGTATCATAGGCTGTATTTTATCATCATATCATAACGTTTATTTCATCTCGGAGTCAAAAACATTTATTGAAAGGAGGCCAGTTTTGAGCACTTTTTCACGAAAATTCGAGGCAGTGAAAAACCGACTCCCAAAAACACTGAAAAGCAAAACAAAACTATTCTTAGGCGGCTATTCTTCATCGGCCTAGATTTCGGTGTCTAGTGGATGATGATATGTTTATTTTGCCATTTTATAAAAAGTATTTATTTTGTCAAAAGTTTTTTTGGCTTTTCAGTGACAAGCATAGTTGTCACTATCCACATAAGTGGAATGTTGTCATCAATACGAATAATATAAGCCCAAACACGAGGTTGTTTACACATTCGGTTGTCGAGTTCCCTCGACCTTCCCTCGTCTCCATCATCAGGTCAGCTCCAAACCTTCAATGTTGCATAGTGTTATCAGACGTATACCTCATTGTCAAGTTTTTAACCTATGCACGCCTACAATTTTCGAAAGTTGCCCTCGATTTCTCAGGGTTTCCATCATCAGATCCTGACCTGATGATTATGGGACCACCTGGGAGAGTATACCTCCCAAAAAAATCCTATCAAACAAAAAAAAATGCAAATCGGTCCAGGCGTCTTCGAGTAATCAGTGAATATATACATAAAAAAAAACAGATCCCGACGAATTGTGAACTTCTTTTTGGGAAGTCGGTTAAAAAGAAGCCGGTGCCCTGCAGTGAGACAGTAAAAAGGTTCATGATGTAAAAATAACTTTAAGGAAGTTTAAATAGCAATTATTGCACATACCTACATACTTGTCAACTTGACCTAGGTCACAACGATCAAATAGTAAATCTTACAATTTCTTGCCGCGGTGATTCCCGCAGTAAATGACCTTGAATGAAGTATCAACATCAACAAAAAGACGATTTTAGAGCCTGCTCACATTGCAGACTACACTGTCGGCCTATAGTTGACCCAATCAAAGCTATATTATTTTTTTAAGAGGAAATTTTGATTCCTATTAAAGGTTTTGATACCGCCCAAATAACTGATAGGTACTATTCATATTATTCTGATTAATGCGCCCAGACGATCTACTGACCGACAAAAATTTTGGGATGTGCGTTGTCCCTCTAGCAAGGCGGAAGGAAAATCAAGTGCTTACTAGGTACCTATATTCCCATTCCCTTATTCCGAATATTTAACTGGGTTATCTGTCAAGCTTTTTTTTCCTATTTTAAGGCACAAGACGTCATTAAGTAATTATTTATCGTTTGTCCTCACTATTAGAGAGTGTTAATGAAAATGTCTGGCTTTGCGCTACTTGTAACATTAAATAATTCATAAATATGTATGTACGTATGTTGATTGTGAAGGGAGAACTATAATATTAATTTGAATATGCTATTATTTTAATCATGCCCATAAACGGGCCATAAGGCGTGTAATCGATACTATGTAACATAATAAAGACGAAAGATTTCTTTGTTGAGTGGTTTGTACCCTAAAGACTCCAAAACTACTGAACTCATTTGAAAGAATCTTTCACTGTTGGGAAGCTACAGTCTTCCCGAGTAACATACGCAATAATTTATCCCGGTACAGGGAGTGGTTCCCTGGTGAAAACCGGGTAAAAACGGTTAGTTAAACTATAAGAAACGAAGTTTTATTTCAAGAATGCAGACTTTAAAAAAATAAAGGCCTCAGCCTGACTTGTAATTTCCTCCTCAGTCAGCGATAGTCATCACAATACCATCAGTGTCGTAACTTATCGATATCTATGATGATCACGCCTTATCACAGGCTATCATCATGCAACTTATCTTTACAATCAAGCGACATCATCCACTTATCAGACACACATTATTTCTGTAAATCTGCACTAAGTTATGTAAACAACTTTATCAGTACATACAAGACACTTTTGTAATTTATAAAGATTAGTATTGACATATTTTTGAAATAGCAACGTGCATGATTCTGCAGGCTCGTCATCTGTCTTGTATTTTCCCAACTATGTTTTTATTTTTATTTATTTTATTTATTAGGTTCACCCACAGCATATACATACACATACACAATACATAGAGCTTAAGTACTATTCTAATATATATGCCAATTGAGGGTAAACATAACATTTACATTAAAGACGCCAGATTAGACTATATTTACAGGTACATTAAAACAAAAAGAAAAGAAAAGGGGAAAAAAGATGAATGAGATAAAAACCAAAAAATAATAGTAATAATTAAAAACAGTATCAAAAATAAAAGTGAAAAACTGACGTTTAAGAAAAACATAGGTACGTTTAAATTGCCGGTGAACTCGGGCCTGAGTGGAACAGGAAACTCCTTACAGACATTGCAAACATGTATTTGTATGTGCATATGTTTATTACCAGCCATTTACTTAGCAATTATCCTACCTATCATTATAACCATTTGGATAATGAGACAAAACCAAAATCAAGGTCATGATTGTTTATTGAAATTAGTCATCTTTGGCAGTCGTTACATACATGAAAATGTAATTATGGTATTCGTAAGTCATGGTCATCTGTCCCAGTGTTTTACAGGGAGCGACTACATATCTTACCTCCTCAACCCAGTCACCCGGGCAACCCAATATCCCTAGGTAAAACTGGTTGTCAGACTTACTGGCTTTCTGACTACCCATAATTATGCCTTAGCACCCCTACCTACATAAGGAGTGCCGTCCTCCAAAAATGTATTCAGTGGCTTCTTAGTGAACAAACTTCCCAGCAACACAGCTGAACTACTGAATGTCAGCACCTGATATATGCATTCACATAATATTATCTTCTGGACACGAACCATCATTACTGCAGGCACAGACCTCTTATTACACAGAAGGAATAAGCGTTAAACACCAGACTCGCTCATTCTTGGTTAGGCAATTTCAATATGTTTTCTTTCGTCAGTCATTGGTGTCCAAGATTTACTCAGAAAGTACATACAACTTAGAAAAGGGGCATTGGTCCCTTGTCTGACCTGGAATGGAACGCGATTCCTATTACTTAAGAGGTCGGTCTTACCATGTTGTGTGGACACAGTGTACGTTGCTATTTCTGAAATGCAGCCTCATTACAAGTACCTATGTATTTACTTAATGCAATGATTTAAAATCGGAGGCGCTTAAGAGAGATGACAAAGTAATTTGCGTCTGAAACGTGACTCGTCATTGGTCGGGCGTGACGTGTTAGAACAATCAGTGGCCAGTTAAATACTTGATGACGTTACTATAAGTTAGCGGTAAGGTTTAAAATATTGCGTCAAATGAAAAAACGTGGTGACCTAGTGGGTAAAGCACCAACCTTTCTCAAGTATTAGTGTAAGTGGTTAGATTCCAGGTTAGGCAAGTACCAATACAACTTTTTTAAGTTTGTATGTACATTTTTAGTGTAACCTGAACACCATTGGCTGATGAAATCGTCTCGAGTAAACCTGGACTATAAAGTCTGAAATCACCAACCCGCATTGAGCAAGCGTGGTGATTAACGCTCAACCCTTCACTGTGTGAGAAAAGGCCTGCAGGACGATAACAAGGCTGATGATGATGTGTCAAATATTTCTTCAGCTTGAGGAAAATAAATGCAAACGCTTCGTTGTTAAAAATAAACGTCATGCAATTGGCAGTATGGCCACGGTAAAGATATGGACAGTATGGAAACTAAGCCTGTTTGCGGACATAACTACCTACGCTCCGTTGAAGCAATAGGGTTGTCACTTTTAATGATATTGGTGATGTTTTTTTTTTTACTTTTTTGTTCTGTAGTGATCAATCATCGAATTTAATTAACTACCTAATTAGCTTACAATACAATTTAAATAGGTAATTTCATGGCTTTGGTTAATCTCAGCAAAAAACGATAGTTTGAACACGAAAAACATATAATATTTACACAACAACTTGTTATTACTAAATTATAGCTTTATATTAGATCTGTAACATAATTACGGTGGCGTAACCTTTGCAAGTTTTGGCGGGAGTAAGCGAGCCGAGTTTGGACGAAAATGTTTCGGGCGTTAGTTGGAGCGGCGCGTTGTCGCCGCACCACCTCGCGCGCGATGGCGCGCAGACAAGGCTCAAGGACTTTTTACACAAATACATAATTATCAAACAAATAAACTACTGCTTAAAATAATCTTCCAATTGATTAAGTAATTGTTGTTATTGTATTTACACTTATTTTTAGCTGTTCTTTATTCATAAACTGAGTTTTTTAAATTAAAAGTCTTTAGATAACTACCTAAAAAGCTGGAGTAGGTATAATAATTAAAAACCCATTACATAAAAAATACCTATTGTTCATTTATATTTACAACATATTAACAGAAAAATATTTTCGTCTGCTACGGCACGTTCGAAATTCTTTGTTTATTTATTATTAAATTTTGACTGCACTATCGTCTTAAGCACCCTCAAAAATGAATATGATTATTTTAATGTGTTGTTTATGATTGGATTGATGAATGGATTATGATTGTTTATTAATATGTAAAAAATGAATATGGACTGGTTCTGAAATAAATGAATTTATTATTATTATTATTAAAAACCAGGAAAATAATACCCATGACGAAAAAAATTATAACTGTTGCAGCCGCCATCTTGGATTCATGTTTTGATTGCACTATCGTTTTTAGAACCCTCAAATACCATAAAAATGACACCCATGACGAAAAAAATGATACCTGTTGCAGCCGCCATCTTGGATTCAGGTTTTGACTGCAGTATCGTTTTTAGCACCCTCAAATACCATGAATATGACACCCATGACGAAAAAAATGATGCCCGTTGCAGCCGCCATCTTGGATTCACGTTTTGACTGCAGTATCGTTTTCAGCACCCTCAAATACCATGAAAATGACACCCATGAAGAAAAAATTGATACCTGTTGCAGCCGCCATCTTGGATTCAGGTTTTGACTGCAGTATCGTTTTTAGCACCCTCAAATACCATGAATATGACACCCATGACGAAAAAAATGATGCCTGTTGCAGCCGCCATCTTGGATTCACGTTTTGACTGCAGTATCGTTTTTAGCACCCTCAAATACCATGAAAATGACACCCATGACGAAAAATATGATACCTGTTACAGCCGCCATCTTGGATTTACGTTTTGACTGCACTATCGTTTTTAGCACCCTCGAATATCTTGAAAATGGGTGATGGGTGTCCTATGACGAAAAAAATTATACGTATTTCGGCCGCCATCTTTGATTTACATTTTCTACAACTATTACACTATCGGCTTTAAATATCCTCATAACCGCCGCATCACAGTTAAAATATAATTATTTCGAACAACCCGCAGCAGTATAACAATAACAATAAATAAATCGTTCGCTCGCGGCATTTTTGGAAAAAAAAAAAAATTAAACGCGACCACTCGTCTTGACACGCGTTACTGAGAGCACCGCGAGATCCCCCCGGAGCCTCGTCGGTGTGCCATGTTTGTGTGAGTGAGCCGTTTCGAACGTTTGTTCGTAGTTTCCGAACTGCTCTACATATATTTAAACTGTGGTATGGCCATAAATAGACTATTATAATTCATACGGCATCTTCGCTAACTTAGTCATAATATTAGCAAATGCGGTATTTAGTGTCATGCGATATAAATGTTCAGAAGTCCAATGGCCGTTCCTAATATTCGCCCGATTTGCTTGCTAGAGTTAGCCTCATGCAAGTCATGTCAAATTATTATCGGTATTAAGCAAAAGAACAGATAGATAGAATATTGGGAAGGCCGTTAATGTATTTGCAACCTCTATCAATAGATACTATAAATAGTTGAAAGTTACTGTCAAACTAAAATCGACCATGGCCTCATTAAAATTAGATCTAAAATCAATTAGTGTAACCGCATCGGAAAGCATTTTATTGATTTGGATAAGTATCTATTATTCTTCTACAACTATCTTTTTATAGTTGAATAGATTAAGCAACGCTTGGCGCGGTCAGTCCGTCAATGTGTGACCGTCTTGTCACGATGTGTTCCTCCGTGTTCCGGAAGGCACGATAAATTGGTGAGCCTCAGTTGTCATTTGTACATCTTTGGCAGTCAGAAGCCAGTGAGTCTGATAACAAGGCTTACCAGGTAGCAGGTTGCCCAGGTAGCTAAACTGAGGAGGTCACACAGGCAATCGTACCATGAAAAACACAGGTACTCAGCTGCATCCGATAAGACTGGAAGCCGACATCAAATTACGTAGTTGGAAAAATGCTAGGCAGCAAGTTATTTATCTATTGTTTTGCCAGATCAGATTTAAATATTGGTAAAACTTAAACTTGCTTTCCTAATGAACTATTTATTTGTAAACCTTAATATTACTTTAACAAGTCCATCAACTGATCAACCACGATCTTGTCCGTATAATTTTACTGAATAAAAAAGCGTCTGACGTCTTTTATTAATGATCTTGCTCGTTTTTATAATCCTCGTTCACTTTTTTCATTGCATGTATGTGAATACAAGCGCCCAGTGAGAGCATCGCAAAATATTGAATAACTTTAAGGATATAGTATAGATCTACTACTAGCCGTTCCTAAGGGAGAACAACTTCCCGCACAAGGATCAAAAGTAGCCTGTATCCTTTCTGAGGTTATAGTCTACTAGCTTTTGCCCGCGACTTCGTTCGCGTGGAATAGTGACTTCCAGCAGATTTTTGGTTTGACCAATAGATGGCGCTATAGGTATGTCCGGAATAAATTTTATTTTTTTATTTCTTTGTAATAAAAACTATCCTATGTCCTTTCTCAAGTCCCAAACTATGTCTGTACCAAATTTCACACAAATCGGTTCAGTAGTTTAGGCGTGAAGAAAAGACAGACAGACAGACAGAAAGACAGACAGACAGACAGAAAGACAGACAGACAGAGTTACTTTCTCATTTATAATATTAGTTAGGATTTGCGTGCCAAATTACATTAGAATTGGTGCAGTAGTTTTTCCATAAAAGCGCGATAGACAGACGAGTTACTTTCGCATTTACAATATCTGTAAGATTACACCAACATTGAAACACAATGTCTTCTTCACATTACACGTAATGTAAGTAAATCGGGCGACCGTTATCACGGATCGAGGAACTAACAAACCACTGATAAACTCAGATTACAGCAATTTCCAACAAATCTCAACGATTTTCCTTTCAAAGTACATTAAATACATTTTGTTAGCATTTCTCGTGAGTGCCCAAATGACACTCCATTAGATTTCACGAAACCATTTTAATATTTAACAACATGAGGAAACAATATTATCTGATCGTTTCGTATCTTATTTATCACAAACACTTAACAAATCTGTGTGTTGGAGCGGGACGGAGCGACCGCGTCCAATGACCTTTACGGTTTAACTCGGAATTTGGTGTAAGCGACATTAGACTTTATGTTTTGGTGATAAAGTTGGGTTTTGTTTGTATGTGAGGGCAGTTGCTGTGTTATGGTTTAAGGTAGTGGGTCAGGGTTGCCTGGTGGAGGTCACCGTGGCTTCCGACTGCGATGGAGCCACTACTGTTGCCTGCGATTAGACAATGGTGAATTAAATGACACGCGATCTTGTGGTAACCCAATGTGTCCGACCTGAGCTCGTCATACTAATGAACACAATATTAAATGCAAACTAAAATTTTGAAAATGCTTGATGATTTGGTTATTGCATGCAAAGAAAACACACTGTAAACTACTAAACTACTGGCTAACAGTTGGTCACTTTTATTAATAGTAGCAATATTAAATTAATACAAATACATTTTGTCTAACACCAGCTCAAACTATTGCGTTTGAATGCAGTACGAAAGCCAACTTAAATGGAATGCAAAAGTTGTTCACACGAAGTTATGCTGCATAGCTTCTGAGCTAGAACAAACATAGTACTGATTAGAAACTACACACGACGACTAACAAACATGCAGACATATATGTATACATCGAATGCTAATGCTTTGATGTCGAAGAAATATGACTTCAAACTTGAAATCTATAGGAATGTTACGCCGTTGTACACAAATAGGATGTTTATACAAAATTTTGACGAGATAATCTACTACACGCGAAGTTCACGGTGAGTTAGAGCTGGCTGCTGCAGCGGTGCTGCGAAGCGAAGTAAATCGGGCCCGGCGCTGCGAGGATTGCACCGCGCCGCTATAGTGGCTAGCGACTGCTTCGGCGAGGGAGATATTCGACCGTCGCTGGATGTGGCTGAGGGTGCTGACCAGGTATGTGCGTCCGCAACATGCTGTTGGTCAGGGATACCAATTTGAAGCTGGCTGGCTGAAGGACACGTCGCTCGAAAGCTTGAGGAGGGTCTTGATAGTGATGCACGTAGCTCGAAAGTTGCGCTGACGTTCAATGCGGGGTCCCCACTTTGAAGCTATGAGAGCAGAGAGTAATACCTCATCATACCTCGCGGCGGATTCTCTGACCGGACGAATGTTGTGTCCGGTGGGCACAACATTCGTCCGGTTTTGACATAGCTCCATACAACTAATGTCAAATTCGTATCTTTAGTTAGGAAAACAAACAGTCAGGTAATATTGGGAAATGCCATTAGTTTGTAAGCTTTTTTGGACTCCTTGCTCATTTGTTTATAAAAATATTATAAAGAAGCTAAGCTCGTTCGAAGTAAGAAAAAACATAAAGTTACGTTGCTCAAGTTAGTTTGGCTAACATAAAGTTTTTACGAAATCTAGGAGTACGTTTCCAAATTGGTGAATCATCATCTGACTAGAATTTTTTCCAACTATTTTGGGGTCGACTTCCAGTCTAACCGATGCAGCTGAGTACCAGTGTTTTACAAGAAGCGACTGCCTATCTGGCCTCAACCCGGGCAACCCTAAATACCTGTTTTGTTTAACTTACTGACTTCTGACTACCCGTAACGTCTGCCAAAGATGTTCAATGACAACCAGGACCTACATATTATCGTGCCCTCCAAAGATAAAAGATAAAGATAAAAGATATTTATTTTTGCAAATCACATTATCCAAAACACAGTAATTGATGGCCAAGATAAACTAAGAAAGTAACTATTCAAACTTAGAAAAGTTGCATTGTTACCTGACGTGGAATCGTACTTGAGACACTCATACTTGAGAGGTTGTTTCTTTACCACGACCACCACGACTTATATATGATTAAGACCTTATACACCGTGACTTTTTAGTCGTCTTACAAAGGTGGTCCACTCAATGTATCCGACATAAAGTACCACTAGGCACGATTATTAATTTTATAGCATTAATTAAGATAATAGGTGCAAAGAAAAACAATTAATACATTAGAAATAAGAAACATCCTGTAAATAATGTTTACGTATCAAACGGTAGAAACTAGGTACCTTCCCAGCGCCACGGTAAAGATATTTAAACTTTGCTCGGGCCGCGCTCACAACAGGGTGTTTTTATAATCTACGTCATGCGTCATAATAATGAATTTATTTTTATTTTGAAATTATTCAAATCTCATAAATAACATTTTTTTTTGTGTGAACGTTTACTAGTCATTGGATACATGAAGTGGGCTGCCTTTCTAAGACGACTAAAAAGTCACGGTGTATATTATGATTATTCATTAACAGCGCGTTATCGGCATTGCTCAAGAGCAAAAAAATAATAGTTAGAATTACGTTTAGTTGTCATAGTTTTAAATTACGCGTGTGAAGGCCACGTGACAAAAGTTTTTACATACTAAGTTTTTGTTCCTACTAACTGTGGATTTCAATAATTTATCTGTCTATTATCTATCCTATATATATATATACAGTAATCGGAAATGTATATTTAAGATATCAAGGGGTAAGCGGGGGATAGCGGAGCGAGTGTATTGCGTTATCCGATCGGGCGCAATGTTACCTGATTGAAGCGAAGCATGTAAAAAGGCATGCAGCATGGAAGCAAACATGCAACATGCAGCGAGCATGGCTTCTGTCACGGCTCCGGCGCTGCGGGGCTCCGGCGCGGGCGGTTCCATGCGAGCTTATCGTCGCATATCGTCGGTTTTGAATTGCACTCCAGGGGTAGGGCAAACAAGACTACGTGAAGTCGGTTTTGCAGCGATTCGTTTTCGTCATTAACTTCAATTTTTAATACAACGTTTTTCATTGAAGGTTATAAATGGCAATATGCTAAATAAAATGAATCCAAATGAAATTCTACCATCTTCATAGTACGCCAATTCTGCCAGATAGAAGGAACCCGACAGAAACCATTGTTCTTATACATTTCCTAAAACGATATTGGAATTTTATACAATGCCTAGGAAATGTATACATTTCCCAGGATATGTATGTATAAAATAATTATTGAAAGAATATTTTATACATTTCCTACATAGCTTCGGAATTGTATACATTTCCTAGGAGCTGTATACAATTCCTTCATACAACTTCATACATTTCTGGTAACATATACAACATGTAACGTAATTAACGCACACCCTCAAACACCCCAATTAGAATATTATGTTTTAATCATAATACCTACACTGATTTTTTTAATTTAACATGTATATGCATTGTTATTTACTAAATTAGTTATACCAATTCTTGGAGAACTTTTTGGTCATACTACTACGCACGCAAATATCGCGCCGCGCGCCGCTCGACTCGACACAACATAGCGAAACTACGGAAAAAGCCGATAATACACGAAGTCTTACTACTTTGAGTTACGGTCTATTTGAATTTGTTTTGACTGTTCTGGGTTAATATGACAGTTAATATGGTAGTTTTAATTATTTTTGGGATAAAAAATTACCTATATAAAAATGATATAAATCGATTCAGTAAACGATTCTGAACAAACAAATTTCAGGATGTGCGTTAATTAAGTTACATGTTGTATATAGGATCTGTTTATTTGCTTACTTTAAAGTCAATAATTTTTATTTTAAAATAAAATACTATAGGTATACAAAATACTAATAAAATATAAGCTTACTAGAGATATAATTTCAAATCAACAGACAGATAGGGTATTGCAGTCTGCCGTAAACGAGGTAGTACTATCCCCTGGACAACTACCACATTATCGAAAAGAACTACAGCTTTCAAGTGTAAATTAACTCTTAATAATGAATCATTTTTTATAATCTTGGACACAAACGAATAAGTAAAGGTGAAAGAAAATCACCTTGAGGAAACCTGGACTGTGAATTTGAAATCGCCTCACCCGCATTGAGCAAGCGTGGTGATAAACGCTCATTCCTTCTTTGTACGAAAAGAGGTATATGTCGTAGTGCAGTGGGACGAAAAAAATGCTGATGATCATGTAGGTATTACTTCATCACGATTTTCATAAAAAAATAAGATGATCGTACACAATAATATAATGAAAGCAATTATAATCACATTGCATGTACGGACATCGGATTGTTCTGAAGACGCCATTTAACAATGACATGGGGTTCCCACGGACCTGCCTAGTGGCTGATACATTTTATTGTAGTTAGAACATTCTAAGAAAATATGAATTAGTTCATGTATACGTAGTCTACATCTTAACAGTGGGTATATACAGCAAAACAAAAGTCTGACTATAGGTATTTAGTTTGTATTCAATTGAAACTGAAGGTTCTTAGTAAATGTTCTTTTTCAAGTTCTAGACTATCTGTGTAAGCCCGAGTACACCGATAACGTAAGCGTCAGTTTTTCTTAGCACAACTGTTTACTTTGAATTTTTACCACAAGTTTAGTTTTAAGAAACATAGCCCTTCTCGGCAGTCGGATAAAAACGAAGCGTCGGTAACTTATGCCGTAGTAGTAATGCCGTGAAAGCCCTATACACAGATAGACAGACAGAGTAATATTACTAAGGATAGCAGATAAACTGTTCAAGTTTATAAGCATTATAACTTACCATTAACTTAGTCTTGAACATTTTTATCCCTTAAACAAGATTACATCGTTATACCGTAATTTATGTACAAGAATATATATGACTCGAGTAACATTTTTATCGCTTATAACCCGTCACACAGACGAGGAATTTTCATCTTTCAGACCAAATTGGGTTTTATGAAAACTAGAAGGAAAGAAGAAAAACACGCTTACAAGACATTTCCAAAAAGAATTAACACAGCCAGCCTTTTGGGTACATTACCAAGTGACAGCGATGAGGAGCAATTTTTTGATGCACAGTATTAGTTTTAAGTTGTACCTCATTTGGAAATATGTTTCTACTAAATAAATTCCAGTACACAGCTATGATAAGATGTTCCATCAAGAAGTTCCAATTCATATCTTGCATGTTTGCAACTGTTTGTATGCCTCTAATTAAAAAAAACAATTGTGTCTCGCGTATCTCTGGGCTCCAACATACAACGGGTTAAAGAAAGAAATGTGTGTGCCAAATAGGTTCAGTTCAGCATTAAGCCCCACAACTATTCTCTAAAGCTGGTTTTCAACTGGACCTACATGTTTGAATATTTAAACAGCCCCTTCTTTTGAAGGGTGACCCGCAACGAGCTATTATTCAACAGTAAAAGTAAATACAGAGCATTAACTTTTGTTTGTTTGGCGAAGAAAGCTGAATTGTAGTGTGTTAGAATGGAACTACTTAAGATCCTTCAAGATTTTTTTTATTTTTATTTGAATTTGACTTCATCCAAATGAATAAATGTTATTTCTATTACTTATTTTATCACAATATTTTTGTCGTCAGTCGTCTATCACATTGTCATTTTTTTCACTGACGAATTTGCCAAGGTAGAATTTCTGCAATGTTTAATATATTGGTATTGCCCGTTATGAAATATCAAACCATTCCACAAAAAGGCTAGGTAGTAATAAAAATTACTGTTTAATGATTATTTTTATGAACTATTTGCGTATCTTTCTCGTTCGGAGATTTAACTGCAGTGAAAATCAAAATGTAATTACTAACATTTAAACAAGTATTTACAATTTGCAACACTTGTCCGCGATAATGTATCGTTGCACTGACAACTATTTTCACTTTATCTTTTAAGTGCTTCACGGTAATTAATAATACCTACAGTTAAATAAGACAGAATGTTTTTTTTTTCGGTTTATCATCAGCCTTTTTATTGTTCTGCTAGAGAAGGAATGAGCGTTAATCACCATGTCTGTTCAAAGCAAAGATTTCAGATATTTGAGAACAGGGCAGGAGGAAGAATAAATCCAGGTTACCTCATGACGTCTTCCTTTACGTTGACTCAGTCATTGGTGTTCAAAATATAATAACAAAGTACCTTAGATAAGTATTATCAGCACATACTTGCCTGAACTTGAATAAAACAGGCACAGTCATACTTCATCAATCACTCATTTGACCAATGACGGTAATTTGACGACTGGTTAAGGTACGTTTTCAATGCCAACTACAAACCGCACATGCCGCAACTGCATTAGAACGGCCGCAGCTGTACTACAGGTTTGTATGTACATAGACGTTTCGCATCGAAGCGGCAGCAGCACGTGCAGTGGCCCTCAGATATCGATTGTTTTCATGCCGCCGCGGCATGTGCAGTTGGCAGTTGCAGTCGGCAGCACGAATTCAAAACGTACCTTTATGGTTTGGTTATCGTTATAGTTATGGTGGCTATCCTATGAAAACCACAACAAGCTCTCATCGTCACGCTCACTAAAAACAACAAAATTAATTATTCCCTCTGATATTATCTCATGAAATAAACCCAATTAACTCGTCTAACCTTTTAAAGTTGAAAGTATAACTTATATAAGGATAGAAATTAATTGCTTCTACTCTGAACTATTTACTCAGAAAAAAATATAATAAAAAATGTACTTCTAGAGCTGTGGAATAATAGAGAGTCTTGCAAAGCTTTTGTAGGTCTTAATTAGAGATTCTCTGAATAAATTATGCTTCAAGTAATATTTTTTGAGAGTAAAAATTTACTTCGCGAAGCTCTGCTTGGTGTTTGTTCGTAAATAATTACTTTCGTTCTCATTGAGTGCAGACACCGTTTGTATTTACGTGTCAAAAACGAGCAAAATAAATAAATAATAATCCTTACTATATAAATGCGAAAGTAAGTCTGTGTCGGCTGCGGGATTGTTCGAAAGAGTTACCGCGGCTCTGGTACATAAAATGCCTACGACGGAACAAGACGGTTTTTAGTCAGTAAGAGTCTGACACTCGCTCACCGCTGCTAACCCAGGGCGGGAGGGGTCATATGATGATTTTTGACGACGTTAAAAAAAAAAGTACAGAAATACTGAACTAATGCACACTTCAAACCTTTAGTCGGTCGAATTGGTTTGGGCTCATAAATCAGTATAAAGATGAATGGAATTACACACGTAATGAACAACGATCATGTATTTTTCCGGTATCAGACCGTCTAAAACTATAATTGATTTCACGATAAAAAAAAAATTGTAATACAATAACTGACTGTTTTATATCAGGGATAACGTAAACATTACCCAATCCATGATCAAACATATACCCAATCAGTATAGAAACGAGTTACTTAGCAGAAAACATTGATTATATTGTACCTAACGTTACATTTTCTCCCCACAATATTATTGGACCTTTAAAACTGATTTCCCAAAGCGATGCGGAGGTCAGAATTACTTGTTCAAAGGAAATTTAATACAATATCACGAGTGTATTTGAAGTCTGACTGGTTGTTGTGATTTTGACCTAATTTAAATACTGTGTAGGTAATTAATGTTTTGATGAGCTCGCGTCTCTTGTGAACTTTAAGTCGGCCGATAGTTTGCTCTGGCTCGTAAATCAGTATGGAGATAAAAGGTAGTGCGCACGATCAGGTAAATGTTGAGCCGGTATCAGACCTACCAGCAGGAACTACTCCGTTCACCCGGACAAAATACAGGCGATAATAGCCGTAGGGTTTTTTGATAACTGAACTACTTACCTAACACTGAAAGAATTTTTCAAATGCGGGTTACTGAAGATCGAGCGAAATGGCGAACCTTGGGGGAGGCCTTTGTGCAGCAGTGGAACTCTTTCGACTGACATGACGAAATATTTTTTTCCAGACCAGTAAGAAAATGACTCCAGCAGTTCTTGAGACTCAAGGGTTCAAAACCAAAAAGAAACTCTTTACAGAGTCATCTAGTACCCGAAAAAGTAGGTACTGCAGCTGTTTTGAAACAAACTATTTTAGACTGATTTCAACTAGACGCGGTCACAAAGGTAGGTTCAATGCAACTATGTACATTGTATAAGCCTCTCAAGGAACCGATTTCTATGCAAAACGCATCTTGCATTGTTACACGATGCAATAGTATTTGCATTCCTACAGAGTGCAGTTTCTCTCGAATTGAATACCCTTTGAACTAAGGAATAATGTTTCTTATTATTATTGAGTTTTAGTTTATTTTTTGTGAAATTAAAAAGTTTTGAAAGTGAAATGTGTCCTAAATTAAGGTAAGTCGGGAGACCGCATTTATGTTTCTAAGTTTATACACAAACGCAAACACACAACAAATATTGCACAAATGCAAATCAACACCTTGTATGTTCTTCTAGGACGCAGCGTAGGACGTCCACCAACGAGGTGGACAGACGACCTCATAAAGGTCGCCGGAAGACGCTGGATGCAGGTCGCTTCCAACAGGTATCTGTGGAGATCAAAGGGGGAGGCCTATGTTCAGCAGTGGACGTCCTATGGCTGAGATGATGATGATGATGATGATGATGATGATGATGATGTTCTTCTAAATATATCTTGATCTATAATAATGACGGTGTTTCGGATGGCACGTTAAACTGTAGGTCCCGGCTGTCAGACGGCATCTTCGGCAGTCGTAACGGGCAGTCAGAAGCCAGTAATTCTGACAACCAGTCTTACTAATGGGTATTGCGTTGCCTTGGTAAGTTGACAGTCGCTCTTTATAAAACATTGGTGCTCAGCTGCATTCGGTTAGTCTGGGAGCCGACCTCAACAGAGTTGGGACAAGGCAACGCAGATGACGATTACAGTTTTGGATATAAATAAAATCTATATAAATAAAAATGAATTGTTGTTCGTTAGTCTGATTAAAACTCGAGAACGGCTGGGCCCATTGAGCTGATTTTGGTTTTAAAATGTTTGTAGAGGTCCAGGGAAGGTTTAAACGATACGAAGTTCGCGGGATCAGCTAGTATGTAATAGATTTGAGTTAGATGGGTGACCTTTTAAGTCATTATGAATCGACTCCCTACATGTATCGAAAGACACGTTAAATTGGTTCCTAGCTGTCTGAACATCTTTGGCAGTCGCTAGTTAGTCAGAAGACAGAAAGTCTAACAACCAGTCTCATCAAGGAGTATCCGATTGTCCGGGTAACTAGGCAGAGGTGGTCGAGTACATACGTAGTTCCCTTTGAATCTCCGGTGCATTGTAAAATATGAACAAATCTTTGTCAAAGGGATTGTAACTGTTTGAAATAAGAATATTTTATTCTGCTGCATATTTTTGAATTTCTCGGGAAAAGTATTGTAATCCTTAATAGTAATGTATGACCTTTCCGCGCAAATAATTGTGGTGTTCTATTTTATGTCTCTGTTATTTTGGTTTTGTTTGTGTTATTTCCCTCTGTACTTTTACAAGTACATATGACAGAATTACTTATGTTGTTGGGGAGTTCCACTATTTTTTCTTCCCAGCAACATGGGAACGAAGAGGCCGCGTTTTTTCGTTCTGCCTTTTAGAAATATCAGTTTCAAAAATTGCTGAGTTTCACCCTTCTATAAATGAATACCTTTTTATATTATATCTATTACCTACGATCTAGTTATTTTATGCCTAAGGTGCTATGATAAAACAGCTAGGAAATAGTGTCCGTCAGCTGTTTATTCCCACACGACGTCCGTCCGTCTGTCATACCTTACCACACTGCTGTCATTTATCATAACCTAGTAATTAAAATACTATTGTACAGTACCTGGCGATAGACATAACGATCGGTAAAGGCATATTTTAGTCTGCAATTAAAACTAATTGAAAGACCAAAGAATGCTTTCGCTTATATTTTTAAACATTGATTTAAGAATTAAATTAATCAAGATTATACATTGCAATAGTCCGATGTTCTACTTATATTATTTTTGCACTAGCGGACGACGTCATAATAAACTAAAACAGGTTCCAAAAGAAAACCGAAAAGAGCAGCAAGTTAAAAAACAAATACTTTTTATAGAAACTAAAACCGACTTCAATAATACCTACCTAACCTTCTCCCAAGTCTGACAAACACTATGCTGAAAACTGCACCAAAATTGGTCCAGCCAAACGTGAGATAAGCACGCACTTACATACCTATGGTATAAAGGTCAAACTGAGGACCACTTTTTTTAAAATTGATTACAAAATTTCAATAACTTAACAAAGAGATGACGTTCCCACACGTATCAAAACATTATTCATAGACACAACACAACATAGGCAAAGAAAAACAAATGACTACCTAAAGTCGAGATCAATAGAAGGGAATCAAGTGCTTTCTACATATTGAGCCACAAACACAGACGAACAGATTTCCGCACTCACTATAGATATAAATAGACATACCGTACATATTTGTGAGCCGTGACTTCATTTCCGGATCATATATTTAAAATATTCAGCACACGGAACTCGTGGCTAAGTAATCGCACGTAAGTATCATAAGGTTAAGCGACGCGCGGTCGATCCGCGGATGGGTGGTTTGTAATGAAGAATTGAATTACACGTTAAATTGATGGGTTCCGGCTGTCATTTTACGTCTTTTAAAAGCCAGAACACACGAGCCACAAATGATTGAGTTTCAGTCTTGATTTGGGTCCAGCCGGGAACGCATCGCTAAGCTATTTATTTAGAATCAGGTTAAGAGATAAAATAATTAATTGTTAGATACTCGCTGAATGCTAGAAATCACCACACCATATCACTGGTAGTCCTATTTCGTGGTAAATATTTTTTAGGGTCTGTTCAGACAGACCGGCTCGGAGAGGACAGCGAATTCTTAATACGTTGAAATCGAGTACTCGGTATTTCTAGTAAGGTTTATTTTTGCATGTGCACTGCTTTTGTGATTAATAATGCTCGAAGGCGCTTGGTGTGAAATAATAAGAGGAGCCGACCGGCTCCGATAGCGTACTTTTTCTCTGTCTTGCAGACGTTTGGCTCCGATCGCATGTTCTTTCAGCAGATCGGAACCGATTGGACCGATTCCGGTCTGTGTGAGAAGAAAAATGCGCGCCGATGCTCTCCGACAAGGTCTGTCTGAACTGACCCTTATGGTTTACAACGCTCGCGTAGTTATAGATCCGAAGCCAGAAAGTCTGATAAATCAATCTTAGCACCAGGTTTCGAGATGCTCAATTTAATCGCTCCGTGTAAAACACTGGTAATTAGCAACACCTTCTTAGGCTGGCAGCCGACGTTACATGGCTTGGGGAAAGGCTAGGCAGATACAAGTATAAGTATATAATATATATAGTACGGAGTTCACGAAGTACAAAGTCTCGTGCCATCAAATAAATGGATTAGGCATTGAGGATTTGTAAGACTTTGGCTTCATATTAATACGATTACGATTCAATCGCCTCAGGTGGATATTGCTCAATGCATATGTTTATGTAAAATTGCTCTTTGTGAACACCATTTGCATTTATGTTTACACTAATTATTTTCTTAATAACATCTTCATATCATATTGCATATAATATATTTCTGCTTGTCACGTATCCATTAAAAGTACCTGCACACTACAAACAAACAAGAACTACTTTTAGTCAGCCGATAGTTCATTTGGGCTCATTAATCAGTATGAAGATGAATGGCAGTAGCAATACGCACATTGCAAAAATTAAGTAAGTACCTACTTACACGGTCAGACCTACTGAAAACTTTGATTGGAATCAAGAATTAAAAAAAAAACTTTCCATCTTCCATGTACCTACTCTGATATCTACTTCATACATTATTTGATTCTCTTATTTTCGTTCTTCCATGTATAATTTGATTTCCCTTTCCCATGGAGGAAACTTATTACAGATTTTTTTAATAATCTCTTCCAATAATTTGCCAATTAAGGCTAAGAGCTAATCATGCATAAAATTATATTATCCGTTGTTAAGTCTGGCGTATAATAATCTATTTAATATTTTATGCTGGGAAGAATTTTTCTTCAAAATAAAATTGACGGAGAAGGATGTCAGAGGATTTTTCATTAGTTATCTGTTCTTTGATAGACCTAAGTATACTGTAGAGGTATAATATAGAACTACTTGGTATATCCTTAAAAACAAATAATTTTCTTTTGTTCTTTCCCAGGTACTTATTTTGCTGCATACAGAAAGACCATGTGTTATCCAGAATTGTAAGTATTTACCAAAAAAAAATAGTATCCGTGTTATTTTCGTAAGATCTAGATTACTTGTGTGGAGAACGTTACCTAATGTGAAACGAAGGTTAAAACAATCTTTGAACAAAACTGTATAATGAAAGCATTTAAAAAAGAATCCTATTCTCTTTTGTTAAATAAAACTACTTCCTAGATGTAGATATATTTCCTAAATATATGTAGGTAGGTATATTCATACCAAGGTACAAATGTGTGCATCACATAGTCATAATATTGTGCAATCATACATAAGTTAAATCTTAAACTATCTATTATCTTCTATAGTCTTCTATAGTCTCATATTTTTTGTCTATTGTGATTCTACATGATCTTCGCCTGTTATTATAGTAATGTATCAATACATACAAACTGTAATACCTATTATTTTTAAAAGAGTAACCATGGAATTTCTTGCCAATTCTTCTCCATAGGAAGCTACTTTTGGAATGGGCAACTAGAGGTAGAATCAAACCTATTTATAATTTTTGACATTCATAAGTGCTTGTAAAGGCCTAGATGAAATAAATGATTTGACTTTGACTTTGTACACACTATACATATATACAAACTTAAACTACTTATCTTTATACAAAACTAAAAATAAAATACTATATACAAAATATATATAAACATAAAACATAATATAAAAGGGCATCGATCAGGCGTCGAAGTATTCCTCCGGATCACTGTCCTCCGGAAACGTGCCCAGGAGACTGGCTGCATTGCAGAAGCTGCAGCCGCCCCAGCACAGCATGCCGTGCTAGGAAGATGTGATGGCGCCAGGGTGTCGACGCATGTTGCGTCCCACACCAAGGGCCTACCCATCTTCCATGGCAACAACGTCATGCCATCTGACCTCTTTCCATCGTCACGCACCAGTCCATTAGGCTCTAACACGGCTGGTACGCCGGCGGTGGAAAGAGCACGATGGATAATGTCGTTAATGCTGGCATGCCGACCAGCACTTCTGCAGCACGACAGACCATGGTGCCCGAGGCTGTCGACAGCTTCACCGCAATGGCAGCGATGCGGAGCAACACAGGGAGCGCCTAATCGAAGGCATGTAGCGATCCGGAAGGTGTTGTCATCCAGCATAGTGCCTATGCTGGTTGACGGAATAACCTGCAACCATAGTCCAGATTCCCATACTCCCACAGCCAGCAGGCGAGCACGCTCGGCAGCACCATTACACGTATTAAGAAGATCATTCCGTGTGATGCTGCAGAGCGGCCCATCCCACTGTCTCTGAGAGGAGGGGTCTTTGACTTTGATCTTACATATTTCCTAGTTCAATATTAAGTACGTTGAATTCCTACATAACAAGATTGTTTTAGTTCTGAAGTCGAACATCTACAGAGCTCCCAAAGGCAACATATTTCTATACGAAACCATATCATTTTGCATCGAAAGGTGAGTATAGACTACAACATTTTCTGGAGCATTTCTGTGTAATGTAACGCCCTAGCGAATGGTACAATACAGGCAAAAGCTCAGTCTCCAAAGCATTTCCATGTAATGTAACGTACGTGCGAATGCTCGGCGTTATGTTAAGGGAAAATGCTCACAGCGTGCGTCTTTCTTTCCTTCGTTCCTCTCCTTCCGCGTCACAACGCAAACGCGCATCGCCCACACTTGGCTCGACGAAATGTTACACCAATACGCACGACGAAATGTTACACCAATATGCTCGTTGGTTTGCAGCAAACAGGCGAGCGTGCTCGACGTTTTGTTCGTAAAAGGATGATACACTAGAACATCTCATAGAGCGGCTCGTTGTTCTGTTACAAGTAAATGTTGTAGTCTACCTCTATACTCACTCACCTTAATAAGTACTACTCCTTAGCTAAAGAATACGTTTTTTATGTACATAATTATTATATTCCGCTGCAGAAGATATGCAAACAAAAACTATAAGGGGTCTATTATATAGGTGTTTTGATACTTTACTGTATATTCAGTTTTTCTAAATAACTATCCAAAGATATTTAATAGGTACTTTAAACTACGCGAAAAATATTGAATATGCGCGCAGTACATTGTAGGTATTGCAGGCGCCGCTGGCGACCGTTCGCGCCGTAAGCTTTGTTGGTATATAAACAAACGAGAGAAGGGGCGCGACGCGACCCCGCGTAGATTCAAATTTTGTGCCCGGCTATAATATTTATTGCAATTGTTAATTTTAATACCCGTATAATAATTTTTAATAGTTTAAATTATGTTTACGGTACGTTCAAAAAATAATCATTCAATTTAAAACAATTTCGCAGAAGTAGGTATAAATTATTATTACCTTATTTACAAAAGACGCTGGAAGTGTCCGCCATTTTGACCGATGCACAAGTGAGCACGACGAATAGATATATAACATTGTTGTTGGGCCCAAAGGGGGATTGGGGAGACCAAGCTAGGTCCTCCACGGCCTATCCAGTCGTTAGGATAGGTAGTCGAAGTACGAACGACCTGCTCGGAGATAATGTGCAGACGCTCCGTCTTGCTGGAACAAGTGAGAGTCATCTTCAGACAGACTGAAGCAATCCTCTGTATGTTTCACCTTAACGGCGTTCTAGGACGACAGGTCCGAGTACCGTCTGCCCTAAGATTCAAACACATTCACAGAGAACCGGTGCTAAAAATGGTCTGGAACCACAGTTGAATAATCTCACTCTATAGTTATCAGCAAGGATATTGAGCTCTCGGCGGAAGAGTGGGGATCGCTTTGCGCACTTACCTACACATAAGGCAATAAATCGCTTCTGCGCGGGTAAAGGTCAGGGCTCAATATCCGTGCCGATAACTATACTAAACGTGGACTCGCCTGTCCATAAAATATTCCTGTCACCTACAAAATGCCAGCCTCGGTTCAAAATCTATAGTTTTATGAGTTCCTTACTTAGGTACCCACCTACTCTTGAAAAGTGGTACTTACCTATGGGTATTAGCTTTCTTCACGCAGAATATTCCAGGCAGTATGCTTAAGTCCCGACGTTCGTTGCGTGTGGGTTTTCGCTGCAGTAGTCCAGCACTCGTTCTTCAAGGTCAATAGCGATCCGTGGGCGACCGGTATCAGCTTGATGCGGTCGAAACTCCATTGTCGAGTAAGCGCTGGTCCACCCTCAGGATTGTTTGGACTCGTCGCTGATTACCACCTTTCACGGTACGTGCTGCGGTCGAACTATACATAATTAACAAATTATCATGTAAATACTCAGAATACTCTCGATTGGAATATATAAACGGGTTATGTACCTACGTATTGTCACGAATATAGGTAATATGTAAGCGGCATATTTTGGTACCTACTTTACACGGTTTTGCGAGAGCGCGCGAAAATCGTGAGGTGGCGCACCCTTCTTGCGCGACTTATAACGGACGACTGCGGAGAGCGCGAAGGGTGGCGCGTCGGCAAGTGTAGACGTCGCGTCGATCTGAAATCGATTAATCAAAAAATGGATTTTTCGAGCCAAAAAAAACTATTTTTTAAATCGATATGCAGTACTGGATCGATTCATTACATCGATGCATCACCCTTTAAAATCGACATTCGATTTTGTCTGAAAAAAAAAAAAGTTATACATCACCACGTTCACTCAATAGCCATGATGTATATGAGTATTCAATGGGTTAGACGTGAAAGCGTAACAGACAGACAGACAGTTACTTTCGCATAATTTATAATATTAGTAGGGGTACTTATACACTTTAGTTTTATTAAGTATTTCATTTAATACAAATTTAAAGAAATTATTTTTGTTTCCAATATTATTTTTTTGATTTCGAGTACGTGAATAGTAATTTGAACATTACTTTTTTACACAACGACAGATAATTTTAGTGGTCATAAGTGCCTAGCAGAGAGTCTCGTGTTCGATTCCTGTGTCAGGCCGAAATCGCTCTATGGGTTTTAGAAACTTTCACAAAGCAGCCAGAGTTTGCAAGTTGCCGGGATTACGACACCTGTTCCTGGGAGGACACTTAAAGCCAGCGTCATCGAATGCTACTCAGGTGGATTTACGAAAATTCTGACATTAGAGCTTGTAAGGTGATTAAACCTGCATCTCACTCTACAAGAATAATTCCAATCTCATCTTTTCCAATTTATCAAGGTGATTTAAAGTAGATTTTATTTTATATAAAAACTTGCTTTGAGTCCAACAAGGCATGATTAACTCGACGGCGTCGGCTTTATATAAGGCATCAGGTATTAATTTTCAGGTACTCTCGGTCCCGGCGGTAAACCTGCTGAAAGGCAGACACCTCGCCTCGGGAAACAGCTGGCAGATTAAAATGTTAACGTCACATTTTTATTTCGAACTTACAATATTTTAATTCGCTTTTAAGGCTGAAAAGTATTTAAAATTTTAAATCCACAGGATTTACTGAAGGAAATTTTATTATGCAATTACATAGTCTTTTTTTCAACACTTCGAAAAAAGGTAGCTTTCCAATGCACCTTGCATTTAAAAAAGTTAAAAGAAATAATGGATGGTAATCTATTACTACAAAACCCAAGGGATCGAGAACTCGTTAATAGTTTTAAAAGTATTCTACCGTAGGATCTATCATCCGATTAGTAAAATAAGTCACCATCTGTCCGAGGAACATGATTGCCCGGAGACTTCCAAGTGAATGAATTTTAAATGATTATCTGATATCGACGAAGGCGGTAAAGGAAAACATATTGAGGAATCCTGGACTATATAGTCTGAAATCACCAACCCGCATTGAGCAAGCATGGTGATTAATGTTCAATCCTTCTCCGTGTGAGAGGAGGCCTGAGCCCAGCAGTGGGACGATAAAAAGTCTGTAACAGTAACAACAGTAACAGTAAAGCTAGGCTACTTTTTATCCGGGTGCGAGGAATAGTCCCTAAGACGCAGGTGAAACCGCTGGTAGCAGCGCGTATTTCCCTTTCCGTGTTCAACTGGCGACACCGGCCTCGCGAAATCCACACGCTTTTGTTTTACTACGGAATCCTACGATCCCGTGTTTAATTCGCGACAACTGAGCACGCTTTTGCGATCAAGTGGCGTTGGGTAAGGTTTAACAAAATCGTGTGCAGTTGAACTGAACACGCTTTTTTGACTCGTCTCTTAGACTGTTTGAGTCTTCAACAGCGTGTTGAATCAGCGACGGTATTATTCTACAGTAGGCAGTAGGTTGTATTATTAACTCAATATGATTTCAATAAAATATTACATACAATACAATTAATGAAACATTTACTATCAGCACAAAAATAACAAAAAAAAAAAACATCGACAACTATTTTGCGGAACGTTCTTTTTGGTCATGTTCACAGCGATATTGTGTGCACGTTCAGGACTGCCGGACTGAATTCTTCCACTGCTGGGTAATTGTTTTTGATGCCGTCTCGAAATAGATGTAGGTTGGACCTTTATTTTTCGTGAACGTCATATTTCCTTATCATGCATGAATGAAACAGTCATAGTTGAGTATTTCAAAATCTTTTGTAATTTCACTGGAAACCCTTTTAAACTCTTCCATTATGCACTATGTTAACAAAATAGGTACAACCATGAATGCACAGTAACAAACAAATAACAAATTGCAATGAGAAGCGCGCGAATCGAACTACGATTTATCCCGAACATTTACGAACGCGCCAAATCAGTACGGATTTGTTTCGAATAGACAGGTTAAAAAACCATGTTCAATTCAATTACACACTGTTTTGTAAAACTTCTTTTAACGTTGCTTGATCGCAAAGGCGTGCTCAGTTGACGCGAATTGAACACGGGATCGTAGGATTCCGTAGTAAAACAAAAGCGTGTGGATTTCGCGAGACCGGTGTCGCCAGTTGAACACGGAAAGGGAAATACGCGGTAGCAGCAAGTCGATGCATCTGATACTTGCTTCCTCCCGGTTTCACCCGTGTCCAATCATCTTGCAGGATCAACACCTCGCACATTAATAAAAAGAAGCCTATAAAATATGTCTCAAAAGTGCCAACCGTCCCGTGAAGGTATTATTAAGTATCGATACCTAATTATAATTAAAAAAAGCTTGTCGCGAGATTTAAGTAGGTACTCGTATTACTTTCTTAGTAAAATCGCGACAAGCTTTTAAAACATATAAATTGTGTCAAATATGTTAAAGAAATGTCGTTATAAGTTGACAGTAAAGTTACAGAAAAAAAATATTTTTTTCTTTTTAGCGCATTTAAATAAAAGCTTGTTTTTAAAGATTTGTTTACCTCAATTTTTAACTAGCGACCCGCTCCGGCTTCGCACGAGTTAACAGTATTTTGGCACTATTTAATGTATGTTATTATACATATAAACCTTCCTCTTTAATCACTCTATCTATTAAAAAAAAGCGCATGAATATCGGTTGCGTGATTTGAAGATTTAAGTGTACAAAGGGACATAGGGACAGAAGAACCGACTTTGTTTTATACTATGTAGGAGGAAGCGACAAACAGACACAGTTGTATATACAATATCAGCACGTCATAATAAGGAAATGGCTAGGCAGATGATGATTTCATTATAATATCATGACAAACTACCGCACAACTATGAAATTGTTTCTGTCATACTCGTGTTTCTTAATCCCAAAGCTCCGAGTTACGAAACTACATCTCTTAAAGTTCACTTTGACAGTAAAGTACGGTAACAGTTTACAAAGAACTGAACCAAGTTTGTCGCCAGTGATTTTACTTGCTTTTTAATTAATTTCCTAGTTGGACTTGCTCTTAACTTAATCAAAAAGTTAAGTGTACGCTTCATTGATATTAAAAGGTACCATTTCGAGATGGTCCGATAGTTTGTTTGGGTTAATAAATCTGTATGAAGAGGAATGGTATTACACAGATTACAAAGATTTTATAGGTATTAGGCGGTATCAGACCGACTGAAATGTTTGATTGTTCTCAAGAATTTATTAAAAAATATACCTACCATGGGGTCAACTGTCGGCCTACTGATTAGTTTGCAATGTACGGGTACTCTATTAGAGGTTCATTTCATGTGGTAAGAGATATGCTTATTAGGGGATCTTTTTGTGTGTAAAAGGATAGGTTTACATTAAGTTATTTTGGCTTCCTTTGTATAATTAATTAATAATATTTTATTTCTTGCTTTTCGATTGTTTTTTTTTTTTTTTTAATAAATTAATAATAAAATTAAATGCGAAATTAAGCCTTCAGACTAAACAATCGACCGACAGTTAACACGATGGTTGTCAATTTTTTTTTTAAGTAATCTACGTTTCCAAACATAGTTTTTAGTCCATTTGATACCAGTCAAAATACCTGATCGTTGTCATACGCGCACTCCTATACATCTCCGTACCCTGCTCATCAAGCGACCGATCAAACTGTCGGCCGACTAAAAAGTCTGCTATGTGCTCTTAGTTCTTTTTGAGTCTAAAGGTAGAATTCCGTGCATCGCGACTGTCACGGCTCACGCATTTCGTCGGCCGCGCGCGTCTGTCGCGGGCCTCGGCAGCGCGAGCGGATCCATACATACATTTTCATAGTTTGACTATTGTCGCGAGCGATCGACGACTGTCGTAGGCCGCGCACGGCTGCGACAGTCGCGATGCACGGAATTCTTCCTTTAATCCTAAATGTGTTTTAGTGCAGTAAAACAGTGTATACCTAGTAACTAAAATATTTGAGTGCACTTTAAGGAAAACTGCTCAGTATTGCTAATAACATTCCTTTTTACATCAAATTACGTTTAGCCTTTGCCTGGCTTTGTACTGCAAGCAATTTTTTGCACATTTACAAAGGAAATTCTTTTGATGCAGCTTTCTTGAGAGCAAAAGGCTTTGCAACGCTTTCTGCTTGTACCTACATAATGATTTAATCACATTCCATTGCTTTTGTTTCGATGTAAAACATTCGAATTGAGAACCCCCTTTCTGGGAAGTCGGTTTAAATTAGAATACTTAGTGCTACATAAATGTGATAGAATTTAATGTGATTGGGTACGACACACCCGATATACATATTGTAACGCCCATACAACAGTCTACACACATGCTCATCAAACAAATGTTGACCTTACCGGGAATCGAACCCGGGACCATCTCTTCGGCAGTCCGGCATGGTCTTCTTCTTTTGTAGTGGTCTACGTTGTGTTACTGCCTGCTGGGCACAGACCTCCTCTCACACGGAGAAGGATTGAGCGTTAATCACCTTGCTTGCTCAATGCGGGTTGGTGATTTCAGACTTTAAGTATAGTTCAGGTTTCATCAACATGTTTTCCTTGACCTTTTTATCAGCCATTGGTGTCTAAGATATACTTAGAAAGTACATACAAACTTAAATCGAACCCAACACACTCATACGTGAGAGGTTGAGTGTTTTACCTACTAGGCCTCCACGACTTTTTTTTATGTAGTGGTTTATTTGTTAAAATATCAATCTACGTATTACCAGGAGACCATAGTCCTGAGTTGTTATGTTTTAACATAATCCCAGCTTAGAGGAAATATTGCAAAGTACTCAGAATTGTTAACTAACTTACAGAAGCTTAATATACCATGCACGGAGTATTTAAAATTTAATACTCTTCATGGGTATTGATCGTGTACCTATCTCAAAATAATGAAGTCTTTTTGGACAAACAATATGTCACAACTTCAATAAAAATACTAGTTTTCCAATGGTTTCACCCTAAGATGGCTAAGATATAGCCTACTAGCTGTTCTCCGCGGTTTCGCCCGCGTCCCGAGTGAGTTTTTTTTATTAAATAAAAGTATCCTACGTTCATTCTAGTACCACCAAGAATATGTGTACAAAGTTTCATGATCGTTTAAGTAGTTTTTGCGCGAAAGTGTAGCAAACAAACAGACGTTCGCATTTATAATATTAGTAGGATATTACTAGAGGATAGTCTAGCTTTTCAAAGTGAAAGATTTTTTCAAATCGGTTTTGTAGTTTTCGATCCCTAGGGGTACAAATAAACAAACAAACAAAAAACCGTTAAACTTACACGATGTTTTGCTGCTATTATCTTCAGCCTTTTCCAATTTATCTTGGAGTCGGCTTCCAATTTAAACAGATGCAGTGCAATACTTACTTGTTTCACTTCGAGCGATTGCCTATCTGACCTCCTCAACCCAGTTACCCGGGCAACCCGATACCCCTTGGTATGAATGCCATGGTTCTATAAACCTATCACGCTGTAGGTATGTAAGTACCTTCATTATGTTTGTACTATGTATATTGTATCGTTGGTTTTATGGTCAAATTCGAAATATATGTATGTATGTATCTTTACTATTTTCCTACATGTAAAAATTAATCCTTTTAGAGTATCTACACGGAAGAAACAATTGAAAGTACATAGTTCTATGTGCTGTTTGTGATAAGTAGTTAAATATGTACGTTTACTGAATGCTTATTTACAAGTTTAGGTGTACAAAAAATATCGTTAAAAAGGTACACATACACTAAAACTAAAAGGCTTATAATATTAGGACTTTTTCATGTTATTTACATTGGACAGCAGCCCCCAAACCTTTCTTCACTGCTACCTAATGTCATAGTTGGATAAAAGAAACGGTCATCAACGGTGCGAATCAACAGTATTAGAATATTAGAAGAACAGTATTAGAAGCAAATTATTTAATTCCATTTTTACCACTATACAATCCGTTATTATACCATTCGTTTTATTTGTAACGTTATTAGTAGATTATTGTGTAAGTTAGAATATAATTTACACCTGTCAATTTTAAAGTAAAAATTACATTTTTGTTCTGACTGACAATACTGCCAACTGCACCAAAAAAGGTCACGTTGTGGTTTCAATGTATTGTTGCCTACGACTTCTGAACTATGTCAAATATTGTAGATACCTGCATTACCGTAAAACGCGCGCACACTACAAAGCTTTAGTAGGCCGATAGTTGATTTGGGCTCAGAAATTAGTAAATGGGAGTACACACGTAACAACTACTCGGTACTTAGGTATTTTTTCATTTGCTAGTTTTAATAAAAAAAGGTTATTATTTAACTCTTACTAGAGGTAATATGAAATGCGTCAGTATGAAGCAGAGCGTCTGCATCAACCTAGACGATACATATATATTATTAAAATGAAGAGAAAACTTTAAACTCCTGTGGGATTAGCTCGGACCTCGACAACTTTATATTAAATAACACAATGAAAGTATTTCATATAAAAATGTTATTATACCGCAGCGGCTTCAGCATAAACAGTCACTTTGTTAAGTACGTGAGTTCAGATGAATTAAACATTTTACTATCATAATTGGGTAATAATAGGTAATGGCACCCAAGGACGTTTTCGACCACGACGGCTGTTCTCATATACTGAGATTAGCCAACTTCGCAGAACACATTAAGGTGCTCGGGTGTCTCAATCAGCAATTTTCAATTTCTAAAACCCACAAAGCGATTTCAGCCCGACCCGTGAATCGAACCCGAGACCTCGTGCACAGCAGTCGCACTTGCTACCACTAGACTAATGAAGCAGTCATAGATAGACACAGACAAACATACAAACACAATACACTCGTCATCTGACACCACATGTAAATAAATCCCTAGATATTCCAATTTAAGTGTAAAACGAGAAAAATGCATTTGTAGGGATTTCTACGCAAAGATAAACACACGCCTGAGAAGCGCTAGAAAGCACAATTCATATGAAATATACACTAATGAACCTGGGTTGTGTTACAACAATTTATTTTGTTAAATCGTCTCAAGTGACGGTCTAGCTTTTTCAGACTACATGATAGTTCAACTCATTATTCATATTATAATTGGTTCAGTATTTGCATTAGGTCTGGTATTGATTTTCGTATAATATATAACTAGTATATAATAACTAGCGACCCGCTCCGGCTTCGCACGGGATAACAATACATTTCCCCACTATTTAATGTATGTTATTATTATACATATAAACCTTCCTCTTTAATTACTCTATCTATAAACCGCATGAAAATCGGGTTAAAACGTTGCACTGATGTGTATTCACGTTATTTCTAGGATGATATTATAAGCGAGGACTTTTAATTGGCTCTCTGTCGACTATGACTTCCTTCTATTAATTAGTTTTTGTTTAGCTGTAAGTCCTCCATAGTTTATTAAATAAATAAATAAATAGTTACTAAATATTTCAAAATCCGTACTAATATTATAAATCAGAAACTAACTGTCTGTCTCCCGTCACGCTTTCACTCCAAAATACATGAAACTATCTAGGTACTATACATATAAAAATAAGTCGGGTTTTCCTTCCTGACGCTATAACTCCAGAACGCACGAACCGATTTTCATGGTTTTGCATTCGTTGGAAAGATCTCGGACTCCGTGAGGTTTATAGCAAAGAAATTTCAGGAAAAATTTCAACAGCAAAGCGGGAAAATCTTTTTTCACATACAGCGCCATCTCTGATACATAGCATGAATTAATGTTACAAAAAAGTACTAGGGAATCATAAGTGCATTGAAGCCAGATAAATGCATTAGCAAATTAATAATGTTCTACAATGAAATACTGGTATTGAAATCGAATCATTGTTTGTCACGAGTACTAGGGTAACAGAACTTAACAGAAGATATTCTATCTTCAATATCGTTTTTGTAATCGAAATGAATTCATTACTGTTGTAAAATGAAATAAAATTGGCGAAACGGAGTTCGCCGGGTTTGCTAGTAAGAATATATAATCTACCTGAGCTAATACACCTGTACCTGTATGGTAAGTACACAGATAGCTTATTTTTGCTGGGAAGAAGAAGTGGCGCAACAAACTCCCCAGAAACTCCTGTCTAGAAAACCTACTTCTTACTTTCTGAGGTTAGCCAAGCAGACAGAAAGAGGTTTAGTTCATGTTGCTTGGCATACTGCCACCGCTTGCCACAATTTCAACAAAGTTTTTGCCAACAAAGTTTCAAGTACAGTTTGGCAGTAGGTACCTTAAACCTTAATCGTGCCACTAAAGATTGCAATTCGGGAAAAGAAGTCAAAGTTAATTAAATGTTTTGTAGTCCCGAGGAAACTATGTTTATCACCCGGATTCAACGACCAATAAAATTACCACCTATCTTTATCTTTAAAATGCTTAATTTCCTCTCAATTGATTCAGCCCGTTTAGCGTGAAAGCATAATACAAAATGCCTCATTCATATAACGCTAATATTTAAAATGATAACAATCGGAAGTATGTAAAAAAATAATTATAGCACCTCGCACACATTCATACAGTCTAAGAAAAGGTTTTAGGTTATAGTTGATTAAAAAGGCCAAAATGCCAAAAAAACTAATTCCTGTAGTATACCTACTTAAGTACCTATAACGTTTTTCTTGAGCCATTCAGCTATATGTATGCAATGTCTCACTTTATGGGTGCAATAAATCATAGAGCTGTTAATAAGCAATATTAATAATCCTGTGAAGCTATCGAACACTCATCGCTCGCCATATAGGTATGTAGGATTTGCTAGCCAACGCGATTGACATGTCCCAAGTGGCTATTTAAAAACTATAAAACCATAATTCTTGTATTATAAATAGAAGCTTCGTCATATAAGACATCACTCTTGGAAATGGAAAATGGCTTGCATTTTTGACACAAATCTTAATTTCCGTAAGAGTTCTGGCAATCTTTTAGTCCGCTTATATAGCTGGTTTGGGCTCATATAAATCAGTATAAAGATGAATGGTACGCACGTTACAAATATCAGGTATTTAGCCGGTATCAGACCGACTGAAAACTTTGACTGAATTCACGATTTTCTTTAAAAAAATATCAACCAATGGGTCAGCTGTGGGCCGACTGTTTTAGTCTGCAATGTGTGGGTAAAATTACAGAGCCATTTGTACCCTTTCATTGTGATTTAGAAATATTTATTATTTTCATTGGTTTAAAATTGATTTTCCGTCTCTTTTTTGAAAAATTTGATAATTTCGGAAGCCTAACCTATTATATACACTAGACTATGATCCGAAAATATGAGTTACGATTTTTTTTACCAAAACTTTTCAGTCATACACACCTGTAACCAATTGCCGACGGCGGCAAAAAGCCTCGCAACTTCCGGATACTTTAAAATCGCCGCTTTATTAACATACTTTGACAGATGATGACTAAAATAGAAATAATTAAAAAATGTTTTACATAAAAAGCGCAATGTTATGTCAGATTATGTAATATTATGTACATTATAATTATCGTAATAAAGTAAGTTATGTAGAATTTGCAGATGCATCTGTATTGGATGTACACCGATGCAGAGGTGAGGGATAGTGGTGCACTGGTCGCCTCTTTCTCAGTGGTGACCTATGTTGCTGTTTCACGCGTACGAAATAGGCGGGGTTGAGCACACAGGTACGTTTTGTAAGTGTGTGTGTGACGCAGCGGCGCACGCGCGACGCAACAGTTTGGTGTCGCCGCGCCCCGCTGCGTTATCGCGCGCTCACCGCCGCTCGGGCCAGACGTCTGTGCCTCTGGCCTAACGCGAACTCGGTAATCTCGCGCGATATTCTCTCCCGTAGTTTTTTCTCTCCGTAGTTTAAGGTATGTACCGTCATAATTTTTTTTCTATTTTTTGGGATTTTTTCTTACTTATTTTATAATTTTCGGGTGCCGACGGAAACGGTGGTGACTTTAATGTTTTAGGCGTAACGTCGATTTGAATTTAAGATTCGGCGGTTTAGTTTGAGGCGAAGTTCACGGATACTCGTGCCTACTTTGTTTTCGGATCCTTTGAATTGAAAACAGGCGTTATAATTGATTCAGAGATAGAGTGTGAATTTTAAAATAAAATAGCAGTGGTTTGGTCAAAGTTGTTTGAACAATTTACGTGTACAATGGATTTTTGTAAGTATGTTCTGTTTTTAAAGAGTTTGCAGATTTTACTGTTTTGTAAAGTAATTGAAACAAAGACAAAATGTAGTTCTAGCTTTATAAACAGCTATATTGTCGCATAAAAGAGGCTGAGCAACTTTAGCAATGAGTTTCTCACGTTGATATAATAAATCGTGGAAATTAACTGAAAACAGTTGAAATTTTCTTTTAAACTACTGAAAATTGTATTCTATCTAATGTTTCAGTATCAAATAAAACATCATCTTAATCTATATCTAAATATACAAAATATCACAACAGAGTAAATAATTGATAGAAACTGCGAAAGGCTGTCAGTGTCGAGTCAGTAGGCTCATCAGTCGGATAGTCAAACTTAACCAATGAGTAGCGGTTAATTGCCAGTTAGGGCACTTAACTAGCAGATTGTTTGCCCCCCAAGTTAACTGTGAGACCAACTGATTGAACTCACAATTACGTTGGAGATTGACGCGCAAAATTGATTAGATTTCATTAATTTTACTTTGGAACTATATTTAATGGCGTCCATTTACGTGAAATGGTTTTAGTTCGGGTTCAACTTATTAATTTGTTTTGTTTTCGTATAGCAACGGGGATTTGTAAGCTATCTGTTGCTTTTTATGTGACTGTAGTTTGTCTTATTTGACGGGAGCTTTAGTTCGTTGTGTGAAACTTGTATGTTTTGATGCTAGCTTCCGCAGCGGACTTACAGGTGTTTGTTGCTGGTTACAGCGGCTTCACTCGCAGCCCTCGGATTAAAAGTGGCCTATATGTTATTACGATATACTAGCTTCTGCCAGCGCTTTCACCCGTATCCCGTGAGAACCTCGGCACGAACCCGGATAAAAAGTAGCCTATAGCCTTCCTCGATAAATGGGCTGTCTAACACTGAAAGAATTTTTCAAATCGGACCAGTAGTTCCTGAGATTAGCGCGTTCAAACAAACAAACAAACTCTTCAGCTTTATAATATTAGTATAGATGGGCTATATTTCTGAAAAGATTCATCAAAATGAAGTGGTTAGTTTTGAGTGAATGTGGTACAATCATTCTTTCGTCCGTACATATAAAGTTTTGCGTTTAAGACGCGATTATTACTGAGTAATATCTCATGATGGCGGTCAGTTTACAGACGTTATTGTGATGTCTGAAGGCTAATTCTTGCCATTAAAACTTATGTATGATTTTGATACAACGACGGTTTAGGTACAATACATCGGCCGTTTTGTTTTGGGTCATTTAGGACTTTTAAATGCAATTCTAGTGGTACAAAGAGGAGCTGAAGAAAATACATGTTTTTACTGTAACTTCAGAGTTTTTACTGTAATTTGTTGTGTTCTTCCTCGCAGTGATTTTATCTCCCGCAAAATACGCTAGGCAGCTAGCAACAATCATTACACAAGAAACAATATTCTTTACAACTTAGCAACATTAACTGGCATTTTATTTAATTTCCAATGAAAGGGACGCACACCCTTTTCCCACTCATTCTAAGTTACGGCCCATAAATAAAATAGCGATACTTGTGGCAGCTGACTAATAACCGATCGTAAAACGAAACGTAAACTTGTTCGCAGATAAAACTTACTATAACACTCTATTGGCAGTTTATGACAAATATTAGCGCCGTCTTCTCAATTTGTATGTTTTATTGTGTGTTTCACATTACGGCTACAGTCTTATCGAGTTTATTAATGTAACAAGTTTAGTGTCAAAGTTTTCTCCAGTTTCGCAAGTCAGTTTATCATAGGGCAACGCTTAGCGCGGTCGTTTTTCTTGCCCGTTGTTCTCCATATGAAGCTAGTTTTGCAATGGGAAACTAGATTCCTGTCGGTCAATAGATAGGTGACCGCCTTTGTCATAGAGAGTTACTCAGTTGTTTCGGAAGGCACGACTAATTGGCGAGTCTCAGCTGTCATTTGGATATCTTTGGCAGTCGTTACGAATAGTCAGAAGCCAGATAGTCTGATTACCAGTTTTACGAAAGGGGTACCAGATAGACAGTCGCTGCTTGTAAAACGCTGGTACTCAGGTACACTCGCTTATACTGGAAGCCAACTCCAACATAGTTCGTGAACAGATGATTATTGCTAGTTTCATAGGCTCTCTAACTGGCATTTTTTTTACAGTTTATGCGATACTCGGATGAAATTGCTACCGGAATCTAATAACGTTACCTGATAACTGTTTAGTTGTATTAACGGAATATTATATGAGTACAGGTATTAGATTTAGACCGTCTTTCTCGTATATATTATGTATTAGTCTAGATTAAGTGAACTCCTATGATTATTTTATTTTTTAAGATTGATTTACTGCCATTACAACTGAACTATTTGTATTTGTACATGTTTTTTTCATATATGTATTTTATTTTATTTTTACTTATACAGTGTAGATCTACACTATTATTTTGGGTTATCAAACCAAAACAACGTTGGTGACTCTTGAATGGAATCTCACTTTGAAATAATTCTGATTTTGTTGAATTTTGTGAATTGAGAACAAAGATTGATTTATTATTAAGTTATATTTATTTATTTAGTAAATAGACTGATAGTACAAATGAAAGTTAATAAAGTTGAAACTAATATTGATTTTGCTTAACTGGTAGCTAGTTTAGTCACTAACTGAAATTGATGATACACGTGAAAGAAATTATAAGATGAAAGTTTTCGGCGTTTCCAGAAAACAGTGAAATTACACTCTTTTTTACTGCAGTACAAGCTTCCGACATAACCCGCCTTCCGTAGGAACTCCTGCACATCATCATCATCATCATCAGCATATCGCAGTCCACTGTTGGACATAGGCCTCTCCAAGTGCACGCCACTGAGATCGATTTTCGGAACTCCTGCACATACCCGGATATAAAGACGCCTTTCTCGATTAATGGACTATCTAACACTGAAATATATTTTTTTAAGGTCTAGTTAATAATGATAGAGAGTGCTGAGGAGTTTGCATTCGTTTTAAGACAGAAAGACATATGTTGCTGGGGAGTTTGTTGCGCCACTTCTTCCTAATAATACATATAGGAAGCGGTGAAGGGTGAGCGTTTTTGGGGAATTGTTCATGTACCTCATTCTAACTTACTTTGAATGAACGCTTTTGAGATTTTAAATGCGCTTGTCGTTTCAAAATTCAATTATAATTTAGTATACTTAGATAAAAACCTAGGCTTTTGAAAATATTTCAAATATTAACTAAGTACATAAAAGTCGAAGTATGTTAACACTATTATATAAAAAAAAAAATGAAATGAGTTAAGTATATTTATATTTTACCCGCCTCTGCTTCAAAATTAACTTATCCAATTACATAGAGAAGTTAGCTTTTATAAAACATCTAGCCTATTGTAATAGGCCCGGCATTAACTTAGAGGTACAATCACCCTTCCCGCAGTCGAGATGAAACGTGACATCATAAAAAGTTAAATTGCCATTATTTTGGGACTCCCGGATTATCCTTTCAGTTATCCTTATAATAATTATAAAGTTAGCTAATGCTCCCTGTTTTATTTAGGCCTTTGTTTTAGAATAGAGAAGGTTCTTTTAATTATTCAATGATTTTTAGGTAGGTTTTATTTAGGTTTAATGAATTTACCCGCCCAGATTTTGCACTGGTTTATATTATACTCTATAACTTCCCCTTGTCGTGGTGGCCTAGTGGGCAAAGAACCAACCTCTCGAGTATGAGGGCGCGGGTTTGCTTCAAGGTCAGGCAAGTACCAATGCAATTGTTCTAAGTTTGTATGTACATATTTTATAAGTATATCTTAGACACCAACGACTGTGTTTTGGATGGCACGTTAAACTGTAGGTCCCGGCTGTCATTTAACATCCTTGGCAGTCATTACGGGTAGTCAGAAGCCAGTAAGTCTGACACCAGTCTTACCAAGGGGTATTGGGTTGCCCGGGTAACTGGGTTGAGGGGGGCATTCGCTCCTTGTAAAATACTGGTACTCAGCTACATCCGGTTAGACTGGAAGCCAACCCCAACATAGTTGGGAAAAAGGCTCGGAGGATGATGATATAACTTCCCTTTGTCCTTCTTATTTTTGGTGAAAACTTGCAGTACTTAATGTTTGAGTTAAACAACCGAGCATATATAGACGGATGGGGTAGGGCGTTATTTTTTATAAATATTATGTAGTTTCATTTGTAGTTTGTATAATATGTTTTCCATGTATTGTTTTCAGTCGCAAAGGTCGCGTTTTAAACGCTTGCCGCGATGGGTCCGTAGACGGATATGTATGGGACTCTGTCTTGTTCCGGGTCGCAGCATTATGCTGAACGAGGGTCATATTGCGCGCTTTAGGACGCATATTTTCCCCTTCTATTATTATTTCTGTATATGTCTAATTTTGAATGTGTGTATGCGTCTTTTATTGCGCAATAAAGTTTATTATATTATATTTAAGCGCTGCATACCGTGGCGCACACAACTTGAGATGTAGATAGGAAGAAATCACTGATAGTCAAAGAATATTCCTCAATTACATACTTGGTTAACAAGTAACTAATGCTATCTATATTTAGGTGGTGAGTACTTATGTTTATGAATGCTGAATGTGTACTGGCGCTTTACAACAATGATACATGAATGGTGCAGGAAAACCAGTTATTTTCCGTAACATTTAGCTTACACAATACACATTGAACATCCTTGGCAGTCGTTACGGGTAGTCAGAAGCCAGTAAGTCTGACACCAGTCTAACCAAGGGGTATCGGGTTGCCCGGGTAACTGGGTTGAGGAGGTCAGATAGGCAGTCGCTTCTTGTAAAGCACTGGTACTCAGCTGAATCCGGTTAGACTGGAAGCCGACCCCAACATAGTTGGGAAAAAGGCTCGGAGGATGATGATTTAGCTTACACAATATCGATATGTCTGGATGGATCTTAGTTTGCTCACCACCCCGGTATGACAGGGTTAAAAGTTATACTAGCATAATGCGTTATTGTATGCAAGGACATAACTACATATCGGTGCAACAGTACTGCAGCGACGGTAAATGTTTGCTTACGATATTATTATGAATTTAGAGAAAAATGCTTTGTGAGGAAGAAAAACACCAGTACTCAGCTACATTCGGTTAGATTGGAAGCCGATCCCAGGCAAATGATGATGTTTTTGTGATAGGTTTTGACATTTTTGCATAATTTGAAGTTTGGTCTATCCCGAATATTATAATGCTGATTTCAGGAACCACAGTCGATCAAAAACAAACTTACTGTTTGATAGCACATTTATCGAGAACGGTTTTCTCGATCGGTGGGAGCAAATATTTTTAAGTACTTGTCAATTTAAAGACAACATAAATTAAAACCACTCTGCACTCGTTCATAAAAACCAATGAACCAAAAAATTCATCAACAAAACATCAACAGCACATTGACCGATGTATTTAATCGTATCAGTACACCCGGCACTATTATCTCAAGACAATAGATTCCCTCGGGACAGCTTAAGTAGTGTCGATTGCTAACCCCCCCCCCTCTCTCTCATGGAGAAGAAAATAACTAGCAGAGGTGCCATAACGGAAAATCACCTAAGAAACTAGCACGCCAAAATGCGGGAGAGCGCGGGACGAGGAACGAACTGTCTCCGCTCTTATAGGTACGCCTGCTTTGGACCCGATCATTTTTTGTTATACCGAAAGTCGTTCACACATGTCTCAAAGAACTCGAACGCCTTGTTAGTTCACTAGTTACTAGTGTCCGACAGTTTTGGTCATGTCCACCGTACAGACCAATACAAAACTAGTATAGGCTAACCGTTCTTGTTGTAGAAAGATCAAATAAAGCGAGTCCAAGACAAACTGGATTAGTATAGCTTGATGTGTAGCCGTGTGTACGAATTGACCTAGAAGAAGGCGCCTGACCTACCTGCGTTATGTCATCTCTGCTCATCTTTCTTTACTCCGTGCCTCCCTCCCACTGTTCGGCTGATAAAAGCCTAAAAGCCTACCGTATCACGGAGTAAGTGACGAGGGTGATACGCTGATGGACAGGGCCACCGTTTTATATGTGTGTAATTGGTGTTAAATACGGTGTGTGTAGTTAAATAGTTTTTTATTTTATTTTTAGGTATGTTTGATTGGTGGAGATAGGCATTTACCTACATTAAATAGGAACACTACATAGTTTGATTGCTAATGAAATTTAAGAATGTAGTTTATTCCTTTAAAAAAATGTGTAGATTATTAAAAAAAAAATACTTACTGTTATTTATCAAGAATGTATTTATTAGACAAAAAATGTGCCTAAAGACGGACTTAATAAAAAGAAACTAAAGATGATGAAATTCCTTCGGCCGCTTTTTATATAGGTAGGTAGGTACGTAATTTGGATACTAACGACAGTTGTCAAAGCATTTTACTGTAACGAAATTGATGAAAGAAAAATTAAATTACAAACGTATAATAACAACGAAAAACTTTTTATTCGACATCGCCAACATTGATCATTTAATTTCCCCTAAAAAATAATTGGAAAAAGTATTTTTGAAGAGACACTTGACAAACGGAAACGGATGCTAATAATTTAATTAATTCTTTCACACAAACAGAGCTTTTTTTAAGTATTTAATAACTAAAAGGTCAATTGTTTTTAGAGAACTTCTTCAATTGATTTTATCTATCAACGGTGGGCTGCACCTTTTAACTATAACCGAACAATTTTCAGTAGTCAAATCGTCGATTTTACCAATGGACTAATACCTGCGGGACGCTAATGAAACTGCTTGTAAAACTAGTAGAAAAATAAAATAACATCATTTTGCAGTTGTCTATTTCATGTCATATCATACGACCCATTATAAAACAAAATGTATTTTTAAAGTTATCAGTTTTTCGATCACAAAAAACTTTTCTAAACAATATGAAAGCTATATAAACTTTATTACCGCAGTAGATTGAAAATCAAAGTCTTGATAGCCTATGAAAGTAATCCTTACATACCTATCAATAAGAGTAGACGCACACTGAAGACTAAATAGTAGGCCGACATTTGGTCTGATGGTTTTTTAAAGAAAATCATGATTCCAATCAAAGTTTCCAATCGGTTTGATAGCGGCCAAATACTGATTTTTCTAATGTCTTTACTACCATTTATCTTCTTACTGATTTGTAAGCTCAAACTAACCATCGGCCGACTAAAAGTTTGCAGTGTGTACTCTAAAGCTTTGGTTTCCTAGGAAAGCGGTGCCGTCATATAGCGGCCGTAATATTACGGACGCAAATAGACGGTCGTCTTTACGGTGAAGACATGTGGAAAGTTCCACGGCCGTTTTAACACACCGTAACACTGTAATGTAAAATGAAAATTAGATTATTATAAACGTTATTTAATATTTCTCCAATTTCACGCCACCAATTCTGTTTTAGTTGAATTTTTATATAATCTTTACTTTTTATATTGTACTAGCTTCTGCAAGCAGTTTCACCCGCATCCCGTGGGAACCTCGGCACGGACCGGATAATTGCTGGTTTTTATTTGTTTGTATTTTTAAGATGTTTTAATGGATTATGTTAGATCTTTTAAAACACAATTAACTAGAAAATTAAAAAATGGCCTCATCATGTTCATAATCACCATTTTACACTTGAAAAATCCATGATATGTTTTATTTTTATTTCTCTATTAAAAAAATAAAAACCAGCATTCATGGACACTGTGAACGAACGAAACTTTTTTTTCCCGATCGTCAACAGTGTTGACGACAGGAACGAAAGGTGTTACCGAACGGGAATTAACCGAAATAATAAGTAGCGTCCGTCAACACTGTGAACGAACGAAACTTTTTTTTCCCGATCGTCCACAGTGTCGACGAAAGGGTGTTACCGAGCGGGAATAACCCGTCATGGTATGTTCTTACTTTCAAGAAAAAATAATATGACCTCGTATGTATTTCGCTACTGTAAAAACACTACAACATATATCAGCGCGTTTAAATTCGCGAAAATTTGTGAAAGCCCTCTTAAGAAAAAAAACATCGTAATTAATATTAAAAAACCCTAAAAATAAAATCCTGGTTTTAATACATTGCATGATTTTGCATTCACTTAGATATAAATAAACTTTTTGATATATTACATGATTTTGAATTCACTTAGATATAAACTTTTTGAGTAATGAAAAATGTAGGCAAAATACGAGCGAACATATATGTCACTTCTGCGATTAACATCAATGAGGATGACTAGATGTCACAATACGTCAACAAGATGTCAAAAGACGACATAAGCGGGTAAATTATTTGTATGGATGTTCTTGTCTATCGCTAGAATATATGTCAATGGTTACCGCTCTCCAGGAAACCGCCCCATTTTGTTTACATAGACAACGTTCTAGTGACGTCATTCACCGCTGTATTACAGCCGCTATATGACGGCACCGCTTTCCTAGGAAACCAAAGCTTTAGAGATCTATCAAACAGAGAGCGGTCACGCTGTCGAGCGTTGCTGCGTTCGCGTTCTTCGTTCGAGTTCTGCGTTCGATCTCTACTACTAAGTACTACTTCTATCTGACTGACGCGGTCAGAATGCCTCCTGTGTAAGTATATCTATGTAACGTAATATGACACATATAACGCAAAACTGACTATACGATAGATCCCTTAAAGGCGTCCACGGCCGATTTCGGCCACGGTGGCTGTTCTCATTTAAGGAGATCAGCCAGCTTCGCAGGACAATTATAGTGCAAGAGCATTTGCACACACACACAGGTGCACTCCCTATTCCTTCACACTCATAACCCTATGGGACGGCAATCCGACACGACCGGAAAGAGATCGGTCGCAGGACCGACATTTACGTGCTCTCCGATGCACGGGTGAATCAATCACCAACTTCCAGACTACGGGCTGCTTTGTGAAAGTTTAAGAAAACCCACAAAGCGATTTCGGCCCGACCAGGGAATCGAACCCGAGACCTCGAGCACAGCAGCCGCGCTTGCGACCACTAGACCAACGAGGCAGATAGATCCCTTACGTACCTACCATCAACATTAGTTATCAATATTCAAAGTTGGCTTGCACATTGACATACAACGTCATTTACATATTCATACTTGCTTTTCAATATCAGTACGGGTTTCACCCTTCTGCAAGATGTATATAAATAGTTTATATGTATGCCCATTCATGTCAATGTTAACATGTTTTCTAAGTAAATCGTGATACTAATTAGTTTTTGCTTCCGATTCTGTGTGTTTCGGATTTTTATTAAGGTTATTTTGCCCATCTACGAAGTCCACTGTGCAACAAAACTTTTGATGATGACTTCGTTTTAATTCAATTAAGACCTCAATAATTACACCACTGAATCTTTTACACAAACACTCACATTAAAACATGAACATTTCAGCTCGACTTTCCTCCTTTTTGGAGAAAAGGAATGAACTTGCTTTTGACCAATTAAATTGTTGATTTATATTTATTTAAGACATTTAACTTCTTGGTTATGACGCAACACTTTTTGCGCGACCTCGACTCGCACTTGACCGGCATTTTATTTACCAGCACCCAAAAATTCGCTATCGTAAAAATTCAATTACATAGGTACCTATAAAGGACCCTAGCATTCTATTTCCATCCCTTTGTGCATCAACAGTCTTGACATTCATTTTTTTTCTTTCCTGTAAAGCCTGATAAATAATTGAAACTCATTCGCGCAACCATTTTATCTGAAGCATTCTTTCTGTTTAATCAAAAGAGGGAAAAAATGCCTCACTAAAATAAAATTTTCACCCTTTCACGGTAGGTATATCTTTTTCGGGTATTCGAGATCTTTTTTGACAAAAACGCCTCGAGGAATTCACATAGACTTAAAGGTGCGCTCACTGCGGACTTTTTAGTCGGCCATTAATTGATTTCGGCTCATAAATCAGTATGAAGAGGAATGGAAGTACACACGTAATAACGATCAGATATTTGACCGCTATCAGACCGACTTAAAACTTTGATCAAAATTCGATTTTCTTTAAAAAAAAAAAACTTTTTTTCTTCCATCGGGCCAACTTTCGGCCGACTGTTTAGTCTGCACTGTGGTAGGTGAGGACCTTTAGTACTCAATATTTTTGGTCTGTAGGTAAATAATTCAGATCGTTGAAGGTTGAGGTATTTGCAAGTGAATGGGTGGGGTCGACGCGTGTCATAGCCCGTATTGTTACCTTTTGCGGCTCATGTTTTATGTGTCGAGATGAAGATGATTCTGCGTGTATACGTAACCTCATTGATTATTTTTTATTCATTTTATCTGATACCAGCTCGGTAGGTACTTCTAGTGGTTTATTATGTTCAGTGGGAAATAAATCCCGTGCCCGGACAAAATAAATGTAGTCCGCATCACGCGAGGATAGTGGAGGTTTCTGATATGTAAATATTTTTTCCACCCCTAAAATTAATTTCCAAAAAAATTATCGTATTCTATTTGCATAGTTATTAATTACGCATGCGGGTTAAATTTATATACAACATTATTTACTTGTTTAACGAAATACGTATTTAACATATTTGTCCAATTTCAATCAAAATATATACTCACTCATACAAATAATTTACAGCTTTATTTGATTTTTGATGATCAAACATTTAAAGCTCTAAATCAAAGCTATCTTTGTGTGCATTTTGAATTATTCACTGTAATTAACAACTGCGAAATTGTAAATTATTCAAATATACCTACGTAATTTACAATAGTACAGCTTGATGGTAAAATTGTTTGTTTATCGGCAATAAATGCAGAGCGATAATGAGTTATTTAATCTACTGTAATTTGGCGAACAATTAAATTCATTCAGCTCATTAAGCAAAACCTATGTATGTTTAATTTACGATATAAAGTTGCGTATGGTTGGTGATTTTGTTGCACGTAATCAGCTTTTGCCTGTGGTTCCACTCGCGTTAGCGGGGAGCTACAACTCGAATAAAAAAGTAAAAAGTAGCCTAGGTATGTCCTTTCTCAGGCTCAAAACTTTTTGAATTTGAGTCGGTCCAGCGGTTGTGTTGTGAAAATATGAAAGAAAAACAGACAGAAACAGAGTTATTTTCTCAATTATCTTATTAGTTGGAACTATTAAATTATCTGAGAATGAACGTATTTAAATTTCTATCCCGATACGGGAAGTAGGTAATTCCTTTGAGACTCTAGTGGGACAGCCACTAAACAGTCGGTGGGAAAGCAAATATATTTCTATATAATTAAATTTCCAGTATTGCAAATTAAATATAAGTAAAGGTAACTAAAAGTTGAAAAGGTAATGTAATTTCAGTAGCTCTCAGTTTTTGCGTTTATTACTAAAAGCATTTTCTAATTTGATTACTGAAGTCTCTGAGTACAGCCGTGGCCGGTGACAAGTTAAATGCTTTCTCAACTTGTATTTCAAGTTCTGTAAGAGCACCCGCATACTGCCTACTTTTAGTCGGCCGATAGTTTGTTTGGGCTCATAAATCAGTATGGAGATGATTAGTAGTACGCACATTACAAAGATCAGTGGCCTTACTACAAAAACTTAAACTTCTGTTTTACACTTGTCTAAAAAAATTGTGGCTGCAAAATGAACCATATGTCAACGTCATAATTTGACATTTTTTTAGACAAGTCTTAAACTGACGTTTAAAAGTTTTTGTGGTAAGACGGTATGTGTTTAACCGGTATCAGACTGATTATAAGAATTTCTTTTAAAAAAAACTGTTACTAGCCATCGGGTCCACTGTCGACCCGGTGCGGTGGGTGTTTTTTTTTCGATAATCGTGAACTCAAACAAAGTTTTTAGCCGGTCTGATGCCGGACAAATACCTGTTAGACCTTACGAGTACTTCCATTCATCTTAATACTGATTTATGAGCCCAAACAAGCTGTCGGCCGACTAAAAGTTTATAGTGTGCGGGCACTTTTACAGAATCGGTTATTTTATTCTAGAAAATGTACAGTGGAACTGGAAAGGATTGTTAACTAAGTTAATTGCTTTTCGCTGTTTTCTAGTTTTCAGTATTCCTTGGCATTTTTCTGTTTATTAGTCAAAGTTGCATACGAATTAATTATTGAGAGTTTAATTTGCTCTTGTGTTTGTAGCAATGGGAAATTTCATAATTGAAATGCTTTGACTTCTTTCATAGAATTAATACAGCATTTGTTAATTGCTTATTGCTTTATTTACACAGTTACAGTTATGCAGTTCCTTATAACTATTCACAATGTAAGGATGCCGCAAATTATTACAGCTCAGGAAAAGTTATTTATCAACTGTGAAAACTTGAAAAAAAAATGCTAATCCACAACCAATCATTACTTTTGTTTGTTTGTTAGTACCCTCCGAAAGTACTGAACCACTGTTGGCAATGGGAAGCTACACTATCCCCGAGTGATACAAGCTAAATTTTACCCGGGTATAGTACGTCGATTCTATAAAATTCAGACAACAACTCGCATTTCACTTCGCTATTCACTCTCACTTCGCATTCGGTTCAAAACGTTCTAAAAGTCATCTCATACTTTATCTGTCAAAATCTCGAGTTTAATTTAGTTCAACTCGCAAACACGCTCGCAAGAGTAGCGATAGTGTAGTTTGAGAATGCCAATCACGAAACTCACGGCGGATTCAGATGCGAAGTTAAGAATGAAGTCTTACAGAATCACACCACAGGATTTCCCTCGGGACATGACTGAGACTGTGGGAAGCAACATACAGACCACACCTAAAAATATTTCCATTGCAATTAGCAATGCTATCGAATATTACACGCTTTAAAATGTTACAATAGTACCAAGCTTACCGAGGAGGTTAAAAGCAATTCAATCGTCAGCCGATCTCCGATTTTCATCAGTGAAATGCAAAATAAAAGATCGGTAGCAACAGAAAACATAACTGCAGATCAGTTAATTTGAAAGTTTGGCGAAATTCCAATTGGAAGGGGGGAGTGAGGGGTGTAAAATGTGCTCTCTTCACCATTGTAAGTCACCGTTATATCGCGTATGTACGGTTTCATCAATGTCCTGATCGAACTACTTCCCGCATTCGGTTAAAAAGCCTATGTCCTGTCTCAGGGCTATCTATTTACCAAATTCCATTTGATTCCGTTCAGTAGTTTTGGCGTGTAAAAAAAAAAAAGTCGTGGTGGCCTAGTGGGGAAAGAACCAACCTCTCAAGTATGAGGGCGCGGGTTCGATTCCAGGTCAGGCAAGTACCAATGCAACTTTTCTAAGTTTGTATGTACTTTCTAAGTATATCTTAGACACCAATGACTGTGTTTCGGATGGCACGTTAAACTGTAGGTCCCGGCTGTCATTGAACATCCTTGGCAGTCGTTACGGGTAGTCAGAAGCCAGTAAGTCTGACACCAGTCTAACCAAGGGGTATCGGGTTGCCCGGGAAACTGGGTTGAGGAGGTCAGATAGGCAGTCGCTCCTTGTAAAGCACTGGTACTCAGCTGAATCCGGTTAGACTGGAAGCCGACCCCAACATAATTGGGAAAAGGCTCGGAGGATGATGATGAGTTTTGGCGTGTAAACGTGAAGAAAAGATAATATGTAGTTACATTCGTATTTGTAATCAGAGATGAAACTTAGCACGGAACCAAAGTTATTGAGCAACCACATTTATTTGCCAAATCATCAACAATTTCTTTCACATTACACCCCCCCCCCCTTCTTAGGGGTATTCAAAATGTCCATGACCTTGACATCCTGGACGAGTTCCAAGGGTCACAGCTCACAGTGAAATACAGCGGAAAGCTATACATCAAAGATTTTGGCTCCTATCCTGTCGACAGCGAGGTTTTACCGTCCTTGGCAATGTGCTCAGATAAAGAATGAGGCAAGTTTGTTTGTTTTTTAATGGCTCATTTTAGATGTTTTGTGAATAGAATGTTTTTTTTTATTTAATAATGGTGGTGTATTTCGGTTAATGGAAGTTTAAACTAAGCCTAAAAAGTCTTTTAATCTGTATATACTTAGCATATTTTTTGTTATTTAGAACACCTGTTATAATCTTAACAAGCATAATCAACATATTTTTATTTTTTATACGAGAGTAACATAACTCATTAGAAGGTCTCTACTACTGGTACTCAATTTAAGAATATTAGCGCCATGATTTTCTTTAATAATATGGTACGCAGACCGATTTTTGAATACAGCAACTATACTTTGTAAATAGATCAGTCAGCTACGCAGAACATATTTTATAGTGCACAAGCATTTGCGCAGACTCAGGTGAACTCTCTTCTCCATGAGATCAACTTTTTGGAACGGTGCAACTAGTGTGACGTTTCATAGACGCCTGCAAAGGCCTATTTGAAGTAAAAACATTTGACTTTGACTCTCAAAGACCAATAGGGCGGCAATTCAAAACAATCGTATAACAAAAGCTATTTTTTCAGATCATAGAATCCCAAACAATTAATAAACTGATATTGAGATAAATGGATTTAGTAATTGCGTTAATTAACGTACGTCTGTCTTGTACTGTCTAGACATGTTTTTTTACATCTCTGGTTATCTTATACCTACTTATACTTGTATTATGAAGATAAACAATATTTTTTTCGTCGTGTTGGCCTAGGGGGTAAAGAAACAACCTCTCTAGTGTAAGTGTGATCGATTCCAGGTCAGGCATGTACTAATGCAACTTTTATAAGTTTGTATATCTACTTTCTAAGTACTTATATGTTGGACACCAATGACCAATGACTGTAGGTCTCGGTTGTCATCGAATATCTTTGGCAGTCATTAAGGGTAGTCAGAAGCCAACCAGTCTTACCTAGGGGTATTGGGTTGCCCGGGAAATTATGAAAATAATTTAATAGAATTTTGCCGACGAATACTTTTATTTGAAGCATCACTTGACGGTACTTCGTTAGCACCGCAATTGTTAAAATCTTTAACCCAAATTAGAAGCTCATTAAAACATTAAGGTTCTTTTCACGGTTGCCTTTTATCTGCTGAAGGAAGTCATTTTGTGGAAAGGAAATTAACACTTTTTAATACATTGCTTGAGGTTTTAAAAACAACAGTATCTCATTTAGCATTTTATAAAACTTAGATAAGGCCGAACTTCGCCAAATACGCTTTGAGTGGTGCTAAGCGCTCATTCCTTTTCAGTATGAGAAGGGACCTGTACGCTGCGGTAGGACAGAAAGAGATGGGTCAGGTCAATCCATGGATGGGTGACCGACCACCAACACCATAACAATCCTCACACACACCTTTGCGTTTCGGAAGGCTTGCTATATTTGTTCGTCCCGTTCAGAAGCCATAAAGTCGGGTTGCCCAAGTAACTGGTATGAGGACTTCAAATAGGCAATTGTTGCATGTAAAGAAGGTTCAAGGTACTTTACTTCTCAAATGGTTGAACCATATAGCGGATACTTAGCCACGAGCCTCTAGCACCCTGTCATAACTTGTAATACTACTTAAATATACTATCGTTTAATACATAGTAAGTCCTTTAACATAGTATTACCTGCTCGCGTTAAATCCAGGCTTGTTATATGTACAGATAACAAGAGGAGATAACATATCGCATTAATTCCTAAATGAAAATCATATTCGTGTACACCTTCCTATTTTGCGGTCGGTACATGGCTGGGTTTCTGGTTACAACAGGGTTGAGAATAATATCTATCTATACTTCCATACCAAAATAATAAAGAGGAAACATTTTTTGTTTGGTAAAAGCTCCGAAACTGCTGAACCAATTTGGAAATTCTTTCACGGTTGAAAAGCTATGCTCTTTCTTAGTAACATATGCTGTATTTTATCCCGATACTCGCGGTAATTCCTACGGGACGCGAGTATAAACGCTGGAAACCAGTAAGTTTGTGATATAGAAATCATTACAAAATATTGTAAGTGAGAAAGTAAATCTGTCTGTGTGGCTGTCATTTCTTTATTAGACCTATTTAAATTAAACTATAACTATAACATTAAAGGAGCTGGATGCGAGAAGCCGAAAATCGATCTCAGTGGCGTGCACTTGGAGAGGCCTATGTCCAGCAGTGGACTGTGATAGGCTGATGATGATGATGATGAAATGACAACACACACATAGTCTAGAGCCTGAAAAGGACGAATGCTACTTTTATCCAGGCGTGATAAGTTGTACTCTCGTGCCACGGGTGAAACCGCTGGTGGAATCTAGTCATACACAAAAACAAAAGTAGGTCACGTAACGTTCCCCCACCAATTAACCTCATCGCTTAAATAAACATACTTTATAATAATATCTCATTAAAAATCTCATCGGCAATTTGATCATTTCCCCGAAGTAATAACGGCAACAATACACCTTCATTGTTGCGCCATTCAATAATAAATAGATTTTAAACTTTTATTAATTTACTGGGAGCCGATAAATTCATCAAAATTATTGATTGACTCGCCGCCCGAGTGACAAACCACGTCACGACTATATTGTCACACAATTCGTGGTTCAACTCTTTTTAATCTGATTACTATACGCTTTTAATAAAGTTTTCCCCCTGCATAGCAGCTTTTAGTTAAATTTTCACCTGTGAAAGAGCATGTAACCATCAATTTTCAGCATCGTATTAATAGATTTGTAATAACCGTGTAGATAATAAGTAGCTTGTTATTCAGTAATTTATAAACTGTGTTTTTGACACGTATGTTCTTTATTATCCTTTATAAAATCCATGCATTAGTTTCAGCGTGTAAGAGTAACAAAAAACTTTACATTCATACATCTTTAAAATGCATGTATTTACGCTTACAACCAAAAGAAAGAAGAAAGTTACATAAGCCTCACGGTTAAATGTCAAATAAGTTTATGTAAACGATAACAAATGAATTACTATTGCTAATACATAAATCAATTTACTTATCTCTTCAATTTAAATAGAAATTACGGTAGAAAACTGCAGAAATATTTGGATTCTTAAAATTAATTGATGCGGAAAGCACTATTTTTATATTTTTAATGTTTTTTTTAGATTAATAATAAATGTATACTTTAAATAAAATGTACAAAAAAAAACAAATTAATTTAGGTGAAATCTCGTCATGAAATGCACAAACCAGACTGCACTAAATTGTTCTGTACGCCAAAGTTAAAACAATCAAGTCAGGTAAATTGAACTAATTTGTGCACTTATGAAATTAGGATCAGGTAGTGGAATGTTTCAGAATTCAGTTTTAGTTAGTTTGTTGGATAACTGCAATTCAAGTTGGCTTGTTTAGTGAGCGAAATACTTCTGTGCAACAATTCAGTTTGTTGTCAATTAATTTTTGTGTAGATGTTACGAATAGTGGTCTGACACCGGTCTAACCAAGGGGTGTTGAGTTGCCCGGGTAACTGGTTTGAGGAGGTTAGATAGTAGGGCAGTCGTTCCTTGTAAATTAAAATCACTGGTACTCAGCTACATCCGGTTAGACTGGAAGCCGACCCCAACATGGTTGGGATGTTACGAATAGTGTCAGCAAATATTCTAGAAATCGTTGGTATTTTATTCCAAAATAAGTTAAAGAGATGTTGGACACATGGTTAAGAAAGACGTGTCAGATGTCCGAAAACTTTTAAATTGCCTTCAAGTGTCATATTATTCATTTTTATTGTTTCTTCTGCATGTAACTAGAAGAAACGATAAAGTTTTCCGAAAATGTCAAAATAAGATATGTTTTATTTTTTTGTAATAACATGACATTGATGTATAATACAAGACCATGTTCCTTTGTCTATTACATATCTTGAAATGAAGATATAATTTCTGAAATATCATACAATAAAGATCTCATTAAACTAGTTTTCTTATAAAATAAATAATATACTGGCTAATAAATATATACATTAACGTATTTTTTGGCTAATTTTCGCCACGAGACCAATAAACACAGATCGGGAGATGTTCTCAGAAATTAATAATAATACGGAGAGACACAATGTCGGCGAACATTATCCTATCATTATGTGATTTCACCGTTATTATGTACTATATGTTTTACACGATTTCGCGTCCCAGGAGAACATATTCCCTTATCTGTACCACAATTCATTTATAGCAGTTCGGTAGTTTTGAGGTAAAGTGCTACAGGCAGACAAACAGAGTTATTTGGCGTTTTTTTGTATTAGTAGGTAATGGTACATATTAGTACAAATATATAATATATAGTATAAGTATCCTATAAAATTCATATCTGTATATCTATATGCCGTAGATGTGCAAACGACTTGCTAGTTCATGAATTTACAAAAAGCATTTAAAAAACATTGCAAGTTTAATGAAAACTTGTAAAAGTATCCGATTGAACATTATCAAAGTTGTCTATCGTAGAAAAACGAACACAACGGACGAGTGGGCGTGTCACGCTGCTATTTAAAGTAAAGCCTTATTTTACACGACGGTCTACACTGAAGCTAATAATAGGCCTCTGAAAATAAAGCCTTCGCCAGCTTTAAATAAGCAGGGGTGATCATCGGTCGGCGCGGGCGTAATCGGACTACGCGTAGTCCGTAGCGCCGCTACGCTCGTAGCCGCCTACGTAAGTTACTACGATGGCACCTTATGTGTGACAGGTTGTCAACATGATTGGTCTTATTACAGTTATTTTGTTTTGTATTTTTTTGTTATATGTAATGCCAAATGTATTTATAAAGCTGAAGAGGTTCTTTGAACGTGCTAATTTCAGGAACTATTAAACCGATTTTGAAAATGTCCTTCAGTGTTATACAGGAATGAATTTTATCCAGTGCGCAAACTTTGTCAACTTATAGTTAAATAAGTTTTATAGATACGTATATTTTTATTTTGTCGTGTTTTAGTACAAAAAAGAAAAGTTATTGATATCGAAAGATGTTTATTTTGTAACCGATTGTACGGTCACAGTCATCGTAGTAGGCACGGCGGCAACGCGAAACCGGTTTACTGACGCGAGCGCTGCTCCAAGCGCATAAGAATAGTTGGTATCCATATTTTGCTGATTTTAGGGCGGACAAAAGAATGAAAATTTTTTTTTTACTGATGATGCAGATATGTTCTGTTAATGATTCTGGACCACCAGTTTTTTTTGTGCACTGCTTAAAATTCATTCCTGTATAGCCCATTTATAGAGGAAGACTATAAGCTACTTTTTATCCAGGTGGCGGATACCAGAAAATTACAATTATAATAAACAATCAGTAACAAACAAATAAACAATTTACAAGAATTTAAATAATAATTACAATTTAAACAGACAAACAAATGACGTTTATAAAAGAAAAGATTCTGTAATTATAAGATAATTTCCATCTTAAAAAAGTTACTTTTAACGAAGTTTTTTTTTTGAACGAAGTATGAAAAGTGGATTAAATTAAAAAGTACACTTACAAAGTTATTGTTGTAAGCGCTACCTCGATTATTTCGTATTTGTCGTATCATATCAGTCCATGGGCTCTTGACTTATGTAATTACATTTATGACTTGCTGTAGCCCGCAGTTTCACCCGCGTCACGAGGGAACTACTGGTCATAAAATATAGCCTGTGTTACCCGGGAAAAGTGTGGCTTCCCAACAGTGGAAGAGTTTGTCAAATTGTTTCAGACTTTCAGAGCCTTTAGAATCATCATCCTCCGAGCCTTTTTCCCAACTATGTTGGGGTCGGCTTCCAGTCTAACCGGATTCAGCTAAGTACCAGTGCTTTACAAGAAGCGACTGCCTATCTGACCTCCTCAACCCAGTTACCCGGGCAACCTGATACCCCTTGGTTAGACTGGCGTCAGACTTACTGGCTTCTGACTACCCGTAACGACTGCCAAGGATGTTCAATGACAGCCGGGACCTACAGTTTAACGTGCCATCCGAAACACAGCCAATGGTGTCTAAGATATACTTAGAAAGTACATACAAACTTAGAAAAGTTGCATTGGTACTTGCCTGACCTGGGATCGAACCCGCGCCCTCATACTTGAGAGGTTGGTCCTTTACCCACTAGGCCACCACGACTTTTGTGTTGGTATAGGTCGTAAATATATGCACACATGTTACAACACAATTTACAATGGCGGACTTATGACTTACCTTAGGCTTTTCTTTGTCAACCTTTCACAAGTTTTACAAGAATAAATTATATTCGGCATATAATTATCAGAATTGCATATAGAACTTAAATAGCTCACAAAATGTCACCTTTTTCTGTCAGAATTTAGTCAATTTGACCCAAAAAATTGTGTCGAAGTCAGATTTTTTCCCTATTTAACGTAATACGTTGTATATTACTGACATTTACTGATCGACATCGCCCCCACAACTCGTCTCTCAGTAAACTCAACAGCCAACCTATTTTCTCAACCCTTCCAGCGCCCGGTCATAACTGAATCACCCAGCTCACGTCACACCCGGAAACCTACCCAAACGTCCGGCGGCCGGTTAACCTGCTTACCCGTTTGCGACTCGGTTAAAAATACCCTAAGCGTTCAGCTTAAAGGATACAAAACGTGTGGCTTAGTTTAATAAAATCGGATTTTGGTATCAGTATTCGTATGTAAAGTATTGTGTTTTGTCTAGCGAGGATAAAAATTGTTATTGGGTAGTAACTTTAATTTTATTATAACATAATAATATTATGAAAAATTCGCACTCGCATTTTACAATACTCCAGACAACCGTTAAAAAAAACGTAAACTTAAGTTCTAATAAATGTCTAGCAGTGTTCCCGAGGTTTCACCCGCGTCCCGTGGGAACTACTGCCCGTACCCGGAATAAAATATAGATGTTTACTTGGGAAGAGTGTAGCTTTCTAACTGCGGAAGAATTTTTCAAAACGGTTCAGTAGTTTCGGAGCACAAACATACAAAAAATATATCCTCTTTATTCTATTAGTACCTATATATTAAATGCCAACTGTATCTCGATATACACTCTCACGTTAAAACCCTATCTATGCCCTAGGCAATCTCCAAATCCCGTTGCCATGACAACGGCCAAACACCCCGAAGGTCTCAAACAAACCGAAATATTCCTATTATTCCCAACTCCATATTTTATGATTGTTATTTTGAAATTCTGTGAAATAAACGGAAATTATATCTTTGATATAAAATACTCAAATGAAAGGTTCACGTTTGCCCTATTGAATAACATTGGGACTGTTCTGCGATCGAATGGGAAGTTACGAAAGTTGTAGAAAACAAAATGACTAGCGGAGGTGCCATAATGGAAAATCGCTCAAGAAAGTAGCGCGCCAAAATGCGGGTGTTCGAGGGACGAGGAACGTTACTGTTTTCGTCTTTATACGCCTTTTTTGGCTGACCATTTTCTGTAATACAAGAAATATCTCAAAAATCCTGAACGCCTCATTAGTTCACTCGTAACTGATGGTTTTGGTCATGCCCACTGTACGAATTTGACGTAGAAGAAGGCGCTCGACTTACCAACGTTGCTATAACGTTGGTAAGTCGTTGTCCGTTTATATTTCCTTACTCCGTGACGAAAGTATTAAATCTCTCGTTAGTATGAAATATCCCTGTGAATAAGTATTTGACGAGGGTGAAACTCTTCAGTGCTGATAAATGCTGGCGCGTTTTATTAATTGGTATGATGTTTTTATACTTACTAAGATTATAAATCTGAATAATTTGTTTAAACGCGGTCACCTCTGAAACTACTGGATCGATTTGAAAAACTGTTTCAGTATCTGACATCCTTTTTTATCAGTAACTAGCTTTCGCCCGCGGTTTCACCCGCGTCCCGTAGCCGGATGGTGACAAAAACTATCCTAAAACCTTCTCCCGGGTCTAAGTTACCTTCCCTCTAATTTACAGCCAAATCGGTCAAGCCGTTTTCATGTTATGTCGTGACAACGGAAAACGGGTTTCATTTTTATATATATAGATAGATAAATAACCTGTTAATTAAACAGTCTGATTTGAAGGCTTTTACAATTACATTAGCCCTTCAGGTATGTATCTAAATTACATAATCTTCTATCAAACTGTTTCAATTACTACATTTAACCATCTTAACCACAACAAAGGAAAAAACTCATTACAAGTATTAATCAGCTATTATCATACAACAGCACTCGTGCTTTCTCGAGATATTGTCGACGGCCTCATATCAGCCGTATCAGCCATCAGTACTCGCGGCCGATAAGTGACGTCAGCCGAACGCCAAAGCGTAACACTGTTTGTTTATTGTTTAGATGTCACATTATCAGTAATCACTTTGTCATATCGGTACATTCCTAATACTTATGAAATAAGCAGTTTTTTAGTAATAAACTGCAGGTCCAGGCTGTCATTGAACATCTTTGGCATGTAATGACATTACGGGTAGTCAGAAGCCAGTATGTCTGACCAGTCTTACCTAGGAGTATTTTTGGGTTACCGAGTTGAGGAGGATAACCTGTAGCTCCTTGTAAAACACTGGTACTCAGTTGCACCGGTTAGACTGGAAGCCGACTCCAACATAGTTGGTAAAAAGCTAGGCAGACGATGATGGTCGCCTAGTAGTCAAAGCACCAGCGTCTCAAGTGCGAGTGCGTGGGTTCGATAATAGTACGATTGTAACTTTGCATAGTAGTAACATCTGCTTTCTAAGATCATGGAGTCTAACGACTGGGTACTGCAATAAGATACTTAAAAGACTGCTGACAATGATGAAATACTTACACAATATCAAGTTGTCTTTTCAGTAGCATACAAACTGTAAGCCGTCTAAGTCATGCTTTTAAACTCGACGATGCAACTACGGCTTAAATATTCAGAATAATAAGCAGGCATTAGGTAAAGTTAAACAAATGTAAACAAGGGAGGTAGTAAAAACATGTGTATGACCGTCTTGGTGGCACGCTGTTGCCAGTCGTATGAGTTGCTGGCTTGTTCCCCTTTACTCCAAACCCATTGCTTTCTATTAGTAAAGTCTTTATCATATAGCATAAAGCTTAAATCATATCATATCATAAAGCTCCGTGTGAGAAGAGGCCTGTACCCAGCAGTGGGACGATAAAAGGCTGTAACTGACTGACAAAGTTTTCATACATTTCTTCCACTTGGGTCCAAAATTTTGTAGATCAAAATAAATAAACTAAAACCTTCATTGAATATTCCTTCCACATGGCTCCAAAAAATTTTGTGTATCGTCAGCAAAATATTAAAATTACTTATTCTGTACTAAACATCTCTTGGAGCCTGGGGAAAGGATGTTATTATTTTTAACACACTTATATTAGCTTCACTTGTGCAGCACCACTATGTATGTATGTACTTAAGAAAATCTAAGAATTTTAATGAATCACTTCCCGGCCTACGATTAGGAAGAAATTTTGCACACGCTCTGAGTTCTCATGACTAGCTAATGAACATTACAAAAAGCGTGTTTTTTTAGTTTTTTTAACTATTTCTTTTTTTGTTAATAATGTTTTTTTTTTCACTCTGGACCTGTTGAGAAGGAATTTGTGAGTAGATGGGAACAAGCCGAGTTGCCAGGCAGCTGGCATGCGTTGCCAAGCAGATGGCACCGTTGGCAGCTTTTGCCAATCGATAGCCGACGCATTGCAGGCGATGCAAACTGCACTCTGTATGTAAACAGCGTTGAAACTGACCATATTTGATTGTCATCTGTTTCTTCTGTAATATCGGAAACCGACAGAATAAACTGACCATGTCTGACTGTCATCTGTTTCTGTAAGATGGCTCGGAAACTGATAGAAAAGTGTTCTGTATGGGGGATTGGCAGAATTCGAATATGGAATGGTTTTAGAAACAATTGAATTGAAAGAACTATCAAAAAACTACGATTTATATTAGTAATGCGAATTATAAGATCACGCTTCATAAATATCTGCTAGCTATCATCATCCTCCTGCCCTTATCCCAATTTTATTTGGGGTCGGCGCAGCATGTTTTCTTCTTCCATACTCTTCTATCTGCCGTCATCTCACAAGTAACATTCTTTCTTACCATATCTACTTTCACACAATCCATCCATCGTTTCTTTGGTCTTCCTCTTCCACTATATCCGTCCACGTTCATACTCATCAAATATCTGCTAGCTATGTTATTTACAAAAAATAAAAATTATCATCTAGAATCTGGAAAGTTGTGGTGGCCTAGTGGGTAGAGAACCAACATCTCAGGTATGAGTACGTGGGATCGATTCCAGTTCAGGCCAAAATGTATCAACGCAACTTTTGTAATTTCGTATGTAGTTTCTAAGTATATCTGTACACCAATGACTGTGTTTCGGAGGGCACATTAAACTGCAGGCTGATGATGATTCTATATCATCCCCAAAATCCCTGAATCAAATTCCTCTTCAAAAACAAAACTCATCAGTTTAAAATAGCATAAAAATAAAAACAACTGATAATCGGCGAACCATTACATTCGTTATTTTTTCTGCACGAAATCCACACGAGAGGAATGTTGTAAAAAGAGTAAAAAACGAATAGCTTAGCTCTGCTGTTTGTACTGGAAAACCTGTCTCTCCAAGAGTGGGAAATATCATGGTCTAACGAACATTGTAGTCATTAAAGAACCTCCGAGCTCTATTACAATATGGTTTTGTTAATAAAAAGAAATTATAACTGGGTCGTTTTCAAAAAAAATGTAAAAAACAGATACGAAACAGATAGGAAAGCTATATTATTATAACGGAAAAGTAACAGAGACGAATTATTAGGGTCAGTATATAACGACGTACTTTTAAAAGAAAATAAGTAGATAGTAGTATTCGAATTGTTCTCTATAATTTCTCTGTCGTTCACCTGGTGTTAGTGGCATATTGCCTGTGAAGAAAAGAAAACCTTAATACATAAATATTCTAAAACAAACCCCACAGCAATTCTTATATCCGAACTAAAGCCATCCGTAGGTAGGTAAGTAGGTATAATTATTTTTCTCAACTATCCCAAACTTATCCCATTATAATACATGATGTTACCTGCAAATATCGATTGTTTAGATGTATATCGATAGAAAACATTTTCGAGTTTTATATTTTATTAGTGGATTGATTTTTATTTAATCTGTTCATGTCGACTTTTCGTAAAGATACCTTTATAAAATTATAAAATAAAAAGAAAAGTGGTAGGTTTGATTAAATACGTTTTTATCTCGGTACGTACACTGTGAACAAACCTTAACCGTTCATATCTGTTACGTCACACAAAAAAGTAATCGATATGATAACCGATATGAATAAATTGCTTGTGTCTAATCTAAAAAATCTCTTTTTCAATGCTAATTCTTACTTTATGCGAAACTTGTATAGTACAGTGATAATGTCAATATACTTTTATTCTAAGCTGAGTTATAAAACAGTAAAAGTACTTACCGATACTTTAAAAGTCTCACAGTAACAAGTAACTTTTAATTGTCGAATAATCACTGCACCACAATATTTCGTGCTTTTTGCGCTTAACAAAATTACCGAACATTTTTGATTCGTCGATTCTTATGACAGTTCAGTTGCTAATGTTTTAGGTAAAATAATTTTGATAACTACTACAAAAAGATTAAAATTACTAATGTAACAGACAGGAATAACAGAAATGAAGTGAAATCAAGACATGCTTTAATTAATTATTCCTGAATTCTGCGTGTTATATTTCATGATAATTTTAGCAAATTCCTTCAGGTTCCACAATGCTCTGCTAAGAAATAAATTATTTGTCAGTTAAAATACTAATATTGAATAATAAAATGTTTTTTAAATGTCGCGCCAAGAATGTGGACACGCATTGCTTATATGAAAACAAATGTTCTACGTTGTAGTTTTCTTTTAAAATTAATCATTCATTGAGGATTATGGAGCGTTATTTTTGTTTTTCATAATGCTGAAATAAATGTTTATTCTGTTTTAAGAGTAATTAGCCAGTAGCTATTCTTTAAAAAATAATAACTCTGTTGGACGTTTTAATATACAATTTTTTTGAATATGACCCAACTACGATAGCAGCTCATAATGGTCTGACTGTTAGCTGTTCTTTTTTGCTTTCATTTGAAGATATAGTAGGGAAGAGAATATTCACAAAGAGATAGATAACAAGTTGTTGTGGCCTAGCGGGTAAAGGACCAACCTCTCAAGTATGAGGGCGCGGGTTCGATCCCAGGTCAGGCAAGTACCAATGCAACTTTTCTAAGTTTGTATGTACTTTCTAAGTATATCTTAGATACCAATGTCTGTGTTTCGGATGGCACGTTAAACTGTAGGTCCCGGCTGTTATTGAACATCCTTGGCAGTCGTTACGGGAAGTCAGAAGCCAGTAAGTCTGACACCAGTCTAACCAAGGGGTATCGGGTTGCCCGGGTAACTGGGTTGAGGAGGTCAGATAGGCAGTCGCTTCTTGCTAATCACTGATACTCAGCTGAATTCGGTTAGACTGGAAGCCGACCCCAACATAGTTGGGAAAAAGGCTCGGAGGATGATGATGATGAGATAGATAGATAACATTGTGATATAGACATGTAAAAATAAACTAGCCGTTTCCGTGCGGTTTCACCCGCGTCCCGGGGGACTGCCCGCACCGAGATAAAATAAGGCCTATGTTACTCGGGAAGAGTGTAGCTGTCCATCAATGAAATAATTTTTCAAACCAGTTCAATAGTTTCGGAGCCTTTAGGGTAAGTTTAAATAAACAAACAAAAAAATGTTTTCTCTTTATTATAGAGGTATAAGTTTATTATTTTTTACCGGTGTAAAAAAGGTGATAAAATTAGGCACTTTCACATATCCATACTGGTAAAAATTTTAACATGAGCCCCATAAATTCCTACCTTTAATAACCACATAGACAGAAAGGTTATTGAAATCAGCACTTAGTCAAAAGTCTTACTTTTGCACAAATTTGGCTTGCACATTAGAAATTCATCCATCCTCCGAGCCTTTTCCCAACTATGTTGGGGTCGGCTTCCAGTCTAACCTGATGCAGCTGAGTACCAGTGCTTTACAAGAAGCGACTGCCAATCTGACCTCCTCAACCCAGTTACCCGGGCAACCCGATACCCCTTGGTTAGACTGGTGTCAGACTTACTGGCTTCTGACTACCCGTAACGACTGCCAAGGATGTTCAATGACAGCCGGGACCTACAGTTTAACGTGCCATCCGAAACACAGTCAATGGTGTCTAAGATATACTTAGAAAGCACATACAAACTTAGAAAAGTTGCATTGGTACTTGCCTAACCTGGGATCGAACCCGCGCCCTCATACTTGAGAGGTTGGTCCTTTACCCACTAGGCCATCACGACGCACATTAGAAATTCCACACTCATATATTTGCACAACCTTTTTGAAACGGGAAATAAAACCCACCTTTATTCCTTCTGAATCCCTTTGTGTACTAAGGCCGCGGTAACTCTTACGAACAATATATTTACATGACCCAGATACGGAACTCGGTACCCCACGCTATGCAGCCCCGGTTGACGCAACCACAACACTAACAAGTTCTGATGATGATGTTCATACAATTATACAAGCTCCGACTTGTAATATTGCAGTCAACCCTGCTTTAATATAACGCGAAATACCCCTTTGACATATTAAACTACAGCTCATGAAAGACAAATAATAATTACTTTTTTATTACAATGAAATATCTGTCGCAACTTAAAATTCATTTCGTTTTTCTCGTACATGTGCGGGTTTTTTGTCGTATATCAAACAAAGTTCTCCTGTATGTTCGTTTTATTTTTGGATAAAGGATTTTCGAGCATTTATTTCTCAAGGTACTTTGACTGTCATGTTTACTGGGTCGAAATTATCCAGCAGTGAAATAAAGACTGCAGCAATTGAACTGAAAATCTGCAGTTCAGTCAATACAGGCACTGTCAACAAGGTTCTTGACCGGTATAAAAAGCAGTCGTGCGAAGTCGGGGGCGGTCGCTAGTGCAAATATAAAAGCGTATTCCATTCGTATGTGCAAAGAGCAGTTTGCTTTAAAACACGAGAGTTTTCCTCTGCACTTGTAAAATAATAATAAATATTAATTTTGCAGAAACTCGTGTTGGTTCAAACTAAAGGAATGTGGATGCAACATTAAATGCACTTTTCCTGCAGTCTCGTTAGGTGTTTCTTTTGTGAACTGAGCTATGCTTTATATCAAAGATATTAAAGATGGTATTCCTTTGAGGCTTAGCAGTGGAAATAAAATCCCCGATTCTGAACGTAGTTATAACATTTCTTGAATTTATTCTGTGCTCTGGAGAATCTAGTGTGTGGGAGGATTACACAGACGATCTATTCAGAGCAACAGGTAGCTTGCGCTTTCTGCGGCTCATTAACGAACCTACTAATTACCGTTACATCTATAGATAGGGTACCCATACAGAGCTGAATAATAAGCCAGACCCGCGTTCAAGTTAACTCCTAAATAAAATAGAAACAAGTGGAATTACTGCGGCTTGTAGACAGTGGTTCAGTAAACTCCTGTGAACACACTGACACAATGACGACGGGATGAAAGCGAAGCCTGGGGCTGTTTAGTAAGCTGTGTATTTTCGTCTGGGCGGCATGGTGACGTGAGCCCTGCGCCCCGGGCGGCCACGAGTTACTGTAAGTGCTTAAGCGACACACGGGGCCCAGAGATGACAGGCCCGCGGAAATGTTATGATGAATTTAAAAGAGTAACCACGGAGTTTTTGCCTATTCTTCTCCGTGGGAAGTTATTTTTCGAAGGGGGCCCTCATAATAATTTTTTTATTTAGATTTTTGTTGACTTCCGTAAGTGTTTGTAAAAGCCTAAGCGTAATAATGATTTGACTTCAATGTATGCCAGTGACGTATTACAGTCGACCTTAAAATAAAGAAGTACCATGTTGCGAAGTGCGAAATGTTTTACAAATAACTTAGGTAATATAATGATTAAAAACTATATATTTTAATACAATTTTGTAGCGACTACGTTTATAATTAACACCCGTATGTTTTTCTAACGTCACGCACAGACGTGCGATCAAGAGTGGAAATTAATTCTGTTGTTTTGGCAAACTGCTGAAATAAGGCCAGCTTTGTCGGACAGCTCGAAACACTGCCTCTGCAACATACCTACATTTAAACCATATATTATAAAGCTGAAGAGTTTGTTTCTTTGCTTGAACGCGGTTCAATTTGAAAAACTATTTCAGTGTTAGATAGCCCATTTTTCTAAAAATACTACTTTTCATCCGGATGTTTGAAGAAGTTTTAACGGAAAGCGAATGAAACAGCTGCAAAAGCTAGTATATCATCATCATCAGCCTTTTTATCGTCTCACTGCTGGGCAACAGCCTCTTCTCACACAGAGAGGGATTGAACGATAATCACCACATTATAGTGATTGCTGATTTCAGACATTATAGTCCAGGTTTCTTCGAGATGTTTTCCTTCACCTTTAATCAACGATATACTTAAAAAGTACATATCTCTACAAACTTCGAAAACTTTCATTAGTTCTTGCCTGACCTGGAATCGAACCCAAACTCATACTTGGTTGTTGGTGGTTGGTTTTTTACCCACTACAAACATTTTCAAAACAAAGAAAAGCACTCTTTCTAGATGAATGTGGTTGAGTACCCCCATTTTATAGATAAAATATTTTTCATCCCACCATCTCGGAAAGAGTAGTTTTACCCTTTGATATCTGAGCGCAAAAGCCGTTTTTATTCTCTAGAGCGGCAAAGTGATTTGAATTTAGAACATCGTGTGCAATACTCCATTTGTGACAATCTTGATAAGATTTTTTAAACAAATACATATTAAACAAATAAAATACTGCTTACAATAATTATTCAATTAATTAAGTAATTTTTATTATTGTTTTTACATAGATTTTTAACCTCGTTTCATTTTTAAACTGAGTTTTCAAATAAATGAACTTTAATAGATACTTATTTTTAATTTGATACTTATATATGCGCGCCATTTTGTTTTTTTGCATTTAGTAATTTCCTCGATGAAGTGGGATGAAATTATTATTTTTTATTATTTATTTTGAGGTCGATTTTAAACCTCATTACATTATTAAACTGAGTTTTTGCATACATAAATTTTAATAGGTACATCTTTTTAATTTGCCATGTGTGACGTGCGTGCCATTTTCTTTTTTTAACTTTAGAAATTTCCTCGATGAGGTGGGATGAAAAGTTACGTGTTGCACTCGAGTGCAAAGATTTTTCACCTTGTGCTCATTTGATTCCCTCGCTATCGCTCAGGATTCTAATTATTGAAACACTCGCTACGCTCGTGTTTCAATTTTAGAATCCTTCGCTTGCTCGGTCATCAAAATTGAGCCCGCGGTTAAAAAGCAACTTTGCACTCTTGTATAACAAATAACTATTATAGGGTTGCATGAAAGTTGCATTAAAGAGAAAATTCATCTGACCAGTTTTTTTCCCAACTATCTTGGGGTTGGCTTTTAATCTAACCAAATGTAGCAGAGAACCAGTGTTCTACGAGGAGCGACTGCCTATCTGGCTTTCTCAACCAAGTTACTTGGGCAACCCATTACCTCGGTGGTAATGGTAAGAGTGGTTGTCAGACTCTCTGGCTTCTGACTACCAAAGATGTTCAAAAGACCGCCTGTACCCTCCAATTTAACGTTCTTTCCGAAAAATGGTGGACCTAGTCTTGACAAGATCCATGAAAAGACCCATCCGAAAAGATTATGATCCATCAATTCTTACTCAGGCATGAGCACCTAAAAAAAATCCCAATATTTATTATTAATGTGCACTTTTCAAACCGTCATTCTACCTTTCAATAACACAATCGAATCGTTCCGAATCCATCACGTTTTCATTGGTCTGTGTTTAGTTTTGCTAGAACATTCGACGGCCATTGTGGTCTCTGTCAGGTTTTATTTAGCTATCGACGAGTATCGACGAGTCGTGACAGATTACATACTGTACCTACAGTTCATGAAATAAAATAAAAAGTATTTTGTAAAATTTTTGTAACACCTAACAGATATTTAGGTATAGTGGTTGGCTCATAAATATACCCTTTTATGGTCTTTTCTTATTTTGAACTAGCTTCTGCCAGCGGTTTCACCCGCATCCCGTGGGAACTACTTCCCGTACCGGGATAAAAAGTAGCCTATAGCCTTCCTCGATAAATGGGCTATCTAACACTGAAAGAAATTTTCAAATCGGACCAGTAGTTCCTGAGATTAGCGCGTTCAAACAAACAAACTCTTCAGCTTTATAATATTAGTATAGATTTAAAAAATAATTTCTCGTATGTACTCCGAACAGATTTAACCTCTACATTTCAAAGACACAATTTCTTTCGTGACGAAACTGTCGAACTGGTTTACTAATATTTAGGTAATCGATAGATAGTCTAGGACCTGAAAATAGACATAGACAAAATCTATCTAAGACGTAACTGTGAAAGTCTTCTGACTGCCCTAGAGTGGTTTTCAATTATACACTTGCTTTTTAAGATGCAACCTCTTGACCGGTGTATCTTTAGTGAAGATAAGTTGAAGAGGTTACAGTAGCCAGTTGAGTCTCATCTCTCTTCACACAAAGGGTAGGGTCCTCTTGAAGTCGCACACTGCAAACTTTTAGTCGGCCGATAGTTTGGCCCGTATCACACCGAATAAAAACTTGAATTGAATACGCGATTCTCATAAAATAGACGTGATAACAGGGTAAAAAAATGTAATTCTAGTTCATATTTTTGACGTAAGGCATTAAAGTTTAAAACGTGTAACACAAAACACAAAATTAAAACTTGTTGTACCTTCGTTACAAGAGAAAAGAAAAAATACGTGTCCTTTATTTTACGGTTATCTAAAAGATGGACAGATAGACTAATTACTTCTTTTCTTTCACTATGTCTATTGACAACCATCGAGCCAACAGTCGGCCGACTGAAAGTTAGCAGTTTGCGGGGGCGCCAGTTACTATGGCTCTTATTGTATCATCCATTATGTTATTATATCTGTACGTTGCACTCGTTCGAAGTACATTCAAGGGTATTATTTAATGTATTGAAAGTTTGAAGTGTCTATAGATTTTATCTTTTAGAAAGCTGTTATTTGTTTGGTCCTTTGAGAAGCATTTTATATGTTTTACGTCATCCTTTAAGTGATGGAATATAATTTTGTTTTGTCATCTGTCACAAACTTTATATACTTTGGCTTTTATTAAATTCGATGTGTATAGTTGAAGTAGGAGTGATATTTTTTCGATAGACAATAAGTGGGCAACACTGTCAATGTTATTTCTTTTTGAAATTGTCCGTTCACGCCTCATAACAAATACACTTAATTGTCGACTACCTAACTGACCCCCTCAACCTAGTTACCCGGGCAACCCAATGCCAAGGGGTATTGGGTTAAGACTGGTTGCCAGACTTACTGGTTATTTATGTGTAATTTATGATATATCTATCTATATACAACATGTAACCTAATTAACGCACACCCTCAAACACCCCAATTAGAATATTATGTTATAATCATAATACATACACTGAATTTTTAATTTAACATGTAAATGCATTGTTATTTACTAAATTAGTTATACCAATTCTTGGAGAACTTTTTGGTCATACTACCTACTACGCACGCAACGCACTGGACTCGACACAACATAACGAAACTACGGAAAAAGCCGACAATACACGAAGTCTATTACTTTGAGTTACGGTATATTTAATTTTGTTTTGACTGTACAGGGTTAATATGACAATAATTTCCGTAGGTTTAATTATTTTTGGGATAAAAAATTACCTATAATTAAAAATGATATAAATCGATTCAGTAAACGATTCTGAACAAACTAATTTTAGGATGTGCGTTAATTAAGTTACATGTTGTATATATAAATAAAACCCGTTTTCCGTTGTCACGACATAACATGAAAACGGCTTGACCGATTTGGCTGTAAATTAGAGGGAAGGTAACTTAGACCCGGGAGAAGGTTTTAGGATAGTCTTTGTCACCATCCGGCTACGGGACGCGGGTGAAACCGCGGGCGAAAGCTAGTATAATAATAAAAATAAAACCCGTTTTCCGTTGTCACGACATAACATGAAAACTTTGGCTGTAAATTAGAGGGAAGGTAACTTAGACCAGGGAGAAGGTTTTAGGATAGTTTTTGGTCACCATCCGGCTATGGGACGCGGGTGAAACCGCGGGCGAAAGCTAGTTATAAATAATGATGCTTGTAATTAACAATTTGTATACTGACTTGTATAATTATATACATACCTATAACACAATATCGAGTGGATATCAGTTATCGGCGTTCGGATAATCGATCGTTATCTGATAGTTGTAAAACACCTCGTTATCGAAACTTATCTTCATTTTTTACCAATAAAATAAATATGTAAAAGACTATCTTTACCCACTGTTATTAAAGCTCAAATTGCTTCGGCAATAGTTTCTGAATTTTAAAAATATTTGTAAATATATTGCCACTGTAATTTCTACTTTATATTTATAAGTTGAAGGTTTAGTTTTGAATGCTATATTTAGCAATCTTTTGGTATCTGAAAACAAACATTTTTATAGGTTTATGGTCAGGGATCGTTTGATACGATCATTATTAAATTACGGGAGGATAATATTAGGCAAGTAATGTTAGGGCATAATGTTCATATTACGTGCGCTGTGGGTGGGTATGGGTGGGCGGCTGACATAGGTCAGTGTTGTATGTTAGTCCAAGGACAGTAAAATATTATTTAATTTGTCCTTTATGTGATTTTTATGGTAACTTTACCCTCTTTCTGACAGCAACTATCATCTGCACCAAAAAAAGACCAGACTGTAAATGGTTCCAGCGTGGTAATCTCGTTTTCAAAAACACCTAAGAATCACTAACTACGTACTATAATAGAAATTTAAAAACTCTTCTCAGAAAGACCATAACAACATTAACTATCTAATATTCTCCGTCCTGTCTTTCCCTCCAATTACTTTTAAAGTTATTAAAAAATATTATTAATTAAGTTTGCGTCGTTGCAAAGTTAAACTGTCTTGCGTCGGTCAAAGAATGGAAACTAATAGCAAAACTTAGAGCGGCGGCCACTCTACTGATAAATAAACTTTGCATTTAAATGTTCTGCAAATTGCTTTTTCATTAAACGCTGAAAAAAACAACAGTTCATTTTCAATCTTCTTCTTATCGAGTGAGCCACAGGTTTAATTATATGACCAGGGCCGATTTCGGCCACGGTGGCTGTTCTCATACAAGGAGATCAGCCAACTGCGCAGGACATATTATAGTGCATAAGCATCTGCGCAGACACAGGTGCACTCACTATTCCTTCACTGTCATAGCCCGATGGGACGGCAATCCGACACGACCGGAGAGAGATCAGCCGCAGAACGACATTAACGTGCTCTCCGCATTTAGCAAGCCCTGGTGTCAGAGTTTTCTCAAATCCGTCTGACGGCCACTGTCGCGGATTTGTAACAACGACTGCTACTGAGTAGCATTCGGGAACGCCGGCTTTACGTGCCCTCCCAAGCACGGGGGTGTAACACCTCCAACTTCCAGACTCCGGGCTGCCTTGAGAAAGTTTCTAAAACCCACAAAGTGATTTCGGCCCGTCCCGGGAATCGAAACCGAGACCTCGAGCACAGCAGTCGTGCTATCAACAACTGGACCAACGAGGCAGTCTTCGTTTTCAATTAAACGTTGTCTATCACACTGTTAGGGTTTTCAGTTATATTGCGTGATTCAATAGTGTACGTAAACCTACATGTTTTGTTTTCGTTAGTACTCTATCAAAAACAAATATTGTAAAACAAAACGCTTGTGATAAAACACGAAAACATCACGTTTGTACTAGTAGCTACACTATATGAGCGATCTGTTTTTGACAGTGTTAACATTTTTACATCGATAGGGAAATATTAAACTTCTATTGCATTCCATCCATTAAAATATCGTTTTTGTTAAAAAAAAATCTAAAACAAGCTTGACTAGCGTGGTTACCACATTTTTTTGAACTATCAATTCTGAAATAAAACAGTGAATGATTAATTAATATATTTATTGAACTTGTATAAGTAAAACGTTAAAAGGAAATGTGTTAAAAGCTTGGAACACCATTACGATAATGTTTCCACTTAGCAGTTAACCTAGTTAATTAATCGAATTATTTCAGTGAACGACAGACATACGTCGCATTTTTAAGCCGTGCAGTAATGAGAGCTTTTAGTCGTGAGTGCATTGAACACCACAAATGTGACACCCCGTATATAGCACAAATTTAACAACCTGTGTATAGCACAAATTTAACACCCTGTGTATGACACAAATGTGACACCCTATGTATAGCACAAAATGTAACGCCATGTATAAAAGTATAGGGACCTATACTTATATACATACGTATATACATACGTATATAATATCCTTTCTCAGGCCTTAAAGTATTTTTAAAAACATGTAAACCAGTTAAGTAGTTTTGACATAATGACAGCCAGACAAACAGATTTACTTTCACATTTAATATTTGCGAAGTTTCAGTTATAGCTCAAGAATAATATCAATACAATGTGTTTAGAAGCAATATTGCCGATTGTATCAATGTGTGCTTACATCTTAGCTACCGTCTAAGTCTCCAACATTGTTTGTCCATTCCATATATTGATGCTGCGGGATTGTTCGAAAGAGTTACCGTTGCCCTGGGTCATAAAGGGCTTAAGAAGGAACATGGTTGTTTTCAATGTTCCCGTGTGTCCCGGCCGTTATTTGAATATATTTGGCAGTCTATACGGGTACTCAGAAGCCAGTAAGTCCGAGAACCAGTCTTACCTAGGGGTATCGGGTTGCTCGGATAACTGGGTTGAGGAAGTCAGGTAGTCGCTCCTTGTAAAGCACTGGTACCTACTCAGCTGCAGTTAGGCTGGAAGCCGACCCCAACATCGTCGGGAAAAGAAAGAAGAAAGAATCCATAACGCCATTTGATGACTCCCATAGTAAAAACTATCTTTTGATACCCACATATTTATCGAGTAAATATTTTTCTATTTATTCAAAAGAGTCATAAGTTTTAAAGCCTAAAGCTATCGCATAGAAACGTCAACATTTGATATTGCACACAATATAACTTCAGTTTTCATTTTAACTTCCAAAAACGTTGCGGTTTGCGGCAAACAAGAATTTTAGGCAATAAGTCCGTTAGGAAAAATCCTAGCTTTCGGTGATCATATCACAGACACGTATAGAACGAACCTTATAACCGATCAAGTGCGAGTCGGACTGACGCAAAAGCGGTTCCGTACCATCATCTTTAAGGCAGCGTACAAACCAAACTAACTGTCACCCGCCGAATGTCAGCGTCTATGCATATTACACATAACGTATCGTCGGGTAGATGTTAATGAAAAAGTAAATGTAAAATGTATTTAAATACAATGTACTGCCTAACGTTGTAGTTCGGTTTGAAAACAGCCTAGAACGGCCAAAAGTCACGTTTGTTGTATTAACCCTAAAATATTTAACAACTTTCTACCTATTATCAGAAACAGCCTGGTCACAGACTGACAGCGAAGTCTTAGTAACAGACTCACGTTTTTCCCTTTACGTACGGAACCCTAAACTACCAGCAGTGTATAAATCAGTGAGCAGGTTGTCCCGACGGGACTGGCGACTCGGAAGCAACGAGATCCGACGTCGCCTCAACATTGACTTCACACTTTTAAATGCTTCTGTAAATTCACCGTGAAAATAAATAAACAACATAGCTGAGCACTCAAGCTAATGGGCAGTATTTTATTTTCAATTTACTGAAGGCTTATATTATTTATTCCGTACTCATACCGTGAATACAGACTAGTTGCCCTAAGCAATGTAGCACTTTATATTCGCGCAGATTCTCCCGCTGTACAGACGCAGTTAAAATAACAGTATTCAGTACCTCACTGTACACGGGAGCTCTGTGGGCTAACTATACTCAGAGAACATACAATGCTCTGCGGGTCCAATTTAATAACGCGTTCAGGGCGCTGTTGCGGCTTCCACGTTTCTGTAGCGCATCAGCCATGTTTGTTGTTGCGCACACAGATGGCTTTGCAGCAATATGGCGGAAGAAGACCGCATCCTTCATCAGTCGGTTGCCTGGAAGTCGCCACAGCATCTTGAGTGCTATAGCCAGTAGACACGACTGCCCGCTTATGTGGAAATTAGTGCGGAGGACTAAGTCCCTGCTTACTATTATGTTTTAATTGTATTGTGTACCTAATTGTATGGATCTCAGCAGTGTGATTCTATAAGACTTCACTCTAAACTTCGCATCTGAATCCGCCGTGAGTTACTACACTAGCGCTACTCTTGCGAGCGTGTTTGCGAGTTGAACTAAATTAAACTCGAGATTTTGACAGATAAAGTATGAGATGACTTTTAGAACGTTTTGAACCGAATGCGAAGTGAGAGTGAATAGTGAAGTGAAATTGCGAGTTGTTGTCTGAATTTTATAGAATCGACGTACAGTTATCTAAATAAACATTTATTCATATTAGTAAATCCCAAACGTACATGAGATAGCTTTCAAAAAAGTGTTGTTCAGTTAAATGCTGTCAGTTAAACAAATACCGTCTCAATCAAATACCACATTATTCCTGTCTTATTTCAGTAAAAACCTCCCGCAAAAGGCGTCCATTAATATTTCGAAATCAACCCATTTGCGACGCCCGAAGCCTTTTCTCGTACTTTAAAAGTCATAAATAAAATACGCCGTCGACTGACTTGGCTTGATATTTTTTTTCTGCACATTCTTTATAAGCGAAGGCAATCAGAAAGTATAACTTCTGTACACTGTTACCGTGTAACACCTTAATTAATGTATAACGAATTCAATCAGGAACTCAGGAACCGGGTACAAAATGATACCCGGATTCAAGAGCTGCGTTTCGAATGACACTGTACGGCAAGGGGGCTCAAGTAGTGGTGGACGCGAACACGCTACGGATGGATGGCACCAATTAGTTTCAAGCGTCGTATTGTTGAGATAGATATCGGATTTTGACATATTGATGGCGAAAAGTGTTATTGTAATAGGCAACATGGCGACAAAAAGGGGGGGGTTTTTTGCTGGGTTTGCTGGGTTGTTTTAACTACTCCTGTAACAGTGATTTTTAATTTGTCTGTTACAGCCTTATTATCGTCCCACTGCTGGGCACAGGCCTCCTCTCACACGGAAATGGATTGAGCATTAATCACCACGCTTGCTTAATGCGGGTTGGTGATTTCAGACTGTATAAGTCCGGGTTTCCTCAAGATGTTTTCCTTCACCTTTTTTTTTATCAGCCTTTGGTGTCCAAGATATATTTAGAAAGTACATACAAACTTAGAAAAGTTGCATTGGTACTTGCCTGAACTGGGATCGAACGCACACCTTCATACTCGAGAGGTTGGTTCTTTACCCACTAGGCCACCACGACTTTTTAATTTGCATTTTTAATTTTTAATTTGCGGAACGGAAAATCTGTTATCAGAAGTACTATTACAATCATTCGGATTAGTAAACATAGCGAGATTTGCGAGTCAGTTTAAAAGCACGATGCAAACTTTTAGTCGGCTGATAGTTAGTTTGCGCTCATAAATCAATCTGAAGATGAATTAAAGTACTCACATTACAAAGATCAGGCATTTAGCCGGTATCAGACCGACTGAAAACTTTGATTGGAATAAAGATTTTCTTAGAAACAATTGACAACCATCGAGTCAACTGTCGGTCGACTGTTTAGTATATAGTTTGCGGAATACTCGTAATTGTGTATACTTGTTAGCCAAGTGAACTTTCCGAGAAAAACTAACTATAAATCTATAGCAAACTGTGTTTAATTAGTGAAAGAGCTCTATTTCTGTAGCTGGCAGACTAAATAATGGATAAATCATAAACAGTCGCAGTTTTGTGCGCCCTTTGTATATCTTTCACGAGATTCGCGTCAACAATATATCGTGTAAACATTTTTATTTTGACGTTCTTTGGAGTTTCTTTTCAACTGTTTTCAAAATATTTTTTATTTCGATTTTTCTAGTGTTTGAGCAACAAATACAGATTGATAATACCTCTCACGAGAAGTTTAAGGCTGTGTTCAAACTAAACTGACTGTCAGACGCCGAAAGTGAGTGAACGTTACGCAATTTATTGTACTTCCATTCATATTCATTTTCTCGTTCCCATCTAACCTACATACGTGATGCGTAATATGCATAGACGCTAACATTTAGCGGCTGACTATCAGTTTGGTTTGATCGCATCCTCAATTTAAACAAGCCGACAGTTTTGTTCACACCATTGCAATTTCCATATTGTACGCTCATACGCTGAAGCGTGTTGTCAATATACTGTTAACGAAAAATACCGTTTATAATGGGCTCACAGTGAGCCTGCTCACATTCGGTGGCTGACAGTCAGTTTCATTTTAACACAGCCGTTTGAACACCGTATCATACGCTGTTACAGTTACAGTTACAGCCTTTTTTTATCGTCCCACTGCTGGGCACAGGCCTCCTCTCACACGGAGAAGGATTGAGCATTAATCACCACGCTTGCTCAATGCGGGTTGGTGATTTCAGACTATATAGTCCAGGTTTCCTCAAGATGTTTTCCTTCACCTTTTTATCAGCCATTGGCGTCTAAGATATACTTAGAAAATACATACAAACTTAGAAAAGTTGCATTGGTACTTGCCAGACCTGGATTCGAACCTGAATTGAATCATACGCTGAGTGGCCGATTATTTTTCTGGTTGCTCTTTTTAGTAACACTGTAATACAAGCTTGTACTTAACACGAGTTTAAGATTAGTATCGGATTAAAGTGTTAGTATTATAAGATCTACGTGATGATAGGACTGCTGTATTGTAGCTACAATGTAAACTATATTATATACTATATTGATTTTATTTCCGATACTAAGATCATAGTATGCTTTTCACATGCAAATAAAAGATTTTTTTCAAAAGAGTTTTGTAGCTCATGCAGATTTATTTATTTATTTTATAAATTGAAAATTTGCAATGTTTGAACACAATACAATGTTAGATAAAAGTAAGATTTTAGGTATTGTCTGATTGTAATCTGAAGTGCATTATGCAGTCGATAGTGCATCTACATAGTATAAGTTTTTCCTCAGTGAGTGATTGGTAGTTTTTTTCTTTAATCTTTTATTTTAAGAGGCTTAAACGCTTCTGCATTATGCCAATGCCTCGTAAGGTTTAACACAAATTAAATTAAAAAAAAAACAAATAATAAAATCTATATAAAAATTAGTAATAAAAAATTGAGTTGTGTCATGAATACTGTGGTGAAAGGATTTTTAAAAATAAGTCGGCTTTTCCTGACGCTATAACTCCAGAACGCACCAACCGATTTCCATGGTTTTGCATTCGTTGGAAAGGTCTTGGACTCCGTGAGGTTTATAGCAAAGAAAATTCATGTAAAACAAAAAAAAATATTTGTCTTTTAATCACCAAACAAAATGTAACATAAAACGTAGCCATCTGGTGGCGAAACGGAGTTCACCAGGTTTGCTAGTTCAATATAAAAACAATAGCTGAAGTTGTTTTCCGAAAGAAATAAATTTTTGTATATCGAACGTTTTTTTCACAACAAAAAATATTATTATTTAGATCTTTTCTGCATTAAGGTACGTTTTCGATTCTTGTTGCCGACTGCAACTGCCAAAACGTACCTTTAATATTTTCTTTCGAGTTACACTTTTCAAAAATCGAATAACAAAATACATCCAATCAAAGTTTGTTCGAACCTGATATAAAATCGAATCTAATTTCAATAAATGTTTCGATATTTAAATGTACGATTCGAAATTTGAAATCCTCTTTCCTGCCAGTTCCTCGAGTCTCCACCAATCCGTCTTTGTTAAAATCTCAGATTCCGTCTGAAAGTCTATGGATAACCCTTAATGGAATATTCTTGTTTCACCTCCCGAGGGGAGGTAACGTATACCTACATAAATATTAGTTCAAAACATTATTTTGTGTGTATAATATTTTTCTCAGGTGAGGAAATTATTTATGAAACAGAGATTTTCCGATTTCTTTAGATACCTAGATATTTTGTGAAGGCTAAGTCTACAGATTGGTTTGTTGAAATAATAGGTGGTAATTTTTTTTATCTTCTGCAAAATATTTAAAAAAAGTTTGCATGTCTTGCTTACTCGTCATATGGAAACGAGTTCTCGTACGCAGAAAAAAAATAGCTACGGCCTTACAGGATTTTATCACACATTATTATTTCACTGAAAGAATTTTTAATTTTTGAAGCATGTTCTTTAGAAGCACATACCTACATGTTAATGTTCCTCTTTAATTTCTGCTGAAGTCCGAAAAATATGTAAAAGAGTATTGATTGATGTAATAAAATGCTCGCGTATTTTCACAATAATTTATTTTCGAAATTCTCCATTGCAACTGTATGGCAACGGATTTCGGAATATCACATCCGTCAACTAATAAACTCGGAATATCTGAATTTCGTATCCGAGTGTACGTCAAGCCTATTACAGAATTCTCTGTGAAGGGTTTTCCTCGTATCCGTTTGCCTTTAATTCCGGTAACTTTGATCCATTTCCGTATTTTGGCCGATTGTTGTGTGGGTACTGAAAAATAATTTTGTTAGTTATTCGCTCCAAAGGAAAGATTTTTTGGTAATCAGTTACTGAACTAGGTACCTAACATTTTTTTTATCAGGAAAATATTACGACCATATTACAACCATAGTACTAAATTTTATTAAAATCAGTCCAGTGTTTTAGACGTGAAAGCGTAACAGACAGAAAGACAGAGTTACTTTCGCATTTATAATATTAGAAAGTTATCAAGGAGTAATAGAAGACTGTCTGTTTCTCACGGCTTCACTCGCGTCCTGAGGGAACTTTTTTCCGTACCGGGATAAAATTTTAGCCTATGTCACCCGAAGTTAGAGCAGCTTCCCAATAGTGAGGGAATTTTCAAATATGTAATTTTTATCAAAAAACCAGGAAAAAATACCTTGATAGTAATAAAACAATACTTAATAAAACTTTAATTAAATAATAGATACAGGAGAGATATATATATATTTTCAGCTCTACTAGATAAATTCCTAGTTAGCACTTATTACTTGCTGATGGCAGATAGCGCTAATTAGATTTGCTATTTTTACAAAAGCTCGCGAGTTGCATGTGGGTAAGTATACAATTTCAAGTTCACTTGATAATTGCAATATAACTCCCACTCGTTCGCGTGGGATGAAATATCAGATATCTGCTTAAATGAGCCTGTTCCCAACTATGTTGGGGTCGGCTTCTTTTCTAACCAGATGCAGCTGAGTACCAGTGTTTTACAAGGAGCGACTGCCTTCTCATCTCCTCAACCCATACATGGGTAAGACTGGTAAAACTGGGTGTTACGCATTATGGCTTCTTACTACCCGCAACAACTGCCAAAGATGTTCAAATGACAGCCTGGACCTACCAATTCATGGTGGTTTCCGAAACACGAAAATCTTTTCATGACATGCTCAACCATCCACGGAGTGCCTTCATGGTATCTTTCACACGTTGCCCAGGTAAAGGGGTTGAGGAGATCAAATAGTAGCTTCGTTAAAAACACTGTTGCTTTGCATCGGATTATACTAGAAACCGATCCCAACGTAGTCTGAAGAAAATTATGAGAAAACATAATTGGGAAAAGGCTAGGCATATCGTCATTATCATCAGCCTTTTTATCGTCCCACTGCTAGGCACAGGCCTCGAACATTGAACGTTCATCACCACGCTTGCTCAGTGCAGTTTGGAGATTTCAGACAAGGCATGATGATGCCGCATATTTTTCCTATAAAAATAACATAAATTCATCAGATATAATACGATAGGTGTCAAACAACTAACACGTTACACTCTGACGTGTTGATAAATGTATGAACGTACTTTATTCAATTGGTTCTCTTTCAAAATGTTTGTTTGTATGTTTTTTTAGCCGACTGATCATGGTCGTATTTCATATCGTCATTCACTCGTTCCTGTAAAGGCTTAATAGCACGTTTGATACTTTATCATGCTCGTTTACTGGGTTATCTTTTGAATTGCAGGAGATTTGTACATTTTATTCGGGTTGAACGAAATATTTAGCCCGGGAGCTGATGGTTATATGGTAATTTATTTGTACTTTTTGCACAATTTACAACGGCAGACTAAACGCCATAGGCGTTCTCTGCCAGTCTACTTTAGGATGGTGGTGAAATAGAAGACAATAGGTAGGTACATACCTCTAAAAAATATTTTACTGTTGCAAACTTCTGTATATTATAAGTCCAAAGTCCTTTGTAAAAGTAGGTACGAATAATTGTACTACCAAATAACCGTCTCCATCGACACACTGTGTAAGAATAGACTCGTGAGTTACGTTTTCCAACAACGCCGTGCATCTACGCACAGGCTTGCATTACTATCAGAGCTTTCAACACTGTGTCCCACCGTGTTCGCTAGTGCATATTGCAATCACATAGGTTACATGAAAAACGACGTTACCTTTGACTGACGTCCAATTTTTTTCAAACTACGCGAAAAGTCGAGTCTGGCATCGAATTTAAATGGAATGTCATTTCTGATGAAACCTGGACGTTTTTATTGGTTGCTTTAATACTTTTGAAGTTTGAAGGTAACGGGGGGACGTGACGGATATGTTGTTTCGTGGAAATGAAAATAACACGACTGTTGGTCATGTTCGTCGTGCTTTTTTGACCGAACTATAGAATGCAATATCTTTGTGAAAAGTCGTAGTATCTTTTTACGAACGTTCCCAATATTCTATCTAACTGTTGTTTTGTTTACTGGAGATAGGAATTTGATGTTACTGTTATGGGGTGTACTTATGTCAAATTCTTGTCTCTGGTAAGCAAATCGACAGACCGATAATATATTGACATAAATAGCACACATAAATGTTGATCTGTACCTACTTTATTTTACCTAAACTTAAAGCTTGGCTGTTTATTAGAACCTGTTAATCTCATTTATCTCACTAATTTGAAAAATCCTTTCAGTATTAGTTAGCTCATTCATCGAGGAATCAAACAATACTGTTTTAATTATTTACACCTGCATACACATAATTATTGAGTTTATCGAATTTCCCTTTCCATTTTCCTAGTTTTTTACCGTATTTCACGATACACAAACTGTATCGCAAACACAGTACGAGTATTCTTGCGAAACACCCACGCAGACGACTTCATGGGCAGCGACTAGTCACACAATAACAAAAGTCCACTACTCTCGTACACGGCGGTAAAGATGAAAGGAAAACAAACGGTAGGTTTTCATTTAATTTCAGGAAGCAATCATCTAGCGTTGTGTCTAAACAGTTACTAAAACTGTGCGTTGTGCCAAAGTTTTTGTTTTTAACCACGTTAGTTTGAGATTAAATGGTTGTTTTGTTTCTTAGAATTTTTTAACTAGCTTCCGCAAGTGGCTTGAGTCGAGTCCAGTGGAACAAATTCACGCACACGTACCTATAAGAATTAGCCTATACCTACTTAGCCATCATTGATATATGGGACTATCTAGAACTGACAGAAATTTTGAAGTCGTATTTGTAGTTCCTAAGATTAGCGAGTTAGTGCAAATAAACAAAAAACAAGCTTTATAATACTATGTAGATTAGATAGTATTTTATTGTTTTAACAGAATATATTTTCTGTACAAATGTATATTTGTGCGATTTTAATGTTTAATGAACATACTAATTAGTCACTATGTATGTATAAGGAATAATTAATCACTACACAAATACGTATTTCACTATACATATAAAAGTATTTCATAGTGAGTTGGTAAAATGTGTTTTTTTAGCCTGAAAGTATCCAAAAAGGGTTCAGAAAAGTAATCTTTACCTTAATATCCTGACCTTATCACAAATTTCTACACTCCGGTAGATCATCACAATTTATATTCTTTCCAACTTTTTTACCTTATCATAATTTCATCCACTTTTTGCTTAACCACATATATTAGACTGGAAGCCGACCCCAACATACCTGGGAAAAGGGCTCGGAGGAGGATGGTGATGATATGGGTAGGTTACTGATGAAAACCAACAATAAAAATATTAAATTCAGTCAATTTGTCCAAATTTTGCAATCCCCCTAATAATAAAGTACCTAATATATTCCCCCCAATACCCCTAACAAGTACCTAATGGAAATAACCCCAATAATGTAATGAAAATAAGACGTATTTTCGTGATTTGATTAACTTTTGTTTGAACATTGCGCGGTCTGACTTCGGAAAATATAATCATATTATTTTTGTACTTTTCAAAGTGGTAGGCAATCGCAGACTTGTTCCCAGTTTACAGACAGCTTAACAAACTTTATTTCGATATAACATTTTGTCGAAATTACATTGTCTTTGTACTTTCATTGATGAATTCGTTTTCAAAGTTCTTAAGGTTCGAAGGCGGGTGAAAAGTTAAATTCGATAGGCGATTTACTTTATTCTGTTGGCATAATTTTTTGTTTGTAGAAAATACTCGTTTTCCTCAAATAAAAACATAGCAATTTTAACAAAAAATCATTACCTACAATAATATAAATCGAACCATATTCGGTACACAACACAAACAAATATTATTTCACGTATGAATAGATTCATACGGTTTATCCCGTTTCTCATTGCCACAAAAACTGGTTTCAGAAGCTTTCCTTGTGTAACCCACCCCGAAGGGATGAGATGAGAGCTTAAAAGATTAACACATTTCTTGAGCACTTTACCTGACCCAACGATGTCGCACTGGCCTTTGCCACAAAGGGAGTCTCACAAACACGTGACCATTTTATTAATTACAAACCCTCTTTGTTTCAGATTGCTGTGTAGTGCCCCGTAGTGTTTGAACTAGTTTTTTGCCTCTCAGTGTCTATTTATCGATATTAGTGTTATAATGTTAGTTAAATGTAAGGATAGTTTAGTGACTACGTAGCGAGTGTCGCGTCTACGATGTATTCTTTGACGTTCTGTGACGTTTGCGAATGATGTAACCAATAGCGGACGCGGTACGTGTATAGTGTTAGTGCAAAGATTATGCGACAGAGACGCATTATGTTTTGTGGCGGGTAGTTAGTGGTGCCGCGATGTCTCTGCCGATGAAGAGGTCGTTCAGCTCGGAGGGCGGCGCGTCCTCCAAGCGCGACTGGAAGATGCGGCTGAGTCTCCGGAGCCGCAGCGGGCATAGCGTTGTAAGTATTGCACCTACTTTTATACACACTTTTAAACCTACTTTCAAGCCTAATTCATTATTCATCATTATTCTGGTGAATCTAGTATAACAGCTCTTGTCAAATAAATCTACTGCTCTGAAATTGCCACGATTCTGAAAATGTAGGTATTAAAAATCAATCAGACTATCGATGTAACCATCTCAAACGACTCAGTAGGTACTTTTGGTGTGAAAGCCGGACATACAGATTGACAAAGTAAGGGTGAAACCGAATGAAAAGCCAAAATGAAATCACCAAATCGGAATAAAAAACACAGTACATTTTGATGATACTATTAGTGAAATCACAGTGTTGCCATAACATAAACATTTCAGTTATTTCGCAAGTTATAGGGGCTTAAACCCAACTTATAGACGCTTTCGGTAAACGAAAACAGCCCGAAGTTATTTGGCCATAACAACCTAATTACAATTCTGTCTAACATTTATTTTTGAATTTAGAATTCTGTTAGAGACGCCATTATTTTCTTTACTAAGAGATCGTTGCTGTTTTGTTTTAGTTTTAGAATGAACTTTGAATAATATACAAGTCAGTTTGGGATTAGTATCGAATAAAAAATAATATGATATTTAAATAAAACTACTTTTACGGATTTTATCGCGGTTATATTAATATTATTTAAACCTAAACTGGATTTTTTATGGCTCTCAACTTAATCTATTTATAAAAAATAGTTGTGTTACGAAGCTTAAGATGAAAATAGAGAGACGGTAGCTTAGACCCAGGTGATAGACGTAGGATAGTTTTTGTCATCATCTCGTTAAGCTAGTCTTAAACTAAAATGCAGTTCCTAACAAGTGACTTACTGAAAGATGTAAAGATGTAGAATAAAACAGCATTTGGCATTTTAATTTTTTTTCGACAACTAGGAATATCTTATATTATTTTAAAGGTGAACAGTTCAATTTAAATAAAAGAAGTTGCTAGATAGCCCAACTTATTTTTATCTAACGACGCGCGAAGTACTAGAGATACAAGTAAAACCGCTGGTGAAAACTAGCTAATAATAAAATGTGAAAATTTTACTTATAAGTAATTTTTTAATTAAGAAAATGCCTTCGGGCAGGTGCCTCTTGTAGCCATTTTTTCTAAAACAAATTATTTAAGATTACTTTTTGTGCGGTTTTTAATAAAAATATAAAGCCGCTTTTCAGTAATTTATGGATTAAATAATATGAATTTATTTGCTTGAAAGCCTAGCTTTTAATGAAAAGTTAATAAGAATTCAACTATTTCAATTTTATGGTGAATCACTTGATGACCAAAATTTTTCGAGATGGTAAATCATCAAATGACCCCTCCCGCTGTGGGTGCAGTGTGAGGGAGTGTCACACTCTTATTGACAGAAATCCACCATATTACTTCTTGAGCCCTTCATGTACCAAGGCCGCGGGAACTCTTTCGAACAATCCCGCAGCACCGGCAGGGTTCTCCGGGGCCCGCAAAGTACGTTATAACATTCAAGAACATACCAATATGTGTAATGGTTCCGTTCCTCTGTCTTAGGGTACGAACCTCGAAAATGTAATTAACCCTAATAAATTATAATGGGCACAAGCAACGGCAGCAATATGTCAGGGTTGTGACGTCACGCAGAGCAGAATTACCGTTTATATGTAAATAACAATGTTTACCCGCGTTTCTCCTCGTACCCGGATAAAATTTGTATGTGGAATGTTACCTATATCGGGTGTGTCGTTCATAATCACATTAAATGAAATGCGTTAATACACTGGTTAATATATATGTTGATTAACACAAAGAAAAAAGAAAAATACGTAAAAATAAAAAAAAATGAATTTTTCAAACAAAGTAAATAGAATAAAAATGTGCGAAAATTAGAACACCATATAAAAGTCAGACATTACAAACAATTTAAATTCTCCCTTGAAAACTGACTTTATCTCTGCTTTACACATAATGTTATTTAACCATTTATGTACACAGAAAGAATGTTATTATTATATAATTTTTATAGAAAATATAAAAACCCTTACAAAAATAGGTGTTCTGTAGGTACAAAAATAGGTGTTCATGGCTTAAATAAAAGTAGGTTACAAAAATAATACCTAATACGAAACTAGGTTAAAACCCAGTCAAAACACAACACCTCTGTTATGCACCTGGCAGCGCTTCACAAAAGCAGTCATGCTCTGATTAGGGCGCTGTCACACGTGACGATCGCTAAGTACACAAAACATTACGGCGCTTTCACACTAGCTGATTTTGTCGTACGCTCGGTTTCACATACCGCGCGGAAAAATATTCGCGCGGTTTCAGGTGTCGTTTGTATTGTAGTTGTCATTTGTTTTTATTTTAAAGCATCTATGGATGGAAAAACGCGTGGACAAATGGACCAGAGAACCAGCCAGTGTGAAAGCAATATTTTTTTTTTTTCTCACTAGTACAATAGTCAAAAAATGTATTAACAAAGGTCATGCTTGAAGTTTCTGCTGGCTAATTTCAGAAATGCCAAGTTAATTGGCGCGTACTTTACTTTCCCATTTCCGTACGTCTGTCTGTCTCGTACCTATATATGTTACAATATTTCCGATATTCCTCCGGCGTCTTGGATTGAAAACCTCGTTAGTGTAATAAAAAAAACTTTTCAAGAGGTACTTAGAAATTATTATGTGCTTTGCACCGTATTGTTTCTAGAAATGCGGTTAAAAATGAGCAAAACTTGCCCTTTCGGGGTTTTTTTCTTAAGATGACATATATGCTGAATGAATGCAAACGATGGAATCTCTCTCCCATCATTCAGTTACTAGGTTTAGGAAGTCGTTCCATTTCACGCGGCGTACGTTCAGATCTATTCGCGGATTTTATGTTTGTTTAATCGATACACGTTAAGCGTAACAAGCACTAGCTATATACATATATTTACTTCAGTAGTAAATATAACGATCACTAGTAGTTTTCCTGCGGTTTGACCACTTGAAAATTGCAGCAAAAGTTCCTCATACATCCTTTTTACAAAGAATTTTGCTCATGAAAATATTACTGTCAGGTGGACGAAAATCTTCCTTCTAGGAAAATTCATTTTATGCTACAGTAACTGTCTTCAACACGGATCTAGGAGAATGGCAATATACAGTTAAATTGCTACCTCTGAAAACAAAAGTAATATAAAATAATGTAAGAGCACCCGCACGCTGTAGACTAAACAGTCGGTCGACAGTTGACCCAATGAGCAGTTTTTTTTAAGAAAAGCTTGATTCCAATTAAAGTTTTCTGTCGGTCCGAGACCGGCTAAATACCTGATATTTGTAACGTGCGTGCTATTGTTCATCTTCATAAATATCGAGTATTTATCTAATGTACTTCGATTATTGATTCGATATAATCTATATATACAGAAAGTCCTGTTAGTTACACATTTTATTACTCAAGAATGGCTGAACCGTTTAAGCTGAAAATTAGAGGGGAAATAGTTTAGACCAGGGAGAAGGACATAAGATAGTTTTTGTCGCCATCCGGTTACGGGAAGCAGTTATCTCGGGACGCGGGTGAAACCGCGGGCGAAAAGCTAGTTTACAAATAAAAAAAAAAACATTGCATTGATCGTGCCCAAAAAGCTGGCTGCATTGCCACGCTGAATGGCAAAGCATATTCGTTGGCCGAAGAAGGCCAGCCTTTTTGGTCACGAGTGGGCTTCACTAATCGTTCGCTAATCTTCAATAATCATACTGTATTATGAGCCTAAACAAACTATCGGCCGACTAAAAGTTTGCAGTGTGCGGGACTGCAATACACAGTTAAATTGCTACCTCACAACTCAAAAGCAACAAAGCAATATAATACTGTTAGAACATAGGTTTCACATCAAACATCCCATTTCCCTTTAAAAGTGAATTTTAAAAATATAATAACTGTGTTTTATTTCCGACGTCCTATTGCAGTGGAAATAGGTGCTCAGAGGTGCTCTGGGAAGCTGCGAAGGCTTTTCAAACCACAATTTAGTTTCTTTGACAATCTACAATATAGGAGTAAACGTCAGTTCTTCTAAACTGTGCCTGTGGGTCTAAATGCTGAGGTCTCTTGAAGAACGCCTTCAGGAACACTTTCTTGTGAATTTCATTTTGAAACTTCTATGTAACATTTTTGACTACCAAGGAAGGAGCTTTGTTTGAGTGTGTCTAAACTATAGTAGACCGACAGTCTACTTTGAAGGTAATAAACGACCAGTTAAACCTTGTAGTCGATTACATACTGGCCGGATTAATTTTGTATTGTGCGCACTTCCATTCATCTCCATACTAATTTGTGAGCTACGAATGCCACGACTGCCTCGTTGGTCTAGTGGTCGCAAGCGCGGCTGCTGTGCTCGAGGTCTCGGCTTCGATTTCCGGGTCGGGCCGAAATCGCTTTGTGGGTTTTCTTAAACTTTCACACAGCAGCCCATAGTCTGGAAGTTGGTGATTGATTCACCCGTGCATCGAAGAGCACGTAAATGTCGGTCCTGCGCCTGATCTCTCTCCGGTCGTGTCGGATTGCCGTCCCATCGGGTTATGAGAGTGAAGGAATAGGGAGTGCACTTGTGTCTGCGCAAATACTCGTGCACTATAATATGTCCTGCGCAGCTGGCTGATCTCCTTAAATGAGCCGCCGTGGCCGAAATCAGCCGTGGACGCCATTATTAATTAATTTATGAGCCCAAACTAGATGGCTGATTTAAAATTTGCAGTGGTGTTATAACCACTCTTCTTAATATTTTCCATGGTTTGTCATCTTCATATTTTTTATCAAGATAAAGATTATTATTGAGACGGTCCCAACACTTAATTTATTTTGTTTTTTGTTCCTTTCTCCAAAATAAGAAAAGAGGCACGTGCCAAACGCGTTGCGTCTAGTCTTATGCCTCGGAAGAAACAAACATTTTAATTGGAAACAACAAGTTCCCGTGTAAAATTAATTGACTTATAGTCTCCGCTGTTTTTATTATGCGTTCGTAAACAATATGAGTTTAATTTCCTATTAATCTTTATTTATTGCTTCGTTCAAAAACGTGCTTGAACGTGCTTTCATTCTAATATGAATCTTCTTTAACACAGTATTAGAGTTCCGTCACACTGCAGATTGTAGAAAAAAAATATTTATTAAGAAAATTGAGAATTCAAAGTTTTTAGTCGATTGGATACCGACTAAATACCTCATCGTTGAAATGTTCGTACTAGCATTCATGTTTATACTGATTTATGAGCCTCAAATAAACTATCGGCGGACTAAAAGTTTGCAGCTCTTACATATTTTAAGTAATTTTTCGTAGGTACCTACTTCTCATTCCCAAAGGCTGAATTGAGGAAAAAACAATTGGAAATCTTTGCGTTTCAATTATTCATGATGATTTTTGCAATCTTTCCATCATTCAATTTCATCGTGCGTTTTTTTCTCGTTTTGAAATTGTAAATGGTTGTTTACAGTGACAAATCGGTTGTTGTTTAATATTCGATGTTGTTCTTGAATTGGCAAGTATGTTTGTCAGTATTGTCGCGATACATATGCAGTAGGGCTCGTCTGTCTACTTTGTGTATGCACGCTTGGGCTCGGACTTATAATACATCCTGTGGTAGGTCAAATGTGTATCAAGATTTATCTATACTAATATTATAAAGCTAGAGAGTTTGTTTGTTTGTTTGAACGCGCTAATCTCAGGAACTACTGGTCCGATTTGAAAATTTCTTTCAGTGTTAGATAGCCCATTTATCGAGGAAGGGGCTACTTTTTATCCCGGTACGGGAAGTAGTTCCCACGGGATGCGGGTGAAACCGCTGGCAGAAGCTAGTCGTGTATATTTGACAACATAATATAGTCGTTCCTTGTGAAATACTGGTCCTTAGCTGCATAAGATTAGGGTGGAAGCCGACCCCAACATAGTTGGCAAAAGGCTAAGCAGATGCTCATGTGGCAATAAAACAATTTATTATTATATGGTTCGTAACATTTCTCAGCTAACTCATTGTAGATCAATGAAGACAGACATCCTTGCCAATATTATAAATGCGAAAGTATTTATGTTTGTATGTCTATCTGTCCAGCTTTCCACCATGTCGGGGTCGTCTTCCAGTCTCACTGGATGCAGCTGAGCACCAGTGTTTTAAAAAGAGCGACTGCCTATCTGACCTCCTCAAGTTAATTATCCGGGCAACTCAATGTCCCTGGACGAGACTGGTTGTCAGACTTATTGGCTTCTGACAACCCAAAACGACTGCTATACACAAACTTTCAATCATAGTTGTGTAATTGTGTTATTATTATGTATCTTACTAAAATATTGATACATTAAAATACACATAGCCTGGCACATTAATTATGCAATATTAAAATTAAAATATCGCCTAAAAACAGCAGAAGCGAAACCAGTGTTTACTACGTAAAATTGTAAAAGCAATTAAATAATTATTTATTTGTAAACTGGACTGACTAATTATAAATTTGTAGACTCATTAGTGATGATAACACAATCTTGTTTTCTATATTAATATAATAAAGAGGAAACATTTTTTTGTTTGTTTGTTAATACCGTGAAGGCTCCGAAACTACTGAACCGATTTTTAAAAGTTGAAATACTACAGTCATGCCGAGTAGCATAAGCTATATTTTATATACAGGTACTGGTCGTAGTTCCCAAGGGACGTGGATAAAACCGCGGGAAGACAGTTCGTTATGATATGTAGGTATACAAGGTGTTGATTTGCATTTGTGCCCTATTTCAGGAGGAGGACATAAAATACGTAAATAATCGATTGGAATTACCAGTAGACGGGAAATATATATGCACTGTTTTTTTGTCATTGTAATGTCGTAGTATTTCAGAAGTAATCCAATTTTATGAATGAAATTTATGAATGATCGTTGAGTATGCTTTGTGTTTGCGTCTGTGTGAGCGCGCAGCACGATTTTAAGGCCAGTAACATACGCGCCAAGTTTAAGTACGGCTAGATGACATTGACGGAATTCCGAAAAAAATACGTACCTACCAATTTTTTTGTTGATTTGGGTCGAGAATCATTAGCATAATTACGTAACGTCCTTTAATATGGCACGGATGCAAATCAACAGCTTGTATATTAGCTCCTTTACTTCGTACACAAGCTGAAATAACATGTTACCTGAAAACACAACATTTTGTTTCACATAAATTAATTAGACAATTAACTTAAACGATCGACTTATACAGAGTGTGTCGTACCTAATCACATTAATTTAAACACGTTAATGTACTGGTTAATATATGTGTTATTAGCACAAAGAAAAAAAAAATTCGTAAAAATAAAAAATAAATATTTTTTTTTTCAAACAAAGTAAATATAATAAAAATGTGCGAGAATTAGAACACCATGTAAGAGTCAGTCATTACAAACTGTTCAAAACATTCGATACTCCTATACTTTACCTCTGCTTTACACATGATGTAAATTAGGAAAACGAAAAATTACTCCTGTGGCTAAACCAGAGAATGGATTAGGTTATATTTTTTACAATTCACCATAGAACATCATACAGTATATGAGATAGGATTTAATGTGATTAGGTACGACACACCCGATATGGTGCTGCGATGACATGAAAAGTTATGCTCGAGGCGATAAAATATCAAGAAAATAAAAACAAAACAGAGTTGAGAGAAACTTATGCCTCCAAGATATTTGGCCAAACAGAAGCCAGAAAGTCTGTCAACCAGTCTTACCAAGAGGTAGCCCTGGTATCTGGGTTGAGGAAGTCAGATAAGCTGCCACTCCATGTAAAACACTGGTACTCAGCGGTTAGACTGGAAGCGGACCCCAAAACAGTAAGCAGATGAGTAAAGAATACAATCGTTGTGTGAAATAAGTAGTTCATGTAGCTGTATGTAACAAACATAATTAGGAAGTATTTTCGTCCGCCTCATTGAACAACTGCACCCACGCTTTATATAGATGCCAATAGCAAAATGGCATATGTCAGAATTTACGAATATTAATACGTAAAGGAGTGCCGAATTTGTGCAGTTGACAGCTGTCAGTTTTCGAGGAAAAAAACCATTGTTTGTACTGACTGACAGGGACTGTCAAATGCACCAAAAACGGTTTGGGTTATAAATTCATTTTGTTGCTTTTAAAACTTCAGATTGGCAATCAATCACATGTTACCACGTAAATTATTTACATTTTATATTTTCAAAGAATGACGCGTTAATTAAAATTACAAAGGCTGCAGAAAAGGTGTAGTTGACATAGTTTTGCCAAAATGTCAAACGCGTTTTAAGCTGGGGTGAGCATATTGTGAACCTCGTGAAGTGTGAAGCTTTACAAATAAAACAATGACACTGAAATGTATAGTTAAAAGCAAAAAATATCATTTTTTTTTGTTTTTCGTATGTAAAGTTTTAAAAGCGAGATTCCAACGGTGTGTGGCACTGTGACGTATAAAAACGTTTCTTCTATTATAAAACACTCGTTCTAGCAAACAGCAACAAATTCTAAAAAACAAAACGCAAAATAGCAACCTTTGTGTGCGAATACATGCTAGCAGTGGACTCACATTGAAGCGTAGGTACACATTTCGTGTTCTCGAACAAATGTGCGTTAACGATGTTAATGGGACATGTCATACGGATTTTTGTATTAAAAGTACAAGCATTTTAGCAATCATCTTCATCAGCCTTTGTATCGTTTCACTGCTGGGCACAGGCCTCCTCTTACATGGAGATGGATTGAGCGTTAATCACCATGCTTGCTCAATGCAGGTTGGTGATTTCATACATTATATTCTAGGTTTCCTCAAGAAGTTTTCATTCACCTTTAATCAGTGTAGGTACATTATATGTATAGGTACATAGAAAGTAAATACAAACTTTGAAAAGTTGCATTGGTACTTGTCTGACCCGGAACGAACCCACTTTTATGCTTGAGAACCTCGTCTACCCACTGGACTACCATGACTTATTAGTTTAGAAATGCTATGCAGTTTGGTAATCTCATTATACGAGAACAGTTCTTTTTTATTTTAAATCTTAGTATTATTAACTTATGCCGCTTCGATGCTGCCTGCATGCATTCGTCTTGGCGTATTTACGACGCTATCATCAGATTAACTGCCGCTGCGAGTCATTACTCCTACGACCGCGAAAACATCGCATTTAGTCCACAGTTCGGCTAGGCTACAGCGATTGACAATTGAACGAGTTTGCTTCTGTTGTTTTTAGAATCAGCCAGGCATTTTATGGGAATAGCTAATTCCAAAAAAAAACAGCGGTCGTTTAACACGTGGTTAAAAGTAAAACAAGATCGACTACAAAACATATTAGGCAATGTTTAGAGGAAAGCACTCCTAAGATATTGATTTAAAAAATTAAATTATAAATTTAAAAAAAACCCCCGACCCAAAAAAAGCACGCAATTATTATGACAAAAGGTTAAAAACGCTAAACCCTATAAAAAGCAAAAAATAACTTTTAACACTACGTAAGTACCAACTAAAGCATGTCAGACTAAACTAAATTTTGTCGTGTCGGGGGTACCAATACCAATGCAACTTTTCTAAGTTTGTATACTTTCTAAGTACCTATATCTTAGACACCAATGACTGTGTTTCGGATGGCACTTTTAACTGTAGGTCCCGGCTGTCATTGAATATCCTTGACAGTCGTTACGGGTAGTCAGAAGCCAGTAAGTCTGACACCAGTATAACCAAGGGGTATTGGGTTGCCCGGTTAACTGGGTTGAGGAGGTCATTTAGGCAGTCGCTTCTTGTAAAGCACTGGTACTCAGCTGAATCCGGTGAGACTGGAAGCCGACCCCAACACATACATACATAGTTGGGAAAAGCCTCGGAGGATGATGATCCATTCACTTCTTTTTGTTCGACTATGATAAACGGGTTGTTATATCGAATTTCTTGTTACTTCCTCGTCAAAGTAATTTAAGTACATAACACATACACAAAGATGTTTAGTAAGTGCAAGTCAAAGTTTCATTAAGTGTGACGTCATCAAGTAAGGGGGCCCAATCGGACCCAAACAGAGGCCGCCATTAACTGCCGAGTTTATGTCAGGCCTCACAAAGGGTGCGACGAAGCAAACACGACTCTTTTCTTTAACAAAAAGATAAATACTGAAAACCATTGCAATGATACGGGAGTGGGAGTAGTTCAGTACAAATAATGCTGCTGAAAAGTGTTTTTAAAAGCTTTATCTTTACAGATAAGAGGAAACATTCTTTTGTTTGCCCCCAAAAGGCTCCGAAACTACTGAACCGATTTGAAAAATTATTTAATTGTTGGAAAACTGCACTTTTCCCGAATAACATAGGCTATATTTTATCCCAGTACGGGCAGTAGTTCCCATGGGAGAAAATGGCTAGTTTGTAATAAAATCGCATACATTATGATATTGACAGCGACCCCACAATTTTGCCTTGACCTAACATTTGGTATTTAAACGATCTTCATTTTTTTATCTTGGGCAACAATAACGGGAGTATCTGATACGTCTTTTTCAATTTTCGAGCTCAAATTGGACGAAAAGTTTAAAAATTCATAGTTCATAGCAATGATAAACACACATTTACAGATGTACAATACCAGTTGTTTTCCTGGGGATTCACCCAGGTATAGTAAGTTCAACTCAGTCGTGCGCGCGGCCTTATGTGTGGGTAACCCTTGTACATATACAGTGACTTTGTGTGCGTGACAAGAGGTACAGTCGGGTACAATACAGTTATTTAGGGGTTGTATACGGGTGTTCATTTTGAGTTTTGCAACCAATTAGCGAAACTTTGACGAAGCGCAAGAGTCTTTACACTGCAGTTGTCAGCAATATTTGCGTTCTGTATGAATCGAGTGATCAAAGAGAATTTATTGGAGCACCTATCAATACGTTTTCTGTTTCAGAGGCCGGTGTAAAAATAATTCACAGCTTTTTTTCCCGTTTGCAATGTATTCCTTGCGCTTTTTCAGCTGTGCTCAATCGTCAATCGTTTCTGAAGTGGCATTTCAGCATTTATTTAAGTATTTGTATCCAACTGGGTTTTTATGTAAATCGGTATAATTTCCTTGTCGTAATTTGTTTGTACTATGTACGGCTTTACTAACAAATAAGTTTTTAAGACGAGTATCTCTTATCACATTGTTTGGGAGGAAATCTCCCGTATTAAGATTTATGTATGAGTCAGACTTTGTGGAAAATTTCCTATCGCCGTCCGTAAAGATTAAATGACGAGAGATCGTTTTGTTTGTACCTTTTATAATCGAAAGTGCACGATAGTATAGGTATGCCTTTTACACTTCACTACATAGTATAAAACAAAGTCGCTTTTTCTGTCCCTATGTCCTTTTGTTGCTTAAATCTTCAAAACTACGCAACCGATTTTCATGCGGCTTTTTTTATCAGATAGAGTGTTTCAAGAGGAAGGTTTATATGTACAATAACATACATCAAATAGTGGGGAAATACTGTTACGCCGTGCGAAGCCGGGGCGGGTTGCTAGTAATGTAATAAAGAAAAAGAATTTTTTGTACCCTAATAGCTCTCGAGTTTATTATAGGCTACATTTAATCCGGGTACGTGCCGTAGTACCCACGGACGCGGGTGAAACCGCAGGAAAACAGCTAGTGTAATATACATAAATAGCGAGCTATCACCGAACGCGCACATTAGCTCGCAAACAGAAAAATGTGTAAATAAATACACGTTTGTGAGCCCAATATAGCTAAAAATCGCTCGCGATTTTGTAACTGTTTGATTTAACGCGTTGAACAGTAAGAACAATTGTGCGCATCACAAACCCACAGTGTTGCACACCGATGGAATAACACCTTAAGGTCGTGTCCAATATGCAAAATATGTCACATGCTATGTCACCCTGAACCACGGGACGATCTTATTTTACTTGTAAAGTTGAAGTTCATTTTAAATTCTATCAGTCTTGCCTGTATATGGTGCGAATAATATTTAAAAACATGTCTGTAGTTACGGCCGCCATTTTTCTTATGTCCCACGTTAATAGAACCGACTGGAAGCGACAGGGATATTTCCCGTATGGAAATTTATATGTCAGAACATTTATATGGGTTAGACATTTTGATTAATACAATGTATATATTACTTGAATAAACATTTGTTTTTTATGTGTACCTTGAAGGCTCCGAAACTACTGAACAGATTAGATAAATTCTTTCACTATTTAAATAGTGAAAGAATTTATTAGCTAGTCTTCCCGAGTACCTAACCTAGGCTATATTTTTATATAAATATATGTAAGGGCAGTAATTCCCACGGAGCACGGGTGAAACCGCGTTAAAACGGCTAGAAGTAAGTAAATAATATCAGTACGAACTGAAATCTGAACTTAGTCTCAAATTCACAAACAGAACACTTTAGCAAGCAGAAATGCTCAATTTAGCTCGGCTTGATCCAGAGTTGTCGCCACAAGACGTCCGGACGCGTCCATCGACGCTCGGCTGTCCAGATACGGGGTAACTTGATACACGGATTGTGAACAACTGCCCCGACTCGGAAAACTAAGTTTGTGGAATGTTCTAGTTAAAATCTAAATTCTGTCTGCATTAAGTTTGTGAGTGTCCAACTTGAAGAAAGTCTTTATTCCAATAGAAGTTTAAGTTGGTCTGATACGGGGTAAATACTTGATCTTTGTAATGTGATGTATCTTCACACTGAGGGTTTTATGAGCCCGAACTGTCAGCCGACTAAGAGTAGCAATGTGCGGGTACTCTAAAGGTGACTTTGTCCAGTCTAAAGAAAATGCGCAAAAAGTTTTTATTTTTAACCAAGAGTTGCTTCCTAAATGCTATCAGTATTTTATTTTGGTCCCTCGTGAAATAATTAACATGTTCTCATTTAAGTACCAAACAATTGCAGACAGCGCCTTTGAACGTACTGTTAGATATCCAAGTAATACAAACAAATCTAATATCCTAATATAAACGTACTTCCCCATATTTATTTTCAGGCCCAATTTACCCTACTTAGTCTAGAAAATCCGCAAGCGTGAAATTCGGTCAAGTTTAATACATATGTTGAATGTCAAGGCGTCTTCAGTGGCGCGAGGCGGGCGGTTCCGGGCGCGCCCCATTGTACGCGAAACTGTATACACAGCTAGACAGTAGACAGAAACGGGGCACTAGTGTGAAGGTTGTCAGAATAAATGTTGAGTAAAGGGTCAGTAGTAAGGTCGAAAAAAAGATAAAATTATAGGATATGTATAGGTATAATAGGAAAAGTATTTAGATCATCATCTGCTTCTTTTTCCCAACAATGTTGGGGTCGGCTTCCAGTCGGACTGGATGCAGCTGAGTACCAGTGTTTTACAAGGAGCGACTGCCTATTTGACCCCTCAACCCAGTTATCTGGCCAATACCCCTTGGTAAGACTGGCTATCAGACTAACTGGCTTCGTACTTTCCGTAAAGACTGCCAAAGATGGTTAAATGACATCCAGGACCTGCAGTTTATCGTGAATCGTGCCCTCCGAAACACGGTCATTGATGTCCAAGATGTATTAGGAAAAGTAGCATTGGTACTTGCCTGACCTGGAATCGAACGCACACTCATACTTGAGAGGTTGGTTCTTTATCCCCTAAGCCACCACGACTTTTTTAGGAAAAAGTAGTTAAATGATATAGGTATTTCAGAAGCCCAGAGAAAATAGATGTTAATAAAAAATGTGTTAAATTACGACATCAAAGGCGTCTGGCGTTCGCTCCGCAATCCTAAAATGATGCGAAGGACTGGAAGTTCGGAAATTAGCGTATGTTATTAAATTTGTAAAGGCTTTTAGGCTTACACTTCTGACATTTTATAGGTGCCTGTTAGGTCTATGCAAAACAAAAACCTTTCACTGAAGACTATATAAAAACAGTTTTTATCCAGCACTGGGCTTAAGCTAACAAATAGTTAAAAACGTCACGTTACTCGTCACAAACAAAGTCTTCACGCTTATATTTTGGTCACAATAAATTACTGTAACATAAGTCGTCATACCTACAACATTTTGTACCGTGTAAACGGTTTCTATAGGGCACTCCTTATCTCCTCTCATTCAGAGCACATTACGCTCATTTCCGAAACGGCCCCACTCCTAGTGTGTCGCCGACCGAAAACATAAAACCAACAACAAAATATTTACACTCCAAACCCACCTTATGCTCTTATATTTAAGGTTGAAAATCGCATGTATTAAGTGCAAACATAAAATGCAGTTGTTGTAGGCTTTACGGCTATAAAAATAGTGGTGGATTTCGTGTGTGTATACTTAGAGTGGTTTGTCGAAGATGAAGGGACGACATTTGGTCGTAGGTAATAAGTACTTTAGTGTTAGGAAATAGTGGCCAATGTTTTATGTATGTATTGCTCACTTTTCTTTCGGGTCATCAAATTTTCTCGCACTTAGATAGTTGGAAAGCTTTCTATGCTAACGATGGACTATTATGAGGCACTAGCGACCCTTTCTGATGCCGTAAGGGTCCTCGGAGCTGGCATTTGTGGGTCACGGGTCAACAGCGAAGTTGAGCAATGATCTTGATCGATACATTTAGGTTGGCTTTAGACTAGACTACTTCTATTTACAAGCTTTTATTTGTACACAAGTGTACAAATTGTTTTAAAAGCTTGTCGCGATTTTACTAAGAAAGTAAATACGAGTACTTAAATCTCGCGACAAGCTTTTAAAACGTATAAATTGTGTCAAATATGTTGTTGCATTTAAATAAAAGCTTGTTTTTAAAGATTTTTTTTACCTCAATTTTTTATTTATTTGTTTTACTAAGTATATAAGTACTTATAGAAAAGTCTTTGGCAATCACAAAAGCAAACTTCAGAAAGATATCACTGAAAGTTTGTGAACAAAACGAAAAATGAGCTGAAAATACTCGGATATCGAATAACTAGGCTTTCCAAAAATCAAAACTACGCATTGTTGGTTCAACAATACGTTCGTCTATTGTTATCTCATACGGGCGGCAACACAAGTTTGTAAATTGAAAAAAACTTTTGCCTTTGCCTATCGAAGCGCGGGTATCAACCTGCGCTGTGGGTTGCACTACGACTTTCGAGCTCCCTTTTTCGAAAACTGATTGGATGGCCATCATTCGAAAAGTTTTCATGATATTTTTGGAGATCAATTTTGAACAATGACAAGATACGTAAGTACTTGTCATGATACTCAGCTTCTGAATAAAGGACAATGCCAGGGTCTGGGCTCAAAGTTTGCCCAGCAGTGGGAGTAGTTCCAGGGGGTTCCATAGTGCACTCTGAACACGTAATTCAAATATTTTTGAAATCGGTCCCAGAGGTCCCGAGAAAAACCGGTTCAAATGTTCTCCATAGATAGTCACTTAACAAAGCCTGAGCCATTTGCCCAGTAGTGAAAGTGGTCGAAATAGATTCTTTACTGCACTGTTAACACGAAATCCAAATATTTTGGAAATCGGTCCCAGAGGTCCCGAGAAAAACCGGTTCTAATGTTAAACTTGAACAGTCACTTTATAAAGCCCAAGCCATTTGCTCAGTAGTGGGAATGGTTAAAATAGGTTCTTTACTTCACTCTTAACACGGAATCCAAAAATTTTTGAAATCGGTCCCAGAGGTCTCGAGAAAAATCGGTTCTAATGTCAAACTTGAACAGTCACTTTATAAAGCCCAAGCCATTTGCTCAGTAGTGGGAATGGTTAAAATAGGTTCTTTACTTCACTCTTAAGACGGAATCCAAATATTTTTCAAATCGGTCCCAGAGGTCCCGAGAAAAATCGGTTCAAATGTTCTCCATAGATAGTCACTTTACAAAGCCTGAGCCATTTGCCCTGTAGTGGGAATGGTTAAAATAGGTTCTTTACTTCACTTTTAACGCGGAATCCAAATATTTTGGAAATCGCTCCCAGAGGTCCCAAGAAAAACAGGTTCTAATGTTAAACTTGAACAGTCACTTTATAAAGCCCAAGCCATTTGCTCAGTACTGGGATTGGTTAAAATAGGTTCTTTACTTCACTCTTAACACGGAATCCAAAAATTTTTGAAATCGGTCGCAGAGGTCCCGAGAAAAACCGGTTCTAATGTTAACCAGCCATTGTTAGCTTGCCATTTTAAGCAGCCACAAACCTAACAACCTCTTTTCTTGAAATAACATTCAGATAGTGGTTTCACTGTTAATAGGATAAAAAAACAGGAATAGTCGTTTAAAGGAAATTGTTGTTTCTCTTGCTTTTCAGTCTCTATTTACCACAATCAGTCCTAAGTTCGTGTAGCGTCATGCAATTAATATCCGTAATGGCAATGGAAAAATCTTATCAAGACGAATAAAATAAGCTCGAACACGAGGTAGTAAATAGATACCGTTGAGGAGTTCCCTCGTCTCACTGTCGTCTCCATCGTCAGGTCAGGTTTTAACCTCCACTGTTTTGTGGTGTCGGAGACATATACCCGAATGACAAGTTTTTATTCGATATGTGTTTACAATTTCCGAGAGTTCGCTATTGTTTTAAGGTTTCTATCACCAGACCCTGGACCGAATAACAAAGGAACCATTTGGAAAGTAAATCCTTTCAAACAATAAAATGATTGTTTAAATCGGTTGGTAAACGACGGAGTTATGCACGTACAAACGTAAAAAGAATACAAAGTAACTGAGAAACTCCTCCATTTTTTGAAGTCGGTAAAAAAAATTCTCGTTCAATACCTCGTATTTGTCGATTAATATTATAATGCATTTCAATTAACATAATAAAAGTGGAATAGTTAAGAGTTCGTAAGCATATTTTTCGTAATATTGAATAAGAGTCAAACCAGTTTTTCTCAGGACTCCTGGGATAGATTTCAAAATATTTCGTTCTGGGACCTATTATAAGCCTATGGAACATAATACACTATGCAGTTACCGTGGACAACTCTTGAGCCCAACTTCCATACAAAGAATAGCATTGTCCTTTAAGTCATATACGTAGTTAGTCGTTACGGATAGTCAGAAGCCAGTAAGTCTGACACCAGTCTTACCAAGGGGTATTGGGTTTTGCCCGGGTAACTGTATTGAGGAGGTAGATAGGCAGTCGCTCCTTGTAAAACGCTGGACCTCAGCTGGATCTGATGAGACTGGAAGCCGTCACCAACATAATTGGGAAAAATGCTTGGGAGATGATGAAGTTTTATCAATGACAAAATACGTAAGTACTTGTCATGATACTCAAACAAACTTCTGAATAAATTGAGTGAGATATTCCTTCAGCAAAGCGAAGATGTGGGCTCTTCTTGAGATCCAGCTGAGCTGGCTGTGCTTGTTTATGACAAAAGACAAAAGGATCTTAAACAAGAACCACGCTTCCTCTAACACGTAATACTTGTCTAAACGTCATACCTAGCTTATTTATGGCAAGTTTTGGTATATATCATACCCGTATTATCATAGTAATTACGCAACAAAGTTAGAAAACCAGTCAATCGGCTAAACGCCTCATCTTAGAAACCCACTTCAGATATTATATATGTTATTATAAAATTACCCTCGAGTCGGGTCGGTTTCAGTCTAAAAATAGACTTTGTCTAGGCTTAGTCGACCGTAGTCTTTTGTTTTACCGACTAGAAGTTAATTTGGTAGGCTCGGCCCCTAGATAATCCGGAGCTGATAGATTATTTACAGAAGTCGAATCGTTGAGTTAGCTAATAGTAATTAAATAGGTCGAAATGAGACATAAGTTAAAGGCGAGGTTGAGGGCGAATAATTTATTTCTAATCGAGTAACATTAGAAAGAGGAAAACTTAAGTTTTTTTTTGTAACGGATATACTCAAAAACTACTAGTCTGATTTTAAAAATTCTTTCACTATTGGAAAGCTGGAAAGCTACACTCTTTCCAAGTAATAAAGGCTATATTTTATCCCGGTACGAGTAGTAGTTTTCACGGGACGCGAGTGACACCACGGGAAAACGGCTAGTGTACAAATAATTTATTTCTAATCGTTGATAAAATACTGGTACTCAGCTAGACTGAATCCCGACCCATCCCGACATATTTGAGAAATAGGATAAGCTGATGATGAAGTACATGTGGTTGAAAAGCAAAGAAATTAAAGCATTGGTCTAAGAAACGCAAAACATTGCTTGATTGAGCTGACATTGAGTGATCACGTCATCACTCAAGACCGGGCGACTGAAAGCTCGAATAAGGCGAAGTACTCACCAGTTTCGGTCGGATACACACGACTACACGCCAATAATAAGTAGTATTCTATACTAATATAATAAAGAGAAAACATTTTTTTTTTCAAAGTCAAAGCTCTTTATTCTGTGTTCATAGGTTACAAAGGTGTTTGTGTTTCTTTGTTCCCTAAAGGCTCCGAAACTTCTGAACAGATTTGAAAAATTCTTTCACTGTTGGAAAGCTACACTCTATTGAACTATAGTTACAATATTTTTTATGGTACAATGGCATTCAGTATTTGCCGCCTAAAATAACAAAGTCTGCAATAATCTTATAAAAGCTGAGTATTCGCTGCTTACGGATAACCGCCATCTTCGCAAGTGTGCACTTTGCTTTATGGTACAAATACATATTCGAGTAAGGGAATCACGAAAAAACTATATTGAGAACTAGCCGTTTTTGACAAAGGGCGAAAATTTTCTAAAATACAAAGTTTTGATATAAACAATAATCAGTCTGTAAAGTTAGTATTTCGAGGAAGAGTATCTGCACACTGGAAACTAAACAGTCAGCTAACTCGATGGTTGGCAAAAATATTTTTTTTTACAAAATCTGATTCTAATCAAAGTTTTCAGTCAGTCAGACACCGGCTAAGTACCCGGTCTTTGTAAGGTACGTACTACCATTCATCATCATACTGATTTAAGAGCGCAAACAAACTATCGGCCGACAAAAAGTTTGCAGTGTGGATACCTACTCTAAGTTTGTTCAGCACAAGTTGCGGAGTGCGACTCAAGTGCATTGTGCAATGCAGTGCACTCTAAGTTATGAACAAGTTTCATATTATTCAAACTGTTGCGCTTTAAGTGCATCTTTACTTTATTGTTGAGTATATAAAGTTGTTCCAATGTACTTGCTTGCTCTCACAGCAATTGAAAAGTACAGACAATAAAGGTAAAATAAATCTAAGTGTAAAGCGTATAATATAATACAGTGAATAGATATTAAAAATAATTAGAATAGTACTGTATAGAATTGAATATATTTATTTGTAAAATACAAGTATTGAAAAAATAAATGTGTTTTGTCATTAAGGCCTACAACTGTAGTAGAGAAAAAAAAAACTTAACATTAAATTGACAAAAATATAAAATTATTACCATTGACGTCTTCACAAATGAAAAAGTTACTGTCTCTCCGGTTTTCACACTGAAACAAGAGAACGCAAAAATTTCTGGATCCCGGCAGTTATCAGTGTTATTTGAATATTTTTAGCTTTCATTATGGTTAGTCAGAACCTGAGTCTGACAACCAGACTTACAAACGGTAATGGGGTGGCCCGGGTAACTTGGTTGAGAACGTCAGAGAGGCAGTCGCTCCTTATAAAACGCTAATACTCAACTGCACCCGGTTAGACTGGAAGCTGACCCCAACATAGTTAGCAATAAGTAAATTTTGAAATGGTCGTTTGAAACGTCGTCGTTTAAACGTCGCTGTGAAATATTTGATTGAAAAGAGTAGACTACCTCTAGACCTTCGTCAAAATGCGTGCCTTGACCATTTTCTTACTTCAAAAACTATTGTATAAATAAGAGAAAAGAATAAACATTGATGAATAGAATATAAAATGTATAATTTATAAATATGTATATAGTTTGTCAGTTGTGTTAGCACCCATAGCACAAGTTAATCAAAAACTTAGGTACCAACTTAGAGGCCGTCCATATGTGAAAAAAGGTGTCCCCGTTATTATATTTTTATTATTAGAATAATATAATTCAAATCAAACACAGCTAAATATTAACTTTACTATGTTTATTTGCAGGAGGCGCTGCGCGGGCGCCGGTGCGCGTCGCTACGGTCCGCCGCGACGCCGGTGCGCGCGGGGGCGGAGGACTCGGGCCGCAGCACCCCCTCCGCCGCACACCGCGCCTCGCCGTCCCCCGCTGACACCCCCGCGCCTAAGAAATCTAACTGGGAAGTCATTGAACACTTCTCTTCTAGCAAGAGCAAGAGAAGCCCCACTGCTGTAAGTATCTGCCTATTTGTTATTCATTTATTTGATTTACACGACTTTGGTAGGACTCAAAAGATCTAGAGGTGTGGAGACAATAATGGGAAGGCCTTTGCCCAGCATTGACACAATAGAGGCTAAGAAAAAAAAACTTCAAGAGTCAATTACATAAATCAAAATAGGTAGATTCCTCGCGAAGGGAACTTAAAAAATAATAAACTCTTTTGCAAAAAAAGCGGGCACCTATGCGAAATCTTGGTATATTATAAGAACATAAAATAAAACTTTAAAACTGAGTAACAACATAAATATTACTACTTTCACAAAATCGAAGACACAAAACCATTATAATGGGCTAATTTGTTCACCAAGAGATCGCAGTCCTTTGTTGACGAAAAGGCTGGTGTTCATCACCAGCCTTTTCATTGTTCCACTGCTGGGCACAGCCCTCCGCTCACACAGAGGAGGATTGAGCGTAATCACCACGCTTGCTCAATACGGGTTGGTGATTTCAGACATTATAGTCCAGGTTTTCTCGAGAAGTTTTCATTTACCTGTTTTAAAAGTCCATTGGTGTCCAAGGTATTAGGTAGAAAGTACATACAAAGTTATCACACTAGTACCTACACGAGCGGCTGGTAGCCACTAAGTCATCATGTAGCAAGTATTACACCATTTAGTAGCCTGATAATAGTGACTCATTTCCACATCACAGGTTGCATCGCCATGTACCTACGGCAGGAATTGATGGACGATGGCGAAAGTTAATAAATTGTTTCTAAGAAAATTGCATTTTCATTAAACGAATATTTATGTAAGCAGAAAGTTAGTACGTGGGAGTCACTACCTTATGTCTCAACTAATTGTAGCTCGTTAGGCCAACACGATTTAACTCGCAAAGCAAATTGAATATCTCCACAGAACATCCATTCACAACAAACGCTCAAAACAGGCCTTCATTTTTTATTATTAGTATCTTAAATATATTTCATTTCGCCAGACTCTTCGAATCACGTATAAATACATCAGAAAATCGGTCTCTTTATCCTTGTTTAATTGAAAAGCGTCCTTTAGGGGCGCCCGGCCGACGTGCGGGACGTTCGGGATTGTTCGCCAAATCGTCGATACGATTCGTTTTCCGTCGGTCCCGATTTAGCGCCGGGATGTGCGTAACAACTCGGAAATGCGTACAATTGGACTTCAGGGTCTACAGCTTTTACCATTATTGCAGTCGTAAAAACGAATTTTGTGTATTATTCTGCAGTTATTCTCTAAATGGCTTTGAACTGCCTGCATCGGTTTACGATGCAATTTTTATATGATGTGGCGTGAGTCCGCGGATTGCTAATTATGTTAAGTGGTGCTGAAGCCACGCTATTGGATTCTTTCAAAGCATCTCGTTACAGATATGAGATTGGTTTCCCAACATCGATTGGCTCATTCTAACAGACTCGTGATAGGCCACATATATTTTTTGTAACGTGACCTTTTTTACGTGCCATTGTTGATAAGATTAATATTCTTGGACTTGATCCCTTTTAGGGATGGTCAGACACAATCAAAGGAAATCGAAAAAGATTATTATAATATTATTCAAAGCAAGATTGGAAATTGTAGGTACATGAAAGATCAGATCTCCGTGGACGCTTTAATTTATCTTTGAGGTAAGTTATTGTAGGACCTAAGTAAACAGTGAAAATATTACCTCGTGTATGAAAATGTGGAGGAAGACACTTTGCTTTTCTTTTGTTATCAAAACAATATTTTATATTTTTGTGATGGGAATGGACATATATGGAAGGAGGAGCGGTTAGAATTTTCACTCCCTCTGCCGCCTCCTTCTCGTGCATGACTGTTTCGCAGAACGACGGCATTCCATTCCATTTCTTTCCGGTCCATGGCCTGAACCAGGGCCGGGCGCGAGATGTCGCCGCTGTTTATTGCCTCCACGAGGACACGGTGGCCCTTCTCAGGCAGGGCACATGACCGTGTGCTCCACCGTGTCCTCCGGGCCCTCCGTCCGCACAGTGGTGCGAATCTATCGGGAGATAGGTACCTCCCAAAACAACCGTGTCTGATGAGGACCTGTATCACGCAGAAAGTGAGGGCGTCGAGACTATCAAAACAATCTGCGGGGACGCCCGACGTGTTTGATGACGTCACGCCTTGCGACTATATCGTTATATCCCCGTCGGGTTCCGTGAAGCCTTTCATATAAATACTGCGTTAATGTCCACGCTTCGAAGTTTTTCTAAGCACTTGCGAAAAGTGTTTTTCTAAGAACCCGGCTTTTATATTCCTTCCAGTCATGTTTATAGATCAGTCGTAGGAATAACGAGTTGTCTTTGGAAAGACATGTTTTATAACTTGAAAGCGTTTGAGACTTACTTGTGTGTGTAGGTATAAGCCCATTATATTTGTGTGCCTATATTCGCGAGCGCTCAGTAGTGGCCGAGTCGCCGAGTTATACAAAGATGTGCATATACCAACAGGTATCTGTGGAGATCTAAGGGGGAGGCCTATGTTCAGCAGTGGACTTCCTATGGCTGAGATGATGATGATGATGATGTGCATATACATTTACGCACACAAGCATGGCATCTATAGTAAGGTAAAGCGGTAGTAACAATATTGCGTCATCTCATGCGGTGATAACTGCGTCTGAATTTAATGTGATCACGTCAAAATTGCTCACGTCATCATACAGGGTTCTAATTGCATCGAAACGTTACACGGGTGTATGAGCACATATTAGCCTGCGTACGCCAGAAGCTGTACCTAATATTGGAACATTGGGCTTTAGAAACTTGCACAAAGCAGCCTGGAAGCTAGCGATTGATACACCGGAGATAACGTTAATGTCGGTCCTGCGCCTGATCTCTCTCCCGTCGTGTCGGATTGCCGTCCCATCAGGCTATGGAAGTGCACTATAATATGTCCTGCGCTGGCTGATCTCCGTGGCCATTAATCGGCTAAGACGCTACTATTACATTTCTAAAGTCTCATAATAAGAGTATCAGATATGCGCATACGTGATTCTATAGGTACATACAAAATATCGTCTGATAAATATACACAGGCTTTATGATTTTATCAAAATGTCATAAAAGTATTTAATGAAAATATTCTGAGTCATTGTTTGTGTTGACTGCAAATATTCTCTGAGCGCATCAATTATTTAATCAAGTTCATCGCTTTTGATGGACGAGGGTCCACAGTCATAACTGGCTTAAATACCGAACATTTGGCATCCGATATTGGATGCAAGTTTATCTAAAATTCTAATGTTATAAAGCTGAGGAGTTTGCTTGTCTCAATGTTGGTTTCGAAATAGATAGAATTAGAAATAGATGGATAGATTATATACTCTATTTAATACACCATTTTTTTCATTTATCATCTTAGGTGACATAATGGGCGATCTTATCGCTAAGAGCGATCTCTTCCAGAAAACCTTAGGATGAATCGAGACGAGAAGAAAACATTATACGGTAAGCAGTTAGGCAAGGTGGACGTTATACAGGAATGAATTTTAAGCTGTGCAAAAAAAGAACTGGTGGTCCAGAACATATCTGCATCATCAGTATTTTTTTATTTTTTTTCGCCCTAAAATCAGCAAAATATGGATACTAACTATTCTTACGCGCTTGGAGCAGCGCTCGCGTCAGTAAACCGGTTTCACGTTGACGCCGTGCCTACTATGACGACTGTGACCCCGGTTACAAAACAAACGTCTTTCGCTATCAATAACTATTCTTTTTTGTACTAAGACACAACAAAATAAAAATATAGGTATCTATAAAACTTATGTCGTGGTGGACTAGTGGGTAAAGGACCAACCTCTCAAGTATAAGGGCGCGGGTTCGATCCCAGGTCAAGCAAGTAGCAATGCAACTTTTCTAAGTTTGTATGTACTTTCTAAGTATATCTTAGACGCCAATGACTGTGTTTCGGATGGCACGTTAAACTGTAGGTCCCGGTTGTCATTGAACATCCTCGGCAGTCGTTACGGGTAGTCAGAAGCCAGTAAATCTGACACCAGTCTAACCAAGGGGTATCGGGTTGCCCGGGTAGTTAGGTTGAGGAGGTCAGATAGGCAATCGCTTCTTGTAAAGCACTGGTACTCAGCTGAATCCGGTTACGCCGGAAGCCGATCCCAATATGGTTGGGAAAAAGGCTCGGAGGATGATGATGTATCTATAAAACTTATTTAACTATAAGTTGACAAAGTTTACACACTGAATAAAATTCATTCCTGTTTATCGCATTTGTCGAGTACCTAAGACTTGCATTTGTTTTATGGTTTGAAAAGTAATTCCCACTGGGCCCGTGTAAAACCGCTGGCAGAAGCTTGTAGCTAAAATATTTGTTGCTGACTCAAAAGATACGAACAATTTTCTACCTGTCGAGTTCAGATATATTTTTTCCATTACTTCCAAGTTCGCAAAGTTTGCTTACGTACAACAATAAGAATTATCATCCCGAATTTCTCGTTTGAGTCTTAAGGTCGGTCTTATATTGATAAAGCTCTTGAAGGAGGAACTTATTAAAAGAAAGTAATGTTGGAGAACTTCACAAGTTTGTTCAAATAACTTGCGTGGTTTCGTGGTGTCGTTTTTTCTTATGCTGACGTGCTCCTTACACACTGAAAACTTTTAGTCGACCCACAGTTTGATCGGACTCGTATATCAGTATCGAAATGAATGGTAGTACGCACATGGCAACGATCAGATACTTAGTCGGTATCAGACCGACTAAAACTTTTGATTTAACTCACCATTTTCTGAAAAAAAAAGCAGTGGTCACTGCAAACTAAACAGTGGTTTAGATGGAAGCCCGGAAGTTGGAAGTAATTTATTATTTTTCCAGAAAATTGTGAATTCAATCGAAAGTTTTAGTCTGGTCTAATATCGGTCTAATACCTGATCGAATTACGTACGTACGTAATACTATTAATTTCCATATTGATCTATAAGCCCAAACAAATTGTCGGACGACTAAAAGTTTGCAGTGAGCGGCTACTCTAACCCGACACCGGTGACGACATTTATGTTCGTCACTCATCTTCCGTGACGAGGGTACTGCCGGGGCAGGTGAAACTTCCCGTAGGTACCATTTATGTAGACAAACTGACGGTTCTGCAGGCTTGACTTGTTGATCTATGTTTTACCAGACTACCGAGGCTGGTCGCGCATATCTATGCTAATATTATAAAGCTGAAGAGTTTTTTTTGTTTGCTTGAACGCGCTAATCTCAGGAACTTCTGGTCCGATTGGCAAAATTCTGTCAGTGTTAGAGAGCCCATTTATCGTGGAAAGCTTTAGGCTATTTTGATTAGGCTTTGTGCAGAAGTTCCTACGGGACGCGGGTGGAACCGATAGCAGAAGCTAGTCTTTCGTATATGTAAAGATGTGCACGCCATCTTTCAACAATAATCGATACTTAACTCTCAATGTGACTAAGAAATAGTGCTGGTAGCTTGAATTATAATATACATACTTCACAAGCCGGATTTTCAGGGTCCGGGGTAAGATAGCCTTTGTTCCTCGAGAAAAGTGTAGCTCTCCAACAATGTTCAAATCGGTTCAGTAGTTTCGGAGCCTTAAGGGAACAAACGAAAAAAAAATGTTCTCTGTATTATATTAGTATATAGAGCATTTTAGATGAACGTAAATGCACATTTCTATAACTATTTTGCGTTGCCTCACCCCTGAGCGTGTAGATATATTTTTTCGCATTTTCGGTTGGCTAAATGCTCTAATATGGAGTTTCCCACAATTGCTTGTTTTTAATGTACCGTGAGATTTATTGTGACATTCCACCCGTAAGAGTTATGTCTTAGGCTTATGTTTCCGTGATCTTTCGTTCATGGGAGAGTCACGAAAAATCGAAGAAGAAATATTTTCCACTGAATCTGAAAATTACGTTCCAATATGTTATTAAAAACCTGGCAATTTCTTAGAGTAGCTTTTACTAGCGGTTCCAATCGCGTACCGTATAAACAACTTCCTGCGCATGGGTAGTCCTTCTTCAATAAGAGGGCTACGTATCCTGAAAGGTTTTTTTCTTGAGATTAGCACGGTCAAGCATACAAACAGTTTAGCTTTAAAATATTAGTTTAGATTCAATATACAACAAACTTCCTTAACATGTTTTATGCTGCATCAGAATGTTCTGTTATCTGTTATCTGTTTTGTTACAGCCTTTTTTATCGTCCCACTGCTGGGCACAGGCCTCCTCTCACATGGAGAAGGATTGAGCATTAATCACCACGCTTGCTCAATGCGGGTTGGTGATTTCAGACTAAATAGTCCAGGTTTCCTCAAGATGTTTTCCTTCACCTTTTTATCAGCCATTGGTGTCCAATATATACTTAGAAAGTACATACAAACTTAGAAAAGTTGCATTGGTACTTGCCTGAACTAGAATCGAACCCACGCCCTCATACTTGAGAGGTTAGTTCTTTACCCACTGGGCCACCACGACTTGCTTCAGAATGTAGCAAAAGAAAAATAGTATCTAGGTAATTATTATTTGAATTCAGACATCTAATATAAATTCAACACCTGTCTTATTAATATTCATGTAGGATTCGAATAACAGAGATTTTGGTCCTTTCGGTCCCTTATCGTTTCATAAAGGACGGGGAGGACCAAAACCTTACGGGTCCCTGCGTCGGGACCTCCTTAATATTAGGAAATAATAGAGAACATTATTTGGTGCTTACTATAAGGGTTTGTCATGTTTATAGCTCGGCACAATCTCTCGGGAATTTTAAGAAGGAAATATTCTCGTTTAAGTACAGATTTTGTATATTTTATGTCAAAAAATACGATCGGGAAACGTATTTTCTAGAAATGGTAGGTACTATACTTTTAGACGTTCTTAAATGTTAACATTGAAAAATTGGATTATTTTTTTGGAACGTGATTACCAGGAACTACTTAACTAGTCTGTCTTGAAAAAAGTATTTTCAGTATCAGATAGCCTCCTTCGTGAGAACCACTTCACGCAGCCAGCTTTTGCATACTCACTAAGTAGGTACATATATCATCCTCATCATCCTTCGAGCCTATTTCCCAACTATGTTGGGGTCGGCTTCCAGTCTAACCGGATGTAGCTGAGTACCAGTGCTTTACAAGGAGCGACTGCCCTATCTGACCCCCTCAACCTAATTACCCGGGCAACCCAATACCCCTTGGTTAGACTGGTGTCAGACTTACTGGCTTCTGACTACCCGTAACGACAGGTAGGTACAGTCGTTATAATACTTAAAACTTAAAGATCGATTTTGATGGGATTTTCAGGGTAGTATTTTATAGGAGAATGTCATAAAACAGCTTAAAATATGTAAATAGGTAGTAACTTATATTTTTAAAGTGTTTTTTTTTTTATCTCGATATGCATCGTAATATTATGAGTCCTTTACCTACTATACTTCCTCATAAAATACCAATAAAATATAAATTTAAATGAAAGCACCTCCATTTCCGAGAGTTAATTATTTAATCATACTGAATACTGTTTTATTGTATATTATGACTTTATAAATACGCCAATGTTTCCTTATAATCCCTTCGGAGCGAGAATTCCCTGTAGCGATGTTATCAAAGAAAATGTTTAATAAAGCGTAATTGCCTTTCCCGCAGCTGGTTATTAATTACGGTGGCAATGGTCATATTTATGATGGGTACCAGCGCTGCGATTACTTTCGATACAGATTATGTTAAAAACTATGTGACCCAAAGGCTGGTTTTCATTTTGGTCAAAAATTAAGCATTGCCATCCAACGTGGCAATGCTGCCAGCCTCTTGGGTACACTCCCGGTGGGCAGCGATGAGGAGTTTTTTGATGCCATTTTATAATTGTAATATGAGTTTATTTTTAGGTCATGTAAATATGTACATATCATTATTAATTATTTTGTAAAGTAGATTTAAGTATTGTAATAAACCAAAAACTATGTTGTGGAAATTATTGTTGTAGTATAAACAAGTCACGGTGGCCTAGTATGTAGAGAACCTATTTCTCGAGTATAAGTATGAGTTCGATTCCAGGTCAGGCAAGTACCAATGCAACTTTTCCATGTTTGGATGTACTTTTCAGGATAGTTTTTTTTTATATTTATTGTAAACTGGCTTTCGCCCGCGGTTTCACCCGCGTCCCGTAGCCGGATGGTGATCAAAAACTATCCTAAAACATTCTCCCGGGTCTAAGTTACCATCCCTCTAATTTACAGCGCAATCGGTCAAGCCTTTTTCATTTTATGTCGTGACAACGGAAAACGGGTTTCATTTTTATATATATAGAAGATATGTAAATATCACCACTTAATAAAGTAAATTACGATACTTTCTAAGTATATATTCTCTCGCGATTCAGTTTTCTCGGTGCGACTCATTCTGAGCGACAAAAAATCTGTGGCGTGATTTCAGACGTCATCATTAAAACCTATTACGTGTCAATACCTAGTCATTTGTTTGCTGTATAATGCAGTAAGGCCCGGTACAGACCGACGGAAAAATTAAGCGCAAAATCCACTTACGCAAGCTCTTTGGGTCAATTTATAAATTAACTGGTGATAAATAAACAAATCACTAACAACTGTTAAAATTTAACCAAAAATGATAAAAGTTCCGTAGGTTTACACATTCGATCAATACCAGTTTAATTTTAACTGTTAAGAGGCTGACAGAACCCAAAACAAAATAAGTACGAAAGAGAAGCCTGTTGACGGGACTTTCGTAACGTTCGTAACATAATATAAATTTTAGCTTTAAAAACTTTTATTCGTTATTCCAAGAATTATTTACATAGTTATATACACAGATATTTACAACAAAAAAAAAACTATCCTAGTAAAACAAAAAAAAAAAAAAAATTACACTATATCTAAAAGGCGTCAAAAAATTCATTCCCATAGCTTTAAAATGAGTTAAGTAGTCAAAAATAAAAATCAACTAAGTTCTGTATTTTCATATGGATATGATACTGTTACAAATTTTATCAATGTACGTTGGCAATTAATACAGATATTTTTATCTTCTTTTTTGGAAAATCATTTTAAGAGGTAAGTATTTTTTTTGTATCGAGAAAACTTTTGGAGAACGTGTTTTGAATTTTACTGGGTTCTCGGAAATATGTTCAAGATTCATATATATTTTTTTCGTTTTAAAAAACTGTATACATTTGGTAAAAAAAATTGTTTGAGACAAGCTAACGGTATACATTTGTCTGTATACAAAAAAATTGTTTGAGACAGCTAATTTGGGTGTTGTCAGCGCCTTAACTGGTAACAAACAAGTGTGGTTCGTTTGTTCGGCAACCATCAGTGGGATATACTTCATTTATAGAACCAACAATATCACTGCAGAATTACATACGCAAATACCCGCACTGGGAGCTTTAACCGACACACATTTATTTGTTACTAGCTTCTGCCAGCGACTTCGTCCGCGTTAAATTTGGACTTTGTGCAAAGAGAGGAAGAAATAATAATCACCAGCCTATCCAATTATCTAAATATGTGCTTACCTAGCCTATTGGGATGAGTGAGAGTGTTATAAACGTCAGAGTAGACAAATATAATCAGAAAGCTCTGAACTGCTTAGCAATCGGAAGTTACACGTGTTATTGCGAGTCAACCATAAAATATAGACATATACTGTCGTGGGATATTTTTTACATAATTTAAAGGAGAACATTTCAGTCATACGTGGTTTCTATATAGCTTTAACCATTAAGGCTGCACATGCGACGGAAGCTTAAAAAATGGAGTAACTTTTCCCGTTTCTCCAACATTGCTCTTCACTGCTCTGCTCCTATTAATCGTAGCGTGATGAAAAGTATCCTATAACCTGCTCAGGAGTATGAAGAATATTTGTGCCAAGTTTCATTAAAATCCGTCGAGAAGTTTTTGTTTCTATAACGAACATACAGACAGACAGACAGACAGACAGACAGACAGACAGACAGAAAGACAGACAGACAGACAAAAATTTTACTAATTGCATTTTTGGCATCAGTATCGATCACTAATCACCCCCTGATAGACATTTTGGAAATATATTTAATGTACAGAATTGACCTCTCTACAGATTTATTATAAGTATATAGATAAAGTAGCTGTTCATCATGGTTACATTCAAAAATATAGCCCGTTGTTACTCGGGAATTGTGTGTGAATTCTGTTAGTTTTCAAAGGGGAATTTCAGTTGTTTGTAATTACTGACTCTTATTATGGTGTTCTAATTTTCGCACATTTTTATTTTATACTCTGTTTGAAAAAAAAAACTTTTATTTTTTTGTTTGTGCTAATCGTCATATTTTAATCAGTATAAGTATTAACGTATTTAATTTTATGTGATTATGTACGACACACCCTATATTTAGTAAAGACTAGCTGTTCGCCGCGATTACATCCACATCTAGACTGAACAACTTCCAGCACCCAGATGGAAAATAGCCAAAGTATTTATGTTTTTCTGAGGCTGTAAGCACTAAGTATGTTTTTAGCCTTTGGGCTGTATACTTTGCGAATCTTTCTTTGAATCCGTACAGTTATTTTCGCATTTTTATTATTTGTAAATCCATCTATTTTAAAATCACAAACATAAAACACGATTTAAATAATAAAACAAAAGGGATTTACGTTAATTCAGTCCGTTCTAAGATGTTGACAACCATCTTCTTTAATCTTAACTGGATTATAAGATAATACGGCTACTGGGAGATGTCGGAATGCTGTGTTATCTCGTTGTAATCCTTGCTTGCACATAGAAACTGTTCCTCTGAGCTGTATCCACTGACATCATAATATCACCCGCGTTTGTAAATATATTCCCGGAGATAGTTCAAAGGGTTTTGTGAAGTTTTCCTCAAAGATCTCTTTCAGAACACGATCCTACATTGCTTATCCATGGTTAGGACTGCAGAGACTGTGACCCTTGAGTTTGTTTTAGTGTATCTTCTCAAGCAAATACTGACTTTATCTTGCATTTTATCACAAGTTTACAGTGGTGTTAACATCCTATTTGCATAATAAAGGTCATTGTCCTTGCCCTTAAGTAAGAGAAGTAGAGAGAAGAGAGTAGAAGACTTGAAGTTTTTCGTAAATGCAATCAAACTTGCATCTTCTACATACCTAGCTGATCATTGTGATGTGCGCACTACCTACCATTCATCTCCATACCTACTGATTAATGAGCCCTATCAAACTATCGACTGATTTCAAGTTTGCAATGACTGTGCTCTTAACATAGTTTAAGTTAAGTATTGTATTAAAAACTAATTATCGTTACAAAGTTACACTTTTTTAAATATTCCTCATTGAGCCTTTTGTATACCAAGGCCGCGGTAACTCTTTCGAACAATCCCGCATCCCCGGATCGTCACATACACCTTAAAACAAAATTAACACATTCCGTTAAAACATTATACGTGTACGAATTTCACGGCTTTAAATATGAGATAAAGCAATAAAAGCTAATGACGTCATGGCATTTGTGTTGCAAACATTAGGGAGCACTGGCAACACTGTTAGGCGGATTTTAATGAATGCAGTGTAATTATTTTAGTTTGGGCGGGCAGTGTTGCCATCATTTACGGAACATCCCGTAATGAGGGGGATTTTCTGTTTATTTCGTTTGTGAAATTAAATGTGGCTCGGGGATCTGCGTATAATATTGACGAAGGATTACAATTACAATTTACGAAAGAGCGTCACTATTTTTTATGGAAAACAAACGAATAATGCCTTTTGTATAAGTTTATGTTATTTTAAATATTAGTCTTTTGTATCATAGTAAAACTGTCTTTAGACCGCGTACACTGCTGACTAAACTGACAGTTTGTAAAACTGGCCAATGCCATATGTTTGATTTTATTTATGAAAGCAACTAGCTATCAGGGTTCTTGAATACATCCTGTTGTTAGGAGAACCGCCCTTCTGTCACCAGCGAAGTCTTAGTAACAGGTTCCCATGTTACCCTTTAGTTGAGGAACCCTAATTTTATGTACGATACCATATAATTCTTTGTCAAGACGCTGCAAAGTAATTGAAATCTAATCGTCTAAGTTTGGGACAGCGTTTCAATAGCGGTGTACTCGAAAATTTAATAAAAAGGTATTAGCGTGGGAAAACTCTCAAAACGCAATTGGAGTCTTTTGCGACCTCTCCAAAGCTTTTGATTGCGTTCAACATGACACACTTTTACGCAAATTACGTTATTACGGCGTTCAAAACGGAGCTTTAAACGTCATAGAATCATATTTAAATCATAGATTGCAATGCGTAGACATCAACGGTGTCAAATCTTCAGGCCTACCAGTTCAATTAGGCGTGCCGCAGGGTTCTATTCTAGGTCCTTTCTTATTCTTAGTGTATATAAATGATTTACCATTCCATTTGAAAAATATATGTGATGTAGTATTATTTGCAGATGATACATCTCTCATTTTTAAAGTTGATAGGAATAGAGAGCAATTTGATGACGTGAACAATGCACTCTCCTTAGTTACGCACTGGTTTACAACAAATAATTTAGTTCTTAATGCTAAAAAAACCAAATGTGTTAAGTTCACCTTGCCTAATGTAAAACACTTAGGACCTAATATTATCCTAAATAATGAAGTTCTTGAAACTGTGAAGTCAACAGTGTTTCTGGGAATAACAGTTGATGCTAAGCTACAGTGGGGCTCACATATATCTAGCCTCGCGGGCAGGCTTAGTTCTGCTGCCTACGCCGTCAGAAAAGTAAGACAATTCACTGACGTAGACACAGCTCGACTAGTCTATTTTAGTTACTTTCATAGCGTTATGTCCTACGGTATTCTACTGTGGGGCAAAGCTGCAGATATTGAAAACATTTTCGTATTACAGAAACGAGCTGTTCGTGCAATATATAAGTTAGGTAGCAAGCATTCCTTAAGGGAACTTTTTAAAGAAATAGGTATCCTTACTGTGGCATCGCAATTCATCCTTGCTAACATATTATACATTAGGCAGAATATTCATCACTACACCAAGAAAAGTGATGTCCACAGTATCAACACTAGGAACAAGCATAAACTGTGCGTACCCATTCACAGGCTTCACAAGGTACATGGAACATTTATGGGGCTTGGTATTCGATTTTATAATAAACTTCCTCAGTCGTTTTTAGAATTGCCTTTTGATAAATTTAAAGTACAGGTCAAATCTATTCTGTCGAAGAAAGCTTATTATACAGTTAATGACTACATAAACGATAAGAATAGTTGGTCCTCATGTTAAACACTGGACAGCTTCAAAAGTTATCATTATAAGTTGATGTGATTTATATTATTTTATACGTGACATTTTTTTATTTTTATGTATACTGACAATAACCATCATCGTTCTGTTTTTACGATGAGTTGTTCCTCAATTTTGTATATGGTTTACTAGCGACTGCGAATCTATTAGTATTAACTCGTTTGTCGTGTAGCTGCAAGTCGTCATGCTCCCTTAGACGGTATTGCTTGCGGTAGCGTCGGTGGTCGGGTTGCCTCCCTCCCTCAAAAATGTGCGAGGGGGGCGATGGCTGATCCTCGCGTTATGCTCGTGAACGGGTGCTGCTTGTGGTACCAGGTCGTCTTGCTGACTACATATTTGTACACCCGTAATATACCTAATGTATATGACTTTTGGTTTGAACGGTAGTCCTAGTTCACCGTTTTCATTGTTTATGTTGTTATTTATAAAATTTTTTCATAAAAACTGTTTGACATGTCGGTGGGTACACCCTAAACTATATCTATCTTCACTGAATGGAGGCATTATATTTTTTATATTTTTCACTCATTTTTAATACCTTTCTTTTGTAACTGCTTGAGTAATAGGTATGGGTAAGGTGTGTACTAGCCAACATGATTAACTATTTGAATTGATTTTATATACAAATTTATGTATACAATGTTGTATAGTGATATTTTAATATTTGTATACGGTTCATCAAACCATACAGACAGAATTGTGTTGCTGGGGAGTTTGTTCCACCACTTCTTCTTCCCAGCAAAAACACATAGGAAGTGGTGAAGGGCGGGCGTTTTGGGGGCTGTCTTTTGTAAATTGACGTTCGAAAAGTGCTGATTTTCAGCCTACTTTGAATAAATGACTTTTGATTTTGATTTTGATTTTGATTTTGATTAGGAAGGCGAACCAGCTTTCAGTGGACCGATGTGGACAGGTTTCACGGAATAATGAAAAGTTTTATTTCGATACAAGGATTTTATGAGGAACAGGTGATTTATATTCTTATGTTATGTATGTGGAAGTTTGCAAGCAAGTATTGGATTAGTTTACATACATATGTATATCCTTGTCACTGTCTCACGCTAAAACTAAGTAAGGATTTTCATTCAACTTTGCAGTAATATAACTTGTTACATCGGAATGGCATATAGGGACGCGGGTGGAAACGCAGGTGAAAACTATTCAGGCGATAAAAAAATCTTAAATAATTTAATTTGCTCTTACATAATATATTTGGTTGTTAAATAAGGTCACCAATTTATTACGTACCTATTATGTAGGTATGTACTGTATATAAGTACTGCCTCGTTGGTCTGGCTGTCGCAAGTGCGGCTGCTGACCACGAGGTCTCGGGTTCGGTTCCCGAGTCGGGCCGAAATCGCTTTGTGGGTTTTAGAAGACTTTCACAAAGCAGCCCGAAGCCTGGAAGTTGGCGATTGATACACCCGTGCATCGGAGGACAAATGTCGGTCCTGCGCCTGATCTCTCTCCGGTCGAGTCGGATTGCTGTCCCATCGGGCTATGAGAGCGAAGGAATAGTGAGTGCACCTGTGTGTGCGCAAATGCTTATGTACTATAATATGTCCTGCGCAGTTGGCTAATCTCCTTACATGAGAACAGCCGCCGTGGCCGATAATCGGCTAGGAGGACATCATCACTGTATGTACTTACATATTTAATTTAATTAAGGGGTAAATGCATTATTTGCAATTGTCATATGTTTGCCTTTTATTTTACAAAGGAATACTGTAATTAATTCCTATGTGTTTTTGCTGGGAAGAAGTAATAGCGCAACGAACTCCCCAGCAACAAATTTCTGTCTGTATGTTAGAAGAATCTTTCAATGTTGTATAAAGTGAATGGCCGTTTCTAAACATTCAATAGTATAATACAGTTGTACGTGTAGATACACGTGCAATGATCCCGCGGTTTAATTAAACTGACGGCCGAAGATTGACTGACGCTAACTCATTCTACGCGAAACACTAATATGATGACCGAAACGCGAACACTAATAGGATTTATGAACGATTGCCACTGGTGGAAACTAGTGTACGTAGAAATGATATGGTTCACCATTATAAAGTTTATTTTCAAGCACCAGAACTTGTCGAAGTTTCTGCGTAGTTTAGACATTGCGAGCCTTTATGGAATTACTTACCAAATTCTAAAAAAAGTGCTAAGATATTCCCTGCAAGTCAATTGCTAACAATTTTTTTTTTAGAAAATCATGTCTCCTGTGAAACTTTCCATCCGGCCGTACTTAGTGTTCGCACTGGGTTGAGTATGTGCATTACCGAATAAACTGACAGTACCGGCAGCGATAGGTTGATCATCAGTACGTCGATTCTATAAAATCTCATATTTCACTTCGACATCACTCTCACTTCGCATTCGTTCTAAAGGTAGAATTCCGTGGACGCGACAATAGTCAACCTATGAAAATGTATGGCACCGTTGCCGAGGCCCGTGACAGTCGCGCGCGGCCGACGAATTTCGTAAGCTGCTCCCGGCATTGTCAACAATTTAATTCTGGTTTTACAAAAATTCTATAGATGTTATTAAGCGCTAGACCATGTTGAGAAGCGTACGGCCGCGAGCGGCTCACGAAATTCGTCATCCGCGCGCGACTGTCGCGGCCCTCGGCAGCGGTGCCATACATTTTCATAGGTTGACTTTTGTCGCGCGCGGCTGCGACAATCGCGACCCACGGAATTGTACCTTAAAGTTTCGTGATTGACATTGTCAAACTACACTAGCGCTACACTTTCGAGCGTGTTGACAAGTTGAACTAAATTAAAATCGAGATTTTGACAGATCTGTCAAAATCTGTCTATCTATAGGGGAGGTAGGAGAGAGATGGGCAGTTGGGAGACATGATCAAATCAGAATAAAAGGGGGGTCCTTTTATTCTGATTTTATCATAGTTTTGTTTTTTTTTTATTGGGTAGTTTACGTTACCGACTGGTAACGGTGTTCATCCATAGACTATCTGTCATTTCTGTGAGTTGTCAAGAACAAACACTCGTAAAAGTACTTAAATATTTTGTTGCGGTTTCGGATCGTTATAAAGAGAAAACTAATGAAAGGTATGTGTATTTTCTATTATTAATTATTGATTGTCAAAATCTCCAGTTACAATTATAGTAAGTCGATGCAATCCACACCTATTATACCTTTAGAAGTCGTGGTGGCCTAGTGGGTAAAGAACCAATCTCTCGAGTGTGAGGGCGTGGGTTCGATTCCAGGTCATGCAAATACCAATGCAACTTTTCTAGGTTTGTATGTACTTTCTAAGTATATCTTAGATACCAATGGCTGATATAAAGGTGAAGGAAAACATCTTGACGAAACCTGGACTATAAAGTCTGAAATCACCAACCCGCATTGAGCAAGCGTGGTGATTAATGCTCAATCCTTCTCCGTGTGAGAGGAGGCCTGTGCCCAGCAGTGGGACGATAAAAAAAAGGCTGTAACAGTAACAGTAACATACCTTTAGAAGAGAGTACTACAGCAATAGTTAATGGGCCCCACGTTTTTATTTTAGTCTAATATGACCGGGACCACCTACGTAGGTTGACAGGTAAGTAACTATTTTTTATTTTCTAGTTTTCAGTGCACATAAGATAAAACCGTTTAACTTAAAAGTTTTTTTACCGATTTTTTTTTTATAAACTAAGTCAAAAGTGTCCAATGCTCCCTATGGTAGGGAGGCTTGGACATACCATGTAATGTATAATTTGTAATTTTTTGTTCTTCTTCGTCAGTGAAAATTTGTGAGGTTATAAATCTGCGCGAAAAATCCTTTATAGAATCTTGTTTCAGGTACCGTTGCCAACTTGATCTAGGGACTCCTAGGGAACCTCTTGACACCTCTTGTATTGCTCGTTATATTAAATCTTTAGGAATTTCCCGTCACAAACCATTCTTTTTGAATTTAAACTGCATCTTTCTGTAATTGACAATAGTTAAAAATCCTCAACTGAACATAATAGGCGTTGCGCATGCCCAAACCACCCGCAAGTCTAGATGCCCATTTCTCCCTCTGTATACATTTTCGATATAAGTTACCGGTATTTTTTAGAATCTACGTATTTAGGCTTGGATTTCAGTTTAATTTATAGATAAGTAAATAAACAATAGATTAATAGTGCACATAAGATAAAACCGTTTAACTTAAAAGTTTTTTTACCGATTTTTTATTTTCTGCTTTTTAGTAGGGGGGCTGTGCCATTTTGTGCCGGCGGCCATATTGGATTTAATTAAAGGTGTATACAAAATTTCAGACCAATCGGTTGACAGGAAGAGGGTGAAATTTGAATTACTAAATTTGATCCAAGAATAAATAATAAAACAAACGGGGTGAGCTAAATAAAACCGTTTAAATATCTCGTAATGTTGAAACTGATTGTAATTTTTAGGAAAGCTCTTTCATTATATCTAGCCGAACATAAGAAATGGCAATAAAAGTTGATGATCTGTAAAATCTGATTTTTTATGCAATAAATTGTGAAAAAGTGCCCATCCCTCCCCTACCTCCCCTAAAGTATGAAATGACATTTCGAATCGAAGTGAAATGCGAGTTGTTGTTCGAATTTTATAGAATCGCAGGGCAGGTCTTCAGGAATAGGCCACGCCACCATAGTGGCGGTAAGTCCCCTCTTTGAGGAGTGGCTCGGGAGGAGTCACGGCGCCCTCACGTACCGCATGACGCAGGTCCTCACCGGACACGGTTGTTTCGGGAGGTATCTGCATCGAATCGGTCGTGAGGAGGCGCCCGGGTGTCACCACTGTGCGGATAGCCCCGAGGACACGGTGGACCACACAGTCCAGGAGTGCCCTGCGTGGGAAGGGCACCACCGGGTCCTCGTCGAGGCTTTAGGCGGCGGCGACCTCTCGCGTCCGGCCCTGGTTCAAGCCATGGTCCGGGGCGAGAGGGAATGGGATGCCGTCGCCTCCTTCTGCGAAGCAGTCATGCTCGAGAAGGAGGCGGCGGAACGTCAAAGAGTTCGCACCTCTCATCTCGGCCGCCGCGCTGGAGCAGGTAGACACCACGGGCGCCGGGTGTCGCGAGACGACTCCCGGCCACCGTAGGCGTGGGTCTGTGGGCGGTGAGTTCGGGTGGCTCATCGCTCATGTCTGTTTTTAGACAACAGACCCGTGTCGGCGGCGCGCGTTGTTCCACGCGCTCCTCAAAGAGATGTCAGCAACCCTAGCGGGGCCCAGCAGGGCCAAGGCCTGCCGGGGCTGAGGGTTGTTCGAAAGAGGTACCGCGGCCCTAGCACATAAGAAGGCCTACGACGGAACACGACGGCTTTTAGTCAGTAAGAGTCTGACACTCCCTCACCGCTGCTAACCCACAGCGGGAGGGGTCATTTGATGATTTTTACGTCGTTAAAAAAAAAAAAAAAAAGGTCTTCAGGAATCAGCAGTAATTAGAAAAAAATCCAAATGAATGTTCACTTGACTTCGTCTACATAAATAAATACATTATCTGTTCGCGAATACCTTTAAATAATAAATGTTTATTTTAATTAGGGTTCCGTACCTCAAAAGGAAAAAACGGAACCCTTATAGGATCACTTTGTTGTCCGTCTGTCTGTCTGTCTGTCTGTCTGTCTGTCAAGACCCTTTATCTCAAGAACGCGTAGACGTATCAAGCTGAAATTCACATGAAATACTCAGGTCTATTGTCCCTTTAAGCTGTGAAAATATCAAACTTCTAAGACAAGCCAATCAAAAGATACAGCCGATTATGTCGATATTTTCAACAAATTTTCGACACTCGCAAAGGAATCAAAACCTACGGGATACTTCCCGTAAACTCAGAATCTTGAAATTTGGCATGAAGCATTTTCATATAATGCAAATATAGGAAAAATTGCGAAAATCACATTTTTTTAGTTATATGATATAATAAAAATATTTTAATAAAATGAAACTTACTACCTTATTTCTCACGAACGAATAAAGGTATCAAATTGAAATTTATATCAAATACCTAGGTCTACTGTTCCTTTAAGCAGTGAAAAAATCAAACTGCTAAGTTAACGCGATCAAAAGATACAGCAGTTTATACCAACACCTAGACGAATTTCCGTCACACGCTAGGGAATCAAAACCTACAAGGTACTTCCCGTGAACTCAGAATCTTGAAATTCGGCACGAAGCAACGTTATATAGTACAGATAAAGGAAAAATTGCGAAAATGATAAATTTAAAGTTACATAAAATATTAAAATATTATTTTTGCTTACATGACATAACATATTTTTTTAATAATTATAAACTTACTACCTACCCTTTTTCACATGACCGCGTATAGATATTAAAGTTGAAATTCATATCAAACACTTCTTAAATCTAATTGCCTCTAAACTGTGAAAAATTTTAAATCATTCAAAGGTCATTGGGCACCTTAGCATGGAAACGAACGAAATATAGCATAGTATAATGATATAAGGCTCTGATTTACTATGGCGTTAGTCGCATCAACGTGAGCCATGGGAATCTAGAGAAAATCAGGTTTAAACATCAAAAATTTTCCCTACTTCAATGGTCAATTTAAACGACCAAATGGGATGGATTCGAGTAACTATTTTTTATAGTAAAGGGTATACTCGCCGTTTATGCCCATTGTAATCAGGTCAGGATCTGATGATGGAAACCTTGAGAAATCAAGGGCAACTTTCTGAAATTGTAGGCACGCATAGGGTTAAAACTTGATTCTCAGATATATGTCTGATTACACTGTCAAACAGTGTTTAATTTTCACTGGAAAGTTAACAATTAAGACTTTTTACAACAAAAAAAAAAACAACTTCCCAAACCTCAATTCTCTCTAAACCTCAATACGACTGCTACTGCGGGTATAACTGTGGTGTTATTTTTATGTATGCTGGGTGTGGATGGACCCAAACACTGAAATAAAAAAATACTATTTACAAAAGAAAAATAAACCGACTTCATGAAACAGTGAAAGGGACAAAATACAACTTTTGGCAAGGCTCTAAGAACGTAAAGCCAGCGTGCCCGAATCCTTCTTTGTAGCAGTCGCTGTTACAAGTCAATGTAAGTGGCCGACAGGTGGATTTGGCGAGTGGAAAAAGACTTGAAATTAGGGCTTGTGAGATGATTAAACAACTCAATAAGAAAAGATCTCATTCCCGCAATGGCTGCTATAACCCAAGTTAGAAGGGAATTCGCATCACCTCCTATAAAATAAGCTCTAACACAAGGTAATTGATATAAATAGTAAAGGAGTTCCCTGAACTATATCTTATCTTTATAATAGATCCCGCAATGCCAATCAAACCTATCCACGTGGAAAGCCCTCGTCAATACGAATAAAATAAGCCTAAACACGTGGTAGTTGCAGCATACTGTTCAGGAGTTCCCTCGATTCGCTTTGGTCTCCATAATCAAATCAGCTCCAAAACTTCACTGTTTCGCAATTCCCTCAAAAATACACCCGCATGTCTGGTTTTGACTTGATGCGTGCCTACAATATTCGAGAGTTGCCCTCGATTTCTCGAGGTTTCCAGATCCTCATGAGGTCCTGGTAATCCGAATTGAGATCTTCCTTCTTTTTGAAAAATATTTTAACAATAAAAACTGTCATTGTGACCTGTACAATTCAAAAAACTGCTTGTTTTTTTATGTTCTTCAAACGATCCTGTACATTCTTCTCCATGGAATTTTAATAAAATATTTATATTGAATGAAACGTCATACTATTCCCCATAATTTAAAACTACTTTCATTCGTGTCCGCCACTTTTTGCAAAGCGGGTCAGATATGCCCAATGACCTTTAAGACATAATTAGTTATTTTCAATCAGATATCTGAATGATGACTATAAAATGTTGTAAATTAATAACTTTATTAAAAAAACTTTTACAAATAAAAAATATTAACTATTTTGACTCTCACGAAAATAACATAACTATGATTGTTCTAAACTGAACGGTTTGCGCGAGAGTCACTTTTTATCTATACAGGATTTGTACGGAACCCTCGGTGCGCGAGCCCGACTCGCACTTGGCCGGTTTTTTTTTTAATTCCGCAACACCGTCTTTCTTAACTTTGTGTCGTTAGTAATTTCGTGTTTTAATGTAAATACCGTCAAGCAAGGGGTGCGTCTATATTTGTTGGCAACTTTTTCCATTCCGTTATAATTCGGCTGATGAGCTTATCTCAACTTGTTTGAAATCCTTTCGCGTTTGGTACAAAGACAAGCTGAATAGCGACTGTTAATAAAACATTAAATTCAAATTATCATTTACTTCCCACCGGGAGAAATGATACCTATCTCAAAATGTTTCTATGATGAAAAGGCCGCAGAGAGAGATTTTCTTCGAAGGAGGTTGTCAAATAAAAATTCAACCCAGGACTGATCTGATGCTGCAAGAATTTACTTCATTCACTATGAAAACTCTTCGTAGGATTTGTTTTTCTGCAATAACATACATAAAAGATAGAAAACATCCAAAAATAGACGCAAACACTGGATTAAGCTGAAGGTTGTAGGCGGCCGAAGGTTGATCCCTATTGTGTCCTGTTAGAGACGTCTGATTGGATCGCAAATGAGGATTGAACAGACTACTCTAAGAATATAATGCACTAGCCGTTTCTCCCCGGTTTCACCCGCGTCCCGTGGGAAGTACTGCCCGTACCGGGATAGAATATGTTACTCGGGAAGAGTGTAGCTTTCCAACAGTGAAAGATTTTTTCAAATCAGTTCAATAGTTGCGGAGCCTTCAGGGAACAAACAAAAACATGTTTTCTCTGTATATATTAACATTGTACGTTCCTTTTGATTAGTTTCAACACAAACTACATCACTTTTTAATGTGCAAATAAAGCCTTTTCCAGACGACCTCCTTATAACAACATTTAGAATGAACTCGAACAAGCAACCAACAGTTGGTTGAATAGAAACAGCACAAAAGTTCGCAAACAACAATAGAACAACAACAGAAATGAAAACACTTGGTTTGCGGCATCCGATCGTCAAACAGAATAATATATTTTGGATAAATACCAGTGAAACAATGTGGGCCGCCTACTCGTCATTGTGAAACGGTTACACAAAAGCTTATAGTGGTCACTAAGGATTATAGAATAAATGGTTTAAGTTACAATATGTTAGCTATGTGTCTATTTTTAGCCACTGATTAAATATATTTTTTGTTGTTGCCAAGAGGATTAGAGCGTTTTCACAATAGACTTTGTCGCACGTAAACGTTCGTCGTTTCCACGCGCGACTCATTCTGAGCGGCAAAAATTCTCAAAATGCTGTTCAAGCTGTTATTGTTTAAACCGGTAGGCCCGAATATAAACTGCGTTGCGGAAGAACTGATTGAATAAAATACTTTTATTTGCATTGGAAGCCCGCAAGTGTGGAAATACCTACTGTTACTTGCTGTTAATTTTCACCCACCTATTTTTGACTCATCTAAAACAATAAACGTTCAAATGTCACCCATATCAGAGAACGTAACCTCATTGTTCACCGCACTTATCACTACAGAATGTTATGACGTCACCCGTGACATGTGTTGCTACCAAGTTGCTAACCTTTGTAAATTCGTTGATGAAAAGCTATTCCACCCACTCAGGAATGAGTTGAATGGTCGCATACGTTTCATTGTACGTGACTCCTATCTTGATAAATAGCACTCCATTACATAAACGTTCACATCATCATAAAATAAACTTTGATCCTTTCCATTTCGCTTTATATAAAAAATAAGATAAATATAAGAAAGGTTCTCTGTAGGTACGTGTTTGGCACGTTTCATTTATCTAATAATGAAATCTTTTGTGGCTGGTTAAGATTTCTACAACTTTGAAAATCAAGATGTGAGACGATTTGTAACTGGATTTGAAAAGGGTTGCCACTTTATTAGTTGGCTTAAGAGTGCCCGTACAGTGCAGACAGTCGACCGAAAACTTGATTCCGATCAAAGTTTTCAGTCAGTCTGATACCGGCTAAGTACCAGATCTACGTCATGACCGTACCATTGATCTTCATACTGATTTATGAGCCTAAACAAACTATCGGCTGCCTGAAATTCTGCAGTGTGCGGGTACCAAAGTAAAATAATTGCAATGGAACCTCGGGCTTTGTGTAGCAGGGAATTAATGTGGGTCTATATTCACGGCCCGCAGACCTGTGGAGACCCTCGCTCAGTTTTAAGGTGACCTAGGCCTGAGGCTAGGCAGGTAATATGGAGCCTAGCCTTGTACCACCTATGTTGGGGTCGGCATCCAATCTAATCAGATGCAGCTAAGTATCAGTTTTAAACATAACGCCAGATTGCTCGGGCTACCCAAGAGGTACACATTGACAAAACTGGTCAGACATTCCGGCTTCTGACTACCGTTAACGACTGCCAAAGATGTCCAAATATCCAAATAAAAGTTGCATTAGTAATACCCTGACCTGGGATCGAACACACGTTCATACTTGAGAGGTAGGTTCTTAACCCACTAGGCCACCACGTCATTACATAGTATAAAACAAAGTGGCTTTCTCAGTCCCTATATCAATTTGTGCACTTAAATCTTCAACTACGCAACTGATTTTCATGCGATTTTTTGAAATAGATAGATTGACTGAAGAGGAAATGTATAATAACGTCCATTAAATTGTGGGGAAGTACTGATACACCGCCGCGAAGCAGGGGCGGTTTGCTAGTAACATAAAGAAACATGAAAATTATTCCCTCCGAAATCTTTGGATTCTAAACTCGTGTAATTACAAAGTAGGGCCGTTAGCAATTTGCTGTACATGTGAATAATAAATAACATTTGTTCGTGATTGGATGCAATTAGCGAATCGTGGACGGTACAGCCAGCGTGGGTTTTGGACCTGGTCATCATGAGCTCGTTACGCGTCTCTTTTTTTCTATATATTTAATATTGGTAATCTAAATATTTTCAGCTACAAATGTTTACAATAAAAATTAAAACTATCCTAGCAAAAAACTAAACAGCGTCAATAAATTCGTGGCCATCGCTGTACACATAAATTACATAACAACAACAAAATGTTCATCAAAATGCATTTAACGTAAAATGCGTGACTTGACAATACTTGTAAAATATCCACAAACTCCGTTCACCAGTTACCCGCCTACATAACTTCAGCACAAATTATTATTCCTGTTACCACAAAATTCTTCCTCATTTTCCCCTCGAGGCTAATTTTTTTACCTTTTAAACCAACAGGGTCGGAATGTTCGCATTCTTGACTTCCAATCATACTAATATTTTTCCCGCACTATGTTGGATAACTTTATTAAAATTCAGAATTACAGCTTACCACATGAATAAAATTTTAATGAAATGTTCAAATTAAATTCGCCTTTAAAATTAACTGATTCGGAGAAAATTCGTGTTATTTCATTAAAATGTAAACCAAATTACTAACTTTATTCATTAAGTCAAATTATTGCAGTTGAAAAACATTATACTATTTGCTTTACAATTTACTTTTACTGGAAACCCAAGCTGGCAAGTTTAGAAAAATAATAATACAAAACGCTCGTACTTCAATAACGTAAACTGCAGAGGAGACGAGTCAAGATAAAGTAAAAATGCCGAGACTAAGAGATACCTCCTCATTAGGAGTTTGTAACTCAAGTTATTTATGATCTGGTTGCAGCAACCAGCCAGTCAGAACAGAAAGTTCCGACCAACTACCAATCAAACCGTATCGCTGAAGTAAGAAAAAAAAACAAAAGAGTTAGAATTTCTGCTGACTGACACAATTCGAAATGTCAATGGACCCCCAGAATTTGATATTGACTTTAAGCCTCGAAGACCAATAAGTGTAAGACAAGGAGTAAGGAAAGATGAGCGGAGATGCCATAATGCAAGTAGGTTAAGCGCCTTCTTCTAGGTCAAATTCGTACGATGGGCAATATGGGCATGACCAAAACGATCAGTTACGAGTGAACTAACGAGGCTTTCGGGTTCTTTGAGACATCTGTCAACGAGTTTTAGTATTACAAAAAAAAATCGGTATCAAAGAAGGCGTGTAAGGGTGAAAACAGTAACGTTTCTCGTCTCCCACGCACCTGAATTTTTGCACGCTACGCTACGCTATTATGGCACCTCCGCTAGTCATTTTATTCTCCAAGGAGTAAGGCAATTGTTATCAAAGGACACGTAAGCTTGGACCTCAGCTGAATGTGCACAAATGTTAAATTCATACCTTTTACTGAATTCAAACCCCTATCTAGCACTCTTTAAATATTAAAAATAACTTTAGGGACCTCGTAGACTGCGAACTTTTAGTCGGCTGATAGTTTGATCGTCCTCATAATTAAAGTATCAAGATGATTGGTAATGCGCACATTACAGAAATCAGGTATTCGGTCAGTACTCTGATACTGTCAGTCAGTTTGCTGACTAAAACTTAATTGAATTCACGATAACCTTAAAACAGCCGTTTCCAATCACCTATCTATTGTTTTGCTTAGTAGTTATAGAAAGACGTAATTTGTATGGGTTTAATGTCAACATTCTAGCCTTAGTACCAACAGATGGAATATTGATAATGGCCGTAACAAAAATGACTGTCTATCGGCCGACAGTAAAGTCTGCAGTGTACGCAACGTCTCTTAGATTGGAGAAAATAGCATCATATTTTATTCATCCAGATCTTATTTTTTTAGGCCCGCGACCGTGAAAATTTCAGATGTTTTTCTAAATTGATAAATTCCCTTTTGACTCTCTTTCAAAATGAAAGCAAATCTCAAATGCCTGTGTTTTAACGCAGACTTCATTATTATGACTTTAGCCAGTTCTGGCTGTGTTCAGAAAATCTGCATTGATAAGGCAAGAGAAAACCCAAATTATTCATGATTTGTCTAGCTGTCATAACGTTCGCTCACAAAAGTTGCAATTTCACGTGCATTTGAAAAAATAAATGTTCGCAAGCAAATTGATACTGTTTGCTACAGTTTGTAACTGGTAGTATTGAGTAGACCAGAAGAAACATTTTTGAGCGTCGCAGTACCATAGTGAAATAGTCTAACAAGTGGAGGTTCGTACAGTCAATGAAAGTCTAGGGGCGGCTACCACGCCAGCTATACAGGAGAGCTATATAAGCTACCCGCGAGCTTTATTGCTTCAACTGCAAACTTTAACGTTTGCGAACATCTCGGTCCACAATATTGTTGGACATTTATCTCTTAACTTTTAGACATAGCTTCTTATCTGTAAAGGTGCTTTTTGAAAGTTAGTTGCCGACTGAACTGTCGACCGTACTTCCAGTGACTGCATGAAATCAGTAGACATATTGCACGTGCAGTTGCGGCATGTGCGGTCCGTTGCAGTATTTAGCCACCGTTCAAAATGCACCTGTATAAGGACATGCTTGAGGACAAATAAGTATGATTCTGTTAATCTTAAACCTCGCGTGACCAGATGGGTGGCCTATTTTTGACAAAAGAATCAGCATTGTCATACAACGTGGCAATGCGGCCAGTCTTCTGAACACGTTGCCAGAAGACATGGATGCGGAGGAGTACTATGAAGAAAAAAGAAGGGTTCCGTACCAGAGCAAAAATGAGCAAAAAAATCACGTTTGTTGTATGGGAGTCCCCCAAAATATTTATTTTATTCTAGTTTTCAGTATTTGTTGTTATAGTGGCAACAGAAATACATCATCTGTGAAAATTTAAACTCTCTAACTATCACGGTTCATGAGATACAGCCTGGTGACAGACGGACGGACGGATAGAGGAGCGAAAACAATAGGGTCCCGTTTTACTATTTGGGTACGGAACCCTAAAAATTAAGCCATATTTAAGCATCAGCTGTTCTCCGTGGTTGCGTTCGCGCCCTGGGACTTCCCGTACCTGGCTAAAGGCAGCCTTGTCCTTCTCAAGCTCTAGTCCAGCTGTGTACTTTTAAATCGCAGCAATCGAGCTAAGCGCATAACAATGTTAGTAGGTAAAGATGATGAAATGTTAACTTTGATAGGGGATTTTCCACCAGGTCTTAGATCAGGTAGTAAACAAAAACAATGTAACTAAAACACATTAAGGTAGGCTAAGCTAAGCCTGGGTGTTAGAGCCTCGTTAATCAATCTTAATGAAATAGCAGCACAAAGTTGCACGCACCCCACCTGGTGCTAATGATCTGTTTACTCGATATCTTATTTGCATTTCGTAGTTTTGTATGCTATTACAAAAAGATATCATTTGTGTTAGACACTGATCACCTAGAAGGTATACCCTGACAAACAAAAAAAAATGCATATATCAGTGCAGTCGTCTTTTAGTAACTGGTGAACTAAAATAATAAAAACCAAACAAAGATCCCGACCAATTAAGAACCTCATTCTTTTTGGAAAGTCAGTAAAAACCCTATCGTCATTCCTATTAACAACGACAATCAAATTATCATTCAACAATTTTAAGTAGACCTCTGTAACGTTTATTAAGTAATACATGCCATAGTTTTGCTTACATCAGCCGGCCGGACCCTCGCTAATATATTTCACATGGGTTAGTACAATTCCTTAATATCAGCCTGACCTTACCTCTCTCAGTAATCTCAAGGTTCCAAATGACCTCTGCAACAAAAAACATTCAGACAAAGGTTATTTAGCTTCTGATTTACGGTACCCCTGGCTTCAGGACTTAAGCCTGATCATAAATCAATGTTGCGTAAACATTTTGTGGGCAAATTGGTAACTTACTGACTAAAATATGTGCTTTGTAAGGTTAAAACAAGCTTATTGACTTATTCTTAACTAGCCGTTTTCCCGCGGTTTCACTCGCGTCCCGTGGGAGGTACTGCCCGCACCGGGATAAAATGTAGCCTATGTTACACGCAAATAATATAGCTTTCTAATGGTGAAAGAATATTTAAAATCGGTCCAGTAGTTTTTGAGTTTATCCATTACAACCAAACAAACAAAGTTTTCCTCTTTATAATATTAGTAAAGATAACTGCGAATGAATTGGTTGTACACTAAGCTATAGATATTTTACTTCATGAAAGCGGGTGAGCCGCTTGTGTGTGTTACATACGCACATTGTCTTTGTATGAGTCGGGGACTCGGCCAGTACTGAGCGCACTTGTGATTACGCACACAAAAAGAACATGCATGTAGCTATTAAAGGTACGTTTTGAATGCCAACTGCCGACTGCATTAAATCGGCTGCAGCTGCACTACTGGTTTTGGATCGAAGCGGCAGCAGCACGTGCAGTCGCCCTTAGATATCAATTGTTTTCATGCAGTCGCGGCATGTGCGGTCCAGCAGTTATAGTCGGGAGCTAGCATTCAAATTTAAATTTAACCCACACAAGTAAGGCTCACCTACTTTCATTGAAATAAAACAACCGTTTAGGTAATTTCCTTAGACTAAGCTATCAAAATTGGGCAGGGAAGCCGCTGAAGCCGCAGGTTCGCGAACTGACTCCAAGTTGGCGACAACTTGGGCGATGAATATTTCATGATGGGCTGCCTTTCGGCAAGTATGCTAATTGAGGCTTTGATGTAAAGGTTCCTAAGGTTCCACGAGAAAAGTGGCTGATGTTTTTCAAGTAGTAGTAGTACCTAATGATGAGTTGTTCTTTAAGTTACGGCTTATAGTAAATAACAATAGGGTTCATTTATAAGTGCAGCATATAACTTTGTGTCTAGATTTTTTTTTGGAAAAATAGATCATGCACTTATCTGTAACGATCTGTTTTCTTGCGGTTTGACTACTCCCGTGAGAACTACTTCCCATATCTGGATAAAATATAGCCTATGTTACTCGGGTTTAATCTAGCTACGAAACAGTGAAAAAATTTTACAAATCAGTTCAGTAGTTTAGGATCCTTTACGGTACAAACAAAAACAAGACTATTCAGAGTCCTCACCGCTCTTAAGCAAATTACTACCTTTTCTAAGTCGGTTAATGAATGGTAGTACGCAAATAACAACGATCAGGTATTTGGCGGTATCAGACTGAGTTACCGACTGTCGGCCGGTGGTTTTGTTTGCAGTGTGCGTTTACCCTAAAGTAACTTTACTGAAGTGCCACACAGTCTTCCTCACTTCAGCTGCTATTTATAAAGTATACACTGTGACCTATATCAAGGATCCAGGAATACGATCCTTTGACTAACTTTCTCTTGTTTTCTAACTTAGTACACAACAAATGGTGTAAAAATGGGTGTACCAAGTACTTTAAGTTGAGAAGTTAAGAAACACTCTAAGGTTTTTGAAAAGGTGAAGAGGAAACTTTTTAAGTTTGTTTGTTTGTACCGTGAAGGCTCTGAAACTATTGCCCTGATCTGAAAAATTCATTCAATGTTGGAAAGCCACGCTCTTCCTGAGTAACATAGGCTATGTTTTATCCCGGTACTTATGGGTATATGGGACGCGGGTGAAACCGCGGGAAAACGATAAGTATCTACTAAACAAGGAACAAGTAAAAGTTAATTTCAAAAGCATAAATGATTTAATAACATTTCTATTGAACAGAATTCGGTGACAATCTTTGCCAAATCCATAATTAAACATAACATTCATCTAAAAGCACAATTCTCGTTCCTTGCTATTCAAAAACAGATCTTAACTATATAATATTGAATGAGAAAATCGCTTGCCAAGTGATAGCAGTCGTTCTGAAACAATTTCCTGAAATTAACGAGATGGACTGCAAGATTACATGACGGTTGATTGCTCTGTGAAATCAAGGATGAATTCTATTTTTATTAACCGACTTACCAATAAGGAGGTTCTCAATTCGGGTGTTCGGGTGCGATTACATTATTAAAGCAATATTTAGGGGACTTGACTGCAGCAAGTTACGTGTGTGTAGGTATTTGAAGTTTTGAACGCCTCGTCATTTTTAACAATTATATTCTATTCTTGGTTAATGGCTTGGTTAAAGTGATTCGTCGATGTCATAGTAACTTTGTTTGCACTGACATAAAGGCTTTTTGATTACGTCTCATAGGGTACCGTAGGGTTACCATAACGGAGGAAGAAAAGATAGCGGAGATCCCATAAGTAAGGTTAGTCTGGCACCTTCTTGAAGTTCAAGTAACGTATGGTAGAATTGATCAGTTACTAGAACCAACGAGACGTTCGCGTTCCTTGTCAAATCAAAACCAATGAATCATAGATTGGTCTTGGTTGAATTTTGATTTTATTTTGGCGCGCTTCTTTCTTAGGAGGTTTTGCGTTATAAAAAAATAAAATAAAATAATGTTTATTGACAAGAAAGTAACATTACAATCTGGTTGTTGACGTCAAGCCACAAACTAAGCTCTGCTTGTGTCTTGTGGCTCGGAGTGCGATGTTTGCTTATTATTGTAAGTTGCTTAAACTTGGAGCTAAGAGAAAAAATTATCAACTAATAGAACTTAAATTAAGGTTTAAAATTAACGTCTAAAATTAAGGTAATAAGTAAAATTATATTGAAAACAAGGTGAAGTTATCGGGCTTTTATGCTAGTTTAGTGTGTATGTGAGGGCATGTGTGATGGAGTGTACGTGTGGGGTGAGAGAGTGTGTGGTGTGTAGTGTCAGTGTGGGAGTGATAGTGTTGATGTGTGGGTTGGTTGATGGGTGGATGACTTTGTGCTATTACAGAGCTTCGGTTTCGGTGTATGCTAATTTTAGACAATTTAGTAATTATGACATCACCATTATCATGTTGCTGATTGTACCTACTTGGTTAAGTTATTACGAATTTGTCGTTGTCTGCGGTCTGATATCGTAAGCCGAGATGTGCACTGTAACGTGAGACGTAGTTAGGAGGCTACACTAGTGCATCATTCGGATGGCCTTGTGTTTTTATATAATAACTAGCCGTTTTCCCACAGGTTGATCCACGTCCCGTGGGTACTTCTGCCCGTACCGGGATAAAATATAGCCTATGTTACTTGGGAAGAGTGTAGCTTTTCGACTGTGTGATAATTTTTCAAATCGGTTCAATAGTTACGGACCCTGAGGGAGCAAACAAATAAACAGAAACACACATAAACAGACATAAAATATAATCTTTCACACATCCCCGCCACATTACTATCGTGAGTCATTTTTTCTACCTACCTGTCAAACTTTACACTAAAACGATTATCAAAAAGAAATATTTCACGTGTTACATTAGAATTCGATAGAATTCGACAATTATCCATACATATCGAAGTCTAAGAACTCAAAATTGCTAGCAAGCAGTTTGTTTCAATTACAGCGAACTCCTTGATATGCACAGGACAGCCATATTGAGTGTCTCTACTCCAATGACATGTGACAACACCATGAAAGCAAAATATTTACAATTTTAAGTCTTCGAAAAGAACTTTGATATGGATTTCGTTCCTTACAAGAAGTGCGCTAAGGTAGTGTCCGAAAAGTTACTAATGTTGTTGGGAATCATTTTGCAATGTGTATATTATATCCTGTGGGTGTGCTTATTTCTGCGGATCTTGTCAGTGATTTGATGGTATCGCGGGGGGGGGGTGGACGTTATGAGCTGTGTGTCGCTCGAGTTATGAACCTTCTACTGTCCACTCTCGCGTCGCGTGCTGTCAGGGACGGCGTCGACCCCCATAAAACTCATTGAACAATATCAACCTAGAGAAAGAGAGGTGTAGTCCGGAGACCTGGATCGTGGGTAGGCGGGAGACGCAGACCGCTTACAATGGTATTTTCGTTATGGGAGACGCGTTGGTCATTAGTAGACCTGTGGTTGAGACGATTATGATGGACCAGGTGAGAGTTGCAGATTTTTCTCGAATAGATTAGACCCTTTTGTGGGTAGAAGATGAAGCTGATTACATGCTGTATCTTCATGAATTTTGTGATGGCATAGTTTAAATATGTCATCAATATCAGATTATTCTGGTCTACTACCATTTTTATTTATCATGCCAGTTAACTTAATTTATTTGAACTTGGAACTAGAGGAAAATCCCAGAACCTCTTTGAAATTTATTTCTATTATAATGGATGAAATTAAAAATCTGAAACGTATATTACATGGTCAAACCCTCCAGGAACTCCACTAAATATAATTTCACTGTGTTCCTCCAGCAATTTCACTGGCATCACATAAGAACTATACTTCGCCCATCCGCATAAAAAGCATACCCTAGGTTTCCTCGACACATGGGCCACTATATAATATCAAAATAAGTTTACAAGCCCAGTGGCTCCTAAAACAGCAAGCCTTTCACCTTTTTTTGTATCTAAAGTAATAACCTCCTATTTTATACAAAAATTACAGACACCTAAACCAAAAATAAATGCCCTCGCCCTCGGTTTAAATCAACGCAAAGAAATGAATGCAATAAATACAGTTTCACTTAATATTTTGAATCGCTGAAGGGCCCTCCGTCTGGGCCCTAATCGGTGCGCCTCGGAAAAAGTTAAATTGTGTCTCACTAGGGGCTGCGTAAAATGGATCGCTGAAAAAACGAATTCTGTTTTATTTTTATGGTTCCACATAGTTACTTCCTGAAGTGCTCGTGGCTCATTCAAAGCCACGCGGATCGATCGAACGTAAGATTAAGCAAGGCTTGATGCGGTCGGGCCGTGGACAATTGACCATCTTATCACTACAAGTTCTTCCGTGTTTCGGAAGGCACAGTGAGTTGATGGGTTGACAGCTGTCATTGAACATCTTTGTCGGTCGTTACGGTTAGTCAGGAGCCAGAAAGTCTGACAGCCACAATCTCTCATCCGTATAATATTAGTGTAGATTGCAAGGAACCATTTGCGTGCGACACCGACTCGCAAAAGTCGTGGTGGCCTAGTGGACAAAGCACCAACCTCTCGAGTATGAGGGCGCAGGTTCGATCCCAGGTCAGGCAAGTACCAATGCAACTTTTCTAAGTTTGTATGTAGTTTCTAAGTATATCTTAGACACCAATGACTGTGTTTCGGATGGCACGTTAAACTGTAGGTCCCGGCTGTCATTGAACATCCTTGGCAGTCGTTACGGGTAGTCAGAAGCCAGTAAGTCTGACACCAGTCTAACCAAGGGGTATTGGGTTGCCCGGGTAACTGGGTTGAGGGGGTCAGATAGGGCAGTCGCTCCTTGTAAAGCACTGGTACTCAGCTACATCCGGTTAGACTGGAAGCCGACCCCAACATAGTTGGGAAAAAGGCTCGGAGGATGATGACCGACTCGCACTTGGCCGGTTCTTTAAAATGAAGTAAAGATCCTTTTGCAACTGTTTCGGTTATCGAATCAGGATTCGCGTTTGACAAAGCTTCTATGTTGCGGTTGTTCGCTTTACTTATTTTTTAATATTATTTTCGAAATAGCGTCAACATTCGACTTTGTCTTGTTATGTTTTTATAACAACATAAATGCAGGTTTCATGTTTCGGAGGTTTCTTTGGCAGTCGTTACGGGTAGTCAGAAGCCAGAAAGTCTGAAAACCAGCCTTAACTAGGAATATTAGGTTGCCTGGGTAACTGGGTCAGATAGACAGTTGCATGGAAAAGGCTAGGTAGATGATCATTTTCGAAATAGCGTCATCCATCATTCGTATTTGTATTGTTCTGTTTATTATAACAACATTAATTAGGGATATGTACCTATCTATTTAGTTCTTAGAAAAGTAATATTAGTATAATTATATTATTAATTATAATGTATGTATGTCTCTACCAGACCTCGGGACTATAGAATCACGGATTTTTGGGAGGTGACCGTGGGGCCGAAGCCAACACGCTGAAGCCCTTTTGAGACAACTTTAATGAAATGGTGACACAAAACCGACGATTATCCCTGTATACACTATAGAAATGTACCCAAGGACAATTCCCGGTTCAGTGCTAAACTATTGCTAACTATGGATAGTTTTCATCCATTTGGCCTATTGTAATGGGATGCTAATGGACTAGGAATGGGGAAACTATGGGAACTATGGCACCTGCCGATGACAATGTATTAAATACATGTAAAAATGGCAGGTGGAGACTCGCCACCTCACTTACTGGGCCCCCGGGAATCAGTCGCTAAATCGCAACAAGAGGGCAACAGGTGCATGAGCGCCTGAAGGGTGAGGATACCTCGGCGGACTCTAAACGCAGATCACGCGCTTCCTGTGGGTCCAGCATCACCGGCCCACTCGCCACTTACCACGAGGCACCTACCCTCCGAGCAGGGCTGCTAACCCTTTTCTAGCGACTCCACTCTGGTCGGCCAATGAAGGCAAGCCAAGAGGCGGGAGACCTATCCCCCGTCATGCTTCACTCCGGCAGGCCGGAGATGGGGGACAGTATACTCTCCCTGGAGCACTCGGTATATATAGCCCCGCGGGGTCGCTACTCCCCGTCATCCGCCTCAGATGCCCTTATTATTAATATAAATATAATAAAAGTAAAAGTAATACAAGACACACATATGTATATTATGTCTTTGTAATAAGATGTACAAGCTACTTACTTACATTTTATTATTAAGAACGTGTCAATGACCGGGTCTGTAGCTCAAAGCTGTAGTCTTAATTAGATAAAGGTACATTACATTATCATCATATAATACTGGTTTTGCTCTAAATATTATTCTGAAAGTGCGTTGTACCATTTAAATGTACATACATATTATAATAATTGTCAAATCAACCATCTTACCAAGGGGTATTGGGTTGCCCGTGAGCGAGATAGGGCAGTCGCCCCTTGTAAAGCACTGGTACTCAGCTGCATCCAGTTAGACTGGAAGCCGAGCCCAACATAGTTGGGAAAAGGCTAGGAATATGAGATGATTCTCGGCTAGCGAAACAGTCACCATCCTCCTGCCCTTGTACCAATTTTTATTTGGTGTCGGCGCATGTTTTTTTCTTCCTTACACTTCTATCTGCCGTCATCTCACAAGTAACGTTCTTTCTAGCCATGTCGACTTCGCACAATCCACCCATCGTTTCTTTGGCATAAAATCAAAACAATTCCTTGCAAAATTACAAAAAGTACTTGCAAGCAGTCAATATCACAAGACTGTCGGATTCATTGTTTATTTACAAGAAAATTGCCGTGGTTGCACAACCGTGCCATTATTGAACCAATACTGATCGGTAACGAGGGATGTCTGGTCTGAGCACTTATAGGCACGCACGCCACTAGTGACGGGACACGCCGGGATTCTAGCGAATTGACGTATTATGTCACCCGCACTTGAGTCTGCGGGTAAAAGTAGTGTCGGTTTTAGTGCATAGAAAATTACTTCGTTATTTTGTGTAGAGACTGTGTTTTGTTTTTTTGCGGTGACTACTATTATCTTATTTTTTTATAGTATAATGGTCACTGAAATCAGAAGCCACGTTTGCAGGTACTGGTTAAATAGCTGTAAAATTTTGTATCGATCTTTCATTTCTCTCAGCCAAATTCTGCAGCCAGGAGTGTCTTCTCAAACTTTGTACAGTACTTCAGTTCGGATAAAATTATACTAATACTACGTAATGCTTGCTTCTGCTAGCCTCTCGTCCAATCTTCAAATCGTCCTCTCCAAATCTTTTCGTTCTCCAAATCGTCTCGTCCGAGATAAAAGAGCTCATTCAAAGTTGAAGTCTTTCTTCACATTCAATTCGTCAATGTTTTGCAGGTGGAAGCGGAGGGCGGGGCGGCATCATCGTCGCCCGCGCTGCCGCTGTGCCCCGCCGGCCGCCCCGACGCTGACGTGCAGCCACTGCTCACCGATGGTAAGTCCTCATCATTTATTTATTTTTTTAACCATAGTATATATTATACAGCGTGTGTCGTACCTAATCACATTAAATTAAATACGTTAATTTTATGTCGATTAGCACAAAGAAAAAAATAAAATACGTAAAAAAAATCAAACAAAGTAAATAGAATAAAAATGTGCGAGAATTAGAACACCATATAAGAGTCAGTCATTACAAACGACTGAAATTCTCCCTTGAAAACTGATAACTGTCAACTGGTCAAAATAGTCGATACTCCTAATTTTATCTCTGCTTTACACACGAATTTTTTACAATTTAATCGCGCAGCCGATCGGCTCCGGTCTGTGTGAAAAGAAATATGCGCGCCGATGCTCTCCGACCCGGTCTATCTGAACGGACCCTAACGTATCGTCTCGGTTAGATGAGAACGAAAAAGTAAATATGCATGGAAATACAATAATACGTAAAGTGCGCTCACATTCGGCGACTGACAGTCAGTTTGGTTTGAACACAGCCATATTAGTTAGACTACAGAGATGCTTTCATCATCATAGTCAGCTTTCATCAGACAGCAACGGAACAGATACCAATACTTTCAAGAATGCTGACCTTTACCTGCACACACATGTATTATAGATGAGTGTATATAAACTGTATGATAGAATATTGTTTTGACATGATACTATGCTATGCTTAATTTCTTATTTTGGTACTTAAGGATATTATCTGAAAGAATAAAAGGTATTGTTACTGTAGTATGTTACTGTCATGTCAGTTTGGTGCTAGGCATACCTCTCGAATATCATCATCTTCGTAATAATGACAAAGACTTTTACTGCTTATAAAATCATTACACGAAGAATTTGAACTTGATGGTCTTTGTTTATAACGATAGACTTACGGACTGTTTGTTAGACTTACTTCGATAGACCTACTACACTACATATTGTGTGTATTCCTATTTCTATACATACCGCAGTCTAAAAATAATAATCGCAACTTGGAAACTAACGTACTTCACATTTTAAAATAAATCTGCTCACATCGATAAATACAGTAATAGATTTCTCCATATATTTGATTTATCGATATGAATTATTATATAAAATTCTCGTTGTTTAAACTAAACACGTAATAAATAACACCAGTCTACACATAGAGTATTAATAAACAGAAAACGATGATATTCACGTGTATGAAACGATTTTTTGATATTCTTATAAAACCGATAGTTTTCGAAGTAAAATCCCGTTCATAAGTCTTCAATATCTGTGAAGCCTTTTCCCAACTACGTTGGGGTCGGCTTCCAGTCTAATGGGATGCCGCTGAGAACCAGTGTTTTACACGGAGGTACTACCTATCTGACCTCTACAACCCAGTTACCCGGGCAACCTGATACCCCTTGGTAAGATTGGTTGTCAGACTTGCTGGCTTCTGACTATCCGTAACGACTGCCAAAGATGTTGAAATGACAGCCGGGACCTACCAGACCGTGCCTTCCGAAACACGGTTCCGGAAAATCGTCGGTTTTCAAAGTAAAAATCCCGGTCACGAGTACAGCACTATGATCAAGTCTACGTTGTAATTTACATATTAAGGCGTATAATATGATTTTTGCAAGGACGTATTTTGTTGCCATTTCAAATGAAAGTTTACATCATCATTTTTCTTTATGCAAATGAGCGTAAAATGAGCGATTCTATTTCAGGAAATGTCTGTTACTTATCTTTTGTTTTTGTTTTTATTTTTACGCCATGTTAAAGGCTTTGTATAAAAATGAACCTGGTTGAACTCTGTCGTACGTTATCATGTCAAGTAAAGTTTTTTTGTCATTTTATGTCATTGTGTACCTAGCCTTTTCGTAACTTTATTGGTGTTCGCTGCCAGTCTAACTGGATGCAGCTAAGTAATATTGATTTACATGGAGCGACTGCCTATCTGACCTCTCTGACCAGTTACCCGGGTAACCCAGTATACCTTGACAAGACTAGTGTAGACTTTCTGGGTTTTGACAATCCATTTTAATGGTACGATATAGATGATGACCACCCATCTATTATGTTGTTACAACCTTTTTTTTATCGTCCCACTGCTGGGCACAGGCCTCCTCTTAAACGGAGAAGGATTGAGCATTAATCGCCACGCTTGCTCAATGCGGGTTGGTGATTTCAGACTTAGTCCAGGTTTCCTCAAGATGTTTTCCTTCACCTTTTTTATCAGCCATTGGTGTCCAAGATATACATAGAAAGTACATGCAAACTTAAAAAAAGTTGCATTGGTACTTGCTTGAACTGGAATCGAACCCTCACCCTCATACTCGAGAGGTTGGCTCTTTACCCACTAGGCCACCACGACTTTTTCACCACCATCTACTATCTATACCTATATATCTATACATCTAATTGGACAATGTCAAATATTGCTTATCCTTATGATCGATCGACCCATGCAGCTGAGTGCTGATTCCGAGTTTTGTGTGCGTTCGCAACTCGATATAGTTATCGGCACGGATATTGAGCCATGACCTTCACCTGCGCATAAGCGATTTATTGGTTTATTGCCTTGTGTGTACAGTGCGCAAAGCGATCCCCACTCTTCCGCCGAGAGCTCAATATCCGTGCCGATAACTATACATAATTTTAAGTCTATTGAAATAAAGAGTCGTATGCTACGTCACATGATTTAGATATTACATGTTCATTTATTTTGCCGATTAATAATGCTTACACTCGCAAAAGTGAGCTGGAGTGTTATACGACCAAGTACCGATGACAGACTTTATTAAATAAACAATCCTATGATAAGTGCTACGTGATTCAATGGTATGATAATCTTCGCATCTCTGTTACTTAGCCACGAACTCATCTTTTTTCCACTTTAAAAATAAAATCTTTCACTTTCACCATAAGCTGTCGTTCCTAATAACGTCATTATTTTCTCGTGGACATGTTCAATATCTCTATAATTTCGGATAAGCGGGTTCATCAATCACCAGAGCCGCAGAGGCTCACGGGGACAAATGACTTGTCGCTGGCCGACAACTTTGGTCCCTTCATACGGACATGTCCCAGGTGTAACCTTCGGCTTCGGGGTGACACTTACGTTTCGTTATGTTTGGCAGAATATATTATCTATGCTAATATTATAAAGCTGAAGAGTTTGTTTGTTTGTTTGTTTGAACGCGCTAATCTCAGGAACTACTGGTCCGATTTGAAAAATTCTTTCAGTGTTAGATAGCCCATTTATCGAGGAAGGCTATAGGCTACTTTTTATCCCGGAACGGGAATTAGTTCCCACGGGATGCGGGTGAAACCGCTGGCAGAAGCTAGTATTACCTATTTCAATATTATTTTATAAAGGGTTAGTTTGTTTCTAACACTGAAAGATTTTTTCAAATCGGACCAGTAGTTCCTGAGATTAGCGAGTTGAATAAATTCATCAACTTTGTAATGTTAGTATACCTACTCGTAGATTCAGAAACTACATCAAACTCTAGTGCTTGCAAATACACCTGTATATAATTGTATCATTTCCAAGTATACCAGTTTCCATCAGTGGCAATTGTTCATAAATCCTATTGGTATTTGCGTTTCGGTCATCATATTAGTGTTTGCGTAGAATGAGTTAGCGTCAGTCAATCATCGGCCGTCAGTTTAATTAAGCCGCGGGATCATTGCACGTGTAGCTACTGGTACTAGAATTACCCTACCTAGACACGTACAACTGTACTATACTTTTGAATTGAATGTTTAGAAACGGCCATTCACTTTATACAACATTGAAAGATTCTTCTAACATACAGACAGAAATGTGTTGCTGGGGAGTTTGTTGCGCCACTTCTTCTTCCCAGAAAAAACACAAAGGAAGTGGTGAAGGGCGGGCGGTCTTTTGTTTTTGTTTTTGGCGTTCGAAAAGTATTGATTTATCAGGCTAATTTGAATTAACGTTTTTGAGTTTGAGTCTAGTTAAGAATAAAAAACCGGCCAAGTGCGAGTCGGACTCGTGCACGAAGGGTTCCGTAAATTACAGTTAAATCAACCTATCTCAAAAACTATAAGAGATACTTTGATCAAACCAAAAATCGTTGAAAGAGTTAATTAGCATGCATCACCTCTATTTTTTTTAGAATTTTATACCCCGTAGTTATAAAAATAGAGGGGGGGGGACATACTTTTTACGACTTTGAGAGCTGATATCTCAAAAACCGTTCACTTTAAGAAAAATGTTTTTTAGAAAACTTTATATCATTTTAAAAGACCTTTCCATTGATACCCCACACGGGTATGTACATCGAAAAAAAAAATTTCATCCCTCAGTTACATGTATGGGGGGCCCCACCCCCAATTCTTTTTTTTACTATTTAGTGTCATATTTTTGTAGCGGTTCATACAACACATATTCCCATCAAATTTCATCACTGTAGTACTTATAGTTTCCGAGTAAATCGGCTGTGACAGACGGACAGACGGACAGACGGACAGACAGAAACTATAAGGGTTCCGTTTTTGCCATTTTGGCTACGGAACCCTAAAAAGGAATCGAGAAAATGTGAAACGGCAAAATACAGGGTATGTGCACACTGCCTTATAGTTACGTACCAGTTCAAATATCAAGGCAGCGTGGGCGAGTAAACACTGAGGTTTGGAACAGCAAGCACAAATAACTGCAGTTTGCAGTCACCTTTTAATTTCTAACAATTCAAACTCTAGTAAAAACGTAACAAGTTTAAATTCAATTTTCGAGTCGGATTCAAAACGGCGTGTGTATGACATCGACTTTTTTGTCGCAAAAGGTATTTCGTGTTTGTAAAAGTTTTCGCCGACTTTTTGTCTGAGAAACATTTTACTGGTTTTTGTTCCTAAATGAGACACGTAAAAGGCAGAGTACAAAGGGAGTTTTAACCTGTGAAAGTTGTCAAATTGGAAGTTTGTTTTTATTGGTACAAGCGGTGCTTGCGCCCTGGTTCAGAAGTTTCATCTCACGAAGGCGGGTATGCTATACTTGTGTGTGTAAATGTTCATGCACATTATCTTTAGATGAATCGTTCATTTGACCACTGCTGACCGCTGTTGAGCTTACGCATACAAAGACAACTTGCACGTTCATTAACGCACACAAGTACAGCTCATCCGCTTTCGTGACAAAAAAAACGTCTGATTACTAATAAAATATTTGGTTACACGTGTGATAAGGAGTAATGACCGCAGTGTAAACCGATCTGACTCACAATAGCAAACATTCCGCTTCAATTTAATTGCATAAACAGTGTCAATTTACATAATAATGTGATAATATCATGACTTGTTATTGTAAGCCTTCGAGAACTTGGCATCCTAGCTGGTTTTCTATAATTTTATATAGCTAAGTACTACCTAATTGTTTCTTGCGGTTCTATCCGCGTCCCATGAAAACTGCTTTCCGTACCCGTATGAAATCTTGAATAGTGTAATTCCTCATCAGGGAAATAGATTTTCACATCGATTTAGTAGTGTTCGTTCCTTTGTGGTACAGATAAACGACAAAAAAGGAGTCCTCTTACCTACCTACCTGGTACCTATAAATTGAAACTTCTATGTATTATGTCACCGCTTTTGTTATACAAATAAATTGCTATCCCTTGCTATCGGCTATTGTGGAGGTCTTGCAATACAAGCGTATGATTGAAAGGTATATTCAATTCTGACAATGAAAGCTTCTCGGATCACGTGCAGGTCAATAATATCTACACGTGAATTGTAAGGTGACAAATCGATGGCTTTCAGGTGACAGCAAGCCTTTCGGTAACCCATCTGTCTGTAGATTTGGTTTTTCAGCTAAATCGGTTCAGCCGTTCTTGAGTTATAAGTGGAGTAACTAACACGACTTTCTTTTATATATATAGATTATATCTGGTAAGTAAATCAACAGATAAATTATATAACTAATCTGCGATATGTCGTCATGGACTAATTCATCATTTTTGAAGATATTTGGCAATGTTTTTTCTTTTACAAAACCGAATAAGTTTCTTAGTGTCGTAAAGTTGTGGTACCGAAAATACCTTAAAAAATGTTGCTTAAAAATCATTATCTCCTGTCATACTTATGTCACTTGATTCTTTAAATACGTTTGATCTGTCCTTAAAATAGATTTTTTCAGATTTCAGACTTCAAATAGTGATGTAAGCTTATACTACGCTCTCAAATGCAGTACCTAAGCTATGATAAGCAATGATAATGAGTCATCCAGTTTAGAAGAACATACTTTGACAAAATTGGAGTCAGGTCATAACTTGGTCACATTACCAAAACAATTGTTCTAAGTGTTTGATTGCGCAACGCGCGTGAGCACGGCTTCACGCGAGTCATGCGAAATCATTCAGACCTGATGGTGATTGATTTATGACATCCATGCTTATGTGGCTGTGATGATTGAGATGTTAGGTTTTAATTAAAGATTTTCTCGAAAAACTTCTTTCTATACATATACCACATTTTAGTGAAGGAGAATAAGGACCAATTACACTGATAGCCAATTACGTAATCCGTCGTTTAAATGATTTTTGGCCTCATGCCACGATTTTTCTGAAACCGAACTTCTGATCTGACTTGATACAGAATAAAATATTCGAAACAATAAAATCTATGCTGAAAATACGCAAATTCAGTGGGACTGAAATATTTATAAACTGGCTGAAAATCTGAGGGCACGGCAGTGCCCCAGCCAAGACTCGAGCAAAGCGGGCACGGCCGTACCATCTTTTCTCGAAGCGTTTCGCGGCTATTTCACCCCCCTGTATCTTCCATGTGAACAAAGCTAGGAGTTTAGGTTTTCGATGACCAAGAGTAAGCATTAGAACAAGCTCAGTCTCAAAATCACAAGACATTTGAATAAATAGTTTACGAGTTATGAGCGATCAAAGTTACACCATTTTGTCACTGACTCACTCACTGACCGATCATCAAAAGTCTAAGGTACTTCTAGCAAGCTTAGAACCTTCAAATTTGGCACCAAGATAGGTTATTAGCTACATATAAAGGGAAAATTATAAAAACCTTAAAACTTAATAAAAAAATAGGAAACAAATTTATATTTGCGGTTTTTCAAGAACATTGTGTATGAATTTTGACTGCATTGATAACTTTGTTATTTATTTATGTACAAAATGTTACTATTTGTTTTATTGTGACGTAGTGTGGTATATTGTTATTATGTATTAAATATACATACACATGAATAAAAAAGCTAGGTTAAAATGAAATGAATAATGATAAAATCTTTAATATGAATGCAGTGCGATAAATACTGCATGCTCGCTCGATAGATGGCGTTGTCCTGGTCTAAATCGCGCTATGGTTTCGTTACATAGCTTAGTATAAGTAGTACTTAAAATAAGTTTAATAATTCCATGTGATAGTGCCATCTATCTTTGAAATTAACCTCTTTGATTCTAAAAGATATTCGATTCGAAAATTAGACGATTTCGAAAAGTTTTTAGTTTATTTAAAAAAAATGTTTTTTACGTGCTACTTTAGGTGTACATCAAAGACTACAATGTATACACTGTGTACATATTTAGTTACTTGCATGTAAGTTAATTTAATTTGTTAAATACTTAGAAAAAAAAAAGACCTACAAAAAATAAATTAGATCCCACCAAAAAGATTAAATGTAAAAAAGCCAAGCCTCTACGCAATTCTCCCACCGTAAAAAGTTTTGAGATCGCATAGAAGCCAAGTCCTGTTCAACTTTCTTTGTAATAATAAATCAATATTTTGTGACTATTTCAATAGTTTTGTTCACATTTCAATGATATTGTCTTGGCCATGAGCACAAGTTAAAAGTCGCTCCTTGTAATTATGTGTAAATACCGTTGAATTGATAAATTATACATAGACATGATTTTACGATTAGACTGATATTATGGACTGATTGGAATTTGAGATCACCATGGACTAAACATGCGCCATGCTACATATGCAGTTCATTGATCTTGGATGATATTGACTGTCGGTCATTTAGTAACAATTGAATAAACTAAAAGTATTTAATTCTGTGATATTAAACTTCATGTTTGACTTTCACCTCTCCAAGATATGCTGTAGTATATTTGTAGTTTATTGTGCTCATGGCCAAGTCAATATTATTGTAATGTGAACAAAACTATTGAAATAGTCACAAAATATTGATTTATTATTACAAAGAAAGTTGAACAGGACTTGGCTTCTATGCGATCTCAAAACTTTTTACGGTGGGAGAATTGCGTAGAGGCTTGGCTTTTTTACATTTAATGTTTTTGGTGGGATAGAAGTGTCAAGAAATAGCGTGAACTAGTTTGAATCAACATGCAGTCGCGGCATGTGCGGTCGGCAGCTGTTGCAGTCGGCAGCTAGCATTAAAACGTACCTTTAACCAACCCACACAAGGTGCCTACCAAATTCAACTACATAATACGCATTAAGCTTTATTAATATTGACAATAAGGCCATACAACACGAAATTGTACCCAAACCGAAGTGTGTACTGTGTGTAGTGATCAATTTCAAACATATTATAAAGCGATCCGTTGGCTCATCAATTCATTATTCATGACTCACGGCCGTTGGCGTCAGATTAACTCCGCTCTGCCTTATTTTTACGTAAATAATACCTATTCTGTACTAAATTGTATGCTTTGTGAAATACGAGTACACGGAGCTTCGATTTCATATACACTCTAATGCAAAATAAAACTAATATAAAACTCTTAAAACCGTGTCTTTCTTAAGTGCTCGTTTTTTTTTTGCAAAAGAGTTTATGATTGGGCAATATACATACATACAATTGATAGATTTGAAGAATGTTCCTGTAAAGGCGAGATGCCACTCGCGAACATTTCTAAAACAGCCGCAAAACTACAATCTTTGTGCGCGAACTCATGCTAACAGTGAATTTGCACAGCGTTCACAATTTTGATCGATTTTGGCGGAATCTCGTCATAAAATCCTCAGTTGCTTGTGCATCTTGGCGACTCCTTGTGATACCTCTCATAGGTACTTGTATGTTTTCCTCAGAAAGCAGCTTACCGTTGTCAGATGGGAACAGAATCTTTCAAGTCCTTGCACGCAAAAGCACAAATGCAGGTAGACGGGATAGTCTTTTTGAGTATTGACAATGTCCAATATAATATTCTCATCGCTTTTCCAGCTTATTGCACACTATAAAATACATGAACTAGCAAAATTGCACGGACAATTTTATGGAGGAAAGCTTTGCATCTCTGCCGGATATTGGGTTCGTCTCATGAAACATTTATTTGTAAATTCATTGACACTTATGCTCGCCTGATTTGCAGGGGTGTACCTTAAGTACTGATTATAATAGTGAAGTAGCTGTGTGCAGAACATGTAGGTATAATTAGGTTCAATTAGCACGTAGGTAGACCAAGCGATAAATTGTAAGTAACTGTCTTAATTGCCAATGGCGTTAGTATTCCAGCCACGGGCTATGTAGCCTATAACTAAGCTGATGAGAATATTAATTAATCCTAACGATCAAATATATTATTAACACTACGTAAATCAAACGGACCATCATCATCATATTTCCTGTAGACATTAAAATTAATGGAACTGTGGTAAGCTGGTTAGTTTATTAGACCAATCAAATCCAGCGTACTGGGAATAATTCGGAGATCTAAATTATAGGGTTTTGTTCGGATTTTAATTAGTGCTAGAGAAGGTTGGATAGTTTATTGATTACTATCTTCCGCCAGCGGTTTCACCCCCGTCTTTTCAAAAATTCTTCTCGTACCTTCCCGCATGATTGTATCTAACATTGAAAGAATTTTGCGAATCGTACCAGAAGTTCCAAAATTTGTGCGTTCAAGTAATTAGTGGTTAAAAATAAAAATAACACCAACTTTAGCTGAAATCAAAGAAGCTTAGCTAGTTATTATGAAAGAAGATATTTTGACCGCTGCAGTATAAAACCAACAAGACAACCTTAAGACTCACGAAGGGATTCACCCAAGCGTGCAAGGAGAGTACGCATTGACAGCCCGTCGGACGGCCAGATCTCTTCATACAAGGAATATAAAGGTTTAACCGAACAATATCAAGGTTTTGTCTTCAAAGGGTAGTATGTTACATATTTTTAACATAACAGTAGAGTGATGGGCAGATTTTCTTTTTGAATATTCATTACGAAGACAGGTAGCAGCTCGTAGCTTTAGAAAACTGCAATTCATTTTGTATGCTGATCGTTTATGTGATAGAACAATACGTACTTTTTTAAGTCTAATTTTTTAGGGATAATCTTTATTAGGTCTTTGTTTTTCGAAAGTGAACAATAGGATCTAGTAAAGGAGGCAGGATTTTATATAGAAGCACCTTGACAGATGACCTTTAAAACAAGCCTTCAGGTGTCCATCGTTCTAGCTTATACTGAATATTGTTCAAATTTTTTTTACACTTTTGTTAGAGATTTTGAAACATGATTTTTTGCTGGCTAAACAATAGAAAGAAAGGATGATTTTGAGGCTTTAACATGATAAAAGTGAAGCTGTATTACACCTGAATAGGGGTTCTTTCAAATTTGTTCTGCACACTGAAGTTAACATGCTTCATACAACAGCACGATTAAAGCACCTTTGTCGCTCCGCAGCTGCACCGACACGAAACGTCATTTTTTTACTTTATGCTAACATAACAAGAAAACTTTTTTTTTGTTTGTTTGTTCCCTTACGGCTCCGAAACTATTGCACCGATTTGAACAATTCTTTAAGGCGATTAACACACGGCACCGCGCACCGCCGCGGAGGGCGGTGGCGATCGAACAAAAGAGCACCGCGCGATCGAGCGGTCAGGCGGTGTACGTGTGTTAGGCATCAACGGATTTAATACAGCTCAATGCGACATGAGATCCGCTTCACCGCCTACCGCGGCGGTGCGCGGTGCCGTGTGTTAATCGCCTTATTGTTGGAAAGCCACACTCTTCCCAAGTAACATAGGCTATATTTTATCCCAGTACAAGAAGTAGTTTCCACAGGAAGCGAATGAAACCGCCTGAAAACGGCTAATACTGAATACTAAAACTTTTAATCCAGAACTGACAAATTGAGGAAGTTACATAAGCTTGTTGTAGCAAGCTAAAACCTAGCCCCAAAGTCCGCCGTCTAATCTTAATTGGCGATTTAAGCTGTTCAGCAAAAACAACAATCTGTCATAATGTTAGACAAGCTGGTTCCTTCACTGAGCTGCCAAGCTGCTTTGACTTTGACAAAACCGAATCCAGATGAGTTTGTAGTTTCTAGACGAAGTTGGAGCGAACCAGTTTGTTTAGTAAGGCTATTGATATCAAGGGTATAAGCTTACAAGTAACGGTTTAAAGTTTGGCGAATATTAAACATGTTTTGGGATTTTAATGGGTTACCGGTGAATTGTTGTAACATATCTTTCAGTTCATTGGCGATAAGAGACTGAATTTTGACATTTGCTTCATAAAAATTACTAGCCGTTTTGCCCGCGGTTTCGCCCGCGTCCAAAGAAAACTACTGCCCGTATCTGGATAAAATACTGTTACCCGGGGACAGTGTAGCTTTTGTGTAACAATGACAATTTTTTTCAAATCGGTTCAGTAGTTACGAAGCCTCTAGGTTACAAACAAAGTAAAAGATTTTCAACTGCAAAACAATGGATAGATACCTAGATTAAAACAATCCGCAGTAAGAGTATCAATAACGAACATAACCACCATTCGATAAATTAGTATCAAGCTAAACGTGCCGCACCATCGAAATTACTACCAAACCTTCAAACTGAAATTCCCCTGCCACAAAAGAATCCAATCTTGCAATGTCACGCGCCCGCTTCGAAAAAATCCCCGAAAACAAAAACGTTTTCCGAATAGGGAGGGAAGTAAGCGAAGTACTGACAGAGGAAAAATGAGTGAACTCTAAGTTCACTGACATATTAAGGCTCTCAGACGGAGGGACCGGGAGGAGGTAATATTTGAATTGCTAATTGGAGTAGCTGCGACCTGATGGAAAGATTGCGGGATCGAAGAGCATGGGAACGGTAGATAGGTTAGCTATATAAGCTGTGCGGATGAAAGGGATAAGAATGTAGAACCAAGAGCTTAGATTAATAAATAGTAGCAAAGGTAGGTAAGAAAATTTAGTAATAACGTAATAATATGTTTAGCCAAACAATAGGCGAAAATTCTAAAGGTTCAATGTGATAGAACTGAAAAACTGGCCTCATCATCTCAGCCATAGGACGTCCACTGCTGAACATAGGCCTCCCCCTTAAATCTCCACAGATACCTCCTTAGAATTTTTATTCATGTTGAAATTTTTTTACGTCCTTCATTTTTACATCCTAAATGAAATTACCGAATAAGAACGACTGTCAATATCTATTATACAGTTTTTATAATCACGCTTAACATGACTTTATATATCTTGATCCATTTAACATACAAGTCGTTAAGAATCAGACATAAACAAAAGCAGCTCCACAAAAAAACATACACAATATACATAAGGATGACAAAAACCAAAAGGCAGAGGATCAGCAGACATGACAAGACAATGAATATGTATGTCACGCGACTGATCTATCCACTTACCATTGTGGACCTGCACGCGATTATAGTGACATCAGCATAGAACATGTGTGACAAGTCATAATGGTATGAAACAATTAATTGTATGAACAAAATCAAAATCGAAAATAATTTATTGAATTCATGAAATGTGGGCTGCACACCGGTTTCTTTCATAATTCTTTTGGTGTATATTCGCTCTAGAAAGCAACGAATTGCGTCCAAACGTCCTAAAATGTTCGCGAAACTGCAATCATTGTGCGCGAATATTATGATAACTGTCGACTTATGGATGCGTAAATTTTTTTTTGAGGATGCGCAGACAATTTTGTCAGAACACGCCATAACACGAACCGCAGCTCAATAAATGAAAGCAGTTTAGTATAAAATTATCCTACACCAAGTAATTAATTACCTTCCAAATATTTTTCAACAAGATTTATAAGTATTCAACGAGATCTGGAGTGACAATAAACATTTTAACACGATAAATGGTGCCGGGCCAAGAGTCAATTTGCGATAAGCATCCAAAATGATGACGAGGATTCTCGAGATTCTTAATAGAAATTTTAATTTCGACTAATTGAACCAGCCCGGGAGACGGCACTTGGTAATTTTGGAGATGGACTTCGTCTATTCGGAATTAAGTGTTCCTGCTAATATTTTGTATATTTCAGTGTTGGTACTGGTAAAAGATTCTGATTTGTAAAGATATGTACTATGCACGGTATTTTAGCTACAAGCTGTTTTCACGCGGCTGCACCCGCGTCCCGGGGGAAGTTCTTCTCGTACCCGGATAAAGTATAACTAAAGTGGGTGATAGACGAGCATACTTAAAGTACGAGGTTTTTAAGATCGCGAACTCGGCTCGGCTCGACGTAGTGACACACGTGAAGCTTACTCATTATGTATCGCGATGTCTTCGACAGAAGAAGCTTTATGTTATTTAGGAATCGTAGCATCTCTTTCCACCTTACGTATAGTTTCTAATAAAATATTGTATGCTTGAAGCTTGATATTTTTATTTTGGTAATCTTTGCTTCTAATTTTCCAAAGACAAGGGTTATTTCGGAAAGATTCTATAAATTCGGTTAGCAGTTCATGCGAATAAGTGCGGAAATCACTCATCTTGTAAAAATTCTGAATCCTTTACAACAAAAATTGCAAATCTCAACACTGAAAGCGTGCGCGTCCATGAACAGACGGAACAAAGTGGCGGTTCGCGGCTCGCAGTGCTGCCACACGTACGAGCTACGAGCAAAATTTCAAACAGGTTAGATCGCCGACGAACTTACTCGACGGTTTTAAAGTACGCGTACTTAGGGTGACACACGAGCGAAAAAGGTCGTCGAGCCATAAGTTCGCGTACTTACTCGCACGTCTATCACCCACTTTATGTTTACTCGGGGTTAGTGTAGCTTTTGAACTGTGAAATAATTTTTCGAATCGGTTGAGTAGTTTCGGAGTCTTTTCGGATTTTGGTCAAAGTCACAGAGTTCTGAAAATTCATCTGAGCCTTATCGAGTCGGTCTACGGTATACTGAAAGCTGAAATTTTTGTTGGATTTGTCCTAAAGCATGTTTAAACTGACTTGCAACTGCCGACCGCACATGCCGCGACTGCATAAAATCGGTTGCCGCTGGCGACGTTGCCGACGTCTTAATGAGGCAGAGCTCTTAAAGTCTTTGGCTGACATGTCGATATGTCTGTTAATAAACTTATCGGGAACTCAAGGAAGAACAGAGGTTCCGTAATTCAATAAATACAGGAACTTGACGTAGGCGCTCTTATGTCTATTGTAGGTATGCTCTTGTCAATTTGGTTCATTTTCGATAATATAGGTGCCTATAAATAGCTGTCTCGATAAAGGTGACGAGTAACTTTTAGTAGAAGGTGTATTTTTTAACTGGCTTCTGCCAGCTGTCAGCTTCTTTTTTTTATTTAATTGATTTAGTTTAGGCAACAATTGTTTACACATAACATAACATTTAGAATTGATATATATAAACACTTGTAAGTGTAACAATCACTTATAGGCTAACACCACATGCACTATAGGTAAACGGTGTTTCAGAACTGGAACTCTGAAACTATTTCACTCATCCGGAAAAAAAATAGCCTCTCAACTTCCTCTATATTAAACACTAAAATTTTTTTTCTAATCGGCTCTTCAGCTTTAAAATATTGGTATCTATAGATAGATTCTTGATTCTATCAGTTTTCATTGGCAATCAATATCAATTGTGGTTTACACAAATACAATTTTTTTTAAACTAAGCAATTAAATACTAAATACCGCTGTTAACAAATCGCTGGTTCATAAAAATGTAAATCATTACAGTCACGCGACAAACCCTCGGATTGTATACATTTTTTTGACACGAAGTGTAATAACACCAATTTGTGTCGCTTTACAAAAGTGTTACAATTCTGTTAGCTGGTCTCTAATTGATAAAGTTAATAATTGTTTTCAGAACTAGTTTCCGCCCGCGGCTTCGCCCGCGTAGCGTTCGGTTATATCGCGTTTCCAAGAGAATCCTTCAAAAGTCCGGGATAAAAACTATCCTATGTTCTTTCTCAAGGTCAACTCTATCTCTGTACCAAATTTCATTAAAATCAGTTCAGTGGTTTAGACGTGAAAGGGTAGCAGACAAACAGACAGACAGACAGGCAGAGTTGCTTTCGCATTTATAATATTAGTAGGGAATGAAACATTCGATGCTTGAGATAGACTAATGGTAGTTTAATTTACCAACAGTTAGGCGAGATTCCACTAATGTGACACACACTGTATGACAATGTGACACACACTGTATGACAATGTGACACACACTGTATGACAATGTGACACACACTGTATAACAATGTGACTCACACTGTATGACAATGTTTCTTCTAGTTAAGTGACTGACAAAAGTGTCGACAACGAGTGCAAACAATAACAAATTGCGTGCTTTCTTGTCTGGCCACAAAACTGCGACTTATGTTCGCGAACAAGTGCTAGCATTGAAACATATCCGCACATTTTTTGTTCACAAATAAATGTACTCGCGTAACTATTGTGAAGGGGACACCTATCAATTCCTAGTAAGGCTTAGGATTATGCAAGCTGGTTTCAGCAATACCTACCTAGACGGTATCCAAAAATACCAAAAAAATATCAGTAAACCAAATTACTTAAACCAAACAAGTTTCTAAGAAATAACAGTATAGTTCATCTTGTCAGTGTAACTTGTGACCCTCAACAGTTTCCATTGATATTCTCAACAGTCAATGGTGGGGAGCAGCTATTGTCTCACCTGTCCGATGCACACACTGAGGTTAGGGAGACAATATGGCAACTGTGGGCATAGTGTATGATGTGAAGGATATTGTTTTGAATTAATGGTTATTTCTCCTTGTATGGTATCGTTGTAGTAAATGTATAGGAGGTAATGTTAGCTTGAAATAAGAGATCACGAACATACGTCAATGTTTTGAAGTAGATTTCTTGCGCTTTGTTGTGATTCTTAAATGAACCAGTTCAAGGATTTGGTTGAAAAGTAGCCTCAGCCATCTCCATGTCACGGATATCTAACTCGAATTTATCTAGAAATTCCAGCTTTTTGTAGAAGCTTCACAAACAATCAAAATCAAACCCATCTCAGTATTCACAAAAAGTTCATTAATAACATTGTTATAAGAAAAATATCAAACAAAACCAACACTTCATAAAACTTCAGTTTCTCATAACTGTTGCTTCCAAATAACCTCATTGGGGCTTGCAACAACTTGTCGACAGCTTTCCCCCACAACACCAGAACTATATAAAACTTACTAACTCAAGCAACAGGTTAAATCTATACTTATAATAAATCTGTAGAGAGGTCAATTCTGTACATTGAATATATTTCCAAAAAAACTATCAGGGGGTGATTAGTGATCGATACTGATGCCAAAAATGCAATCAGTAAAATTTTTGTCTGTCTGTCTGTCTGTCTGTCTGTCTGTCTGTCTGTCTGTCTGTCTGTCTGTCTGTATGTTCGTTATAGAAACAAAAACTACTCGACGGATTTTAACGAAACTTGGTACAATTATTCTTCATACTCCTGGGCAGGTTATAGGATACTTTTCATCACGCTACGACCAATAAGAGCAGAGCAGTGAAGGGAAATGTTTGGAAAAAGGGCGAAGTTACTCCATTTTTTAAGCTTCCGTCGCGTGTGCAGCCTTAATGGTTAAAGCTACACAGAAACAATGTATGACGGAAATGTTCTCCTTAAAATTATCTAAAAAACATTCCATGACAGCATATGTCTACCTTTTATGATTGACTCACAATAACACGTGTAACACTCGATAGCTTAGTAGTTCGGAGCTTTCTGATTATATTTGTCTACTATTACGTTTCTAACACTCTCACTTACACTAAATAAAAAAGGTTAACATTATTACCTATTCAATAAAAAAAGAATCATATAAATCGGTAAATGAAAACCAAAGTTATGCATGAAATACGGTAACTGGCCATCGCGCGTGAATATCATGCTATAAGGATCATTTTTCTGTAACGGTCGCTGCGCTCGACGCGGCTCGCGGCGCGGCGGGCGCGGTGGCTGCGCGAGCTTCATACAATATTTGGCTGTTGATGCGATTGTTGCGAATAGACGTTCAGAGTGTTCACCTTATTGACCGACAGTGCGTCTTTAAATAATATAATTTATTTTTAACTTTCTTTTGTTGTTATTTTATAAAATAGGTAAGAATTGTTATTTTGGTAATGTTTAAATTCATTAATTACAATAATATATAAGTTTACATTTTATTTCTTCTCAGGTGAAATTGTAGTAGGTACGGATAGATTTAGAATTGTATAGGCTGGTATTTAGTATTTCTTCCTTTCTTTACACAAAGTCCGAATTTGACGCGGACGAAGTCGCTGGCAGAAGCTAGTCGTAAATAACATAACACTACCTCTAAGGGTCCTTTCACATAGACCGGCTCGGAGAGCATTGGCGAGCATTTTTCTTTTAACAACACAGACCGGAATCGGCTCCGATCGGCTGCGTGAGCGTTGAAAGAACTTGCAATCGGAGCCAAACGTCTGCGAGACCGAGAAAAAGTACGCGATCGGAGCCTGTGGGCTTCTCTTAATATTTCACAACGAGCGCATTCGAGCATTTTTTATGACAAACGCAATGCACATGCATAAACAAACCTTACTACAAATACTAAGTACTTACTCGATTTTCAACGTGTTAAAAATTTGCTCTCCACTACTCTCCGAGCCGGTCTGTCTGAACGGACCTTTGTATATACTGCCTTCCTTGTCTCACCAAGCTCTTAAGGGTCTATCATAAAAATGTACAGTTGTGAAGCTACGTTCTAATGTTCGTAAAAATGTCACTCACACAAGCATATGCATCGACGAGCTGTCACCGGCGCTATCGGTGCTGTCAGTACTGAGTGTCGTGCATCGAGCACATGCGTGTGTGAGACATTGTTACGAACGTTAGTATGTAGTTTCATAACTGTTTACAAGGAAATGTATTTTAACTGGGCCCATCTTCTTCATATGACGTCACGAGATGCCAATTGACACAGGTTTTCCTAATTCTTTCAAAGTTGGGATGTTAAAGTATTTTGGGGTAAAACGAAAAGTCTTTTCCGAACTGCTTTTCATTGTTCAAAGTTAAGAAAGTAAAGTTTCGAAATAAACGCGTGATTTTTGGTGGAATGGTGTAATTTATCATTCTTGGTCCTTGGAGTTTGACACTCGTCAAGAAATTTTTTTTAAAATCTTCTTAAGGAAGTAACCAGAATTTGAATTTGAATTTAGCGCATTTCGAAGACTAGCTCTCAATAGCCTTGTTGCAATGTAACAACATTGACATAATTTAATACATAATTTTCCTATGTCTGGTTTTACTATAATTTTTTAATCTGATTATTTGTATTCCCATTGTATTTTCACGTAATTTACACCTTTGCGACAAAAGACCGGCGTCTTAGTACAAAGTTAATAAAATTGAAGTTTTAATTTAATAAAAAGTTGTGTAAAAGAAGTAAGCAACTGCAGAAGAACAGTTTGTAGCGGTGTTCCAACTGTAAAACAATTCAAATCGAAGTTATTGGTTCTGACGTAACTTAGCGGTTCGTTTTAACCAGGGAGAAAGGAAAGAAAGTGGAGATACCACAAGGAAGTTAACAGACGGTAGGCGTGATCAACTACTAGAACTAACGAGGCGTTCTGTTCGGAAATTGGTTTTGATAGATTGGTGATTTTATTTTGGAAATAATGGGTGGGTTCTAGGCGAAATAAGTAACGTTCCTCGTCCCCGAAACAACCCGCATTTTGGCGCGTTACTTTCTTAGGAGATTTTGCGTTATGACATCTCCGCCAGTAATCTTGTTTTCCGTGGTTTAACTGTCAGATGGCAAAGACTGCGCGGCTGTAACAGAGCATCGATTTTCAGTGCACTTTGTAATTACCAGTTAGTTTTGACTTTTGTTTGTATTCAGCGTTCGAACCAGTTTATCTAAATAACAGGTTTTCTGTTTCAGAGCACTGTTTACAGTTTTATTTATACGTATCCAAATAGTGACGTTTTTTGTCATCATTTGTGATGAAAAGTATCATTTTTCCGCTTGATCCAAATAGCTTAAACCCAAAGTTCAAAATTAACCTCCCAGTTTGATAGTATCTATGTCGACCAGTTTGCATTAGAACCTGTATTTCGGTCACCAGGGAAACTAACCTGCAAAGCGTTCAAAATTGCCCTCTGAATTTACTGAAGCGAATTCTGCTAACAAACTTAATATTGAACTAGGTATCAATCTAGACGTTAAAGTCTTTCAAAACTTAGGTTCTGTGGACACGAGAGACCATGTATCATTAATTATATTGGAAGACATGCATACGAAAAACCACCTGGAGTTTGTGAAGAAGTCAAGAGCAAACGAAATCAAACAGGTAATTGAATTTGGGAAAGTTGTGGCGAAGCGAGTGTGGAGTGGGACAAACTACACACGACACTTGTGGCTTCTGAAAATAACGATAACGTAGAAACTTTTCGAATAAGACCTTGTCGAACTGTTGAGGTAGGTTTCTTGAGAAATATATTTACTTGTGTAACATTTGTGTTTGATGAAAATGTAGCATTTGAAGATGTAATACAAATTGGGCCTATCTTTTACGTGACCACTGCACAAAATCTAGTTTATTTCTATTCTCCAAACTTAAGATGGCTGCCGACATCCTAGCACCATATTAACTAGGAAACTTTAATTATGGAAACTACTCGCTCGAATTCGTATAACCTCTTGAAAATTGACCACGAGAGCTACTAGTTCTTGTATCAAAGGTAATTTGTACTTGACCTGAAAATTAGGTAATTACCAATATCAAAGCTATTTGAATATTTGCACAGGAATTGAAATTCAATATTCGCAGAACCGAAGCTACATTAGCAATCTCTGTGTTCCCAAATTAATAGACACTTACTTCGAGTTCGATACGTGGAAATATAAGACTAGCAGCAGTTCCCGCGATTCCGACCGTGTTCCCATATAAATACTTTTCGCTCCCGGATAAAAACTAAAGTAGCTCATGCCCTTTCTTGGGCTCTAGACTGTCTGTTTAGTATAGCTATTTAAAATATTAGCAAGGGTGGTATTTTGTTGATTTCGATCATTTGATAGTTCCATTTATTTTGCACACTGTATTTCAATTCCACCTTATTGGATCTCAATTTCCCCTTTACCATCAGCTTCTTACTGCCACGATGGCTTAGTGACCTTTTGATTGGCAATGTTAATTATTTTCTCCTGGCTTGCTTTGTGGTCACACGTGCGCCCCGGGGAGCCTCAAGACATGCCAGTGTGTTGATCAAAGGCGTAATTGGTATTCCTGGTGGATGCCATGTAGCTCCAAAGCATTGAACTAGACTGTTCGCTTCAGTAGTTTCACGAAATTGGCTGCTAGCTGCGGTCGTACCTATATCAACGTTTGATTGCTTTGATAGTCCGTCTGAATTCGAGTTCTGAATATCTGGTTCGTGGAAATTCTCAGTCGCAGTCGTTAAATGCTCGCTTTTAGGTAACTTGCTTTTGTTTTCGGTTTCACACGCTTCCGTAGTGAAGCTACTTTCCGTATATGGATATGAGGAGCCTCTATATTATCTATGCTGTAATAATATTATAAAGAGGAATCATTGTTTTCTTTGTAAAGGCTTAGACACTACTGAACCGATTTCAAAAATTCTTTCACTGTTGGAAAGTTACACTCTTCCCAAATAACATAGGCTATATTTTATCCCGAGCAGTACTTCCCATGGAACGCGGGTGAAACTGTGACAAAACGGTTAGTTAGTTATAAAAATCCCAAGATTCATTAAAACCCATCCAGAAGTTTGTAAAAGAGTAACAATCTTCCGTACACCCAAACTTTTTCGTCCATAATATTAGTAGGATTACAAGAACTGTTTGCCCGAACATTTTGCAGTTAATCTTGGTACACTCGTAAAACTTCGCCGTTGATCACAGCTCAGCTCGGTAACAGTGTTAAAGTCCTGATTTAATTAAGCTGATCTCCGTTCCGTCCCAGGTTCAGGTCTCGGCGGGGTGACAATTGTTCGGTAGCAATTAGTCCCAATGGGATGATGTGCTTTTTGACACCCTCCCTAAGAGACTTTAACCTGAGATTGAGGTGTAATGGGATTACGGTGCTTGGTGAGAACGTTACAGGGTTATTTGTGAGTTACTGGTAGTTTGAGCGGCTTTCGGACTACGCTTTAATATTATAGTGTACTAGCTTATGGTGTAACAATATTGATCACCATATCTATACTTACTAATATTATAAAGCTGAAGAGTTTGTTTGTTTGTTTGAACGCGCTAATCTCAGGAACTACTGGTCCGATTTGAAAATTTCTTTCAGTGTTAGATAGCCCATTTATCGAGGAAGGCTATAGGCTACTTTTTATCCCGGTACGGGAAGTAGTTCCCACGGGATGCGGGTGAAACCGCTGGCAGAAGCTAGTTATGTATATTATGTATATTGTAATGGACATGTTTAGACTGTAGTTACGTAATGTACTTGAAGAGTTCACTGCTGGTTTGTTAACATTAGCAACAACTAGCTCTTCGTCGCGATTCCACCCGCGTCCCGAGGGAACTACGTCCCGCATCCAGGTAAAGACTAGGTTTTTCCAAGCTCTAGACTATCTTGTACTGCAGTACCTTTCATTTAAGAGTTAAGACATTAAATAGTTTTTACGTGAAAACCAAATAGACGGTTAATTTCTAGGTTATTATGGAGAAAAAACAAGGGAAAAGGATTGAAAATAAAATTCATTTAACATCGGTAGTTTCAACGTGAAAGATAGCTATCTCGTACTACGAACATTTATTAATTGCTGATTTATATCAGACTACATTTTCTTTCAAAGGAATTCCGATAAGTATAATGAAAACTGCAATTTATTTGTTCGCAAAGCATAATAATATTGAAATATTTCAGTCCGTTTCTGCGACAACAATTAAAATGGAGTTTTCTCTTTACAGTTTAAATCTAGGAATGATATTGCAACAGTATCAAACTCATGTTTAATGATTTATTAATAAAGTATTACGTGCAACTCTTATGAAAGAATTAACTTTATTGTTTTGCATTCTGTTTTTTTTGCCTTTAAAATCTGATCATTTATTTTTAAATGTCACTGAGAATTTCCAATTATGAGTCCATAGGTTTTTATGAAAGTTAGTAGTAATACAGTATGTGTAGTAACTTCTGGCTGCATTGTCTACTTTTGATTCATGTGCGGAAAGAAGTTCCCGCGGAACGCGATTGAAACCTTCCGGAAACTTTGTCAAAAAAGTTTCTTAGTTATAATATAATATTTATGCTCCTTTTTCTAGCACCACAAAAACTTAATTAAAAACAAATCTTAACGTTCACATCATAAGACTTTAGTCCCAGGTACTAATGCATACTTTGGCACTATCTGTTCACCGGACCGTCGGCACGTAATTTGGGCAGGTTTACACGGGCTCCCTGGTGCCACGCTAATCCCCCTTTAATTATCCCGGCTGTCCGACCAGCCCACGGACGGAGTAAGGAATGATTAGCAGAGACGCATAATGCAGGTAGGTCAGGCGTCTCTTTCTAGGTCAATACGTACGGTGGGCATGACCAAAAACGAGTGAACTAACGAGGCGTTCTAGTTCTTTGACATCTGTCAACGATTTTTGGTGTAACGACAAATTATCGGGTCCAAAGGCGTATAAGGGCAAAAACAGTAACGTTCCTCGTCCCCCGCTTACCCGCATTTTGGTGCGCTACTTTCTTAAGAAATTTTCCGTTATGGCACCTCCACTAGTCATTTTGTTCTCTATGAAGCCAGCCTCACTACCACTCATCTAAGAATATCCCCGAGAATTTTGTAACTAGTTAAATACAAGTCCTCCGAGGCTCCTCCAACTATCACAAAATTAATTTCAAGTTTGTTTCGAATTCTAATACGGGCCTGCGTGGGATTATGAATGTGCTTCTAGAATATTCCTTAAAATTTAATTGCAGTCTCTGCTTGACGTGAAGGCTGGTAGTACATCAGAACTTTGCAGACGCATTAGAAGTGTCGCACGCTATTAATGAGTCTGACGAGCATACACTTAGAAGGATATATGCGTTCCATATGTATTTGCAAGTTCCATATGCTGTTGTGAATGTCTTAAGCAGCGTTGCCAGATATTTTCGGTCTAATTGGATTTTTTTAAAGGATTTGAGTGAAAAAAAAAAAAAAAAACAATTTATTTTTACGCCGAAAACCGGACATATCGATTTCACCCGCGTTCCGAGTGAACCAATTTTTGAACCCACGCGGGACATTTAATTTTGATTAAAAAAAACGTTGTATCGCCAAAAGTGGGACGTTGAGCAAAGCTGACCTCTCAAGAGTCTTATCCGTAACGTATTGACGAACCAATGCAAAGCTATTTGTGGTAATGTGTCCTAGTAAACCCTTTATCAGAAACTTACACAACGTCATTTAGGGCACGTGAAAACCTATACACTTCCCTATTTTCTACACCTATCATAACTAATAACATACGCCTCAGATCCCGTAAAAAAATCCCATAATAACAGCTACTTTCCCAAACGATATTTGTATTTCTAACATCAGCTGGTTGATACGTACGTTATAGAGGGTATTCTCGGCCGTAACAGCCAACGTGTGCTAGTTAGCAGCCGTGTTTGTGCCGATACAAGCGTGAGCACGCATAACTTTGCACACCCCTTATAATAGAGCCAGCTCAAACGATACGATCGGGGCTTTAAGTGAATTTACTTTTAATCTCTGTTTCATAATTTTATTCGCGTCTTGACTTTGTGCAGTCTAGTCTTTTAAGTTAATACGGATAAGTTGAAAGTGTAAAGTTTGAAGCTTCAATGGATTAAGAAGGGAAATAAAATCTGTATGAAGTAATTATGAGCGGAAACTCTTGACCGATTGAAAGTTTGATCTCCACCCCAATATCCATTCAGTTTATGATAAACTTAATTACGCTTCATAAATTAATACTACTTACTCTTACTTATTCACATAAAACTTTTTCACGGTAATCGTATAAGAGAATGTAAAAAGCAATTTATCTAAGTGCATTCCTTATCTCATGTTAAAACCTTGAGGTGACAGAATTAAGTCGCACGTGTGAACAAGTCGTTAGCGTAGGTGTTTCTTTTGAATATCCCCTGATTGGCTTCGTGGCGTGTTTCCTAATAACCAGCCCTCCTGTGTGTTCTGCGCTTAATCATAATATTAGTAGAGAGTACCTACTTTTGACAAAAGTTGTGGAATCCTATTGGGTAAAGAACCAACCTCACAAGTATGAGTGTGTGGGTTCGATACCAGGTCAGACAAGTACCAATGCAACTTTTCTAAGTTCGTATGTACTTTCTAAGCGTATCTTGGAAACCGATAGCTGTATTTTGGAGGGCACGTTTAACTGTAGGTCCCGGCTGTCACTGAACATCTTTGACGGTCGTTACGGCTAGTCAGAAGCCAGTAAGTCTAATATCCAGCCTTACCTACTGGTATTGGTTTGCCCGGGTAACTGGGTTGAGGAGCTCAGATAGGCAGTCGTTTCTTGTAAAATACGGGTACTTCTGAATCCGGAAGGGATTCGGAGAATAGACTTGAAACCGACCCCAACATAGTTGGGAAAAGGCTCGGGAGATGATGATGAAAAAATTCAGCAAAATATGTGACAAATTGGTTCAAGCGTCTCCGAGTAATCGAGAAACACAGCCTAAAAAGGATTCGAATGAATCGAGAACCACCTCCTTTTTTTTAAGTCGGTTACTACTTTTAAAAACAACAACAAAAACTTTTTCTAAAATGTACAACCACAGTCCCTCCACAAAATAAATACGCCGGACATAATTGGCAACATTATAATTACACTGCACGGACGAGTGAACAAGTGACACAATTATTATCACTGGAAACACGACCTTTGCGCCAAAATATTGGTGTCCAGCTGCGAAATTCATGAGTTATTTCCAAATCACCGATAATTTTGTTTCAAGCTAAATTAGTTTGTGCCAAACACCTGTCGATTTTCACCTGTTATTTGGTTTATTTTGGACACAATAATTTCTGCTTTTGGAACTTAATTAAGCTGTTCGCCTGGAATAGTGTCACATTATCACACTGATATTAATGTAGGTGAAAATTTGTATGTGATGGATGGGAAATGGATTGTGTGAAAGTCGTCACGACTAGAAATAATGTTACTTGTGTAATGACGGCAGACAGAACGGTATGAAAAAAGAAAACATGCTGCGCCGACCCCAAATAAAATGGCAGCAGGATGATGATGTGAAAGTTTGTTATCTCTGCACGAGCAAACGACTAAACGGATTTTGATGAAACTTTGCAGTGATATAGCCTGTACTTCAGAATAACATATGGCATACATTTTATCCACGTGCGTGAAGTTTTTCCTGCAGGAAGCGGATAAAATGCTGGCAGCAGCTAGTAGTCAAATAAACGTAGCTTGAACTAAGAGACCCCTATCTTATCGTTTGAAATGAAACAAACGAATCCTATATCAATATGTCTGAAGCGCTCGACGCTTGACAAACATCCCGTATTTGTAAGGACGTCTTGAGATTTTTCAATTTGATGCCCTCCCCTCCCTTCCCTGTAACTTCAGTTTAGGTCTCAAGCTCGCCTGATCACTGCGTAGTAGAAATTCAGAACAAAAATGCCCATTTTTGACCTGACCTTGTATAGAAACGAAATAGATCTTAAAACTTAGATAGTTAACTTGTCAATCAAATAATGTCTACCGCAATATCAAAAGAAATTAAAGGAAAAGGTTTTTTTTAACGCTTAGATAATGTTTCCACAAAACATCTTAAGACTTTGGTAGTTGTTAAATAATAATTTTAAATTGTCACAACCTACTGCAAAACTCGCCAACTTCTTTAAGCTGGTCCTATAGGGTCGATATTCTTTCTTTACTAGATGATAAAATATAACACCAATGTATAGAAAGTGGACATCGTTCTTTACTACTTGAGTTTAACAAAAATTCTAGTACCAAAATATTCCTTAGTAAAATTGCAGCACGGTGCATCTAATGCATCTTTGATGGTCAGTGATTCGCGAGATTGAACGACCGTCGATGCCGGAACTTTCCCTCGCCGATCCGATAACTACCTCATTTGCCTTTGTGTGGTGCGACAAGCGATAGTGTGAAAACTGCGAAACACCATACCTAAATATGAATAGTAGGTAATAATAGCGTCTAAGCCAATTGTCGTCTATGATGACTCTAAGGAGATCGGCAAGCTCACTCTCACAGCCCGATGTAATGGCAATCCGGTAAGCCGGAGAGAGAACGGGTGCAGAACTGACATTTATCTGCTCTCTGATGCATAGATTTTTCACCACTAGCCTTCAGATTCCAGGAGGCTTGTTGATTTCAGGAGGCTGCTACTTAAGCAATTTTAACCCGACCTGAGAGTTGAACCCTTGACCACGGGCGCAGCAAACACGCGATGCGATTACTAGACCGTCGAGGCAACATCAATCATAATACCATCCAACGTGCGAATATTTATTATTTCTTCTTACATACTTACAATCTTACAAAATATAGACTTGTTGTCTATTCTGAAACTTGACGCATATCCTGTTCGTTATAAAAATAGCACAAAGGGGTTTAAGACGTTCTTAACGTTCCAACTAAACTTCTATTTTTGAGTTGGCATTAACATTAATGGAATGATAACGAAATTGCTTTGAAGATAAATGGCCACTTGCATCGTGTGCAACATTGCTGTCAATCATGTTATTGTATAATGCATCAGATGCCGTCCTTTGAGGGATGTGTCATTGCGGATAATGTGTGTCTCAAGCAGGTGATGTTGTCAGCTTGTCACTGTCAAATATTAATTAACACATCTTAGCGGGAATCGCGGATCGATCGATTACAAAATGAATTAACGCTTTCCGCGGTTGGTCCGTAGATAGGTGACCATTTTGTCATAACGAGTTCTTCTGTGTCTGGTATCCCAGCTGTCATCTGAACAGCCATTTGTTACGGGTAGTCAGGAACCAGAGAGTCTGACAAGCAGTCTTATCAAGTGGTATTGAGCTGCCCGGGAAACTGGGTTGAGGAGGTCAGATAGGTAGTCGCTCCTTCAAAAACACTGATTCTTAGACTGGAAGCCGACCCCAACGTATTTGGGAAAAGGCTAGGCAGATGTTAATGACGTGGGGCTACAGAACTTCAGATGCAGTAGATGCGGAAGGCGTGAGGCCGTCCGCAACTGTGGCACATTGACATTCGAGAAATTGTGCTCAGTACGTGTTAAGGGTTAGTGGTTAGCGTCATGTTGCCTGTTTGCCAACTTGTCGAATTAATATCTTGTTTATGCTCGTCTGTTGGCCGTGGTTATCAAGTTGTTTGGGATAACCATTTGGCCGTGTTTTGGGGTTGTATCATGTGCTTGTAGTTTATGAGTTGTTAATAGGGTCATGTTACTAACACCTTTGAGCTATGGACTATATTCATGATTATACCAAGGTCTTAAATATTCCTTTTCGTTCCAGTGTTAGTTCTTGAGCTAGTAAAACGTGTTCTACTTAAAGTTTCCTTCTTATAATCCCCAGTCCTCGCATGCATGAACTTCTCTACCAAAGCCCTTTTAAATTGAGGGCTTGAAGTGCATTTTGCTGATCCTGAAGCGTGAATAGCACCCGAGGAAGCGGGGGGAGGGGTGTCTCGTAAGCCGACTTACAGCAATAAGCTGCAATTCATACTATTAGCAGTGAATGTGTTCTTAGAGTGGCCACGTACTACGTGCTCCCGGATAACGGACTTTTTAATAAAACGGGATTGTCTGAAGCGTTTCTTACAAATTGGTCTCTTCACATCGGAATGGAGTTGAGTCAATGGCACTTCGCAATACAGTGCAGCTAATGGTGTGGAAAATTTGCTTGTCTCAACAAATGTTAGACTTGTTGAGAGGAAATGAATATTGTTTTTCTATTTGCTGTGGCTGCCATTTTAAGTTGTGGTAAAAGGAGCTACATTAACATTAGGTTGTTTCCTAAAATTGCTAGTGTAAGAGCTTAGTGTTTTTCAAACAATTTAATATCCTTTAAAATCGGTTATCGGCAACATAACACTCAGTCCATCAAGTCCATGACTAAGCGATTGAAATCACGCAAAACACATGTTGTTAGGCTTCACTTGTAGTTTTACTAAGTATCCCGGAACGCCTGGTCACGCTACTAGCACCACGGGACCGGTATTATGCGGGGCTCGGCGGCGCACCTCTAGCGAATAGCATTCAACCATGGAGAACAAAATGACTAGCGGAGATGTCATAACGCAAAATCTTCTAAGAACTAGCGCGCTAGAATGCGGGTTTTCGGGGACGAGGAACGTTACGTAGTGTAGCTAATAACGTTCGTTCGTTCGTTCCCCGTACACGTCCATTATTTTCAAAATAAAATCACCAATCAATCAAGGTCATTCTTTGTCAGATTGATTTTGATTTGACAAGGAATCCGAAAGCCTCGTCAGTTCTAATAACTGACCAGCAAAATGGCGTCTGACCTACCTTCGTTATGGCATCTTCGCATTCTTTCCTTCCTCCGTGCTTTCAACGCTCTAGGTAGCAAGGTAATGCGATGCAGGCGCAAATTGCCCCCTTTATGCTCAACTTGTACGGTATGAGTATGCCCGCAATACGAATGATTCAAGCCGGGCTTTAGCGCTGACTTGATATTTGCATTCAGATTCAACTGTACTGAAATTATTTTGAGCAATGTAGACCAGTTTCACGGTATTGCTAGCAGATTGTTACATAGATAGAACTGTGATGAATCGGAATGAATTCCAAATAAAAAAAACTACTCAATTTGAAAGCTATTTGAAAAAAAAACTTGCGTAAACGGTAAACGGCCCTCTAATAGAGCATAAAAGCGCGAAAACCCGCGGGAGTCGACACCCGCGCATTTCGAAGTGCGTTATCGCAGATTTACGAGATCTCGCCGCGTTTTGAACGGCACATGTGTTTAACGAGGTCGCGTGTCGGATCGTGTGGACTCGGCTTTATCGCCTAACTTCGGATTATGAGTCGTAAGTGAATTTAACTGGCGTATTAGGCAGATAAGAGCCGGCAATGGGCGTCCTATGTCGACATAAGGCGTTAGCTTACACGAACTTGATAAGGTGCTCTGTATGAGATTGGGTCTATAAATAGCATTTTAATTTTAACACATTGTTTTGGGTATGTTTACGATAAGGTATAATAAACAATATTATAGTTCTGCTTGGTACTTGGCTTTTTAACTATACATAGCAAAAATTGGTCTAAAAATAAACAGTTTTGATAAAGGTTAATTTTCATGGCACAGGTGTAAGTAATATCTGTAACGAATAAGAATACTAAATCTCGTTGTCCTATTATATGAGATTTTAACAAAATGAGACGATGTATCATTTGAACAGAAATTCATTTGTAATTGAAATTTGGGACGCGTTTATGAATATCATTGTGACAGGAATATAATAGGTATAGACCCACCGAATATTCTGTACAGATCTGCACTGCTGGCTTTAATTTGATGTTACCATTTTAAGACATTATCCAACAAAAGTGGGAGTTAAAAGTCATTGCATTCAAAAAGTCATTCATGTATTGTCATCAGAACTCAGAGCGTGTGCAAAATTTCATCCTAATTGAAGACCGGAAAGTGGGTCAAATTAAGATTCCAAGATTTTCTTCCATACATAGCTAATAAAAAGCATGTTAATTATTTTAAATTAATAAATAAAATCCTCTATTTATGGGTCATTGAAGTTCCTACACCTGGTAATACTAACCTAAATGGCTGTCAAATACATTCGTTCCTAATCTGACCAACTACAAAACCGGCTCAGTTCATCTATCCACGAATTACTTAAGTAAGTATGTTATTGAGCCTGGTACTAATATTATTATTTTGTAACATTTTCGCCCTGGAATCGTCATGGAAAGACAAGAGCACTTCTTTTTATAGTGAAGTAAAACTCGAAGGCGGTCGTTTACCTAATTTTATTTGGGGGTTGGCCGTAAAGTCGGTAGCTTGATTGACACGTTACGATCTGTCCCCGGCTCGGGAGGCTGTTGCCACCTGCGGGTGGGGCAGAAAGGGGGGCGGGGGTTTACGTATTATTGTTTCTTTTATTTTTATACTAGCTTCTGCCCGCGACTTCGTACGCGGATCCTGTCCCTTATGCCAGCGACTACGGGGTCAGCAAAATCAATGGTTTGAATCGTCTCATATTGAATTTTAAGGGCCCGTTGACGGGAAAAAAACGGAATACGCATAACCATTAGAAACCTTCCATATATTTAATTTTTTGTACGTCAACGGCAAAAGCACAGATTCTAATTAGTCTAAGTTGTGTGTGGCAAATATTGCACGTATTATTACGTAAAAAAACATTAAATATTACTAAGATAACGTGAAGTCGTTTTGGTTTAGTGGGTAGAGAACCGATCTCTCAAGTATGACTTTGATTCCAGGTCTGGCAAGTACCTGCCAATGCAACTTTTCTAAGTTCATATGTGCTTTCTATGTATATTTTGGATACCAATAGGGGACGTTAAACTGTAGGTTCCGGCTGTCATTGAACATTCTTGGCAGTCGTTATGAGTAGTCAGAAGCCAGTAAGTCTGACCAGTTTTACCAAGGGGTGTTGGGTTGAGCGGGTAACCGGTTGTAAAACACTGGTACTCAGTTGCATCGTGACTGGAAGTCGATCCTAACATAATTGGGACAAAGGCTCTTGAGATAATAACGACAATAATAATGAGATATAAGCCCCGCAGGACATCTGAGGCTGATGACGGGGAGTAGCAACCCCGCGGAGCTATATATACCGAGTGCTCCAGGGAGAGTATACTGTCCCCCATCTCCGGCCGGCCGGAGTGAACCATGACGGGGTTAGGTCTCATGCCTCTGGCTTGCTTTCATTGGCCGTCCAGAGTGAAGTCGCTAGAGCAGGGTTAGTAGCCCTGCTCGGAGGGTAGGTGCCTCGTGGTAAGTGGCAAGTGGGCCGGTGATCTGCGTTTAAAGTCCACCGAGGTATCCTCACTTCAGCCGCTCATGTCCTTAAATTCAGTGACTGATTCCCGGGGGCCCAGTAAGTGAGGTGGCGAGTCTCCACCTGCCATTTTTACATGTATAAATAATACATTTTCATCGGGAGGTGCCATAGTTCCCATAGTTTCCTATGTCCTAATCCACTAACATCCCATCACAATAGCCCAAGTAGTTTTCCTTCATAGTCAGCAATAGTTTATCACAGAACCGGGGACTGTCTTTTTTTTTTAACGACGTCTACCGGGGATTGTCTTTGGGTTCATTTCTATAGTGTATAAAGGGATAATCGTCGGTTTTGTGTCACCATGTCATTAAAGTTGATTCAGCGTGTTGGCTTCGGCCCCACGTTTGCCTCCCAAAAATTCGGGACTCTGTAGTCCCGAGGTCTGGAAGAGACATACATACAAAATAAAAATGAGATGTAAAATCTATACTAATAAGTGACTTAACACAAAATTCAAGCGTGTTGTATCTACGTTATTAGGGTTCCGTACCTCAAAAGGAAAAAACGGAACCCTTATAGGATCACTTTGTTGTCCGTCTGTCTGTCTGTCTGTCTGTCAAGACCCTTTATCTCAAGAACGCGTAGACGTATTAAGCTGAAATTCACATGAAATACTCAAGTCTGATGTCCCTTTAAGCTGTGAAAATATCAAACTTCTAAGCCAAGCCAATCAAAAGATACAGCCGATTATGTCGATATTTTCAACAAATTTTCGACACTCGCAAAGGAATCAAAACCTACAGGATACTTCCCGTAAACTCACAATCTTGAAATTTGGCATGAAGCATTGTCATATAATGCAAATATAGGAAAAATTGCGAAAATCAATTTTTTTTAGTTATATAATATAATAAAAATATTTTAATAAAATGAAACTTACTACCTTTTTTCTCACGAACGAATAAAGGTATCAAATTGAAATTTATACCAAATACCAAGGTCTATTGTCTCTTTCAGTAGTGAAAAAATCAAACTTCTAAGTTAACGTGATCAAAAGATACAGTAGTTATACCGACACCTTAGACGAATTTCAGTCACACGCTAGGGAATCAAAACCTACAAGGTACTTCCCGTGAACTCAGAATATTGAAATTCGGCACGAAGCAACGTTACATAGTACAGATAAAGGAAAAATTGCGAAAATGATAAATTTGAAATTTGAAGTTACATAAAATATTATTTTTGCTTACATAACATAAAATATTTTTTTATTATTTATAAACTTACTACTTCCCTTTTTTTGCACATGAACGCGTAGAGATATTAAAGTTGAAATTCATATCAAACACTTCTTAAATCTAATAGCCTCTAAACTGTGAAAAATTCTAAATCATTCAAAGGTCATTGGGCACCTTAGTATGGAAACCATACCCACGGCGGACACGAACGAAATATAGCATAGTATAATGATATAAGGCTCTGATGTACTATGGCGTTGGTCGCATCAACGTGAGCCATGGGAATCTGGAGAAAATCATGTTTAAACATCAAATATTTTCCCCACTTCAATAGTGAATTTAAACGACCAAATGGGATAGATACGAGTAATTATTTCTTTATAAGGAAACACGTGGTAGTTGCAGCATACTGTTCAGGAGTTCCCTCGATACTCTTTGGTCTCCATATTCAAATCAGCTCCAAAACTTCACTGTTTCGCAATTCCCTCAAAAATACACCCGCATGTCTGGTTTTGACTTGATGCGTGCCTACAATATTCGAGAGTTGCCCTCGATTTCTCGAGGTTTCCAGATCCTCATGAGGTCCTGGTCATCCGAATTGAGATCTTCCTTCTTTTTGAAAAGTATTTTAACAATAAGAACTGTAATTGTGACCTGTACACGAAATTTCCATAACTGTGAATACTGTGATTGTTCTAAACTCAACGGTTTGCGCGAGAGTCACTTTTTATCTATACAGGATTTGTACGGAACCCTCGGTGCGCGAGCCCGACTCGCACTTGGCCGGTTTTTATTTGTATGTGAGAGAAAGAAAAGAAAAAATACGTGTTCATTATTTTAGGGTTATCTATGTAAAAGGCGGACTAATTACTTTTTTTGATTCACCATACCTATTTTGTAACATTCATTTCTATACATTTAAAGTAGTGGAGCTCTTGAAGTTTCACATCAGGTGTTCCAGATCTTCGATTTTTATACGTCAATAGAGAGTGCTTATCAGATTGAACAACTTTTACTAAAACGTCATACCTTTATATGCTGTAGTCTAGCTGGTCTCCTGGAATTCCACATCAGGTGTTTTAGATCTTCAATTTTTATAAGGCAATAGAAAGTGCTTATCAGATTGAACAACTTTTACTAAAACGTCATACCTTTATATGCTACAGTCTAGCTGGGCTCCTGGAATTCCACATCAGGTGTTTTGGATCTTCAATTTTTATAAGTCAGCAGAAAGTGCTTATCAGATTGATCAACTTTTGCTAAAACGTCATACCTGTATATGGTACAGAGTAGCTGGGCTCTTGGGGTTCCACATAAGGTGTTCCAGATCTTCAAATTTATTATCTCAGCAGAAAATGCTCATAACACGAAACAATTTTTGCTATGGCACCATTTTTGTATCTCTTATAGTTTTGTTTGTCTGTTGGAGTTCTGCATCAGGTCTTCAAGTTTCGAAGATAAATTATAGCCTATATGTTGACCCGGCTTAATACCAATACAACAAAGAAAAAATCATTGAAATCCGTTCAGTAGTTCGGAAGATTAGCGTGTACAAACAAACAGACATACAGACATACAGACAAACAGACAGATTTTTTTTTTTGGATTTGTGTTCCATTACTGTTTCTAAACCCCACCCAATTATTATTTTTTTAATATATTCAATGTACAGACACAGTTTTTTTACAGATTTATTATATGTATAGATGAGGACTGAGTGCGTTTGTCATTGTACGGCGGGGTTATGTGGGAGAGAATGTTCGTATTTTGCGCGTCAATCTATTTTTAATAAATGTGATGAAGTCTTCCTAATATAATTTCTTGACATTTGCATTTTATCCTGACAAATGTGCAAGTGGTACGTGGTTATGTTTGAGCCGTTTAGAGTTGAAACTTTCGGGCCGCAGGGTCCAGTCTATTGGGAACACTACACGGTGACAGCGATGAAAAATTTTTTTAGTTTAAGTTTTCTTTACCTATATATTAAGTTTTCATTAGTTAACTTAAGTATTTAAAACAAAAATTAACAATAATTAAATCAAAATGAAGGAAAGAAAACTGATACCATAATACCACCAAAAAATATCCAAATAAGTTCAAAATACGTATAGACAGGCCCAAATACAAAATGCGCATAAACAGTGCCCCAAGTTTATTCCAATTTAGTAAATCATAACTGAGCGGACCAGGAAGTGACAGATGAAATATAAAGCGATGATACATTTGAGGATGAACAGGGTAGAGTAGATCAGACCCGACGGCTTGGCCCAGGGGACAGCCTTTTTTTGTTTAGGCTGCCCGCTCACGTCAGACTTGTTGTAGGACGGATAATCGTGTGTAAATAGTGACGTGTGCGATGCACCATTGCTATCAGTTTTTAAAAATCACTTGGCGAAATAAAAATAACTGCGTTCTATGGACACTATGCGGTAATTTTTAATAAGCAATTTCTCGAACAAGAAAAGGGTATTAAAAATCATTGCAATATTAAAAATTACTATCATGAAAGTGGTGTAACCTGAACGTGGAAAGTATGCATTTTAACAAATTGAATGCTTAGTGCTCGCTCGCAGACCAATATACAAATTGTTTGAATATCGCTGAAGGGGTGGGTGCGCCATTCTTGCAACACACAAAATTTTTCATTCATATAATACCTACCTCTATATGTATCAATGGTGGTTTCAAAATATTTTTTTTAGCGGGGCCCAGCAGGGCCAAGGCCTGCCGGGGCTGCGGGTTGTTCGAAAGAGATACCGCGGCCCTGGTACATAATAGCCTATGACGGAACACGACGATTTTAGTCAGTAAGAGTCTGACACTCCCTCACCGCTGCTAACCCACAGCGGGAGGGGTCATTTGATGATTTTACGTCGCTAAAAAAAAAAAAAAAAAAAAAAAAAAGGTATAAAAGTCCCGGCATTGTGTTATGGCGTGCTTTGTTATTTTTAATTCTATTAATAGTGAATGGAGTTTTTAAATATATTTTAGTATGTAAAATACTATAGCTGTTTATCACTCCTTAACACCAAAACTACGGAAACGATTTAAATTGAATTTGCTTAACAGACAGTGTCTGAGTCAGAGCCTTATAGGATACAGGCTACTTTTTATGCGGTTTTGGGAAGTACTTCTCGTAGGTGGCGAGGAAAAGTTACTTTTACGTTTCCCAGCAAAATATAAATTCCTACCTAAACATTTACGTATTGGTTTAAATTAACCGACTTCCCAAAAAGGAGGAGGTTCTCAATTCGGCCGGTATGTTTTTTTTTTTTTTTTTTTTTTTTCTATGTATGTACATCGATTACTCCGAGGTTTATAGACCGATTTGCGTAATTCTTTTTTTGTTCGACGCGAAATAGCTGCCAGATGGTCCCATAGTCATCAGGTCAGGATCTGATGATGGAAACCCTGAGAAATCGAGGGCAACCTTCGAAAGTTGTAGGCATACATAGTGTAAAAACTTGACACTCAGGTGTATGCCTGAAAGTACTATTCAACAGTGAAGGTTTGGAGCTGACCTGATGATGGAGACCAGAGAGGGTCGAGGGAACTCGACAACTGAATATGTAAACTACCTCGTGTTTGGGCTTATATTATTTGTATTGACGAGACCTTTGCAACAGTGAAGGTTTCGAGCTGACCTGATGATGGAGACCAGAGAGGGTCGAGGGAACTCGACAACTGAATATGTAAACTACCTCGTGTTTGGGCTTATATTATTTGTATTGACGAGACCTTTGCAACAGTGAAGGTTTCAAGCTGACCTGATGATGGAGACCAGAGAGGGTCGAGGGAACTCGACAATAGAATATGTAAACTATCTCGTGTTTGGGCTTATATTATTTGTATTGACGAGACCTTTGCAACAGTGAAGGTTTGGACCTGACCTGATGATGGAGACCAGAGAAGGTCGAGGGGACTCAACAACTGAATATGTAAAATACCTCGTATTTGGGCTTATATTCTTTGTATTGATGAGAACTTTCCACTTATATGGATAGTGACAACTATTCGTATCACTGAAAAGCAGTAAATAAAAAATATTTTTACAAAAAAATTAAACCGACTTCCAAAAATACTAAAAAGCAAAAAAAAAACTAATTTTAGGTGCATCGGCCTACAAGTCGGTGGCAAAATTAACTTAGTAACATCCATTAGACACCGACTTGTAGGCCGATGCACCTAAAATTAGTTTTTTTTTGCTTTTTAGTGTTTTTTTAATTGACAATATCAAAAAAATAACAATGTTTCTATTAATACTTACCTTGCAAATGTAAACCTTTGAGAATATAATCGAATATCAATGGGGCATCCCTTAAGGCTGCATCACAAACAGCCCTCGGAGCTTATTTTATGATGTTTGTATAAGTAAACGTGCAGCGCCCCTAGCGGCACTCGGAGGAAATAAAACGATTTGTCATCAAGTTTAGTGAGACCCATTACTGACTGATGTGTTCCTATTACGTTATTCATTGACTACTTAGGTACTATCTTTGGATATTGAGTTGGATATTGAATTTTATTGAGTGTAGCATAAGGAAGACATTGGTCTAATTTTCGGTTTCGACGATGAGTTTAAAGTCGTTAGAAGATAATTTAAAATGCATGAAATTAAATAAAATGCAGTAACTTAGTAAAAATTACATATTATTAAAAAAATCTATTTTCGAAACACTGACTAAAAAAGTAAGCACAGTCTCTCCTCTGTTCAAGAGGCTAAAAATAAGGCTTAGAATGAAATGTACAATTTTGTTCTGCATTTTCGAAACAACTATTTTTTCCCTTGCTGCGTTTTCGCCACGAAAATATTATAGGAGTCTCCATCCCATTAACAGTTTCTTTATCAATGTGTACATCATTAACAACTTACAGTTAGTCAGCATGCTCATGACATAAGGATCAAAAACATACCCCATCTTTTTCCCATCTCACAGACCATTGTCGCCAACTGTACCTACTCCTGACACTTCCATACACTCTCCGTTATTACGCCCATTGTCATAAAAATGTATTTACGTTAACATCCCACGTTTAGTCACATATGCCGTGTAATTAAACTCGACGCCTACAACAATGCTTGATTTTCGCACAAATGTAGCTCTGATGGTGATACAATGACTGCGTAAAACGTTCTACACTAACAAACTATTCAGCATTATGCATAGTTGTATTTGTAATTTCTGGTGGTCTAGTGGGTAAAGAACTAACCTCGCAAGTATGAGTGTGTGTTAATTTCCAAGCAAGTATCAAAGCAACTTTTCTAAGTGTGTATATGCTTTCTAAGTATATCTTGGATGGTGTTTCGGAGGGCACGTTAAACTGTACATATGTGTCATATGAACATCTTTGTAGTCAGAAGCCAGTAAGTCTGACAGCCAATCTTACGCACGTAATGCGTTGTGGAGTTCAGATAGGCAATCACTCCTTGTAAAAACACTGGTACTCACCTGCATTTGGTTAGACTGGAAGCCAACCCTAAGTTGGAAAAAGGCACATGACGATGTACAGTTGTATTTGTAAAGGGATCTTTGCTCGTGTGTTGGTTAGTTTGCGTTCAATAACCCGGAGTAGTGAACTATTGGAAAAAGCGTACCTATATCCCATTGTGATCTTTATCACCCACGCCACTTGTCTGGATTCCCCGATTCGCTTTGACGTCCTCTGTTTCAGTATTTGCTTTCACTAATATTCTGGTCCCCTTTGTATCATGTACAAACAAAAAGTACCAATGTCGCAAAATTTTAATTAAAAGTTTTCGAAACAATTTTTGTCAAACAAATGAGAACGCGAACATGTCATGTAGTATATAAAGGCTAGTAAGCCATGCGAAGTACACAAGTAACTGTGGATTACTATAAACGATCCATTCGTTGTTTTTCGAAAAGAGATTGAAAGATATAACTTGTATGAAGCTAATGTCAAAATTAAATCTCAGAATTCGTAGTAAGTAAACAAGTCGATGCGGGATGAAGAAAGGATTATTCTGAAACAAAGAGCAACAGAAAATATTTGCTTTGATTTAATATGCGCAAATAGTCCGCAGCATTCATTACAATCCAGAGTCCATCGAGCGGAATCTAATAGCGTTTCTAGAGAACGTTTTGTTGGTCGGTACGAGCTTGCAAATGAATGTGTCGCTTCACGAGAAATTCTATCGCTTCTCTGACAACGGACGCTTGAATTTGTACGATTTTGTACAGCGGCTAGTTCGCCCTTTGAATAGCAAATCATTTGCTTCTGTTGTTCTTCTTCTTCTTTCGTGTCGATAATTATGTCTTATAGTGAGACTACACTTTTTCAGCCCAATATGCCGCCACAGCGAGAGCACGGCCGGATGCGCTCATTAGGTCCTGCCACGAGCAAGTTTCAGGGCACAGTGGACATGCAATGAGGTGGGACATGGTCTGCATATCAGCCCCGCACTCGCACCCAAGGTCCGCCCCGCCCGTGAAACCTCTGTTGTTCTAAGGTTGACAAATTATGCATACATATACTCGTAGCTTACCTTAATTGAAAATACGAGAAATATCAAAAATTAAAACGATTTATCAATTTTCGCGTAAATCGTTATCCGTATTGACATTGGAAAAACATTCCTGAAAAATACCGAGATCTCAAATTATTTAACGTTACCTTTACGTTAACCGAACGTGTCAATTATTTAAAAGTAATTCCTAAAATAAAACGAACACAATATTGTAACGTCGAAGCTTACAACTTATTCCTCCTTTAGAAAAAACAACGTAAATATAGCTTGATTATTGCCAATTATTGGCAAGTAATACCATCGTCGAAAAACCGCTAAAGCGATTACAAGAGAAAAGATTTTCATGAAAAAATGGCGTCTATTTTCGGGCGAGAGGTGTGTCGAGCTTACCCATGGAGAACGAAATGTCTAGCGGAGATGCCATAACGGAAAATCGCTTAAGAAAGTAGCGCGCCAAAATGCGGGTGTACGGAAGACGAGGAACGTTACTGTCTTCGCCCTTACACGCCGTCTTTGGAATTGGCTCAGTTTTTGTAATACCAAAAATCTTTGACAGATGTTTCAAGGAATCCAAACGCCTCGTTAGTTTACTCGTAGCTGATCATTTTGTTTCGTTGTGCGCCTGACCTACCAACATTTTGGCATCTCCGCTCATCTTTCCTTACTCCGTGAGCTTGCCCATTCCACTCTGGGATGATAACGGCCGGACTGGAGTTTGTTTAACTTGTATTAAATATAACAAACAAAGGAATTCGCTTACTATAATATTAATAACGTAACGGCCGGCTCTGTACTATCGTTATTTTGTTTGCATACATCGCTCGTTCTCCCGAAAAGATCAAGGTCTGTTATTCGACGGACGATATTGAATATTAAAATTTTATGTTTTTACTACATTTTAGTGTGATATTTCTATAATGTAAAGTTTGATGGCTTGTGAAATTAAATTTTACAGAGTTAGAAATTTTATAGAACTGACTTCTTGATGGGATGGGAATATAAGGGTAAATAGAAGGGGACGACTAAAACAAAAGATTGATAGACGGTGTTTAAGTCGATGTGGCTAGAAAGAATGTTACCTACTTGTGAGATGACGGCAGACAAAAGAGTATGAAAGAACAAAACATACTATGCACATATTATAACATTAGGAAAAGGGCAAAATAGAGATGATGATGAGTTGTCTGGCAATATGCTGAACTGCTCTTTGATACACATGATTCTTTTTATATACCTACTTTTAACCCCTTGTCCTGTGTCAATAAGTACTTTCTCTTTCTTTATTTCTTCCATTATGATGTTGGCTGACCAAAGTTTCTATTGTCCTCAGAAGGTCAGGCGGAGGGGGGCGGTGGAGCTGGTGGGGCTGAAGACGATGAGGAGCAGGACTCGGGCTGGTGGGGGCAGTGCATGAGCACCTGTCCCGCCCCCGTACAGGATCTCTGCACCTCCAACCGATTTGACAACCTTCATGTAAGTCACACTTTTATTATCATGTTAAACCAACTGATAATTGGATCATAGAATATGGATAATGTCATTGGTTGACATGTATTCCCTCGTTAGGCAAGTAAGTTTTTGGAGATAATCAAATAGAATAAGGTCGAAATTCGGTATGCACTTCAGAGCGTTGTTTTTTTGGCAGTTTTCGACAAGCGATTTTTAGACAAAGAGGTTGATAGTACATCACTTCAGACTTTTTGTGAAACAGATAATCGGGCCGATTTTTTGTTCTGACTAGGATTTTTTGACCGTCTTTTTGTAGGTCGTGTGCATTACATTAAGTAATGCTAAAGCTATCAGTGTGTTCTATTTTTGGCTGGTGGTAACCTTACAGATAAAACAAAATACAGCACTTATCTATTTGCAAGATCCTCGATTTTCATCATAAAATGTAGGTAGGTACATAAGAGTCTCTCTCTAAACGCCCAAAAAAAATGACGAGCCTTTCACGAAAGGCAATAAAATCAAATTCCCGTAGCACTTAAACATTTTTGATTTTTCCCAACGTAGAGGGCGCCACGTCCCAGTCCTTTCAACCTGACAGGCACTGAACGTGTTAACAAAGGCTGCCTCGATCAAATTAAATTCTAACCCGTGTAATGCTGTGAAAAAGGCTACTGATTCCCGCCTTGCCGTTGTGGGGAATACTAGCTTCTGGCTGAGGTTTCACCCACGTTTTATAGACTTCTTCGCGTAACCGGTTAAAAAGTAGCCTGTATATTTTTCTGGTATATAAGCATACTACTGCTACATTTCATCAAAATCCGTCATGTAGTTTTTGGGTGAGAGAGAAACAAACTTCCTTCCATCCATCCACACATATTACAAACTTCTGCGTTTATAATAGAACAAAATTTTCAGCTTAGTACAGACGTAGCGTGGAACGACACGCTAGTCGAGCCTATTCGTCGTATTGGCAGCTTTCGGCTTCTAATTGTCAGCTCTGTAAATCCCGATTAGATGTACGACTACACAAATCAATAGCCCCGGTTGGTTTCGCTCTAGGCGAACACACGTAGGTACGTTCCAGATACTGAAATATTGCCTCTCTGTATGAAATTCGACAGAATACTAACAATATTGTTTTGGATAAAAAACCACAGACCGAACTTGGTCCATATGTATGTATAGTGTTGCCCACATCCCGTGGTAACTATATTGTACCCGTATAAAATACAGCCTATGTTACTGGGGAATAGTGTAGCTTACCAACGGTGAAAGAATTGTTTGTATCGGTTCAGTAGTTTCGGAGCCTAATTGTACAAACAAAACAAACAGACAAAATAATCCTGTATTATATTACACTAAAACTTTTTTATTTTGTCATAAAAATTATGTACTATAAAATGTTTATAATATGATGATACTGTTTACGACTCTCGTTTTTCATCAGAGCATTATTGTATTATGTGTACATTTCAATCAGCGTGTGTTTAATACGCTGTGTTTTACTTGTCAATCCCTTTCATTTGATACCCATATTGTATAGGTACCTTAAAAATAACTAGTCCACCATCTTGTATATTCAGCCATGTTGGATTTAGGATTACGTCACAGTAGCTTAACATGCATTGTCATCCAAACTAAACATGTATGCAAAATTTCAGCTCAATCGGTTGAGAGCAAGTGCTTTAAAACTGAGTTGTAAAATTCCACCCATCATCATCAGCCTATCGCAGTCCACTGCTGGACATAGGCCTCTCCAAGTGCACGCCACTGAGATCGATTTTCGGCTTCTCGCATCCAGCTCCTGCCAGCCGTCTTGCGCAAGTCATCACTCCACCGTGCCTGAGGACGTCCTACACTACGTTTACCGAGGCGTGGTCTCCACTCTAGAACTCGTTTACCCCAACGGTTATCGGTTCTTCGGCTAATATGGCCAGCCCACTGCCACTTCAGCTTGCTGATTCGGTGGGCTATGTCGATGACCTTGGTTCTCTGACGGATTACCTCATTTCTGATGCGATCCCTCAGAGAAATGCCGAGCATAGCCCTTTCCATAGCCCGCTGAGCGACTTTAAACTTGTGAACCAGCCGTACCGACAGTGTCCACGTTTCGGCTCCGTAAGTCATGACAGGTAGGACGCACTGATTGAAGACTTTTGTCTTTAGGCACTGTGGGATCGACGATGTTAGGACTCGACGTAGCTTCCCAAATGCAGCCCAACCCAACTGAATTCTCCTATTCACCTCGTCCTCAAAGTTGTTTCTACCTAACTGCAATGTCTGCCCGAGGTATACATATTTCCGAACAACTTCGAGAACGGCGCCGTGTATCGCAATCGGTTCCGGTAGAACATGTTCATTAAACATGACCTTGGTTTTGTCCAAGTTCATCCGTAGGCCGATGCGTAGAGAAGATTCAGCCAGGTCGTTCAGCATCTGTTGTAGGTCCTGCAGCGTTTCCGCCATGATGACGATATCGTCAGCAAATCGCAAGTGAGAGATGTGTTCGCCATTGATGTTGATGCCGCGTCCTTTCCAGTTCAGCGTCTTGAACATATCCTCCATTGCATTAGTGAATAGTTTCGGGGAAATAACATCCCCTTGTCTCACTCCTCGATGCAACGGTATGGGCCTTGTTTGCTGATTCTGTACTTGGACGGACATTGTAGCGGCTTCGTAGAGACATCTCATCACTTGGATGTATCGCCAATCTACTTGACAACGCTGCAGGGATTCCACCCGAACACACATAAGTTCAATAAAAGCTTGTAAAAAGCTTGTAATAAAAGCTTGTCCCGGTCATGCCCGTGACCATGGATGCTATAAAGGATCCGAAACGTCGGGATTAAATAATATTAATATAATCGCGATAAAGTCCTTAAAAGTAATTTTATTTAAATGTCTAATATTCGAGTAAGTGTCAGAAATCAGTATAAACGTCTGTTTTTCAAAACAATGATATCCTGAAGTTTCAAGCGACTGGTTGAACATAGTGTTAATCTATCATCTATAGATTTTGTTAATCTATCAAATTACACAAGGATAGTTATAACGTGAAGTTAGGTAGAGTAATGTCAAACATTAGTGAGCCACAGTCTGTGCGCATTTATATAGAGGTACATAGTTTGCTAAATACGGAGGTTTTGTTAGTTATGTCACTGGTAAGTTTATACTAAACTAGCTTCTGCCAGCGGTTTCACCCGCATCCCGTGGGAACTACTTCCCGTACCAGGATAAAGAGTAGCCTATAGCCTTCCTCGATAAATGGGCTATCTAACACTGAAAGAAATGTTCAAATCGGACCAGTAGTTCCTGAGATTAGCGCGTTCAAACAAGCAAACTCTTCAGCTTTATAATATTAGTATAGATTTACCTGTAGCTTGTTAGGCTTCATTATTATTAGCCGACTTCAAAAAGAGGACTCAATTCTTCGGAATGTTTATTGTTTGCGTGTTTTACGTTTATTACTTTTGTGTTAATCTATACTAAAATTATGAAGCTGAAGAGATTTTTTGTTTACTTGAACGCATTAATTTCTGGTACCTAGTGATCCGATTTAAAAAAATAGTTCAGTGTTAGACAGCCATTGTATCGAGAATATAGGCTTTGTTTATTTTTGTCTGGATACGCGAAGTAGTACTTATTGCGCTATATAAATAGCTATTTTTCTACTTATATTCATGTACGATTTTATTCGGCTTCTAAGTATTCCTTCACAATACTGTCACATCACACGGTTCTATGTTTCAGATTTTACCTAATGTTATTTACTCGTTCCACATTGGGAACACCTCGTCAGGCGCCTTGTCTGGGCTTAACCGAACTGTCATCTACACTCTTGTATTTATATTCTACGTAGCTTTGTTTCTGTTTGCCAAACAATTTCGTTCAAAAAAAAATCCTCCTGTGTGTGTACCCTATGGAAGGCTATAGTGGAAGAGGACGACCAAAAAAACGATGGATAGATTTTGTGAAAGTAGATATAGTAAGAAAGAATGTTACTTGTGAGATGATGGCAGATAGAAGAGTATGGAAGGAGAAAACATGCGCCGACCCCAAATAAAATTGGGATAAGGGCAAGAGAATGATAATAACTACATGCTCGTTTATTAACTTGTAAGCCGCTAATTATAGAACAATAGAAAATCAATTGTGTTTTGCGTATGTCTGCGCTCCGATATACAAAGTGTTAAGGTTCTATACTCAAAGAGCAAAACGGGACCCTGTTACTGAGACTTCGCTGTCCGTCTGCCACCAGGCTGTCTTAAGAACCATGATATGTTGCTGAAATTTTCACAAATGTTGTATTTTTGTTACCGCCACAACAACAAATTCTGAAACCTAGGATATAATCAATATTTTGGGGGCTACGGAAACTTTCCCGCGTGTGTCCAACTCGCACTTGACTGCTTTTTCATATTTTCTTTTCTTTCTTTTGATTTCTTAAATCTGCCTCTGAACATAACATCCACTCTCTATTTTTATTATGATCTAGTTTACTTACTTCAAATATTGTAATTTACTTAATGGATACCTCTAAGTAATCCAATTTGCTATTCTTAGAAAAATTTACGATGCGTCGTTGGTAGCTGATCACGGCAATTCGTAGGCTTATAACGCTGTTCGTAAGGCGTGGTGGCCTAGTGGGTAAGGTAACCAACCTCTCATGTATGAGTGTGTGGGTTCGATTCCAGGTCAGGCAAGAACCAATGCAACTTTTCTAGTTTACTCGTAATTTCCAAGTATGTCTTAGACACCAATGGCTGGTAAAAAGATGAAGGAAAACATCTTGAGGAAACCTGGACTATAAAGTCTGAAATCACCAACCCGTATTGAGCAAGCGTGGTGATTGGAGTGAGAGGAGGCCTGTGCCCAGCAGTGGGACGATAAAAAGGCTGAAAGAACGCGGTTCTGGTCAGTCCGAACGTGAGGGTCAGATGTGTGTGAACTTCCAAGGTAGCCGTGAGGAATATAGTTATTTATTCCTCTTTGATATATCCTGTGTCTTTCCAAACAGTACTAAGATACCGTGTAGCAAGTTTAAGCACGACTGCACACAGCTGGGGACTTTGTTGCACCACTTCTTCTTCCCAGCAGAAACTCGTAGGAAGTGGTGAAGGGTGGGCGTTTTGGGGGCCATCCTTTGTTAATTTTTGATGTTAAAAAAGTGCTATTTCGCCGCCAAGTTTATGATGATGATTTTGATTTTGAGTTTGACCATCATGGTCACGTGATCTTGTGTGGTATCCAATCAGGTGACCACTGTTCTCCTTACAAATTAGTTGTTGCGGTTGTGGCATCTGCTGCCGATATTACGAGTATATCTCTAGTCGCTGTTTCTGCGGTTTTACCCATATTCCGAGGAAACTTCCCGCACAAGTGTAAAAGGAGCCTTCTCAGGCCGTAGACTATCAGCTGTGTTAACATTTAAATCAGTTCAGTGGTGTTGTCGTGAAAGCCGGACAGACAGTGATTTTCGCATTTATTATATTAGTAAGAATAAACATTGAACTTTATTCACGACTTTGAATACCCGCTACGACCCTATAATAGTGTACGATAAAATATGTCGTAAAGAAAGGCTTCGAAAGAAATTTAAACCACAAATCGATACGTTTTCGCTGCCTTCTGATAAATTGATAATCATTTATTTTGTTCGCGATATTTCGTAATATTACACATTTTGATGACTTGGATGAAACCGTTCTCACGTAATGAAATCCCGGATTTTCTTGCGAACGCTCAGTTGACATTTCACTCATGTAAAATGTTAAAGTCTATAAAAAGAAAGATTTATCATTTCAACAAAAACAGTGTGTTTTCCTCAAGAGTATAATTGGGCCAACATGAGGCCACTTCACCTGAAGAATCACATAACTCCTGGCACTGACCTCCCTAAAATAGAATTTAGTTCGCTATAACTTCGCGTAGTAATTTGTCTAGTATTTTCACATCAACTGCCAGTCTTAAAGTTTTGTTAACTGTTTTGGTAAAGCTGTGTACAGACTGTTCTTTATATACCTACCCGCCACAAGAAAGTAAATATGAAGTTACATTGATACTTGCCTGACCCGGCATCGCGCCTGTACACGCATTCTTTAGAGCTGGTGCTGTAACCACTAGGCCGCCACAACCGAGTATTTTGGATTACAATCGGCTGTTCTCTCAGGCTCTAGACAATCACGAAACACTAGCCTTTCACTGCTTCTATAATTAGAGCATACATAGTACATATTATATCTCTGCATCACCCTAAAATTAACTGGAAAGAATGCCTATGGCATTAGGTCCGCCTTAAATACAGGTAAAATTAAATAAGAGTAGACGATATTGTCAAACAACATAGCATTACCAACTCAATGAGCTGTGTACAAACTATGAATTCGTGCCGGTCTTCGTTAACAATTGCGAGATTGATGCGTGTCTAGTGTGAGGACCACATCTAAACATTTTGAAGCAACATTAGTTTCACTGGCTAATGTTTGGCTGTTGTTACAAAGTCTGCGTGTACCACGGAGGAGGTAAAGATAGCAGATATACTATAAATACCTAAGCTAGGTCAGGCGCCTTCTTGTAGGTCAAGTTCGGTAGGTGTGATCAGTTACCAGAACTAACAAGACGTTCGGATTCCTTTCTAAAACAAAACCAATCAGTCAAAAAATGGTATCGATTGATTGGTGATTCCCCGTCTCCCGAACACCCGCATTTTGGGGCGCTACTTTCTTAGGAGATTTTGTGTAATGACATCTCCTCTCGTCATTTTGTTCTCCAACGCACATAGCTATATAAACACACACACACACATAGATACGCGGTGTCCATTGATGTGCGCGCACGCACGAACATACCACTCAAACTATCAAGAAGCAATCCCAATTTAACACTAGAACAACAATTTTAATGTCGGCGTGAGTTTCGCGGACGATAAATTTCTTCTCGGGGCCTCTGCGGTCGACTGGTCGCGTAAATATTTATTTCAAATTAAAACAACGACGGGTTTTTTCTCGCTTCTCTTGCTGGGTCCCGGCTGTTTGTAGAATTTGGCAAATGCATCGCTTGGTATTGTATTGTCAATTGTCAAGTTGGTCTTCCTTGTTACACTGTTGCTCTAGAAAAGTTCTTAGCTTAGCAATATCCGCACGGTGTGATCAATCGTAACGTTAAGCAATGCTTGGCGCGTTCAGTCCGTAGATGAGTGACCTTCTTGTCGTGACGATTTCTTCAAAATGTTTCGGAAGGCACCTCATATTGGTGGGTCCCGGCTGTACTTTGAACACCTTTGGTTGTTTCACGCTAGTAACTACGACTAGTGCGTGAGAATGTTAGTAGTAGTTTGTTTTTAATAATACTGTCGGTGAAATGCATTGCACAGACATTCACGTGACTGATCGTCTACTCTAAAAATGTTCGCACAATTTGAGTCATAATAGTCATGATGTAGCTAATAGTGAAATGTGTAAACATAACATTCTTTTGAAATATCTTGAGCGTATTTTTGCGAGTAAGAAATTAGGTTACGTGAGGAAATGGCAGTTTCACGCGGATGTTTGTTCAGTCTTGTTAAAGTATTTGATATATTGCTGGATAATGTAGGAAAGTAACCCTTCTGGAAGGCGAGGTCGCAGATCCCGCTAGTCTTGGAACATAAAACACGTAATAATGGCGTTGGGCGCGGCATCGAACGTATCTTTTATGGCGTCTCTAAATCACGCTCAGGTGGTTCGCACCGAAATAGCCCGTCACGCCGGGCCCCCGTCACGCCGGGCCCCCGCCACGCCGGGCCCCCGTAACGCCGCGCCGCCGTCACGCACGACTTCGCCCGCGAAGTAATTGATAGTAGCGCGAGTCACATGATGAATTACAACTTCGCTATTTCTTTTATTGCGTTTACGGTAAGTGGCGGCGCCGGTGAAAAATGTTATAGGATTTTGGTTCTTCAGATATTCTCGTAGCACTATTTGACTGAACTACTACAAAGTACGAGTAATAAAACTGTCTTTCTTTACGTATAATTTGTAAAGAAAAGTTTATATAATCTGTAAGTCATTACGCATTATATTTATAAACTTTTCTTTGTTGTTTATTCTTACCTTAAAGGCTCTGGCACTACTCAACAGATTTGAAACATTATTTCACTGTTGCGAAGCTACACTGCCTCTGGATGACGTATACGAATTATCCGCCCTGGGTACTCCAAACATTCATCTCAACATGTTTATTTCTGCTACAGCACCATATAACTATTAGTATATAAGTACTTCCCAGACGATTTCAGCTATGGTGACAGCTTATAATTATTATTTACAACGAGCTAACCAGTCTAAGCAAGGGGTATTGGGTTACCCGGGTAACTGTATTGAGGAGGGCAAATAGGCAGTCGTTCCATGTAAAACACTGGTACTCAGCCGCATCCGGTTAGACTGGAAGCCGACCCCAACGTAATTGGGAAAAGGCTCGGGAGATAATGAATGGGCTAAGGTGATCAGCTCTTCTATGCGCCCTTCGATGGCTGCAGTTCGCACCTGCAGCATTTTATGAGGAAATGTGCGGCATATAACTATACTAGCTTCTGCCAGCGGTTTCACCCGCATCCCCTGGGAACCTCTGCACGAACCCTGTTAAAAAGCGCCTTCCTCGATAAATAGGCTATATAACACTGGAAGAATTTTTCGTTTTTGCGTGAAAGCGTAGCGAACAAACGGACTTTCGCATTTATAATATTAGTAGGATAGATAGATTCATGTACAAAGTGTATAGTGTCATCAGTTTAATTACCCGGCTGAAAGCTGACACGCTGTTACAAGTAGGTGACTGCTAACTGCCGCTAACTGGGAACTAAGTCTCGTGTGACAGCTGTGTCACGCTGTATCGTTGACAGATTGGCCAATCTGCTAATTGATTGCTATCATGGGTAAACGTAATCTCGTTTATAGTGGTACTAGTGGTTCTCCGTGACTTCAGTCGCGTGAAAACTACTGCTTGTACTGGGATAAAATATAACTTTTTCAAATCAGTTCAGTAGTTTCGGAGCTTTTGGGGTACACACAATCAAACAAGAAAATTTTTCCCCGCAGTTTTACTCGGGGATACTTTTTCCTGTATCCGGATAAGAAGTAGTCTAGATGTCCTTTCTCAGCCTCTATCTAGAGGTATATAATCTAAATACAACATTTAATTTGTAATTCATCTCGGTTCAGCAGCTTTGGTGTGAAAGCGAGACAGTCAGAGTTAGTTTCGCATATATTTACATACCTAGTATATAGTTATATATGATAAACTAACTTGAAACACGCTTAAAGTATATTTATATCGCATGCTGTTTACAGTCAATACTTTAGTTTATATAATTTTATTTAAAAACCTGAGCTGCCTTTTCAATAATAAAATTGTTATTCGTGCCCAAAATGGTGTCAATATGGAATGAAACATGTCAGCAGACTTCTCAAGCCGCGGGTTTTAATGAAAAATGTTTTGTTGACGCGGCCGATTGTTTGCGGCCGAGTTTGAGACAAACATGGCGGCAAACCGCATATTCCACGTCAATATCAACTACTTAAAATGTCATTCATTTACCGTATCATGTAGATAAGACCTTATTTCTAAGTCATCATGCTCCGAGCCTTTTTTTTCCAACTATGTTGGGGTCGGCTTCCAGTCTAACTGGATGTAGATGAGTACCAGTGCTTTACAAGGAGCGACTGCCCTATCTGACCCCCTCAACCCAGTTACCCGGGCAACCCAATACCCCTTGGTTAGACTAGTGTCAGATTTACTAGCTTCTGACTATCCGTAACGACTGCCAAGGATGTTCAATGACAGCCGGAAGCTACAGTTTAACGTGCCATCCGAAACACAGTCATTGGTGTCTAAGATATACTTAGAAAGTACATACAAACTTAGAAAAGTTGGATTGGTACTTGCCCTGACCTGGAATCGAACCAACGCTCTCATACTCGAGAGGTTGGTTCTTTGCCCACTAGGCCACCACGACTTCGACCACCTTATTTCTAAGTAATAGCCTAAAAAAAAATACAGATCTAATGGTCAAGCGAAGTTTGGCGCGGTCTATCCGTAGATTGGTGATCTTGTCATGACAAATTCCTTTATGTTTCGGACGGCACGTTAAATAGAGTCCCGGCTGTCATTTGAACGTCCTTGGCAATCGTCATGGGTAGCGAAAAAAGCCGAAAAACTAACCAGTTTGACTCCGGGTAACCCAATACCCGTTGGTATGAGTTGAGGAGGTCAGACAGGCACTCAACGGCATCCAGTGGGACTGGAAGCTGACCCCAACATAGCTGGGAAAGCAGGCTAAGCAGATTTCTCTGTAAGGTGTTAGTAAGTAGGTTTAATCTGCTTGTTCCACTAATATTACACTTCACTAAGCTCATTATGTTTACCAGGCTTATATTTACATAACAAATTATTCTGTTTTGTCAGCATTAAACTGTACTACAGTAAGTCTATTAGTCCTACTTATTTGTCGCTCAGAATCGCTGAATAATAAACCCAAGTTGAGAACATGTAAGGAACTGATTTCCAAATCTTCGAATTTCCATACGAAACTGCTATCTCTATGTACTTACGTGTTTCGCCAGCCCGCTTTCGAACTTGTCCGTCGAACATCACTTATCGTGTTCGTCAATCTAGAACTTATTGTCTCTCACTTGTTCCGCGTATAAAATTAGCTTCCCTTCCTCTCCCTCCTCACCCTCGTCACCACCCTCCGTCGCCCTCGGAGCTACTAATTTGCACGTTTTATACCTTAAGGTGACAAGTTTCGCAAACTTATCTACGATCTGCCACTGAAACAGATATTAACGACAAATTGGTAACAGTAGGCTTGATTCTCGAATTAGGAAAGAAAGTAAAAAAGAAAGAAAGGAAAACTCTTCGTGTAGAGGGAATTGGGTCATTGTGTCAGAAAGCGTCCGACTTACAATAGCAGGTTTCGAAGGTCAAGTCTTTACAAAATACTAACAATGACGTTTTACATTTTGTGAATACAATGCAGAGGCGTTTGGGAGCATTTAGCTATAGATCGTTGGTTGCGAGTACTTGAGACGAAGTGAATCTGCCAAATTATGGAATCGGGAAATACTTTGCGGAAATACATGGCATTAAATGTTAGGTAAAATACTGAGTTTTATAATTCTACGAGACATTAACTGGGCCTTATTTAGGAGTTGATAGGCATGTATTTTTGACATCAACTGTTTGATATGAATTTTCATGTTCAATTTTCCAACAAAACAAAGAAAAATTTACGTTTTATTGCCAGTAAACATGGACCGTAGCATGCCATACAACCAAACCTATTACGTTCGGTTAAATATTTTGAAAAAAAAACTTTTCTTACCATTCAATTCTGATACGAATCTGGTCTTATCTAGTACAAGAATTCGTTGCAAAAGGTTTGAGCTAGATTGGACGCGGTATTCGTTGCAAGAACTGTTGCATATAGAGGTACAGCTGATCCGGGCACAATGAGAGCCCCTGCACGCTACACGAGCGTAAGCCACGTGGTCGCGGCTTCAGTAAGCCGCGTGATGCCCGCAGTATTGCAACTCGCTTCGAGGGCGTACAAGCGAGTTGCAATACTGCCTCAATAAACCCGACTGGATACTGAGCCGAATTTCAATACAAAATTTTCAATGGGACTTAATTTTTGGAAATGTATTTGAGCAATATTTCATACTGGTTTTCGCTGGTACTTCGTGGGGTCTACTTCCCGCACCCGGATAAAAAGCTTTTATGTTATTGTGATGAATCTATAGTATACTAATATTATAAAGCTGAAGAGTTTGTTTGTTTGTTTGAACGCGCTAATCTCAGGAACTACTGGTCCGATTTGAAAATTTCTTTCAGTGTTAGATAGCCCATTTATCGAGGAAGGCTATAGGCTACTTTTTATCCCGGTACGGGAAGTAGTTCTCGCGGGATGCGGGTGAAACCGGCAGAAGCTAGTATCTTATATTATAGCAAAGTTTCGTTAAAATCCGTTGAGTTGTTTGTGCGAGAAGAAGTAACAAACATGCAGATAGACTCGTAAACTTTCGTCTTTATTATATTAGTGAGATGAATACCTATTTATAAGAATGAGAAAAACCTAATGCAGGATCAGAATGCCATGACCTATCCCGCGTTGTAAATACAGTTCAACAGCCAATATCACTTAAAACAAACAGCTTCAACATTTAATTTCAATCAATCAGTTCAAGAACCTTAGGTTTAGCCAATCACAAGAAAGCGAAGGATAGTGTTAAAACAATCACGTTGATATCTAACGGCCATTCATTAGTGAGAGATCTGACTCGGGGCTTAAGCGTATGTTGTGTGGGGGTGAAACTTCACTCTAGTGGGGAAAATAAGATTTTCCTACGAGAAAATAGATTTATTTATTCTTGAGAGTTTCAGTAGAATGTTTTGTGTAGCAAGTCCTTAAATACACATAGTAAAGAACCGTGAAAGTAATTCTGTCTAACATACTGTCACGCTTAAAAATTATGAAATGACTAGCTTTAGCCCGCGACTTCGTTCGCGTGGAATAGTGACTTCCGGTAGATTATTGGTTTGACCAATAGATGGCGCTATATGTCCGAAATAAATTGTATTTTTTATTTTTATTTTTTGTAAAAAACTATCCTATGTCCTTCTCCTGGCTCTAAACTACCTCCCTGTCAGTTTTCAGCTAAATCGGTTCAGCCGTTCTTGAGTTATAAGTGGAGTAACTAACACGACTTTCTTTTATATATATAGATTTGGATGTAATTTTGTAGTCTAGAGCCTGATATAGGCTACTTTTTGATGAAACTACGGAGAACAGCTGGTTTATGGTTAAGTGGTTCAAACTAATATTAAATCAAATATCGACAAAAACATTTTTGTGATTTCAAGACAATTATTCTGTTGTTCATTATTTTGCGTACAAAACAAGACAAGAAAGAAGGCTAAATAATTCGGAAATTTTATACCTGGAACAAGTGTACACCAGGTGAGCCGTAATCCGGCAACTCTCACGTGAGCCGTCACCGCGCCACTCGCCGCAGCATCCATCTCGGCTGTGAGCTTGCAAATCTGTGACACGCCAGGCAAACCACCTGTATATAGGAAAGTTGCCTATATTGTACCAGTTAATAAACTTCACAAGCAGTCACAAAATCTATTTAACTTTAAACGAATATCTATACTAATACTATAAAGCTAAAGAGTTTGTTTGTTTCTTTTTTTGATTGTTTGTTTGTTTGTTTGTTTGAACGCGCTAATCTCAGAAACTACTGGTCCGATTTGAAAAATTCTTTCAGTGTTAGATAGCCCATTTATCGAGGAAGGCTATAGGCTACTTTTTATCCGGGTCCGTGCCGAGGTTCCCACGGGATGCGGGTGAAACCGCTGGCAGAAGCTAGTAATACTATAAATAAAAAGCTTGTTCTATTAGCAATCATTTTTTATTGAAAGAAAATGAGGAATTTCAAAAATGAATATGAAAATCAGTTTTTCAAAAAGTCTGAAAAAGTACAATTTAGGAAACCGGTTTTCTTAATTGTACCATAGGTATCCTAAATTGTACTTCATATTCTAAATGAGATTTAAGTGCTTCTTGTTAACTAAAGTACAAACATCTTTATGAAAAAAAAAAAAAACTAATATGTTTGAAAATTAATATGAACAAGTGTTTGGAATTGGTGTGGACGGGTTTGTTGGCGGATAGTTTGTTCGTCACTGCTTCTTTCTGTCTTTCTGACTGTGAAACTGGTGTTTTTGAGGGTACTGTCCGAGCCTAATATAAGAAAGCATGTGAATAGTAGTCAAGAGCTATCTATACCTACTTGATACTTGCTGTTTCATCCGCATCCCGGGGGAATTTCTTCCCATACTTAATATAAATATAAGCCGGGGACAATGTAGCTTCCCAACAGTGAAAGAATCTTTCAAATCGGTCAAGTAGTTTCGAAGCCTGTTCATGTCAAACAAACAATCAAATCATTCCTATTTATAATATTGTTTTGATTATAAAGCTGAATAATTTATTTAGTTTTTGCTTGCATGCGTTAACTTCAAGAGGTACCTGACCGATTTGAAAAAAAAATGTCATCGATAGATAGCCCAATAGTTAAGGAAGGCTCACTTTACTTTTATAATGCTGTCATTGAACATCCTTGGCAGTCGTTACGGGTAGTCAGAAGCCAGTAAGTCTGACACCAGTCTAACCAAGGGGTATTGGGTTGCCCGGGTAACTGGGTTGAGGGGGTCAGTTAGGGCAGTCGCTCCTTATAAAGAACTGGTACTCAGCTACATCCGGTTAGACTGGAAGCCGACCCCAACATAGTTGGGAGAAAAGGCTCTGAAGATGATAGCTTTACTTTTATCGCAAGTATATGCAGAGTAGTTCCCTATAAGCTTGTAAACCGCAGAAAAGTAAATAAGCTTTACCATGCATGTACGTAGCTAAAATTCACGTGACAGTTTTTGTCATACGCGGGAGAGGATTAAGTACAGCAGGAGCTTACATAAAATGTTGCATTTTGAATCATTTCCAACAATGATGTTGCATTTTCGAAATGCACTTTAAAGTGATTTGCTGGGATTTGAATGGAGTTGAGTTGAAGAGTAGAATTGGTAAGGAAAGGTAAATTTATAAGGTTCCTTGAAGCGACTTTCTGTATTTATTTATATCTGAGGGCACGGGAGTGCCCCAGCCAAGACTCGAGCAAAGCGGGCACGGCCGTACCATCTTTTCCCGAAGCGTTTCGCGGCTATTTCAGCCCCCTGTATCTTCCATGTGAACAAAGCTAGGAGTTTAGGTTTTCGATGACCAAGAGTAAGTATTAGAACAAGCTCAGTCTCAAAATTACAAGACATTTGAATAAATAGTTTACGAGTTATGAGCGATCAAAGTTACACCATTTTGTCACTGACTCACTCACTGACCGATCATCAAAAGTCTAAGGTACTTCTAGCAAACTTAGAACCTTCAAATTTGGCACCAAGATAGGTTATTAGCTACATATAAAGGGAAAATTATAAAAACCTTAAAACTTAATAAAAAAATAGGAAACAAATTTATATTTGCGGTTTTTCAAGAACATTGTGTATGAATTTTGACTGCATTGATAACTTTGTTATTTATTTATGTACAAAATGTTACTATTTGTTTTATTGTTACATGTTAAAGGGGTATCGGGTTGCCCAGTAACTGGGTTGAGCAGATCAGATAGGTAGTCCTTCTTGTAAAGCACTGGTACTCAACTGAATCCGGTTAGACTGGAAGCTGACCCCAACATATGTAGTTGGGAAAAGGCTCGGAGTATGATGATTGTTTTATTGTTACGTAGTGTGGTATATTGTTATTATGTATTAAATATACATACATAAATAAAAAAGCTAGGTTAAAATGAAATGAATAATGATAAAATCTTTCATATTAATGCAGTGCGATAAATACTGCATGCTCGCTCGATAGATGGCATTGTCCTGGTCTAAATCGCGCTATGGTTTCGTTACATAGCTTAGTATAAGTAGTACTTAAAAAAATGATATAATTTCATGAGATAGCGCCATCTACCTCTGAAATAAATCTCTTATTCTAAAAGATATTCGATTCAAAAATTCGTCAATTTCGAAATTGTTTACTTTATTTTAAAAAAATGTTGTTTACGTGCTACTTTATATGTATCATAACATCATAACAACCTAAATATGTTATATATACAAATTAAATTAACTTAATATATACAAATTAATATATATACTTATATATACAAATTAAGTTAATTTAATTTGTTATATACTTAGAGAAGAAAGAGACCTACAAAAAATAAATTAGATCTCACCAAAAACATTAAATGTAAAAAAAAGCCAATCCTCTTCGCAATTCCTCCACCGTAAAAAGTTTTGAGATCGCATAGAAGCCAAGTCCTGTTCAACTTTATTTGTAATAATAAATCAATATTTTGTGACTATATCATAAGTTTTGTTCACATTACAATAATATTGTCTTGGCCATGAGCACAAGTTAATAGTCGCTCCTTGAAATAATGTGTAAATACCATTGAATTGATAAATTCTATATGGACATGATTTTACGATTGCACTGATTTTATGGACTGATGGGAATTTGAGATCACAATGGACTAAACATGCGCCATAGTACATGTGCAGTTCATTGATGTTGGATGATACTGACTGTCGGTCATTTAGTAACAATTGAATAAACTAAAAGTATTTAATTCTGTGACATTGAACTTCATGATTGACTTTCACCTCTCCAATATATGCTGTATTATATTTGTAGTTTATTGTGCTCATGGCCAAGTCAATATTATTGTAATGTGAACAAAACTATTGATATAGTCACAAAATATTGATTTTTTATTACAAATAAAGTTGAACAGGACTTGGCTTCTATGCGATCTCAAAACTTTTTACGGTGGAGGAATTGCGAAGAGGATTGGCTTTTTTTTACATTTAATGTTTTTGGTGAGATCTATGTTTCCGTATGTATTTGTCATAAAAAATATTGTTTTTTTTTTATAAGTGTATATCCTTAAGGTCTCTGCACACAGTGGGCGCGGCGCGGCGGGACGGAACGGCGACGCGACGGTGAGCAGTTGTAAGTACTAGATATTACGGACGACGCCACACAGAGCGTCGCGTCGCGTCGCGTCGAGCGGGACGGGTCTGTGTGGTGTCTTCCATAATATCTAGTACATTACAACTGCTCACCGTCGCGTCGCCGTCCCGTCCCGCCGCGCCGCGCCCACTGTGTGCAGAGACCTTTACTAACATTATAAAATGTTCGGCTTTCTCGACAAAATTACTTTTCCCTGTACCCTGACAGCCACACACACAACACAGCCCATGTTCAGCGCTATGTAGTAACCTTCCAGTGAAAGTATTATGCAGGTCGGTTCAGTAGTTCCGGAGCCTATTCGATTCAAACAAACAAACAATAAAATCATTCCTCTTTATTAAAGAGAATAGATATTAAGGTACAATGAAGTTCTCAAGGCCTGTGATAGAACGCAGATTGCTTTTAATCCATCTGCACGAAGTATACCCCTCATGACGCGGGCAGAACCGCGAGAAACATCTAGTAATAAATATTCCGAACATAACACTTGACGAATAATTATGCAAAGCTTTGCTCCTCTCATTACGAACAGGCCTCCGAGTTATAATTATTTCAATGTATGATAATCATATACAGGGAATTCTATTTAGGTACACTTAATTAAGGAAAACAATGAATCGTTCCGAGTTAAGCAAGTTTCCTAACACCACTGTATTCGCTTGCAATCATTAGGTACTTACGTAAATTTTTTAACATTAAATTGTAATTTTGTATTTCAGTAGCTGTTTTCCCGCGGTTTCATTTGCGTCCCCGGGGATCTAACACCGGTACCCTGATAAGCCAATGTTCCTCTGGATTATGTAGCTTTCCAACAGTGAAAGGATTTCTCAAATCTGTTCAGTAGTTTCGGAGCCTTTTGGGTACAAACAAATACAAAAAAAATCCTCTTGTCATACATTACATTTCCCCACATACACATCACATAACGTATCTGTATATAATCGGAAAACAATGGATCGATCGGTTATAGAAAACCGCAGTACGGGCACTCTATGGAAAATAAGTTTTATTTAGCTACGATTACATCCAATGTTTCTTAATTCTGTTCCATATTTTTCTCCCAATTATTATAATTTGATGAGTATTTTACGTGAGACGCCGCTGGGCAAAGCTTTTGTTAATTACTGAAATAATTAACGACGCCTTCACACTGGTGGATTTTTCGTAAGGTTCTCTGGATCGCTCGATTGCTACGCACGACATCAAATAATATAAAAAGCTTACTATTTAAGTAGCTCAAACGATTTGAGCTACTTATATAGTTGTCAAATTATACGTCTGAAACCGTGGAACCGATTTTTTGCCCGTCTTAATGTGTTGCTCGTAGAAAAATCACCTACAAAATCCGCTAGCGTGAAAACGTTTTTAGTATTTAGTCCATCGGAGACTAAATACTGACTTATTCATTATAAAGATAAATATAATAACAATCATTCATACTCAAAACACCAGCATTTTCACCCGCTTCCTGAAAGAACTTCTTCACGTACTGACATGAGTTATTCTGATGTATAATTGATATTACCGCTAAGTATCATCAAAGTTCCTTCAGTAGTTTTTGCACGAAAATGAACAAAAATCCATACATAAAAACTTTCGTAAAACTCATATCCCACCAAAAACATTAAATGTAAAAAAAAGCCAAACCTCTACGCAATTCTTCCACTGTAAAAAGTTTTGAGATCGCATAGAAGCCAAGTCCTGTTCAACTTTATTTGTAATAATAAATTAATATTTTGTGACTATATCAATAGTTTTGTTCACATTCCAATAATATTGACTTGTCGAATTTTCGAATTTTCGTCGAATTTTCGAATCGAATATCTTTTAGAATCAAAGGGGTTTATTTCAGAGATAGATGGCACTATCACATGCAACTATTTGTTTTTTTTTAAGTACTACTTATACTAAGCTATATAACGAAACCATAGCGCGATTTAGACCAGGACAACGCTATCTATGGAGCGAGCATGCAGTATTTATCGCACTGCATTAATATGAAAGATTTTATCATTATTCATTTCATTTTAACCTAGCTTTTTTATTCATATGTATGTATATTTAATACATAATAAGAATATACCACACTACGTAACAATAAAACAAATAGGTATGTAGTAACATTTTGTACATAAATAAATAACAAAGTCAAAATTCATACACAATGTTCTTAAAAAACCGCAAATATAAATTTGTTTCCTATTTTTTTATTAAGTTTTAAGGTTTTTATAATTTTCCCTTTATATGTAGCTAATAACCTATCTTGGTGCCAAATTTGAAGGTTCTAAGTTTGCTAGAAGTACCTTAGACTTTTGATGATCGGTCAGTGAGTCAGTGACAAAATGGTGTAACTTTGATCGCTCATAACTCGTAAACTATTTATTCAAATGTCTTGTAATTTTGAGACTGAGCTTGTTCTAATACTTACTCTTGGTCATCGAAAACCTAAACTCCTAGCTTTGTCCACATGGAAGATACAGGGGGCTGAAATAGCCGCGAAACGCTTCGAGAAAAGATGGTACGGCCGTGCCCGCTTTGCTTGAGTCTTGGCTGGGGCACTGCCGTGCCCTCAGATAACAGCATGTATCATTTGATTTGTAACTCAAACAGTACTGCCAAAGTATGCATCAGACTCAAGGATAGACATTCCTACTCACTGTGGCTCATAGTTCAATAGACAGACAGAAGTTCGTCTTGTATGAGTTACACAGTGAGCTGCACTCGTGACATGGTATTACAATTAGAGGATCGTTCACTGTTAAATGCCAGTGGCGTGGATTGTTTTTGGTGGGTAACTAGTTACTACGTCTGTCCGGGTACTCGAGAATTAGTATCTATGGAGTTCACGAAACTCTAAAGAATATGTTTATTTTTCTATCTAAAAAATAGACTAACGTCATAGTATAGTAGCTACATAATAACTAACTAAATAGCATTGCCATCTAACGTGGCAATGTTGCCAGCCTCTTGGGTACAGTGTTTTGACGCAAATGTTTAATAATAATTATTATTAATTTATTGTAAGTGTACGTAATATGTAGCTATTATAATAATGTTTTTATGTTTTACACGTAAATTGTAAATATTGAAAATAAATAACATACACGTATACACAAAAAAATAATCTTTTAAAATAAATCACACATATAAGTACGTAAACTTGCGTAAAATATTCAGTATTTATTTAACTTGGGACGGCCTGAAAGTTAAACATTCCTTGTAAATTATTAATCATATAGGTAGTTAAAAATATTATTATTCTTCCCTAAGACAGTTCATGCAATTCATTTAGAATTTAATGTCTTGTGTCGAATGTTTAAACAATTTTTGCAACCGCATGCCATCCGCAAGCGAAGAGTTCAATCGTGTGTCACGCACGCCGAGGTTCAAATCAATCAAAGTAAGTAATGCTTTCTCGGTTTACTTTCAATCATGTTCTACGTATTTCTATCTCAAGCAAAAGTCCAATTTGATTACTGAAAACTACGCTGTTTTCATAAAGATCCTAGCTTTGAAATGCTATAATTCACTAACGTCTTGTGAATTGAAACTTGCAAATGGAGCTGCCATCGCATGATAAACAGACGTATCAACTTCCACTGCGTACTGAGCTCGTAAAGTAGACGAAGTCTCGTAAAACTGATTTGTAATCGCTATTGAGATTACACGACAAACTTGTTCGCTCCGTTGTTCTTAAGCAAACTAGTTCAATCATATCGCGGTATTCCATCTTTCGCGAGACTTACCGGAGCGCTCGGTGACGTGACGGGGCGTGCCTCTCTGATCCCTGCATAGATGATGTCGATAGATGTTTTTTCATATTGTTTCCAAATCCGCGGATTTGCCGTAATGTACAAACAAAATGGGATCCGCGTGAATTCGCTGTTGAAAGGTTTATGCCGAATCAAATGAGACATATCCAATTTCAAACCTGGTAATCTCTGGCTCTCGAATCCGTTATATTCCTACCTGTTGTTATTCAGTAAAGGTACGATTTAACAGGCTCTTAACTACTTAACTAAAATGTATTTGAACAAAGTACCTGGCCGTTACGGTGGCAATCTTAGCAACATTTCAGCCACCTTAAGATTAAAACAAAAATCAGAGTCGACGGAGCGTAACAGCCTTTATTAATTTTGTCGAGGAAAAACAACAGCTTTACAGCAGTTTATGATGTCCATTTAATAATGCTCAAGTAAATGAGCGGACAAATTGTGTACATAAAGCCAAGATGGCTGACACTTGGATTACTTGAGCCTTGGGATTTTATTCGGCGAATATTTTTTTTTTAAATTGGGGTTGCTTTGTGTGAGCGAAGTTTTTTTTTTAACAAAAGCTATCTTTCTTTATGAGTGTTTTATAAACCGGGATTAAAATGAGAAGCCGCAAAGTCCGCAGAGGATTGTGGCGAGTGGGTTGAGACTAAAGAGTGGCGGTTTACCCTTCAGTGTAAGCCAGTCTGCCGGTGACACGTGGGCTCCAACACACTCCGGTGACACAGCGCTGGCTCGGAGCCAGTTTGTCAAGCTGTTTTACTAACCTAACACATGTTGAATCGTTATAGCAAAGGTTCGTTTTGAATGCTTGCTGCAGACTGCTACTGCTCACTTTTGGTTTGTTTGTATTCACAGCAGCACGTTTTATCGACCGATTTGCGAAGTGCGGTCGGCAGATGCAGTCAGCTGCTAGATTTCAAAACCCACCTTTAGGACTAATTGCTATATCATGGGACCTTTTATATTAAGTAGGTGTAACGTAACAAGACTCGCGAACACAGATAATTGCGCATCTATTTACCTCAATCAAAAGGCAAACGCATTAAAATTCATATTTTCGCCGTCGGCATCCAAATATAAACTGAAAGCAAAGCTAAATACGTATATGTGTTGATTTTTTTACATTAGCTTTGATTATACGGAATATAAACACGAAATAAAATTTTGCACTGTCACGTGTTTTTGGCTTTCGGCAAACGAGTCGCGTTGATGTCGGCTCGTTGTTCGATGGACAATGTTTGTTCGCTTTTATTTTTATGCACGGACATGGAAATGTATAGGTAAATATTCCATTTCTTGAATGGAACCTTGTATTATTCGAATATTTCACGAATCATGAACTCCTAAGCCTCGTCGCAACTCAATACAATATTGTTTTTATTTTCTTGTAAAAGGCACTACGGCAGGAGAGGGTTATAAAAATCTATTATTTTTTTGTCTTCCACACTAGTCTGTACCATATCGTAATGTGACGTAGAAAGAAAGAAATATGATTTAATTGGCTCAAAACAAATTAAAAATAAAACAAGAAGAAACATACATAATAAAATAAAATAAAATAGCAATATATAACTGTACAGGTGTATGTATTACTAATAAGTGAATAACAATAATATACAACTACCGTAACAGGTGAAACTATAGTTTCTACCCTTAGTTTATATCTAACACATCTGTTTGAGACACCCGGTAAAACATTTTCGCGTACACAGATGCAGTGCTCAGCCAGGGGCAAAGGGAGTCGGGTATCGACACTGCCTCACGAGGCACGAGGCGCGAGGCATGAGGCGCGAGGCGCCGGCGGCACGTAACGTGATGTCACGCGTGACAGACTCTGCGACTTTCGTGAGCCACTGAACTCTGACGTCACGGTGAAACGTCACTCGCATACTGATAATGTTACGTATGAGGTTTTGGCCTTGTGTTGGTTTCATTCATTTCGCTATTGCTAAATAACTTTCATTTTCTGAAGGAAGTGATTTTTACATATTTTTTTTGACCGTCGTGAAGTCTAGTAGTCAACTTTGGACTAGCAAGGCTTCGATACGATCTGTACGAAAAATATTACGCAATTGGTTAACTTCAGAAAATCACGAATTATATCAATCATATTAACCATCGTTCTTGCCTATCTACTAGGTACTCACCGCTAATAATTATTTCTGCCTTTTTTGTGGCACCCAACTCTCTGATAGATCGTCGCGGCACAAAATAACGAGGCACGGTCGCCTCATAACTAATGACCGCATTTGAAGGGTTAAGTGAACAAATGAAGCTCGGACAGTTACAATCTTGATGTATTGCGCTTTTATCCTTGGCAGCCAGAAGGCTTCACGAACTTAGTTCGTCTTCGGTTTCGAAGCCGATAAGTTTAAAACCTCTAATGACAGTTCAAAATAATATCTGCAATATTTTATTTTTATTGGGGATGATGATTTATAGGCCTTATAATGATTTATATTATGTCCTTTATATTGTGGTTAACTCAGACTTGTCAAAGCTGTAAGAATACACTTGGAAAGATGTAGCCGGATGTAGCTGTGTACCAGTACTTTACAAGGAGCGACTGCCCTATCTGACCTCCTCAACCCAGTTACCCGGGCAACCCAATACCCCTTGGTTAAACTGGTGTCAGACTTACTGGCTTCTGACTACCCGTAACGACAGCCGGGATCTACAGTTTAACGTGCCATCCAAAACATAGTCATTGGTGTCTAAGATATACTTAGAAAGTACATACAAACTTAGAAAAGTTGCATTGGTACTTGCCTGACCTGGAATCGAACCCGCGCCCTCATACTTGAGAGGTTGGTGCTTTGCCCACTAGGCCACGACTTACTTTTCCTTGTATATGATTACCATGATGCACTTTAAACTAGAGAGCGTTTTTCAATAAGCATTCCGACTTTTGCGTATCGAGTGAGCTGCAGTTTTATCCACTTAACAGGCCCTAGTGTCCAAGTTTTCTGAAATCCGCCTGACGGCCTCTGACATAAATAAACAACGTTGTCTCATAATAGTCGGGCTTGTCCACGAAGTATCGTAGTCAATTAATAACAACAGCTTCTACAGTACGTTATTATGCAACAGTAAAGGCCTATTTCTATTATGTCTTGTCACTATAGCAATGTGTATATTGTTGCTTACCCTTACAGTACTTCTTACGTCTGTTGGTTTGCTTACAGATAGGTATATGACATTACCTGTACCTATAAAGCTAATGTCAAAATCTCTAGCAATCAAAACAACAAATAGAGAGATAGGTAGCTTATTCAAATCCCTCGTTAGATATAGCTCCTGCATTTCCAATCAAAAGACCAAAGCCAGTACCGATATTTTACTAATTTTTGCCTCCAATATCCAATGCCGGACAATTGTCAATTATGCGTTCTGGAGGACTAACTTAAACAAGAAGCAAAAGGACCAGTTCAAACAAAGCTAGCTGTATTACAGGCTTAAAGTCAGTGGAAGTCGTTGCATCTTTTTGCTCCAATGGTCCTCGATAACAATGCACTTTGAACTCAGATAGTTATGATTTATTCTGTGCTGCTCTCTTGTATTTATTCTCCGTATTTCTTGGACTTGAACTGAAGGAATACTTAAAGGGAACTGCGCAAATCTGCGTTCAAATTGGATTTGATTTTTAAAATAATGGTCCTTGTGTTCGACGGTATTAAAGATGAGAGCTTTGCTGTTTTAAGATTTAGTTTATTTACCTGGTTATGTGCTACAAATTATAAATCTTTTATCGAAAAGATCCGCGGTTTCACACGTTTCTTGAGAAAACTAGTTCATAGTCAATGGCCTATATGTTATTCTGATGCAGGAGCTACATTATTACCAAGTTTGAACTTCAAACTTTGAAGAAGTCATAAACCAACACACATATACAAAGTTTCTCCTTTATAATATTAATGTTATTACATAGTTAAATCACCAATAAACTATTGACTTGAACATTACGTGGCTAGCGACCCCGTCTACACAAATCATCAATTCAAACAAATCCGAGCTTAAAACTTTGTTCCGAAATGCGTTTTATTGAAGTTAAAAATAATCAAAGTCGTTTTAAATTCAATACAGCGAGTGCTCAACTTTGCGCTCATTATATTCGAGTGTAAAGGAACTTTTAATGACGGCTCCACCGCACCTCGCCCCAGCTGACGGTAATTACGATATTTTCACTCCTTCAAGGGTATATTATAAAGGGTCGTCACGTACATGTTCTAGGTTAAACTTGGCTGCAAACAAAACTTTGACTTTGACCGCCAAAGTTTGTTTTAGTTAAAATAATCTGTACTATTATTTTTGAGCTGAGTGTTTGCTTTAATGTGCTAATCTCGGGAAGTAAAAGTCCAATTTTTAACATTCTTTTAATGTTAAATAGTTCATTTAACAGGCAAAACTATAGGCGACTTTTTATCCAGCTCCGTAAATAAGTCACAGGCGAAACCGCGGGCAATATCTAGTTTGTTATAACTCAGTCTTTATCTTTTGCGTCATAAGCACATCGTGTCTCTGCCTATTCATTTGTTCAATGGCTTCTTAGCCCGCCCTAATACGTGACCCGTCCCATGTCATTATTTAATTAACACTCGTAATCTGATATTTTCCATATTTGTGCCGAGTTTTCCTAAATGATTAATTTCAGTTTGCTCGTGGTTAAGTACATCCGCATGGTCAGATCATTGATATTAAGATTAAGTAACACTTGACGTGGTTGGTCGTTGAATGGGACCACCTTTTTTATGAGGAGCTGCTCCCGGCTATCATTTAAACATTTTTGACAGTCGTTACGGCTAAGCCAGACAACCAATATTACCAAGGTGTTACCCGGGTGACTAGGTTGAGGAGGATAGATAGGCGGCCACTTCATGTAAAACACTGGTACTCAGCTGCATCTGGTTATGCCTACTGAAAGAAATCAGAGTGCTTGACTTCACCCACATTCTTGTTTATATTAAACTAGCTTCTGCCAGCGGTTTCACCCGCATCCCGTGGGAACTACTTCCCGTACCGGGATAAAAAGTAGCCTATAGCCTTCCTCGATAAATGGGCTATCTAACACTGAAAGAAATGTTCAAATCGGACCAGTAGTTCCTGAGATTAGCGCGTTCAAACAAACAAACAAACAAACAAACTCTTCAGCTTTATAATATTAGTATAGATTTGTTCCACATAAATTTCAATTTTGGACATACGAAGCGTGAACCGATTAAAGAACGCAATTTTAACTGAAAAGCCACTCGCTTGTAATGAAAGAAACACATTTAATATTTACGTTCAAAGAGAACTCCAAATGGCGTGTGTCTTTCCAAGTTTTGCGGCGACGGAGGTCGGGACTCTTCGGCAGTGTTCGGGTCCGCTCGGCACCTCGTGGTTACAAGTTAGTACGACTAACTTTGTGACTGGCAGATGGTAGATTAGCTAACTGCTGGCGCGCTATTGGTAAAGCTCTTAATTAGATACCATTGTAACATACTGGACATTTAGTTTCATCTAAACCTTGTGGTATGTGTCTAGAATAATTACTTGCAAGTTCTAAATGTTATATCTGTCAGAGTTGAGGGATTTACAACAGGGAATTTCATAGTAATGGGAAATATTTGAAACTGGGGTTGATTTGAATCGATAGACACTGTAAAAGTTTGATAAGGTTTAGTTCGTTCCGAGTAAAAATACAACGTATAGTATGCGTGATGCACCTGCAATAAAGTCCGACAACTAACAAAAGCTATTCATATAGAAGTAATTGTAGGTTTCAAATGCCAACTGAATACAACGACTTGGATGGATGTTACTAATTTATTCCCCCCACATTGATCAAGCGAATAACCCAAGTTATTGTAGCTAGCAACCTTTGAGTAGAACACTTTTACATTACAAAGCTCGCTCGCAGCTCAGAAATTCAATTACAATAATATCTTGGAGTTACGCCGAACGTTATTCGCGTTAAATGTAAATGCACTATTGTTGTACATTAACTGTATTATTTGTTTTTATTTATAATTTGTGGTTGGATTGACAACAATGCATTTTAATTGCTTTGAGCTCCAAATATTCGATTGTTGCTGAAGTGTTTTGGTTCGCGACCGACGCTTAATTACGACCCCAATGGTTGCCAAACAAAGTGTTTTTGTCGGTCGAATTACATGATAATACGATAAAGGTACGGGCTGGGGACGCGATGCAATTATTGAAGCGTGTAACGCAATTATTTGTACGGAATCGTGAATATTGCTAGACAATAGCAAGTCATCATGTGGTGGACTGATATTTAATATGGCGGACGGTTTCATTTCCGATGGCTCAGGGCAGTGATCTAATTAAAGGTCGACATAATTACTAGTAGGTAACTAAACAATAAGTTAATAAGTCTGATGTAACTACGGGTTCGATTCCGGATCAAGCAAGTACCAATGTAACTTTTCTGAATGTCAATGTGTACTTTTTAAACAGTATCGTGGATGGACACCAATGACTGTGTAAAGGTGAAGGAAACATCTCGAGGAAATCTAGACTAAAGTCTGAAATCACCCGTAATGAGCAAATCCTTCTCTGTATGAAAAGTGGGTCCTGCCTAACAGTCGGATAATAAAAGCATGATGGATGGTTGTTATACTTAGTCCAGTCCAAACCATATTTGTACGTCTCGCACTAGACAAAACATAGCGCACTGTACTTATTTTTGAGATGTTGTATGTTTTACTAGCTGTTGCCCGCGACTTCGTCTGCGTGGGCAATATAGAAGAGTCAAAATAATACTTATCCCGAGGTGCATTCCTTCACGTAACAGTATAATTAGGATTACGTGATGCGCGTTATATTTTACGTGATGCGCGCACAAACAAATAGACAAACAGACAAAAATGACAAAAAATATGGAAATGGGTTCTTTTAGTTATCCTTTAACATGCTGGCTATTTTTTTGTCAATTTCTTCAATGTACAAAAATTACTTTTCTACAGATTTATTATATGTATAGATAAGTACCTAATAAATGACTTTGACTTTGATGTTGATGATTTGCGTGACTTTGGGATGAAACCTGTGTCTGCTAAAGACTCCAATACAAACTATGATTTCCCTGAAATGTAACACAAAGTAGCAGTATTTTATACCAGCTTACGCTTAACGAGAATAGTAATGCCCCCTCATACTCGAAGCACAAGGGCGAACAGCCCCATTTAGGCCGAATAATCCCCACAATATTGTTCGTAATAGTCTAATGTTACAATATACGTTATATTTCCATAAACAGGGCCGAAATCCTTTCGACATAACGCCGAGGGTTATCCTGAACCTGTTAATAACTATAACGAGACATGACATAACTGTGTAGTTAGTGAGTACGGGAACTAACCCTAGGCGAGGGGGAAAGGGGGTGGCGGGGTAACATGTCGGAGCTAGTTACGCGTACAATAGGGTTGTTTCCAATTTTCGAAAATCTATTTAAATAGCTTCTAAATAATTTAAAGATCACCCCTCCTATAATTTTGCGTCTTAAATCTCTTTACTTTTTATGTATTCGATTTTTTTCTATTTTTCTTAAAACATTGCCCAGAAAACGCTCGATCACGTGACTGTGACGTCAACATGTATTGTGTGTTCCTTTACACTTTAATGCACATCTAAAGAGAAGTAACTAATTAGAAAGAACTCATTGATTTTTAAATTTTAATAATGTTTTCTTATAATATAGATACGAAAACAAATATTTTAAACATTTAAATTATTTTTAAACATTGGGCAAAAAAGAAAATACCTGTAATGTTTTGAGTTGTGTACGCGGTAAAATAAAACTGCAAAGGAACGTAAAGTTTGTGTTTGTTATTGAGGTTATGTTTGTGTCATCTTGGTTATTAGCAAAGAATTGAGCGACAATAAAACTATCAGCTTTCATAAATCCTTTCTTCATAGTTATTTTCTAACTTTTTTTCGCTCAAATACAAATAAAAACTGAAGAAAACAACACATCAATTCTCAGGTTATATCTGTCATAGACTGTCACTGTCAAATACTTGTCATTGTTAATGTAAAGTGACGACATCGGACTCGATTCGCCGTTTTCAAGGGCGTGACGTAATAGACGATAACTTTAAAATTCATAAATTATTTAAAAATTATGTGGTCAGTTATAAATAATATAATATAGCTTATCGCGTTTCTAGTTTTGTGAACTTTCGGTGCATATACCTATTTTTAATTGTCTGAATACTAGGAAACAACCCTATTGCTATGATAATGTTCCTTATCATGCTTGAAGTTACAAGTATGGTTCATTTGTATATTTCTATATGTCCCGTGTGTGGGTATAGACAGTTTTTGCGTAGGTTTTGCGTTGTTTTTGTATCAGCGTATGTGTTTTACTGAATAATGGGCTGCCGGATAAAGCGTAGGCGTTAGCAAATGATGAAAAATTCTTCCATGTTCATTCATTCATAACATTTACAAAGGGATAGCTACCGTACACATATTTTTAGTATAACATAAAATAGATGGAATGAAATATACCTACCTATGAATAATACCGTATATGTATAATTTGAGAGCTTCCGTCAGCGATTTTACCCGCGTTCCGTGGGAACCGCTCCGTGCATCCGGATAATATGTATAGACATAATATTTTGCAATCGGACTACTGAACCCTGAGGTTAGTTAAGGCATTCAAGCAATCTGTAAACTCTTCAGCTTTATATTATTAGGATAGCCAAGCTGTTTTTCCCTCCGTAGCGGAAGAACTTCTTTCCGCAGCCGGATAAAATTAAACTGTGTAACTGGATGATAGCATAGCTTATCAAAACCGAAAGTTTTTTCTTAAATTTGTAACAACTACAACCTTCCGTTTAATGTAATACACGTCCATACCTATCTAAACTTAAATAAAATAGAAGTTTCTATGTCTCCGAGGAGCAGAAAACCTAACTAGATTCAAATTATTCAAACAAATGTTCACCGATACGGTAAAAGGTAACGGAGGGTCACGGGGGCGACTCCGAATTATTATAAAACCCTTTCAGGGTCTATTGTGGGGGCAGCATGACCCACTAACCCCCATTCTCCCTTGATCGTCGCGTTTGTAGGACACCGCTCGTCTGCCAATGAAGACAAGTAGGTATTGTAACCACTTGTAATTTTATTGAGGCTTGAGAGTGTTTTAAATAGTAAACTCTTTTTCTGCTACGTTGTTATTTTAAATCTACTACATCTATTTGAAAAAAAATATTTCACTTGTGTGAAGCTACATTATTCTCAAATAACATTAGGATATAATATATCCTGGTACATAAAGTAGTTACTACGAGACGCTGGTGAAGCCGCCAGAATATCGCTAGTCCTGATATATAAGCTACTGCTGATTTCGTCAAAATCCATCCAATCCAAAAAGAGACATACTTACATACTTCCATACATAAACATATTCGCATTTATCACATTAAATAAGTAGGATATAAAAAGGAAAATAATAAGAGTGTAAATCTGATTGTAACAATGCAATTACACCGACATTAACTAGACTCGTGAGCGCTCCGTGCATCGCTTAATTGGACGCATTGGATTGCACAAGAAATGGCTGCCAAGTCCTCGCTAATAGTAGCCTTGCATGACCAGCTTAATGACTCTAAGAATATACTATAGCACAAAAAAAAAACTAAATTAATATGCTTTCATTTGAACGTCTTTGGCAGAGGTGTAAAAGGTTACGGATAGTGAGAAATCAGTGAGATCTGGCAACCAGTCTTGCTTAGAGGTATTGGGTTGAAGAGGTCAGATAGGCAGTCGCTCCTTGTAAAACACTGGTACTCAGCTGCACCCGGTTAGACTGAAAGCCGACCTCAACATAGTTGGAAGAAGGCTAGACAGATGATGATGATGATGAATTAAAATAAATTTTCATGAATTTTAGAGTTTTACTCAAGTCTAGCTGCCCATCTCTTCTCGAGAGAATGGCGTCTAGAAACCGAATTAAAAGTAGCCTATGTCCTGGCTGGTAGTAACTTAGAAATAAAACTCTGTTGGCCTTACTACAAAAACATAACCACCTGTTTTACACTTGTCTAAAAAAATTGTGGCTGCAAAATGAACTATATGTCAACGTCATAATTTGTCATTTTTTTAGACAAGTCTTAAACTGACGTTTAAAAGTTTTTGTGGTAAGACGGTGTATGTTTGTCGCGCGTTCTTGCTAAAACTACTGAACGATTCTAAATAAGATTTGGTACACAGATGGTCTAGAGAGGCTGAGTAAGGTCATAGACTACTTTTTATACAGCTGCGCTTTTCCCTGGGGACGCGGGTGGAACCGCGGAGAAAAGCTACTTCATATAATCTACCTCTATACTAATATTATAAAGAGGAAAACTTTGTTTGTTTGGTTGTAATGGATAAACTCAAAAACTACTGGACCGATTTTAAATATTCTTTCACCATTAGAAAGCTATATTATCTGCGAGTAACATAGGCTATATTTTATCCCGGTGCGGGCAGTAGCTCCCACGGGACGCGGGTGAAACCGCGGGAAAACGGCTAGTCTAATATATAACAGGGGTTAATAAGCCGGGTTTTCCTTCCTGACGCTATAACTCCAGAACGCACGAACCGATTTCCATGGTTTTGCATTCGTTGCAAAGCTCTCGGTCTCCGTGAGGTTTATAGCAGAAAATTCAGGAAAATTTTCAACAAAAAAAATCTTTATCTTTTAATCACCAAACAAAATGTTACATAAAACGAAGCCATCTGGTGGCGAAACGGAGTTCGCCGGGTTTGCTAGTACTTCATATAATATTACACGCTCTAGCTATTGTATTAGTAAGTAAATCATCTAGTCTCAGTGTGAAACGATAGATCAATAGAAATCTTATTTTTCTTTGTAGCAGTAAATGAGCGTCTCAAGAGGATTGCCCTTCAAATAACATAAGGTTGAGAGAATGATTTGTTTACCTTTGCGTAAGAACTTTATCAAAATTGTTCTTCAATTTTGTCTCGAAACTGTTAAAGTATACTCTAGTTCAAGTTTGTATCAGTTTTGCTCATTGGTTGTGTCTCTTTATGCCATTAGAAATCATCACTAACATAATTAAGAGGAAACATTTTTTTATTTGTTTGGCCATAAGGCTCCAAAACTAACGAACTGATGTGAAAACATACTTCACTATTGGAAAGCTACACTCTTCCAGAGTAACATGGGCTATATTTCATCCCAACACGGGCAGTAGTTCTCACAAGACGTGGGTGAAACCGCAGAAAAACGGCTAGTGGGTAATAAGAACACAGAAGGGGAAATTGCCTGAACAGCAAAATTACGTCAGAAACAATTTGAGAAGTCATTTTGTTGGTAATTATAAATAAACAGTGGGATGGTAATGAGACGCCCTCGGCTAGAACTGAGCACTTCAGTACTGTGAACGTTAATTGACGGATACAGCAGGAGACAAAAACTTTTTTACAAAAAAATTAAACCGACTTCCAAAAACACTAAAAAGCAAAAAAAAAAAACTAATTTTAGGTGCATCGGCCTATAAGTCGGTGGCAAAATTAACTTAGTAACATCCATTAGACACCGACTTCTAAAAAAGTTTTTTATTTACTGCTTTTCAGTGATACGAATAGATGTCACTATCCATATAAGTGGAAAGTTCTCATCAATACAAAGAATATAAGCCCAAATACGAGGTATTTTACATATTCAGTTGTCGAGTCCCCTCGACCTTCTCTGGTCTCCATCATCAGGTCAGCTCCAAACCTTCACTGTTGCAAAGGTCTCGTCAATACAAATAATATAAGCCCAAACACGAGGTAGTTTACATATTCAGTTGTCGAGTTCCCTCGACCCTCTCTGGTCTCCATCATCAGGTCAGCTCCAAACCTTCACTGTTGCAAAGATCTCGTCAATACAAATAATATAAGCCCAAACACGAGGTAGTTTACATATTCAGTTGTCGAGTTCCCTCGATCCTCTCTGGTCTCCATCATCAGGTCAGCTCCAAACCTTCACTGTTGAATAGTACTTTCAGGCATACACCTGAGTGTCAAGTTTTTACCCTATGTATGCCTACAACTTTCGAAGGTTGCCCTCGATTTCTCAGGGTTCCCATCATCAGATCCTGACCTGATGACTATGGGACCAACTGGCAGCTATTCCGCTTCGAACAAAACAAGAATCACGTAAATCGGTCTATAAACCTTGGAGTAATCGATGTACATACATAGAAAAAAAAAAAAAACATACCGGCCGAATTGAGAACCTCCTCCTTTTTGGGAAGTCGGTTAAAAAGGAGCAATATGTTGCGCAACATGCTCATAAACAACTAAATAGAACAGAATAATATCGGGGATACTCCAACCTACCTATGTTCTACCAATATTTTTCTTTGTTGCTTATTCAAAATACTTTCTTGCTTTGCCTTAATGACCTTAAATAAACGATATTATGCTTTCTTAGAAGTTATAAAATCTATAAAGGGTTTTCTCTGAAAATTCACCTGTGGTTAGGCGGAAAAGTCCGCCGTAATACAATGAACGTAACGCCAGCACTCTCTCTCGAGGCTGGAACACGCAACACGCCCCAAAGCACGTACACTGTAGCAGGGCATGTTGCAATACACTCATCTATGTTACAACGTCACATAAATATTGCGCAACATCTTGGACAGGACAAATGTTGCCTACTGTATCTACCGCTTTATAAGCACAACATATTGCTAACTTATATGGAAATGACAACTCCGCTGAGAATTACCAAGTAATCTTAAGTTCTTGCATAGCTGCTCTTTTAACTTTTATTGTTACTGTGTGTGGTAAAGTCACATCTCATCTTATTTAACTGTTAATAAGTGTAGTAAGAATTCTCATAAGTAGTGTAATATAATTAAATAAGTGCTTACCGCTTACGTTTATTATATCAAAGAATGTAAGCTCACGTAACACAGATGTTGTATTATATATCAAAATGTGAAGTAGCAGTTTAGTACCTACCACTGTTTTACATAAAGCGATTGCCTATCGACCTCCTCAACCCGGTTCCAATACCTTTGAGGTGAGGTTGGCTATCAGCCTTTCGGAATGCCAAAGATGTACAAATAAAATCCCGGCCTCACCAATTTATAGGGCCTTCCAAAACACGTAGGAACGTGGTCATATGTCGCTTAAACTCGATCGATCCTGGCGGATATTACTTAGCCACAAGTTCCTACTTAGCCCCGAGTTCCTACTTAACCACGAGTTCCTTCTTAGCCACGAGTCCCTGAGCTGTTTAACCAGAATGTAACCTCACACCTTCTTCCCCAGGTGGAAATGCTGTACCAGCGTTACTTCCTCCGCATGAACCAGACTAATATGACGCACCTGCTGGGTCTACTGCTGGCAGTAGCTGTTGGCCTCATGGCTGTTCAGATTCAGACGCTGCTGGTGGCACAAGGCCTGCTCAGTCAGGCCGAGGCCCTGAACAACACCTATATGGACAACTTTAAGTAAGTTTTTCTTTGTATTTGTTCCTAAGGGCGCCCACACAAAACATCGCATCGCAGTTTTGTGTGGAAGCCCTAAAGCCTTAGTCAAAGTCAAAAACGTTTATTGAAAGTAGGCTAGTTTTAACGCCCGTTCTAAGAAAATAGTTTCTATGGAGTTTCTTGGCAGTTCTTCTCCATAAGACCCACTCCTTCAAACTGTGCACCTAGCTATTGACGTTTCGTAAGAACCTGTAATAGGTCTGTATGAAATAACAACCAACTTTGATTAAGGCCTTGTTTTTAACTCTTGATTGTCGTCATAGGAGCAACTGGCTTTTTGTGTTTATTCAAACGTATCATTATAATCGTATAATTCTTAAAGAAAAAGTAATTTATTTAAATTAGACACTTCTAGGTTAAAAGGTGGCCCTCAAGAAGCTTAGCTTCGGAGTGTTGTCTTAGTATGAATACATTAAAATATGTAGTTGCTGTTGAAAAAGTAACGGTTTTACTTAAGACTTAAGAATAATCTACGAAAGTCAAGAACTTTAAGCGCTCTTAAAAGAATAACTGGCTTGAAGAATATTGAGTTAACCAGATAAAATTATAGATTTTGCGATTTAATTAAAAAGACTAGGATTCATAAGTACCATTCCTTCTGGTGGTAGTTGAAACTTACAAAAAGCCAAAAACAAAAGGTTAAGAACCTTAATTACTGTTATACCTGGAGCCTGTAACTACCTCGTTGGTCCAGTAACTACTGTAACTACCTAATTGGTCTAGTCGCACAACGCAACTGCTGTCTCGGGTTTGAATCCCGGGCCTGGACCACTAACGGATACTACTGGATATCATTTTGTAGGTTTTATAAATCACTCTTGGGTCGTATCCCATCTGGTTCATCATCCTCTATCCTCCGAGCCTTTTTCCCAACTATGTTGGGGTCGGCTTCCAGTCTAACGGGATGTGGCTGAGTACCAGTGCTTTACAAGGTGTCCCATCTGGTTATTAGAGTGAGGGAACAGAGAGAGTGCACCTATCACCGCGCAAATGCTTGTCCACTACAATATATCCTGTGCATCTTTCTAATCTCGTCAGGAAGACCAGCCGTCTTTACCAGCATTTAATCTTAAGCCCATTATCATCAGCCCATGTACTGACTTCACACTTTTCCCCAGCCGTGACAGCCTACACGACCCTCACCGTTACATGAACGTGACGACCAGCCGTTACCACGAGGCGCTCGCCGCCATCAACGCCACGCAACACGAACGCCTCATCTACGAGAAGGAGAGGGTCGCCCACATCGTTAACATCATCATCCTCGGAATTACTGCTCTGGTTTACGCCTGTGAGTATTTAGCCTTTATTTTTATGGCTGAATATAGAAAAAAACCTGGTAACTAGCGTCGATCTATCAGTGCTTATCTTCGCTGGTCCATTCTGATAATACTTAAATTGGCTTCACGTTGCCTTATGTGGCGCCGGCTACCTGCTTTCTTTATGTATACGGCCTATTAGTATAGCGTATATTAAAAGGAACATTCAGGTACAGGAACATGACATAACTCAAAACTCAAAAACGTTTATTCAAATTAGGCTGATCAATCAGCACTTTTCTAACAACAAAAACAAAAGACAGCCTCAAAATGCCCAACCTTCGCCACTTCTTATGTGATTTGCTGAGAAGAAGAAGCAGCGCAACAAACTCTCCAGAAACACATATCTGTCTAAAGATTAAAAGAACCAGATTTATACAGATCTGTTCTTAACGAATTCAAATAAAATATTGTTACGTTGTCATTCTGGTCAATTTCACCCAGAGTATGGGACTTCTCAAAGTTATCATGGTTCTATAACTCTTTAGAAAACCACAATACCTATGTATTGTGAACAATTAAAATCATATCAGTGAGTTCGGACTTAAGGAGTTACCCACATTAAGGGAGAACAACCTTCGTTCACGGATCATTTGACACTCACAAATTGTGGCTAAAGAAATTGCCAGATTTTGTGGTGATTTATAGCGCTGCCAATAATGTATTACTACATATTTATAGATATTAGATACATAGGTACAAGATGTTGCCCGGTGCGTGGAGCATTTTGCAGAAGCTATTTAAAATAATGATTTTATTAAACTGTCTAATCTCCAGTTATTAAATTCCCAGTTTTATGCTATCATAAAACGATGAAAGTTCCTCATTGTAGCCAACTTCTAAAGCTAAATGAATCCGGTGTTCGGTTTCGTCGAAAACGTTCGCAGGACCAAATTGCAAATGCAGATGATTTCAATTATGTCGCCTGAGCTGACTCAGCTCGTGTCGCTTCCATTAGCGACTTATAGGATTACCTGTCGATATGTGTAATGTGTGGAGTACACGACGACACACGGCGTGTAGGTACACGACAACACGCGTCTAGTTGTTGGACTAAGTACAGTGTTAGCTCGGACTAGCTATCTTGTGGGTATCAAGCGGTTACGTAACACTTTGATTAGCTTCTGTCGCCTGATTTACTGTTTATAATTAGGATCATGCCCATTTCACAAACACTCTCCTGATCTTTGAAGTACCAGGAAAACTAACATATGCATTCGATACAAGCCCACCAATTAAGTAAATAAATCTATCATTGATCGCCTCTATTTAAGTAATCAATTATTCGTGTTCGAATTCACACGAAGCGACGATCTATTTTCGGATGGGATTCCACTAATTAGGAAACAAATAACTGTTGTGTAAGCTTTGACAACTGCCGAACATTTTTAGCCCTTTGTTCGGAAATTCTAAATCTGTTGAATGTTCTGTTGAATTTTGTGCTTTTTTAAGTAGTTTTGTTTTGTTTTAGGCTTGCTGGCGTGCCTGAGCCGCCCGGCTATGAACGAAATCTACCTGCTGACCATCTCCTACGTGGTCCTCGTGACCTTCTTGCTTATCGAACTGGCCCTCACCGGCACCTCTGTGCTGCGGTAAGTTTCAATACACAATAGTTCCACTACTGCTTTCTATAGCGAGCTCGTTACAATTCTGTCCAATTAAGCCAGCAACACGAGTTGGCGACTGTCGCTTCAACAATAGCACCCGCGACTTCAACTTGCGTTAAATTGAAATTAAAAGTTTCCGCCACCCGGACCTCGCCTCAAACGGACCGCAGACCAAGGGTCCATTTGTTTACATCGCATTTTGAAAACCGTTCCGAATGTTAGTCGGAAGTTCGCAAATTTTCAAACGAAGTGCGCTAGACGTGTTTGTACCCGGTTTAGATCAAAGCCGTCCGCGGCGGTTTTATCGTCGAGTTTACTGTCGGCGAACGTTTTTACGGCGAGGTGTTATCGGATAGTGTTACTCGGCCAATATTCGAGCAAATTTGCCAGTCGTTAAAGGTGTTATTGTTTCATTTTTAACGGTGGCCGCGGGGGGAGTTGCGGTGTGGTGCGCGGGGGTAGGACGACGTTTACGAGCGCCGGAAAGTGGTCGTTCAGGGTAATGCGGCGCGCTTGAGAGCCGGAAGGTGTTCCCCTTGTCACGACTGTTCTACGTGGCTTTTTATTTACTTTCACAATGTTTTCTGTGTTTCCACTTTGATAACTTGGCGAAAGAGAATAAGTCCGTAGGTATAATACAAGCGGACGACCCAGGGACTTAGTATAAGACAGATATTCCCTAGAGAGCTGATGTTGTGACGACTCCGTCGGCCTTAAGTTGTCCGTCTCTTGTCTAGACATACACGTGACGACAATAAAGTTTAGATGATTTACTGTTACTGTTGTTACTGTTACAGCCTTTTTATCGTCCCACTGCTGGGCACAGGCCTCCTCTCACACGGAGAAGGATTGAGCATTAATCACCACGCTTGCTCAATGCGGGTTGGCGATTTCAGACTTAATAGTCCAGGTTTCCTCAAGATGTTTTCCTTCACCTTTTTATCAGCCATTGGTGTCCAAGATATACTAAGAAAGTACATACAAACTTAGAAAAGTTGCATTGGTACTTGCCTGACCTGGAATCGAACCCACACCCTCATACTCGAGAGGTTGGTTCTTTACCCACTAGGCCACCACGACTTTTTAGATGATTTATGATGTTAGTAATGTCTGGATCTACCCAACCGATTTTGAATTATTGGTAAAAATTAATAGAAAGCCCAATTTTGAGTGTCCTTAGCTTATTTTTAGATTTCAGATTTTTAGATTTTTGGTACGCGATTTAAGGCAGAAACACACTTACGTGTCGTGTGGTGTCGTGACGCGCCAGAAGCTATTGGTTTCATACATTTAAATACACTTCTTGCGACGCAATACGACAGACAAATATATCTCTAACCATATTAAATGTATGAAACCGATATACTTCTGGCGCGTCACGCCACGAGACGACACGTAGGTAAGTGTGTCTGCTGCTGCTGTCGTCTGCCTTTAGTTCAAGCTACTGTTACATAGGTTCTCGTATATAAGTAAATAGTAGATTATATAGTTTGTGGATGAGCATCAAAGCGTAAAAAGCGTAAAATCCTAAATATAAATCTATCGTCAAATGTCAATTGACAGCTTTTGAAACAATGCTATACGGCATTGCTAGAGGCAATGTCTTGCTAATTAAGAATCTTCAGTTGATACTTCCACTTGTATACATCGTCGTTGTTTTGCTTACTAAGCCGTCCATTGCTGGACAAATTGGTCTCCCTAAAGGTCGTCATACTTCGGCGACCTTGTTCACTCCTATACACCATTTTCTAACAAATACATGCTCCTACAGCTCGCTGAGCATCAGCACCGGCGCCTGCGCTCTGCTGACGTACGCGACGTACGCGACGCTGCCGGTGCGTCTGCACGAGGCCACTGTCGCCGGCCTCGCGCTGGGCATCGTCAACATCGGAGCCCACCTCATGCTGGACTATGCTGCTGATGTGCACGTGAGTATCAACATTTCATCATGTCCTGAGCCTTTTCCCAACTATGTTGTGGACGGCTTCTAGTGTACGGTAAGTAGTCACAAATGATTATTTGTGACTAGGTATATAGGTATATACCTAGGTACTAGCTTCTGCCAGTGGTTGAGCCTTTGTTTCGAGACAAATGGTTCCTGAATATGGATGAAAAGTTGACTATATAACTTTACTACTGCGAAGTATCATTAAAATCCATTTGGTAGTTATTGCGCGAATGAGGGGATCCATGCATATGCTCATGTATAGACGTTCGCGTTTATGTATTTTCAGGGTTTCTTTATAATAATAAGGAGAGGCTCCCTTTTATAATATTTAAATGTGAAAGCAAGATAACTCTGTCTGACTGCAAAACACGAGCAAAACCACAGCCAACAACTAGTAGTACAATTTAATAGCTTGAATAAATAACAATTTGACACGAACTCTGAAGCGAGTATAGTAAGTTAAGTGATGACTAAATAATTAATTTTAAGCGTGTCGCGGCTTCGCTTTGTCGCAGCGATCAGGAGCCGCAGTCGTTAAGAGTTTACGACGCGATCACAAACTGCGAACTGAGGTTTGACTTTCAGTTTAAGTGCATAACTAAGTTTTATGGCAGTTCTGCGGCTTAGGTGTGTTACATGAGACTTGTGATAAGGTGCTGCGTGAGAATGAGGTTAAATGTAAGTCTTTTGGAAAATAGCGTAAGTAAAAGTTAGCAATTGGAAGCATCAAGCAATCATGCATGACAGTACAGCGGGATGAAATGTCGTAAGTTAGGCATCAATAGCTGGTTAATGTTAACTTCTGCCGCGGTTTCTCAAAAACAGATGGTCTAGCTAGAACCTGAGGACATAAGATTATTTTTATCCGGGTGCTGGATGTAGTCCTGGGGACAGATGAAACGGCTGGAAAAATCTAAGGGTCCGTTCAGACAGACCGCCTCGGAGAGCAGAGCAAATTCTTAACACGTTGAAAATTGAGTACTTAGTATTTGAAGTAAGGTTTATTTTTGCATGCTCACTGCTTTTGTCATTCAGAATGCTCGAATGCGCTCGTTGTGAAATAATAAGAGGAGCCGTCCGGCTCCGATCGTGTATTTTTTCTTGACGTTTGGCTCCGTTTGCATGCTCTTTAATGCTCGCGCAGCCGATCGGCTCCGGTCAGTGTGAAAAGAAAAATGCGCGCCGATGCTCTCCGACCCGGTCTATCTGAACGGACTCTTAAGCATCAAACGCTAAAAAAAATTATACTTTAGATTTTCAGACCCTACCCTAATACTATTCCAAGACTATTCAAACTAAAAGGGTTGTCTTGGCTGACATCGACTGAACTGAGCCTGGCTGACATTGACCGCTCCTCCTATTCCAAGACTGTGTACTTAAGACCATTGTCTTCCTCAGCAAATCTACTGCTCCGTGGCGACCCTGATCGCCTGCAACCTGGCCGGCATCATGACCCACAACCCTCGGGAGTTGGCGCAGCGACGCGCCTTCCTGGAGACTCGAGACTGCGTGGAGGCACGCCTTGTGACACAGCGCGAGAATCAGCAACAGGTAAGATATATTGACGATATGTAGTTCATGATAATGTAGTTAGAAGTTCTTAGAATAAAGGGTCCATTTTGGTGATAAAACTGCAAAGATAGAAAATGTTTATCTTAAATACTTTCCAATATACCTTGGGCTGTATAAGAATAAGGAAAACATCATGAGGAAACCATCATGAGGAAACCTAGACTTTACGTTCTAGAAATTGCTAATGTGTCGACGACCTGTGCTTTGCAGTGGGTCTGTAAAAAGACTAGTGGTAACTGAATTGTGCGGATTTTGATAATTTGTGGAAAAATTTTACAATATATCATAGCTTACATTATCATAATATTATAGCACTTAGCAGTGGTGGTCGAGTCACCGGATCATACAAAGACAATAATATAATACATATGCATCTACACACACAAGTATATCTGAACCTTTTCCACAAAATAATACATCTGTACACATTAAAATGAACCGCACTGGCTGAGCACCGCTCACCGCAGTCAGGGATCGCTCACAAAGATAAACAATTTAAATGAAAAGGTATCGTTTATGCAAATGTGTGACAAGAGTCAAAGGCTAGCTCTGGTGCACCGTTCAATATTAGCTATTGTCGGTACGAGCGCGGTCGCGCCGCGGGCCACTTCCATTCACTGGGCTTCCGTTGTTTTGTCAGGTCTGTTGTGCTTACGTAATTGACGATTGTATGGCTGCGGCATCAATAAGAATCGAATCGTTTGTTAAAGCTATTGAGAGTTTACTCGCATACTACTTGGTTCAAAGCGATTGTTGACCACAGCGGCTGTTCTCTCTAAGGAGATCTATACTTACAAGCATTTGCGCAGACACAGTTGTACTCTCTATTCGTTCACTATCATAGCCCGATGTGACTGCAATCCGACTGGAGAGAGATCAAGCCCGAGACCGACATTTACGTAGGCTCCGATGCACGGGTGTGTGACCAACTTCCAGACTCAGTGCACAACAGTCTTATGCGACAACTAGACCAACGAGGCAGTTAAACACTACTAGAAAGCGTCATCGAATGGGTACTAGCAACAATTGATAACACAAAAGATAAAACATAACTTGCAGAGCTCTAAGCTTATATTTCTCACAATCCGTAAATACATTCACTAGCTTATCAACAGAACTAATCTTATTCTATACATCAATAGTTCTAACATCTTCGAAGCTCTTCAATTCATTACGTAGCAAGGCGATAATCCTTAGACAAACAACCATATTCATTGGTCTGTTACATCCGATATCTCTCACATCGAATGCGTATTATGGAACATTAGTTTATGAAGGCTTTGACGCTGAGATTTGCTTTGAACGTTATCTCGATTATGGGGAACGTACGACTATTGATGTGGCATGCCATTGGGTGTAGATCTTGGCTTGATGGCACTTTACTTTGTGATTTGATATACGAAGCATGTAGGGAGAGAGAAGGGGGATTCTGTTCCAACAACAAATTGGTCAAAAATAAATTAATTTATCATACCATTATCATCACTTGGTACCGTAAAAGACATCATAACTTTCCATATATGTTTGGTCCAAAGTCAAATGTGACAGCCAACAAAAAAACGCAGTTTATACAGGAATGAATTTTGCAGTGCAAAAAAATACTGGTGGTCCAGAATCATTAATTAATTGGCAAAATATGGATACCTACTAAGTATTCTTACGCGCTTGGAGCAGCGCTCGCGGCAGTAAAGCGGTTTCGCGTTGCCGCCGTTCCTACTATGACGACTGTGACCCTACAATCGGTAACAAAATAAAAATATATTATACGTATCTATAAAACTTATTTAACTATAAATTCACAAAGTTTGGACCCTGAATAAAATTAATTCCTGTATAGACTTATTCTCTTAATTACCGTTTGCATGTTTGCAAAAAAAACATTAATTTATTATAGATGATAATATAATTAATCAAATGTGAAAAATCTATGACGTTATAGCTTGCTTTTTCACACAAATTGCATAGAAAGTAACAGTGTTTGAGATTTCAATTTAATTGAACTTGATTAGTTCTAAACTACCATATTCTATACACGCTTCAGTCGCCACAGGCATAGGAACTTAACATAACATGGACGAACAGACTAGAAGCCGGTTATCATTTCCCGCTCGCATGTGTGCTCGCGTGTGTCCAGCCGGGTGTGTCAGCGTGGTGTACTCATATCCGGACCTGCAGATGTAATATCCGCCCGGATTATACCGGGACCAGGTCTTTGCTTTGTACACAGTTACTGTATACCTCTCCAGGGAGAAATAATAAGCGAATGTCAGTTGTTTAAATGAAATAAACAAACGAACAGTGCGTAAATACGGACCACACTAAGAGCATTTAATCAACTGGAACCGGCGTAGACTCAAATCTTTACTCTGCGCGACGGTCTGCCATGTTACGAGGACTTAAATAGTGTTAGCTCACTCATCACATAATTACACAAATACAACAAAATTGAGAAACACAAGCATAAACTTGGGACTCAGACCATCCTAGACATTCTGAGAACGGACGACACGGCAATGGTATCTCCTAAAGCAATTTAGAGTTTAATTCAAGTCTCGAAAAGCACGTAAATGTCGGTGTTGCGCCTGATCTCTCCAGTCCTGTCGGATTGTCGTCCCATCGGACTACAAGAGTGAGGGTATAGGGAGTGCACCTATGTCTATGCAAATGCTTGTGCACTCGATGTTACAGCTGACTGATCTTCCAGAACAGCCACAGTGACCGACAATCAGTCTTAGCATAATTATGTTTACCACTGGTAACTCCACCGTCCCGTTATTCAACTTGCCAAGTTTGCTAATGATGGAATCTGATACTAATGATGGAACTTTCTAAAGATAGTCTGGGCCCTATTCAGTAGTAGTAATTAATTCTGGGCTGAGCTTGTATTAAAAGCAACAAAACCTAAGTGTATATACCTGCGTAATTGATATTTTTAAAACCTTTGATGCTTTATTCTTGGATGCCCTTAAGTTTAACTTTGTGTATTGCTCATTTTATACTAAAGACTGAAATAATAATCAGATTTTTGAAAGTGATCATGTAGTCATTAATGATGATGGTATCCTGTTATCCCTCAATGAAATCCCACCTGATGAACTGATCACCTTGGGCTCGCAAAAGGCTATTTCATTCCTTCTGATGTTGAATAGCACTGACACTCAACTGATATCGCTTTTGTCATAAAAACTTGATCTAACAACACTGTTAGTGTATAAAAAAGCTGGTCTCCCGAACTATAATATTGAGCCTGACAGGCCATTCATCAAAATCGGACGAATAGCTTAAGCCGTATGTGTAACAAATATATTGACAGATGTACCATGACAAACCTTTACTTACTTTGCCGTACTCGTGTTTACGTTTATAACAGACTAGCCGTTTTTCCGCGTTTTCACCCACGTCCGGTGGGAACTACTACCTGCATCATCATCCTCCGAGCCTTTCCCCAACTATGTTGGGGTCGGCTTACTACTACCTACTACTGCCTGTACTGAGATAAAATGTAGCCTTTGACACTCAGGAACATTGTAGCTATCTATCAGTGAAAGAATTTTGCATATTCGACCAGCGGTTCTATTTTACGAAAGCGAGTAAGCCATTCTTGTGTGTGTAAATGTACATGAACATTGTCTTAGTATGCGTAAGCTCGGGAGCGCTCAGTAGTGGTCGACTCACCTAGGCACACAAAGACAATGTGCATACACATTTACACACACAAGTTTGGCTCACCCGCTGTCGCGATAAAAACATTCTACACATTTATTTCTGCACAATATCACATCACCAACATATTCAATATAAACTAACACGGTGATCTCACGGCAGTTTATCTCGTTTTGCATAAATACAATGAAGCTTGAGAGTGAACTGTTTGCGGATAGTCGTCACAAAGGACCGGGTATGGCCGGGCCCCGGAGACCGCGTAAGGCATTGATATTCACTGTCTTTATGTCGATACGAGAGGGTTAGACTCATCCTGCCGGGGCTGTGGGATTGTTCTAAAGCAGTGGTTCCCAAACTTATTTTGTCTACTGCCCACTTTGAGAATAAATATTTTTTTAGCGCCCCCATTTTTTAGGGTTCCGTACCCAAAGGATAAAACGGGACCCTATTGTTTTCGCTCCTCTGTCCGTCCGTCATCTTGCTGTATCTCATGAACCGTGATAGTTAGAGAGTTGAAATTTTACACAGATGATGTATTTCTGTTGCCGCTATAACAACAAATACTGATAAATATTTTGGGGGCCTCCGATACAACAAACATGACAAAAGAGTCTCTTACCGCCCCCCTTGAGACCCGCAGCGTCCACAAGGGGGCGTTATCGCCCACTTTGGGAAAGACTGTTCTAAAGAGTTATCGCAGCCCTGGTACATAAAGGGCTTAAGCAGGAGCATGATGGGTTTTAATCAGTAAGAGTCTGACACTCCCTCACGCTGCACCTATAGCGGGAGGGGTCATTTGATGATTTTTGCCTTCGTAAGAAAAGGGTCATTTATTGATTTCCCATAAAATTGATGGTTAGTAGACACATAGCTGTTTATTATTAGCTTCTGTCCGCGGTTTCATCCATGTTCCGTGGGAAGTGGGGAATTGTCCGTGCAGCTAGATAAAAAGTAGCCTGTAGTCTTCCTCGATAAACGAGCTAGCTAATGTAACACTGAAAGATTGTTGCAAATTGGTACAGTAGTTCCTGAAATTAGCGCGTTCAAGCACACAAATGTAACAAATAAAATAAAAATAATAAAATACTAGCTTCTGCCAGCGGTTTCACCCGCATCCCGTGGGAACTACTTCCCGTACCGGGATAAAAAGTAGCCTATAGCCTTCCTCGATAAATGGGCTATCTAACACTGAAAACAATTTTCAAATCGGACCAGTAGTTCCTGAGATTAGCGCGTTCAAACAAACAAACAAACTCTTCAGCTTTATAATATTAGTATAGACTAGCGACCCGCTCCGGCCTCGCACGGGTGCTGGATGTTACTATAATATAAAGCTTCCTCTTCAATCACTCTATCCATTAAGAAAACTGCATCAACATACGTTGCGAAGATTTAAAGATTTAATAAGCCTATGCATAGGGATATAGGGACAGAGAAAACGACTTAGTTTTACACTGTAGTGAAGTATACGTATTAACCAATAAGTAGTAATATTGATTACAGCACTGTCAAAGACCAATTCGATTAATTAAATCGAATCAAGAAAGCCAATTAAATTCCAACAACTCAGATTTATCTACAAGTAAATAACAAAACGTTTTGTTCAACAAATACTCAGGTTCTTCATTTAAATTAACTTGAGAAAGTACTTAGAGTGGAAAGCGCAGTATTGCTTGCTGTTCCGAAAGAATGAAAATATACATTGAAGTTTGTTTAGGTGGATGCTTCTTGAAATATTGTTAGATATATTATGCACTAGACGTTTTCCCGCGGTTTCACCTGCGTGCCGTGGGAGCTACTGCCCGTACCGGGATAAAATATAGCCTATGTTACTCGCAGATAATATAGCTTTCTAATGGTGAAATAATATTTAAAATCGGTCCAGTAGATTTTGAGTTTATCTATTACAACCAAACAAACAAAGTTTTCCTCTTTATAATATTAGTATAGATTAGGTATATAATGCTATCATTGAACATCTTTAGTAGTCTGCTAATCATTCTTACCTAGAAGTATTGGGTTGCCCGGGCAACTGGATTGAGGTGGTCAGAGAGGAGTTGCTCCTTGTAAAACACGATGATGAGCTGCATCGGGTTAAACTGGAAGCGGACCCCAACACAGTTGGGGAAAGGCTAGGCCAAACGTTCACTGAAATAGAAAAACTTTTCGAGTTAAACCGAGATATCAAAAAATTACTTTGGGGTCTAATTGTCTCAAATTATATTATGATCACGCCTCATATATGATGTTAACGTAGGTAACATATAAAAATATACATTTTACCTGTAGGTTCATGAATTTCCCGCTCCAGCCTGGCATCTAGTTTAAGTGGCATCTCGTGTACGACAAAAATAAAATATGTTGAGATATTTCAGGCTCGTAAATATAAAGTCTAGATTAGACATTCATCCAGCAAGACTGATGGAATAATTTCGTAGACCAAGAGGAGTAGAAACGGAACAGAAGTTATTTCTAAAAAAAATAATTAGTATTTAAATCGCAAAAAATCTGAAATTAAGTGGAAATTGTAACAGCAAAAAAAAATAACTAACTTCGTCTAAAGTTTCAGAAAACAAAATAAACATTGCACATTTGGCTCAAGATTGAAACCACATTTCTCTAAAAGAATTGGAAAGTGCATTTCACAAAGAAAGCCATGTAACGTGACTACCCGCTGTCGCTTCCAGTACCCGGGTTACTAACAACCTGTGGCATGCGACACGGAGTCTATATATCTCACTATTTTATTACTAAAGTTTTCGACTTCGTCTCAGAGTATTTTGTGGAGGCTTGCTACGTGTTGGTTAATATTCGGTTTTCGGCCTGTTGGGTTGCGTTCACTTTTTGGCCGAATACAAGATACGAGTACTTTTCTTTTAGTAAGGTTCGTAGGTAAAAAAAATATTGATTAATAATATATTCTTGCACATTTTTATTTGTTTAAATAATGTAAAAACTAAACTAAACTGTGTCTATTTAGACACAGTGACATAATACAGTTTATCAATTTTAATTGAAAATTTGGTATATTTTTCTATGCGTCTGCGTTATTTTCCTAATTATAGTATAGAAGCGAAAGGTTACGATGGCAGAAAGATATTTTTTTAAGTTTTTTTTTTTTTAGGATATAGTGTACTATTTTTTTTCTCGTATCATCATCATCATCAGCCTATCGCAGTCCACTGCTGGACATAGGCCTCTCCAAGTGCACGCCACTGAGATCGATTTTCTCGTATATGTAAGTACAATAGAAGAAGCGCATAAGAAACAATTAATTTGAAACATGTTCCAACATCTTATAGCTGCCGAATTATAGTCTTGGCTAACACTGCTATTCAACCAAGAATCTCACCAATGCAAGTCTAATTTCGTGTTCAAAGGTATCCGTTTCAATCCCCGTGCGAACATATATTCATACGCAGTCAGTAACAAAAGACAAATATTCAATTCAGTAGAATTTCACAGCAAAATTAATTTATAGAGGATGAATTTTTGTATTGAATATAAAGGCATAAAAGGGTTGTGTGTCGGTATTTCCACGAATGGCCGTGTGAAAGAAAAGCAATCCGGCTCTGTATAAAATATAGTGTAGGAATATGGAATGCAGTGTAATTGGGAGTGCTAACTAACCCGTTTGCTCCACATTGAGGATACATGCCTGTACCCTGGGATGTACAGTTTCGAGCAATCTTCGTGAAATGTTGCTTTATAGATAGTTACTTTGAGATGAGATCTATTTTTAACACGTTTGTATAAATGTAGTGGATTCTAAGGTAACTTATTTAACCATCTATAAGATGTTACTAGGACAAATATTTATCGTTAATTTACGTGAGCTTCAATGCAAGATGGTAATTTAACCATTCTTACGGCCAGTTTCTTTATCAAAAGTTAAAGTTAAAGTTATGGCTAAAGTAATGTCTAAAGTAAAAGTAACGGTTAAATTCAATTTTTCTATTAGTTTTGCTGTCACTTTAGCCTTGAAAAAACGAATTTGACCGTTACTTTTACTTTAGACATTACTTTAACTTTAACTTTTGATGAAGAAACTGGCCGTTAGAGTCCTAAAAAAGGGACAACAATATGGTTCTGTTGAAATTATCCTATGATGGAGCCAGAAGACATGAACTGAAACTTTATTATGGACCAAACATCGTATCGTAGCTGTGTTTGAACTTATTAGAAAACTCCTGTAATGAACTCTGTTCATTTTTGCATGCTCATAAAAGCGTGTTTTTCTTAATAATGTTCATTTATGAAATACTAGTTTCCGCCCGCGGCTTCACCCGCGTCGAGTTCCAAGAGAACTCTTCAAAGTCCGGGATAAAAACTATCGTATATTCTTTCTCAAGTTCAAGTCTATCCCTGTACCAAATTTTATTAAAATCAGTTCAGTGGTTTAGACGTGAAAGTGTAACAGACAGACCGACAGACAGAGTTACTTTCGCATTAATAATATTAGTAGGGATTGTGACTTCCAAAACGTTACGCTACTGAAAAGGAAGCGTATTGTAAATTGAAAATACAGGAAAATTATTATCAGTATTAACAAGTAAAATCTCATAACCACAAATGCAGGTAAATAAGTAATTGACCCACAGCTTTTCATTAATCATAGTATTTATAGTATTTTTCAACTTTTCGAGTTGCTGAAATGATGTTGATTAAGTACCTTTTAGTAAAGTGTGTTGTACTTTCATGAAATATATGAAATTAATGAATAAATATGGCGTCGAGCGACGTTAACACGTTCCTGCAAAATTAATTATTTCCACTGAAAGTTTTATTAACTGCGACTACACTGCAGTACAGTGCATAATTTAAATCCTTGCTTATATTGTAGTAAATTTTAAAGTTACTCTGTCTTTCATAAAAAAGCTACTGAACCAAAAAACTTAAACTAAACGAGAGAATAACTAGAGCCTTTTTTGTGGGAAATCATCGAATGACACCTTCCGCTGTCGGTTAGCAGCGCGAGGGAGTGTCAGACTCTTACTGACTAAACCCATCATGTTCCTTCTTAAGCCCTTCATGTACCAGGGCCGCGGTAACTCTATCGAACGATCCCGCAGCCCCGGCAGGTTTTGGCTCTGGTGGGTTCTGCACACATGCACTCTACCGTCTGAAGGGTGAGCTTTGGGGGATGTCTTTTGTAAATTTTTTACGTCCGAAAAATACTGTTTTGCAGCCAAGTTTTAAATGTGATTTTTTATTTTTAAAGCTCAAAAGTAGTAGTTAGTAGTAGTAGGAAGTAGTTTTCTCAGAACGCGAATCGAAACGCATGGACCAGCTAATATATTCAACAAACAAATAATTACTTCATTGTTCGAGTACCTTTATTTTTATTTGAATACTCACTCAACAGAAATAGATTAAGTTAGTTGGAACGTTTGTTAAGTAAAGCCTGTAGCCTTAATTCCGTTGAGCTGTGGAACATCTCTTGTAAAGTCAATCAGTCGGAGATAATGCACTTAGATGTTCGGCTCGTTGCACACACTGCATATTCAAAGCTTTCGTAATACTGTCTGTTACCCGCAGTTTCAGTCGCGTTAGGTGGAAACTATTTTTCGTACCCGGGTAAAATGTAGCCAACGTCACCAGGTACCACCCAATTATGGCAGAGTACAGGTGACATTAATGTTGTAAGAACTTAAAATTATAAAGATGAAATGGTTTTTGTTTGTGCCTCCGAAAGGGCCCCGGCCTGGATTTGAAAAAATATATCACTGTTGGATAGCTACATTGTCACCGAGTGACGTATTATATCTCATCCGGGGACTGGTAGTAGTTTCTACTTGATGCGGATGAAACAGTGGTAAACAATTAGTTTGTTAAATAGGCTTAGATATATTTAGATGGGTTATCGCATCTTATCACTATTGCAGTTGCCTCCAAAGCTACAGTATTCATTCCAGGCTCACATTAGCAAAATGTGAGTGTTACTAAATAATAAATTCGCGAAAATTACGGAACAAGCGCCGTGAAAGCAAGAATTACATTTGTTCAGAATTAAGGAAGATTTGATACTCAGGCTCAAAGAGAAAAATAAATTAATACATTTGCCTTTTGCCTGTTAATTTACGTAGTCAAACAGCTCATTACTTATTCATTATGCTCGGAGAGATGCGGGCGGACTTACTTGTTGATTGTGACGGCCCACGTGACATCACTGTGACGTCACTGACTGTTACGTTGCACTCCTTTTGGTTGGGAAATCATCAAATGGTCCGCTAGGTGCAGCGTGAGAGTGTCGGACTCTAACTGACTAAAACCCTCACTGACTAAAGGGCCTCAGCCTGACTCTCCTTGAGACCGCGGTAACTCGCGCGAACAATCTCGCAGAGTCATGAGATAAGATATGTCATATAAACATACAAACAGCGGTTGGCAGTTGCAGTCAGCAGCTCGCTTCCAAAACGTACCTTACCTGTGGATTTCAACGATCTATCTATCTGGATTTCCTTACTAGAAATAGGAATTTGACATTGCTTCATCATGATCATCGTCATCATCATCTTAGCCATAGGACGTCCACTGCTGAACATAGGCCTCCCCCTTAGATCTCCACAGATACCTGTTGGAGGCGACCTGACATTGCTTGTATGGGGCAAATGTCAAAATCCTATCTTTATTAAGCAAAACATGAGACAGGCTATTTAAATCTTCAGTTCGTAAATGAAAGGTTATCCACATAAACTGCGGGTTATGAACTCGAAAACGTCAATTGACGATTGCTTGTAGCTAATAAAAAAGTAAAAAAATGTCCATGAAAGACAAGTAAATTCGCAATAAATAAATGCTAAAAGATAATTATTTGTTTTGTATGTCTTTTTGCGCTTTTAGATTAATTCGTTGAATAACGAAGTTGTGTGCAGTAAGCCTAATGGCATAATTAGCAATTCTGTTTATTAGCTAGTAACGTCACATACGAACTGGTAATTTATAGAATCAAACATTAATAATTTAAAATATTATTATGTGACCGCACGCTCGGCAATATTGCCTTTGGTGTGGTTCAGTAACTTAACACTGTGTTAATTGGTTTAAATTTTAGTTTTCGAGACAGAAAATAGTTAATTATAGATTTTGGTCAATCGATCTTTTGCTATTGGCACTACTTCCTGCGTCCAGATGAAACGCATCAACTATCAACCAGTGTTCCTTCAAAATTATTCCAGCCACTTCGTTAGCCGAGTCAAACAGACATTTATTTCAAAATAGGTTACAAGTACCATGTGCATACTCCTGAGCGCTTCTGAGCTTAATCATACAAAGACAATGTGCATGTACATTTACAAATACAAGCATGGCTCACGCGCTTTCTTGAGGTAATGTACCTATACGAACGTGCCCTGTATCCAACACGATTTCACTTTGTTCTCGATATATCCCGTCCGCTGTTAATACAACATTACCCATTTCTCTCGAAACAGACTATATTTACAATAGATGAAAGAGAAAAAAAAATGGCGAATTTAATCAAAATTCTTGTGTTCATGTTACTACAAAGAAACAGGAACGTAGCCGAAGCTAATTATATTTTTACAACATCCAATTTAATCAGAAAGAAAATAACGTACATTTTAATATTAGGCGAAAAGCGCCATGCTATCTCCGTGGAATAATACTGTCGATGTTTTTCTTGAGCCAAGCGCCGTAGACACGGAGGAAGGAAAGATGAACAGAAATGCCATAACGAAGGTAGGTCAGGCGCCCTTTTGTAGGTCGAGTAACGTATGTGATCAGTTACTAAAACTACGAGACGTTCGGGTTCCTTGTCAAATCAAGACCGATCTTGAGACTGATTGATGTTTTATTTTGAAATAAATGGGCGTTTTAGGATGAAGCTAGTAACGTTCCTTGTCCCCCGAACACCCGCATTTTAGCGCGCTACTTTCTTTGGGGGTTTTACGTTATGCCATCTCCGCTAGTCACTTTGTTCTCCATGGCTGTAGCTTGGAAGGGGGAGAGATGGCTTGTAGAACAACTATTGCAACTGCAACAATAATCGCGTTTTGCAATTCTGTTGTTAAAATTATTAACATTCTTTGAGGAATCAGGGTTAGAGCACAACTGTGCTCCAGTTGCCTAAATACTCTAGTACTAGTGCAAATATGCTCATGTAAAATAGCAGACTTGACGAGAATAACGACTTTGAAAAAGTCATGCTTTGACTCTCCTTAACAAAAATGGATAGCTCACTCGTGCATTTTTGATCACACCATAACGCACACACAACAAAATTGATACACACAAGCGTATATTTGACGCACACATACACATGTATGAGCGACGCTTTTTTGTTTTTGACAAAGGCAAAGACACACTCGAAGTTAGATTAAGTCTCTAAGCATCGTCACAGCCGAAAAACATTCCACGATTTACCCCAAGCTCGGGGGTATTGCCCATTTTCTAAGCATAACACCTCAACCCCATCATGTTCCTTTATAAGCCCTTTATATACCTGGGCAGTGGTAACTCTTTCGAACAATCCCACAGCCCCGGAGGGCTTTGGCGTGTTTGGCCGCACTGGGGATAGGCGAGCACATTAGGGATGTCTGGTCTTATCTTCAATTGTGAAGCTAAATCTCCTATTCTTTGTTCTCAGGAGCGTCTCCTATTGTCGGTGCTCCCGCGTCACGTTGCCATGGAGATGAAGGCCGACATCGCCAACCAGCCGCGCCAGGAGCAGTTCCATAAGATCTACATCCAACGCTATGAGAATGTCAGGTATGTACCCATAATGTTTACTAAAGGTCTGTTGATCAAGAGAAATCTAAGCAACGCTTGGCGTGACCAGTCCGTGGATAGGCGACCACCCATGTACCATATTATTGAGGAGCTCGTGAATAAGTAAAAGCCACATATGTCGCGTGATTATGAGGTTAAGCAACGCTTGGCGTGGTCAGTCCGTGGATAGGCGATCATCTATGCTATCTGTGCACGAAATCGCTGCGACAGACTGAGGTGGCTTGCGCTGCGAGCCACTTCACGTCTTACCCCGGCAATGGGCTGCGTCTCTTTATTTATTTATTTATTTATTTATTCAAAAAAGTACTGCCACATCACAAACATTTAACATTGGTAACTTAAACTATTTTTTTAATTTATGGCCTGATGCATGTGACAATAATGGCGTACATAACATTCGCAATTCATCGGCTCGAAGACGGAATACAATAATAAATTATAAAAATAAAATGGAGAATATCTAAAGAATACATAATTTGGAATTCAAATTTAACAAATAATACAGTATAATTGTTTAAATATTAACATACATGTTCAATAAATGTCAAGTTGCATCAGAGAAAAAATAAAGAAATACAAGTAAAATCAAGTCAGTATAAAACTACAAATGAACTTGTTCTCTGTCTCTTCACTTGTTTATTCATATTATAATTATTCATTATACCAATCTGTGTAAAACTATGTTTTACTTGCTCCCGCTAAGCTATCGAACAATGCTAAATATAACAAATGTCTCCACCTTTCGGAAGGCATTTCAAATTGGTGGCTCCTGGCTGTTAATTGAACATCTTTGGCAGTCACTGCGCAGTAAGAAGCCAGAAAGACAACCAGCCAACCCAGATATTGAGTTACTCGGATAACTATGTCGAGGATGTCATATAGGCAATTACTTCACAAACTTTATTTAACTTACACACACTTTAGAATTAATTTTTAACAACTCACATAGAGGAAGTTGTGCAATATAACAAGTTGAAGATCTTCTAATCAAGAAAGTTGGCTAGACCTAGTCGTAGCTCATCACAAGTTAAGTTAGTAGTAGGTAACTGCAACTTATAACGAACCTGTTAGTTTATACTTTCATGAATTCGTTTAGATCGGTATTTCACTCGACTCGTGGGTGTGCAGTTAGGCCGCCGAAGGGGAGAGGAAAAATATAAACCATTTTTGTGACGTGGAAAAAAATCTGAAATAATCTCCTTAAATCAAGCATACTGATCAATATTTCTATTTTTTTCCGCATCGCAGCCTCGCTACACTTCTATGGGTAGCAAGCCTTAGAGTTCTCGCAAACTGCAAACTTTAATTCGGCTGATTGTTTGTTTGGGTTCATAAATCACACACATACAACGATCAGATATTTAGTATGCATCGGACGGACTGAAAACTTTGATTGAATTGAAGATTTTCTTTTAGGAAAATAATTGTCAGCCACCCGATCGACTTTCAGCCGATTGTTTAGTCTGCAATATGTGGACACACACTCTTAAAGTTCGTTTTTTCGTACCAGCACGCAACGTGGTAGACTGCGAGAGATAACATTTCTCACATCATTAAATCAATAATGGATAGTCAAACCACTAGGATTGACAAAGATTAGTAAATGACAATTAAATATTCATTAGATAACTATTGGTTTACGTATGTAGCTATTAATTTAATCCACTGCCTCAATGCGCACACACAAGCTTGAGTACTTCGTGTGGATCGACACACACACACACATACACACCATTTTGTTATTAATGATGGGATTATTAGTGAGTAGTGATGACAATATCGATGATTTGACCTAATAATCGATAAAAATATGAAGGCATTTAATTCTTCATATTTTTTGTTTTTCATATTCTAGTTTTTTGCAGCGTTTTAAATAGTTTTATTTTTTATAAATTATGTCAATATTTCATTCTAACTAAACTTTCGTTAAACTGTAGGTCCCGGCTGTCATTGAACATCCTTGACAGTCGTTACGGGTAGTCAGAAGCCAGTAAGTCTGACACCAGTCTAACCAAGGGGTACCGGGTTGCCCGGGTAACTGGGTTGAGGAGGTCAGATAGGCAGTCGCTTCTTGTAAAGCACTGGTACTCAGCTGAATCCGGTTAGACTGGAAGCCGACCCCAACAGGATTGGGAAAAAGGGCTCGGAGGATGATATGTCAATATTTCATTCATTTCACTGTAGTTAACAGCGTTATTACCTTTAAAAATTGTTGCACTTTAGGTTACAACAACAAAAAACTACTCTCAATACATTAGCAAATGAAAAATAATTTAAACGCATTGCGATAATATTGTATCAATGCTTACAGTCTGTTAACGCGCAGCAGTGCAGGATTCGGAACGCACTACCACCACCGCCCTCCCCCTACTAATTGGTGCCTATATAAGGGCGCGCCCCGCGGTCAGTAGGCGTCTGCGTCGATTTTGCATATTTGAATTGTATAGAGTAGCCTCGTATATACTAGCAACATTTGTAAATGGTGAAAACAGTAACCAATAAACGTCTAAAAAGTCTCCGAGTACGTCTGTCTTTTCAGCTCCTATCTAGTACACATATCCAACACACACAACAGTCTAAGCCTAGACATTTTGGTGCCGTGACCAGGATTTTATGGATATTGAGGAATAAAAAGGCAATAATTGATGGACAAATTTTAAGGAAATCAAGGATTACAAGGACAAAGGGAAGAAAGAGTTATCCCAAGAAATTAAGGAAGTTCTAACGCCACGAAACGAGGTGAGCCCGTTCCATTATTTCCTTCCTACCTTCTTGTTCAAAAATTGTGTAGTAATATTTGGCAAAGTGTTAGTGGAGTTCCTAATATCCAATTGCAATTAATTCAATTAACACAACGTAGGATTGGTCGTATTATAAAATATGTCTCAAGCTGCCAAGAAACTTGCAGATCCAATAAAAAAGAGAAGTTACATAAAGGGTAGATTGACTATTTTTAAAGGTTATGTAGAGGATATCTCGAATTTAGAAAAATTAACGGATCAGCAAGTTTCAGAGTTAAGGTTAAGATTGTCCAAATTAGAAACTTGTTTTTCCACGTTCGATGACCTACAATCTGAAATTGAAATAGAATCAGAAAATCCCGAAGAACAAATGAAGATTCGATCCGAAATTGAAGGTCAATTTTATTTACTAATTTCGCAAGGTCAGTGTATATTAGAGAAAATAGAAGCATATAACGTTAGAAGGAAAAGTCTGGCCCATCCCTCTATAAAGCAAAGTGGTAGTTTCGAAAGTGCAAATTCATTCTCTGGTTCGATAAGGTTACCCACGATAAAATTACCGACATTCGATGGTAATTATAGTCAATGGTTAGAGTATCGAGACACCTTCGAGGCATTAATCCATAATAATGATGGTATTGAAACAATAAATAAGTTCCATTACTTGCGATCGTCACTAGAGGGTAGCCCCGCTTTGATAATTAAATCCTTAACATTTAGTTCTGATAACTATAGTGTAGCGTGGGACTTGTTATGTGAAAGATACAATAATAAACGCCTGCTTATAAGTAATCATATGAAGTCATTATTTAATATGGAAAGCATGAATAAGGAGTCGGACAAAGCATTGCGCCTTTTGATTGATAATGTAAACAGGAATTTAAGAGGTTTAAAGACGTTAGACCAGCCAGTAGATCATTGGGATACGATTATTATCCATTTAACAGTAAATAAACTGGACAATGCAACCAGTAGAAGATGGGAGGAACATAAAAGTACATTAGGAGAGGTTCCTACCCTCGAAGAGTTTTTTAAGTTCTTACGCGATCGAGCAGATGTTCTAGAAGCGGCGAAGCCAAGTAAATTGAATATGAAAGGTGAGAAGGCAGCTAGTTTTTTCGCATCCTCGCAAGCAAATAGTAACCGAATTTTTAATCGTAAATGTGTCATTTGTAATCAAGATCATGCCTTATTTGAATGTTCGAAGTTTATTTCTATGAGTTTAGATGAAAGGAACGATGTTGTTTCTAAGAACAAATTATGTATTAACTGTTTTAAACCGGGCCACCGGGCCTATAACTGCAAATCATTCGGTTGTAAAATTTGTAAATATAAACATAACGCATTATTACATAGAAATAGGCCTCAATACGAAGACACTAGTAAGGGGCTAAGCTCGACACAAGATATGACTACTGTTACGTCACACTCGACGTCATCCGTCGGAGTTGTAGCTGGATGCGAGCCGCCACCTACTCAACCGCCGGCCGCCTCGGGCCGCGCTGAGCCTACGAGGTATGTGTCGCTCGGTGCGGAACCGGTTTCCTTATCAACTGTAGCAACTCAGTACGTTCTTTTGTCGACCGCGCTCGTTAAGGTTTTTAGCGAAACTCAACGTAAATATTATACAGCGCGTGTATTGTTAGATTCTGGAAGTCAATTATCATTAGTAACGGAAAGTTTTTGTAAGAAACTAGGATTATCTTGCAAACGGATAGATCATAAGTTTAATATTAATGGTATAGGAAATACTAAGTTACAATTAGTAGAAAGTAGTAACTTTGTAATCAAGTCAATGCATAATAACTTTTCCGTAGAAGTTAATTGTATGATTCTACCTAGAATCACTAATATGTTGCCAAGTGTAAAGGTAAATGCAAGTAAGTTGAATATTCCGGGTGACATATTAGTGGAGTTAGCAGATAGCAGATTTTATGAGCCCTCAGGGGTAGATATATTGATAGGAGCCGATTTGTTTTGGGAACTTGTAACCAGTCAACAAGTAAAATTAGGTAAAGGTCTTCCCACACTGCAGAGTTCTAAGTTAGGTTGGCTAGTTACGGGTCCCGTGGATATAATATGTAATTATGAAGCAAATTGTCATTTAGCTAGAAGTGTTAGCGAACAGTTGGTGAGATTTTGGAAGGTTGAAGAAGGAATATGTATAGATAATCTACAGAGTAGTACTGAAGAAGAATTTTGTGAGAAACACTTTGTGAAGAATATGCGTAGAACTGAAAACGGTAGATTTTGTGTAAAAATACCATTCCATACTTCTCCTACTGTATTGGGAGACTCGTTTGTAAAGGCCAAAGCTCGTTTAATGAATTTGGAAAAAAGATTTAAAAAGCAGCCTATCGTAAAAGGTCCCTATGTAGAATTTATAAATGAATATGAGCAGTTGAATCACTTATCTGAGTGTAACAAACCCCCGTTTGCGTGTTATTTACCACATCACCCAGTTATCAAAGAAAAAAGTGAAACAACAAAGCTTCGTGTTGTATTTAATGCTTCCGAGAAAACTAGTAGCGGGTATTCGTTAAATGATATACAAATGGTAGGTCCGGTGATTCAGGACGACTTATTTAGTATTTTGGTCAGATTTAGGCAACATAATTATGTGATGACGTCAGATGTAGAAAAAATGTATAGACAGGTGCTTATTTCAGAGAGTCAAAGACATTTGCAAATGATATTATGGAGGGAGAACGAAAATGAACCGGTTAAACATTTTAAACTAAATACTATCACCTACGGAACCGCTTCGGCGCCTTTCTTAAGTACACGTTGTCTTTTGCAACTAGCATATGAGTGTGATGATTCTGATATCAGGGAGATAATTAAACACGATTTTTTTATGGATGATTTATTAACTGGCCATGAGACCCAGGAAGGGTTAACCCGTATATGCAGGTTAGTCACTAAATCGTTGAGTTCTGCCTGTTTTAATTTGCGTAAATTCCGATCAAATGCGGATCAATTGTTTGTAGAAAATAAATTAAATGAAGTACAAGAAATTACCGAATTTAAAACAGTCACCAGCACTTTAGGGTTAACATGGTCACCGCAATCTGATTTGTTTAAATTTTCTGTACATGTTGATATGCATACACAAATCACTAAACGAAATATATTATCTTCTATTGCAAAAATCTTTGACCCGTTAGGTCTTTTAAGTATATTTATAGTTAAGGCTAAATTAATCTTACAAAAATTGTGGTTATGTAAGTTAGGATGGGATGACCCAGTGAACGATGAAATAAAAATAATGTGGTTTAACTTCATAAAAAATGTGAATTATCTTAATTGTATAGAAGTCCCTAGACACGTGATGTGTAAAAACGCATTGAATATCGAAATTCATATTTTTTCTGATGCGTCAGCCTGTGCATATGGGTCAGGTGTATATGTGCGTTCTATGAACCAGAACGGACAAATTCATGTACAGCTACTTTGTTCCAAATCAAGAATAGCGCCATTAAAAAGTTTAACAATTCCTAAACTCGAGTTATGCGGTGCGCTGCTGGCTGCCGAGTTAGGAAATAAGGTGACTCATTCTTTACGATGTAATATTAATCGCTGTGTTTACTGGACAGACTCGATGATGGTGCTTGGCTGGTTACGTGCATCGCGCGCCACTCCAAAACAATTAAAGATATTCGTTGCAAATCGTGTAACTAAAATTAATGATCTAACAAAGAATTGTGACTGGCGATACGTACCAACCGAACACAATCCAGCCGATTATATTTCTCGAGGAATTGATCAAATGAATAGTAAAATACAAACCATGTGGTGGCATGGCCCGCAATTTTTATCTTTATCAGAATATCAATGGCCTAATGTGGGTGAACATAAGTTGAATAGTATATCGTTACCAGATATGAAACCGGTTAGCTCATTAGCAAATCATGTAAATGTAAACAACAAGTTAATTGATTTTGAGCTTTATTCTAAACTGCATAAGGTACAACGGATAATGGCCTACATACTTAGATTTGTTAAGAATTGTAGAATTAAGGTAATGCAAAATAGACTTAGGTGTAGTTATTTAACGGCTGATGAGTTAAATGATAGCTTGATGCATTTGATTAGGTTTGCTCAATTAGATACATTTGGTGATGAATATAATAGATTATTGAATAATAAGCCGTTACTTAACAAAAGTCGACTTTTGGCACTTAGCCCTTTTTTGGATTCACAATTTAATGTAATACGTGTAGGAGGTCGCCTTAGCAATTCGCTTCTTTTATATGAAAGAAAACATCCTTTAGTTTTAGATTATAAACATAGATTAACGAGACTTATCTTTGAAAATGAGCATAGTAAATTGTTTCATGCGGGCCCTCAGTTATTATTATCAGCCGTAAGAGAAAGGTATTGGGTTGTTAATGCCAGAAAGGTGGCTAGGAGTGTAGTAAGTCTATAGTTCCTATTATGGGTGACTTACCGAACCAGCGGTTGAATCCAGGGACGCCTTTTGAAACCACGGGAGTTGATTTAGCTGGGCCCTATTTCATAACCGATAGGAAAGGTCGCGGATGTAAAATAAGCAAGTGTTATATGTGCTTATTTGTATGTTTTACTACTAAGGCACTGCACTTAGAAGTTGTGAGCGACCTAAGTACTGAAGCATTTTTGTTGTCGCTCAGGAGATTCATTTCTCGGCGCTCTAAACCTTGCTTGATATGTTGTGATAATGCGACCAATTTTTTGGGCGCTAGTAATGAACTTAATAAATTTTTATTAGTAAACAAAGATAAATTAACTGATTTTTGTGCTAATGAAGGCATGAAATTTGCATTTATTCCCCCTTATGCTCCGAATTTTGGAGGATTATGGGAGGCTGGGGTGAAATCAGCCAAGTTCCATTTAAAAAGAATACTAGGGAATAGGCATTTGACATATGAGGAACTTTCAACTGTATTTTGCCAAGTAGAAGCTATATTGAATTCCCGGCCTTTATGTCCCATGTCATCCGATCCCAACGATTTCCATCCCCTAACTCCTGGGCACTTTCTCGTTGGCAAACCACTGATAGCTCTTCCCTCTCCAGTGTTGACAGAAATTAACTGTAATCGACTCCACAGATATGAGTTATTGGAACAAATGAGGCAGCATTTCTGGATGAGATGGCAACACGAGTACATAAGTGAGCTTCAGCATCGAACTAAATGGCGCAACCCTGATGTAACATTGCGTATTGGAGATATGGTTATAATCAAGGAAAGTAACCTGCCGCCATTAAAATGGAAAATCGGACGTATACACGACCTGCACTTGGGTAAGGACGGTATCGCCCGAGTAGCTGATGTGAGGACGGCTAGTGGCACGGTGCGGAGAGCAATCAATCGTCTGTGCCCTTTGTTCGAGCCTGAGGACGTGCTGTTGAAGGTGCGACCTTCAACGGGGGGAGAATGTTAACGCGCAGCAGTGCAGGATTCGGAACGCACTACCACCACCGCCCTCCCCCTACTAATTGGTGCCTATATAAGGGCGCGCCCCGCGGTCAGTAGGCGTCTGCGTCGATTTTGCATATTTGAATTGTATAGAGTAGCCTCGTATATACTAGCAACATTTGTAAATGGTGAAAACAGTAACCAATAAACGTCTAAAAAGTCTCCGAGTACGTCTGTCTTTTCAGCTCCTATCTAGTACACATATCCAACACACACAACAGTCTAAGCCTAGACACAGTCCAAATAAACACCTCTCGATTCTCGATAAATATCGACTAGTGACAACACTATCTTCAATCGTAGCTATTCTATCAAGAAATAGATTGTCTCTGCTTTAAGTAATTGCTCATTCTGAAATTACTCGAGTGATATTCTTTGTCTCGAAGATACACGTTTATTTTGAAGATATTGATGTATTTTCTTTTGAAATAAATAAATCTTTTGGCTTTTAAAATGAAAGGTAAGTCGTAGACGCCATTATTTTCGAGTGCACAAGCAATTCGGGTTGTTTAACGAGGTAACAAACTATAAAATCATTTGAAAGGACCTCATTATAATTTACTAGGTGTTAACCGTGGTTCCACCTGCGTTGCGAGGGAACTACTTCTAGCAACCCGATAAAAAAATTAAGTGCCATTCAATTACAAGATTTTGTACCAATGTAATATTAATTATGTTAGTTTAAGGCATAGGTGCCTGATAATAAAGGTTGATATAAATAAAAAATTGTCAAAGTATTTTTTCCGGCCTTAGACTATTTGTGTACCTTTCAGTTCAGTAGTTTTGGTGTGATAGTCAGACAGACAGTCTTAGTGCGCAAATTGATATTAAAAGTATTTTCAAAAGAAACTATTGCTTATAGTTTAACAATTTATAAAATACTTCTTTCAAATCCGTATTGAAAGCTGTTAACTGAATTGAATTTCTTGCATCCAGTCCCCGAGACAAGTATAGACACACACAAGTGTTACTGAACTGCTGCAATGTACGAATTTCTTTTGAATCGTATTTTGAAGGCACGATAAAGTTATGGGTCTCGGCTGTGATATGCAAGTCTTTGGCAGTCAGAAGACGGAAAGTCTGACAACCAGTCTTACTAAGATTACCCGGTCTCTGAGTTAGAAAGGTCAGAAAGGCAGTCGTTCTACGTGGAACACTAATACACAGTTTATACTGACTTTAGTTAGACTGGAAGCCGACTTATTCGGGAAAAAGCTAGGCAGATCAAATTATACTAATTTTATAAATAAAAGTGAAAGTTTGTCAGAATGTTTGGTACTTCTTCACACGCAAACGGATTTTGATACAACTAAGCAGTACTACAGCTTATGCAATAAAATAAAAAATATAAATAATATTTTTATCCGTATGTAAAAAATAATTTTCTCAGGAAACCGAGTAAAACTACGAGCTATCGCTATTAAAATAAGTACCTGCAGTGATTCATAGAAAAAGATCTGACGCAGAATCTATAATAAGTCCCCTTTTCCTGGTTCAGAGTAATAAGTTACATCACGTGAGGTTCAAGCGCGGTGACCGAGTGGGGCGGTCCTTCTGGCGACGACATCAAAGGAAACACATCTGCTTGCCAATCATATCGTTGTTGATGTATTGATTTGAATTGAATACAATTTTTAGATTGATGTATGAGTAAGGATGTGCTTAATGTTTGTTATATTGTGTACCTACTAGCTGTTTTTCGCTCCTCTGTCCGTCCGTCCGTCCGTCCGTCCGTCTGTCACCAGGCTGTATCTCATGAACCGTGATAGTTAGAGAGTTGAAATTTTCACAGATGATGTATTTCTGTTGCCGCTAGAAGAACAAATACTGAAAACTAGAATAAAATAAATATTTCGGGGGGCTCCCATACAACTAACGTGATTTTTTTGCTCAGTTTTGCTCGATATCCATAAATATATATATAGAATATTAGTTTGGATGGTACGGAACCCTACGTGCGCGAGTCCGACTCGCACTTGGCCGGTTTTTTTTGTTTCACCCCAATCTTTTTCTTCCCGGCTAAAACATATAGTGGTAAGGGGCGGGCCTTTTGAGGGCTTTCTTTTGTTTTTAACATCAAAAAAAAATACAAACATCCGAATTCCCTCCTCCTTTTTGGGGAGTCGGTTAAAAAGTGCAAATTTTTCAGCCTACTTTCCAAAAAATACTTTTTATCGTGGTCTTAATCTTATATATATAAAAATGAAACCCGCTTTCCGTTGTCACGACATAATATGAAAACGGCTTGACCGATTTGGCTGAAAATTGGAGGGGAGGTAACTTAGACTCGGGAGAATGTTTTAGGATGTTTTTTTTTAACATCCGGCTACGGGACGCGGGTGAAACCGCGGGCGAAAGCTAGTATCTTAAAAAAATACTTCCTACGAATGGATAAAAAATTTCATTTCTCTTGCTCTCTAGACTATGTGTGTGTCTAATTTTATTAAAATCAACAAACAGAAATAGTTTCTTTATTGTTATTTGTTGGACTGTCTGTGCATCAAATTTCAATTAAGTCAATTCATTAATTTTATCATGGAAGCGCATTAAACAGACAAAGTTACGCATTTATAATACTAGTTGGGATCACACAGTGACTCAGGCAATACATTGCGAGATGTGGCTTCACACAGTTTGCGCCAATCCAATAGCTTCAATTACATTAATTGGTTCCCAGTAACATATTAGTCGACATAACTACATATGTGTACTAATGTATTGGAATTTACATAGAATTGTAGCTTCTCTGTTGTCCGTGTAGAATAGGGTAATCCCATAAAGTTTAAAGGAATGGAGTACCTAAGACAGTAATTAAGAAGAAGAAGAGGTCGACAAGTGGCAGAATAGGGGGTTTAAGTGCAAAAACCATTTTTCACAATTCCGGCAAAACCAAAAGTTGAATCAATTTTGACTAGTTTCCGACCTCAGAACGTCCATGATAGCATTTTCTTATCATTTTTCTTGCATTATTTCCAAAAAGTGTTGCACTTAGTGGTCGGGTTTGATGCACGACAGTGTAATGCGTTGTGACGGAAATCCGCCAACCACTTAAGCATGGTTCAAACCAGTACTAACGCAATTTTTTTAAGGACTTAAAAAAAAGGCAAGTTAAACCTGGTTCAAACCAATTTTTGCCCTTAAACGCCTATCTACTTCCCGAACTCAGAACGGCCATGACAGCGTTTTGTCGTCTTCTCTGTTTTTCTAAAGGTTTACTTCGCACTTTCAATTTTTTAAGAAAAGAGGTAAAAATTAGTAAAGGGACACTCAAAATTAAATTTAAAAAATCATTGCATGATATAGTAAACACAAGTAGGTATTAATAAGTATAATAGATATATTAGATATAATATTATAAAGCTGAAGAGTTTGTTTGTTTGCTTGAACGCGCTAATCTCAGGAACTACTGGTCTGATTTGAAAAATTCGTTCAGTGTTAGATAGCCCATTTTTCAAGGAAGGCTTTTTATTCGGGTTTGTCGGGTTGGGGTAAAAGTTTGGCGAGTTTAGACTTAAGATACACACCTATGTCATTATAAAAAAATCAATAAAAAATAAAAAAAAACTTTCTAATGTTACTTTAACATTTTCAAAATCAGCCCTTTCTTACCATGTCAGATTTGAGCTCGTCATCAAACAAATGCGTTGTCGTGTTCCCTTGATAGATAGTTAGCGAACGTGTTGCAGTAAGTGGCCGGGTTCTATCGGCGGGCGCAGGCACTCTCACACTGTTGTTGGTTGTTCACACTTTATTATTGCATCAATATGTTTTAGTGTTTTAAAGATTTTTAGATGATTTTTGAGTATATTGATGTGGGCCTTGATGCCTGAAATAAATGTCAAATAAATCGTCGTCGTGGTGGCTTACTGGGTAAAGCACTAAGCTCTCAGGAATGAGTGGTTCGATTCCAGGTCATGCAACTAATGCAACTTTCCGAGTATGTATTTTTTAGACTGTGTTTCAGATGGCACGTTAAATTGTAGGTCCCGGCTGTCATTGAACATCCTTGGCAGTCGTTACGGGTAGTCAGAAGCCAGTAAGTCTGACACCAGTCTAACCAAGGGGTATTGGGTTGCCCGGGTAACTGGGTTGGGGAGGTCAGATAGGCAGTCGCTCCTTGTAAAGCACTGTATTCTGCTGAATCCGGTCAGATTGGAAGCCGACCCCAACATAGTTGGGAAAAGGCTCGGAAGACGATGATGTACTTCCAAAGTATATCTTAGACACCAATGGCCGATTAAAGGTGAAGGAAAACCGGACAATATAAAGTCAGAAATCACCAACCCGCCTTAAGCATGCCAGCGTTACAATAAAAATGGTGTTTTTACTAATTGAAAATATTTTCCTTTATTTCCATTTTTTGTAAATATTTTAATTCACTTTTCCCATTAGTAAAAACGCTCAGCAATTTTAGCTTAGTGTTAAAAATGTTTTCATGAAAATATTTCACTCTCCAGCTTTTTACAATAAGCCGCTTAGGTTAATAGTAACAAAAATATGTTCCGACTGTTTGATTGTTGTTCGTACGCAAATAGTTTTTGGCTAACAAAGTTGTTGAAATCCAGTTGAAAATATTCAAAATAATAGATGACTTTGACTTTGAGTATTCAGTTCAGTTTTAAGCCGAACATTAACATCATCATATATATACCTATATATGATAGGACCGTTCAAAGTCAAACTCAATTACCTTTATTGATAAGGCTAATTAAATTATCTTCCTTCAATTAACGTCTATTAATTAATAGACGTTAATGAACAGCTCCCCCAAAAACGCCCCTCTATCATCGCTTTGGAAGAAGAAACGGTGATGAACAAACTTCGTACTACTTCCCTAATTCATTAGCGCATAAAAAGTTTTTTGTATTCAATGATACTTGGTATAATACAGTAATATATTTGGTACACAGAAAGTAAATTCGGCCCAATCACTGTATCATAAACGTCGTACATCTATACTAATATTATAAAGAGGAAAACTTTGTTTGTTTGTTTGTTTAGTTATAATGGATAAGCTCAAAAACTACTGGACCGATTTTAAATTTTCTTTAACCATTAGAAAGCTATATTATCTGCGAGTAACATAGGCTATATTTTATCCCGGTGCGAGCAGTAGCTCTCACGGGACGCGGGTGAAACCGCGGGAAAACGGCTAGTAATATAATATAGTAGCCGCGACTCAAAGGCCTTCTGGGACCCAACAGAAACCCATTCCTTCGATGTGTGTATGTGTGACAGATGACGTCACAATCAGAAACAAATATGCTTATCTATTGAGCTGCAGGATTAATCACCTAACAAGCCCCAGTGTCAGAGTTTTCTCAAATCCTCCTGACGGCCACTGACATGGAATTGTAACACTTCTACTGAGTAGCATTCGGTGACGCCGGCTTTACGTGCCCTCCCGGTCACGGGGGTATAACACCGCCAACTTCCAGACTCAGGGCTGCTTTGTGAAAGTGGATACTGGATGCCGCTTCTTGCGGTCAATTTTGAAAAGGCCACGTTCACCACGTCCTATGGCTGAAATGGTGATGATGATAATGAGAAGGTACATACTTGGAATTTACAATGGAATTACATTTTAAACATGGCATACATAGCATCAAAGAAATACATTATGAAACCGCGAAATAACTAAAATTTAGTGTATGAGTAGTAGTGTATTTTCACGTGCCTATTAATATTTAATAAAAGATCATAACATAAAATCCATTAAAACAACAGAAGCGAAAACTTAAACTCAATTAATATAAAACTACGTGGAAAATTGAATTTATAAAATATTCCATAATAATAATAATAATATAACATTTATTTCAGGCAAAGCCCATAGTGTTAGTAACAATTGACTTAAAAACTAGTGTTAGTAGGTACATTTTAGAAAAACAAATAAATAAAAATAAACATTAAGATGACATAGCGTGGAGCTGCATCCACCTCTGCCACATCGGCGAATCCCACCGATCTGCGAACACACTGAGGATAGTGCTGGAACTGGCGCGCACACGCGACATGAGAGAAGCACATCTCTTCCTAATAATAGCGGCGAAACTATCAATACTAGTGTTCGCAAACATGCCCGAAGCACTACAACGCCACTTCAGTCCCAGCAGTACCCTCAATGCATTATTATACTGGACGCGTAGGTCGCCATATGCCCGCTGAGTGAAACTGACCCACAGGCTGCACGTGTAGAAGGACTGGCAGTAAGCTTTAAAAAGCGTTATTTTAACAGCCCTCGTACATCGCGCAAACCTGCGGGCCAGCATGTTACAACGAACAGCCAGCGACCTACGTTCCCTCTCAATGTCATAATTATCCTTGAGATCGTCGGTGACCCAATGCCCCAAGTATTTAAATTTGTCAACCCTTCGCAGAGGTTCTCCACACAGTGTAACATTTGGAACATTAGAATATGTCACACTACCCGCTTTAAAAACCAATAGCTCGCTTTTTGTCACATTGTACTTTAACCCATGACTCACTGCGTAGGATTCGCATATGGCAACCAGTCGCCTGAGCGCACCAATCGATGGGCTCAGCAACACCATATCATCAGCATAACTTATATTATTAATGCACACTCCATCTATATGACAACCGATATTGATGCTGCTGAGCTCAACGATTAGTTGATTCATGTACAAGTTGAACAGCCGAGGTGAGCTAAGCCCCCCCTGCCTCACCCCGCACGCCAGCCGATACACGTCAGAGTGCGAGCCCATCCATTTTACACTGTTATTTTGATTACTGTACCAGTATTTAAATATCGATACAATGTCAGGTGGTAAAGTAGTATCACATTGTAGTTTACGCCACAGAACATCATAACTAACGAGGTCGAATGCCCTCGACAAATCCAGAAAACAGGCAAATATAGGCGTCTTCCTGTCTGTGTAGTATTGAACAGTCTGCTTGAGGCACAAGATTGCACTTTCAGTTGACAGCCCGGGCCTAAAACCAAACTGAGCGTCATGCAGCTCGAGGTGTTTAGCTAATTGTTTATCAAGCAGACTGTCCAAAACCTTTGCTATGACAGTGGCCAGAGAAATGGGCCTATAATTGGACTTGTCGGAGGCATCCCCTGTTTTATTTTTTACAATAGGCACTACAATCGTATACATAAGATCACTCGGTAAGTAGCCATGACAAACACATAAGTTAAAGAACAGCGCAAGCACACGTGGCATGTGTACTCCCGCATATTTAAGGTGCTCGATGCTGAGGCCATCGTGACCTGGTGATTTACCTCTCTCCATTTTCATTACAATGGCAAAAATTTCTCGAGCCGTAAAAGTAGTCGTCATATCACCAGAGTTGGCGTCAACATCGACCACCTGTACAGGGCTAGTGAGAGGTGACTCAGCCTTGAAATGACGCCGGAAAACATTGGCTATCTCGGTTGGCTCATGTACTCCCGCCACGCCCACAGGAGGGCTCGACTTCGGATTCAAACTATTAGTTGATTTCCAAAAAGGGCCAAACTTCTTTGCCGTATGGTGTTTAGCCAAAATATCCATTTTTATCTGCTGTTGGTTATCTTGACAATATTTTAATTTATTCTTAAAGATTTTCCTCGACTGACACATCTTATTGTAAACATAACCACTTACAGGTTTACCATAATTCAACCAGTTTTGATAACAAAGTCGAGCCTCCCTGTGAGCGTCACGCACATACTTATTCCATCCCGGAATGTACCTCTTATTATTATGACTCACATGTTTACATAAATAAGTACGCTCGGCACCAGTCCTTAAAATGCTTACTAACCTGTCATACATTTTATCTAAAATAACTGAGTGATTAGGATTAGAACACATTTTATGCGCACAATCTTGAAATTCGCTCGGGAAATCTAATAATTTTAATTCAGAATTACAATACTTTGAATACTCTTTAATTTGATGGACACTTCTTTCTCCCCATATTACCTTATTGCGACTATAGGTAGGATGAACTAATTTAGGTATTATTAAATCAATATTACATTCAATCAGCAAAGGAATGTGATCTGACAGGTAAATTCCATACAAAACTGCTGCTTTAACAACTAATTGTCGAGCCGCACTGCTCACCACACAGTGGTCAAGCCAGCGCAGTGCACCGTTAGCAGAACTCTCAAATGTAAACGTGTCCCTCGGAAGCAGTTCCATGTCAACGCATGACCATGATTGCTCCTCACACACAGTTAACAACTCATTAGAAAATCGCTCACCTGGATGCGCATTAAAATCTCCCAATATGAACACTGATTCTACGTTACTGTTCTCAATTATAGCAATAATCTCACTTAGACACTCCGTAAACTGCACTAGATTATCCGCCGAGTTAGTAGGCATATACACGGAAAAAATCAAAAGAGAACGCTCCGACTGCTCGATCCTAATAGCAACCAGCCGATCACTACAACACTGTACCACCGATACCGCTGCGAACGCTGACTTCCTCCATAAAAGCGCTACTCCACCATACGGGCGCCCTTTGAGGATTCCGGCAGACGTGTCGACGGCGGATTTACCCGTATAGGCAAAGTCATCGTCGATGCTGCCTAGGTATGGCACATCATGGGGTAAAAGCCAGGTCTCTTGAAGTGCAATCACGTCAGCAACACAGCACAACCTGCGAATGCCATCTACTGATCGAATAACATTCTTACAGTTGAATGTTGATAACACTATATTATTTTTGTTGTTATTATCCATTATGAACAATCTGTAGGATGATTATTTACAATATCTGTGTCTTGTTCTCTCTTAAAGTTAATAAATCGTCTGAAAGTGATTCCTTCTGGCCAAAATGTTTCATCCAAAAAGGTGCTTAGTTTATGTTTAGGTATAAACAACTTAAAGGCGTTATACTGCCTCTCCGACTTCATATTAATTTTCTCTAACTTCACAATTTCCTTTGTTTTCTGTTCTATGTATTCAGATATGTCTTTTTCAGTAGCAGCTTTATTCACATTAGAAATGAAAACAGGTATCTGGATCTCTGCAGCCTTAAAATTTGCTAATGAATTAGAAAGTGCTTTCCCGGTCATGCCTACAAATCGATTTCTTATTTTTGACCGCTGCACTAAAGTCCACTGTTCATCAGGATTATCCTTTTTCCATTCGCCGTTTTTTACAATTTCTGCTAAAGTCTGTTGTTTACAACTGTCATCGACTGGTAATCTATGTTCGTTATTTATCATAGTCGAGTTAACCGGCACAGGCGAGACAGGTTTATTCTCAGTATCACCTTCTGCTTGCGAGTGAACGAGAGTGCGATACATCGGTGTCGGGGTAATGGTTGCACTGTCGTGACTCACTTCCTTATCACTGGAACGCGGTGCTACGGCATTATTTACCGGCCGCTGTTCGATGTGAGGTAGACCAAACGGGCCACTGTCCAACAAATACCCTCCTCTCTTCACATTAACGTTCACATTCGAATTTATTAACTGACTATTGTTTTCACTGTTATTCACTTTTAGTTTCAGTTCCTCTAATTGACCATTTGTCACATAATTATTCTTAATATCATCAATCTCCTTTCGTAGCACCAGTATGTCTTTCAATAATTTTGTGACGTCGACGTGATCAAAACAAACCGGTGGTAACTTGTGTAGGTCATACGCCACAAACACTGGTATTTGTTCAGGGTCTATCGTTTTAAACACAATTATCATGTCTTCTAGGTCTTTTTGTTTTTTGTTCTTGCGTCTTGACACTAACTTTTTAAATGTACGCAAATTGAATATTACCCGCGCAAATAAAACGTTGGAATTATTTTAAATAATATTATGGATCAGGTGCAGCGGGTCATTGAAAATACCGATAATATTCGAGGAATTTAATATTCAGCTGTACGTGTTAGTTCTCGCTAGTTGAAAAGAAAATATTAAATAAAAATTAATCTGACTACGATAATTTAATAAATCTATTCGCTTATTCGCACTTTCACTGAGGCTTTCTATAATCTCTCTACCCGTTGATTTGCGATCAGAGATTGAATATTTACATCATCTTCCGAGCCTTTTTCCCAACTATGTTTGGGTGGGCTTCCATTGAAACTGGGTGCAACTGAGTACCAGTCTCTTACTTGGAGTGACTGCCTATCTGACTTCCTCAACCCAGTTACCCCGACTACGCAATAACCCCTTGGTAAGACTGGTTACCAGACTTACCACCCGGAACGACTACCAAAGATGATCAATGACAGTGAGGACCTACAGTTTAAAGTGTCCTCCGAAACACAGGTATTGTTGTCCAAGATATACTCAGAAAGTAGAAACAAACTTAGAAAAGTTCCATTGGTACTTGCCTCCAGTAGCGGCGTAAGGGGGGGGCGGAGGGGGCGGTCCGCCCCGGGTACCACGTCTCGGGGGGTGCCATCTCGGTCGGCACATATCTGCACGACCAGGATGGCACGGGCAGAAGGGATAAGCCACCGAGGGTGCCATTCTAATCTGCAAAGCCTAGGTTCACTACTAGTCACTGTACGCTATTAAAATACTTAAACAAAACTACGACAGTGCATGCGCAAGACGTTGAGGCGGCACTGAGAGGGGTGCCAGTTCGGCTGTCACCCCTCTCTTTCTTGTTTATATTTGTTTTTAACTGATTCCATAAATTAATTCCTCAAAGTTATAAAAAAAAAATCCGCTCGCTTCGCTCGCGATTTTTTCTTAATTTCTGATTTCTCCTCTGATTTCTGAGTCCTCAATCTAATAAAAAGTTAAAGCACCGAAGTAACAAAAACAACTGACGCTCTACGCCGCCGATTTTTAAGCTGTTTCTTTCAAACTTGTTTGAGTATTTTTGTGTTCCAAACTCAAAAATTTCGCACTCGCTGCGCTCACGCCCCTTCACTTGACAGTGCGTTTCTTCTAATTTCTTTAGGTACCATTGCGTCTCAAAAATCAAAAATTTCGAGCTCGCTACGCTCGCGGCTTCTTCTCTTTGCTGTGGTTTTTTTCACACTTGTTTGGGTACTTTTGTGTCCCAAAACTAAAGAATTTCGCGCTCGCTACGCTCGCGACTATTTCACTTTACGGCGGTTTTTTTTAACTTATTTTAGTACTTTAATGTTCCAAAACTAAAAAATTTCGCGCTCGCTGCGCTCGCGACTATTTCACTTTACGGCGGTTTTTTTTAACTTATTTTAGTACTTTAATGTTCCAAAACTAAAAAATTTCGCGCTCGCTACACTCGCGACTATTTCACTTTACGGCGGTTTTTTTTAAACTTGCTTTGGTACTTTAATGTTTCAAAACTCAAAAATTTCGCGCTCGCTGCGCTCGCGGCTTTTTCACTTGGCACTGCCTTTTATGCATGAACATGTATGGGTTCTTTTATGTACCAAAATTCAAAAATTACGGGCTCGCTTCGCTAGCGCTTTATAAGTTTGCAGTGATCTGTCTCCGATTTCTTTATGTTAAACCTAGCAAAAAACACCATAAACGATTTTTAAGTACTTTAATTTAAAATTTTAGGAAGTAATTATATTTTGTCATTTTTTTTGGGGGGCGCTCAATAGGTAGTCCGCCCCGGGTACCACCCGATGCTACGCCGCCACTGCTTGCCTCAACGGGAATCGAATCCACACTCATACTTGTGAGGTTGGTTCTTTACCCACTAGGCTACCACGAAAAATTGCTATCTCTAGTAAGCAAATTGGAGGATAGATATGTTATGGAAATCCACCGATAGTCAGTTCGTAGTTGCCAAAACGCAGATTTGAGCTGAAAGCTGCAGGGCGATGTTAGTACCTGATACTTTTAGAGAAACCATACAACATTTGCTCCTGGCTTCTGCTGATATGATTTAATCATAAAGGTGACCTCGACATTGTGTAATAAAAACTCACAAACATTTAAAGGTTATGTTATTTTTAGTAATGGAAGGTAATGTTTAATTTGTAAAGATATGTATATTGTATTATTTATGTAATTATTCGATTCAACGGACCTTCTGGATAATCAATTAAATAAATAGTGTTTTTAATGTAAAGGTATTTCTTATTTAATTTTCTTTAGTCACAACAAACTGTATCTTTGAGAAAATAAGTGGAATAAAAAAATAACCTCACTTACGATTTCTTGTGTTTCTCTTGGCGTAAGACAACTTTTCTCGGAGATATCTAGCTACATGAAATTACATTATTATTTCTGTGAATAAACATGACAACTAAATAAATAAAAAAGTCAACATGGTACAGAAATTTTAAACTTTATTTTTTGTCAGTAGTGTAATTTGCAAAGTAGTTCAAAATTGTACCTCTATATAATAGACTAGCCGTTTACCCGTGGTTTCACCCGCGTCCCGTGGGAACTACAGCCCGCACCGGGATAAAATATAGCCTATGTTACTCGCAGATAATATAGCTTTCTAATGGTGAAAGAATATTTAAAATCGGTCCAGTAGTTTTTGAGTTTATCCATCACAACCAAACAAACAAACAAACAAAGTTTTCCTCTTTATAATATTAGTATAGATACGATAAAATGTACATTATGTAAATTGACTTTCATAGCGTTAGGTTATGTCATCTATACATATAATAAATCTGTAGAAAAGTAATTTTTGTACATTGAAGAAATTGACAAAAAAAATAGCCGGCATGTTAAAGGATAACTAACAGAACCCATTTCCATCATTTTTGTCATTTTTGTCTGTTTGTCTGTTTGTCTGTTTATCTGTTTGTTTGTTCGGGATTCACGTAAAATCTACGAATTCAATGCAGACAATGCTTATATACAAAAATTCTACGTAACTTGGGGTATTACTTAGTTTTTGTTTCATCGAAATCGATTCACTCTATCAAAAGATATGATTAATTTAGTGAATTCAAGATGTAAAATATTACGACACGCAATCTGTTTGTCAAAACTGTACATTTGAATGTTGTACTTATATTAGTTGTTCGGCCTATTATTAATCTTTACACAGAAAATCACACCTTTATAAGTAACTTCGGATGAAAAAAAAAAATGAAAATTTTGTTTAGCCAAGGTTAAAGTAGCTCCATCTGTGGTAAAAATACATCAAATTTGTCAAAAGAGCGAGGTGGTAAATGACAATTAATTACCATACATTCTTTATAGAGGATTATTATTTCAACAGATGGAGTTGTGTATTTTCCGTAATTCACCATATTTTAACACGTAGTGTAATTTTTCGATAGACATTTCAATAGTGTTTGTCAGTTTGCCGTACCACATCAAAATCCAACTATAATTATTATCTTGATGAAAGGAAAATTAATAGTTCTCAGCCAAAGGACAATGCTCATGAAGTATGAGAAAAAAACCCAGGCCCGGCGCAAAAGAAATGTAACTCAAAATATAGGTAAAAATAAGTAATTAAATATTACATAGGGGGCATTATCGAAATCAGTGGCTATATGTGTGAAATTGCTGTTCGAATTTTAACATCTGCGGTACATTGCTACTCGAGATTTTAGAGGTAACATAATGTATTAGTAAAAGGAACAGCAAACAGATACAGTTGTGGTTTAAGAGTGTACATAATGACATGTTTAGGGCAACTTCTCCACTATTCTACTTACTTTTACAAGATAATAGGATGATAGAACTAAAACACGATATGAATGTACTTTTCATTTTAATAATAACTTCTAAAAGTCATCGATTCTTTATTTCTAACACGACATGATCCAATAATGTTGCGGTATGGGCGAACTGTTCCTCATGTCTAGCCCACCCTAAGTAATGTAAATGAGGCGATGACGTGGGCGCTGCAGCCCAATGTCCTCCACCCATGAATACAGGAGCAGTAATATCCTGATATGCCATTCCTGCCATTTTCCCTCGTATAAAGAATTTAGGTGTAAAGGAACACTGCTAAAGTGAAGTTAACCCGGTTTGGACAAGGCTTGCGTCGCATTCGCTGCCGGCTGTCGTGTCCTGCATGGTCGGCAGCGAAGAAGGGTGGAACGCCGTCGCCTCCTTTTGTGAGGATGTGATGGTTTTAAAGGAGGCGGCGGAAAGGGAGAGAGAAACTGCTTCCTCTCTTCCCGCCCGCAGCAGACGTGGTGGGCGTCGCAGGGTGGCTGATCTCCGGCCACCATAGGGCGCGGCCTGCGGGCGACAGACTAGGGGCGTCTGTCGTCCGATCAGAAACAGGCCTCGAGACGGTGCCGTTGTGTTGCGCGCGCCTCTCTTAGTGGAGTTTGCTGTGGCCGCTGGGTGACGGCCACAGAGGTTGACGGGGCCCGCCTTTGAACATCTGGCGGGCTTACTTGCCATATTACTTGTTTGTTATATCAGATAGCACTTTAATTAAACTATAAGCCCCAGCTGCTCATGTTACCCCTTTAAAAATCAAATAGCAATTTCACACATATAGCCATTGATTTCGATGATGCCTCCTATGCAGTATTTCATTACTTATTATTACCTATAATTTGAGTTACTTTTCGTTTGCGCCGGGCTTGGGTTTTTTTGAGCATTGTCCTTTAAAACGGTGCCATCTAAATTATTTTTTGAACATTATGTCAAAAATGATGACTTTAGTGGATCAATTAATTATCATTTAAAGTTACAGATGGAGTTCATATCAGAATTTTTTCTAAAACATAGTTTAGCTTATCTTCCACTAATGTGGTGGCCTTAAAACAAATTACTTTGAGTGAGTAGTATTAAGTAGTAGACCTTAATTATTTTTTCTGATGCAAAATATGTAAACTTAATCCTAGAAGAAAGGAAGATCTATCTCTCGCAAGCGCTGCTAAGCGTGAGGTAGGTAATGTAGGCTTCTGTAGCTTTAAAAACAAGCCCAGATACAAAGTGCAGATAAGAAATGGGAGCTTTCTCGATTTAATACCATACACACGTAAAATGCTTTATGCGTCTGGAAACGTACAAATTACGCGTCGCATACCAGAGACATGCTTACTTTCAACTTCTGATCGCAAATACACTGTTCACGATTACGAACAGCCTCAGTAAAACCCGAGCCAAGTCTAAAAAAACACCTTTTATATAAAACTACGTTTGATGTCATTCAATTACAAAGACAGAATTGTTCTCTGCTGCAAATCCTATCCACCTATATCCTATCCTAATCCAGCATGCATTGCAGGTGTGCATTGCACAAAAACCAATGGTATCCTATTCGAGAAGTCAAAAGAGTCGGCCTGCCAACGTCAGCTTTGCGCTAAGCAAGTGTTCTTAATAGTACCATCAGAATTACATTAATCGTTGAATGAGGTGAATACATTTTCAGAAACCACAATAACAGTAGGAGCCAAAGCGTATGATCGCTTCATAGAGCTCTGATTGGCCCCAGGTGACCAACTCAGGTCTGATTTGTTCGTTCATCAGATCTTTGAAAGTGTTTCGGTGGATACTTACTGTCGTCCTGTTTACGTGTGACACAAAATATGGTATATAAACGTCCTCCGCAAGAGCGAAATTTTCCCGGTGTGCGGTAGTGACGCACAGTATACAACACTTCTGTTTCTTTTGATTTGCTGGCTCCACCAAGAAATGACAAATTGCGAGCGTACATTATGAAAATCTTGGCAAAACTGCAGGTTTCAAGTACGAACACATGAAGTGGACTCTCACAGATACGCACATTTTGCCTATTCGTGAACTAATGTAAACATTTCGGTGGAGTCCCTCCCGGTTTAGACCTAACCCCACATTAGGCGTGCGCGATCCTCGGGCGTGTGAGTAGCGCGTGCGTCGCGAGCACGCTGCGTGAGCGTCGCGTTTTGCTGCCCTGCGGCATTTGCAGCGCGCTCGACTTGACGTTTAACTGCTAAGGCGTTTAGCGGGCGGCGGGGATAGCGGGCGTGAGGTAAGAACGCAACTCGAGCGCCACGTGCTCGCCGCGAGCGCGTCGCTTGCACTCTTCACACATGCCGCAGGGCAGCAAAACGCGACTTTCACGCAGCTCACACGCCCGAGGATCGCGCACGCCTAATGTGGGGTCAGCCTTACCATAGTAAGTGCACAGAAAATCCCCAATTCATACAAGTCATACAAGTGTTTCTCCCCAGTAGTGAAACTATCCTACCCTATGCGCCTGCTGATGATGATGACTCATTTTATCATCCATCCAGCTATTCCCCAACTATGTTGGTGTTGGGCTTTCAGTCACCGAATCTGTTTGAGTACCTACCAATATTTTGCTTGGAGCGACTACCTATCTATCTTTCAATCCAGTCAACTACACAAGACGATATCCATGGTAAGACTGACAGACTTTCTGGCTTCTGCTTAGTCGCAGCAGCTGCAGAAAATGTACAAATGACAGCTTTGTCAGACTCAAAGCATATAGACATAGATTATAGCTATTTCCTGTGAAAATTACTTACGCACCATACGTAATAATTGACTATTCTATATTGCCCACGCAGACGAAGTTGCGGGCAACAGCTAGTATAACCTAAATTTACATGAGAACCTATGTTATATTTTATATGGAGTTATAAAAAACTCGTCAGTTGTTCGTTAATGTTCTGTACAGCCATTACTCTGAAGTGCCTTGTTGATGATGCTGTGTATAACTAGGATCTGAAAAGTTATAAAACTATTTATTTTATTTGTTTAACCATTTATGTTCACAGTAAACACATGGCAAAAGTAGTCTATACTAATATTATAAAAAGGAAAACTTTGTTTGTTTGGTTGTAACGGATAAACTCAAAAACTACGGGACCGATTTTAAATATTCTTTCACCATTAGAAAGCTATATTATCTGCGAGTAACATAGGCTATATTTTATCCCGGTGCGGGCAGTAGCTCCCACGGGACGCGGGTGAAACCGCGGGAAAACGGCTAGTAATAACATAAAATAATAATGGTACTGCTAATATGTAATGAAATCGAGTATCTAAGGAGCAGCTAGCTTAGCTAGGCTAGCTTTATGAGTCAGTTGTGTATTTATATTTTTAACCGATTACCCAAAACGGAGGTGATTACTTATCAATACGGATAGTTTGTATTTTTTTTATATTTGGTCGCCCATATCTCGGTGCTTTAGCAACGGATTAAAAAAATGTCTTTTCGTTTGAAAGGATATACTTTCCAAATCTACGGAAGCCCTAAGAAATCGGAGCAACTCTCGAAAATGGTAACTACCTCGTGTTTGGGCTTACATTATTCGTGTTGACGAGAACTTTCCACTAAAGTAATACCAAATAATTACCTCAATGCAAGTCACTGAAAAGCTAAAAATAAGTTTTATGCACTTCGAGTAAAACTTGCAACTAATAAACTGAATTAAAGCGAACACTCTTAAAAAAGAGCGAACATTTTTGTCCCCTACTCTAATGAATGCTACGATGCTACGGCGCTACACTCCGTAGCCCTTCGTAGCGCTACGAACCAGTCCTTATGAATCGCAGTCCCATTTCTCTAGCGCTCTGTTAATAGTGTTTCAGTTGAAGTAAATTATGAAAAACCTACCAACTCCCGACGGAGAGGTTTCTTATTCAATTGAAAATATATTAAAATTAAATGGAGTCTTCGTGCGAAATTATTGAAGTTGCCCATCGCGGTGCTCGCGCCGGTCTTATTTCTCGTTGACATTTTAATATTTGCAAACATTTTCAAAAGTAAGAAATAGTTGGGAGGTGCAAAGTTGTGTTGGTGTATTTTGCTCCGTGTATTATGCAAGTGAGAAATATTTGCTGTCTAGAGTATTGCTTGTTCGTGGTACAACGAATTTATATACTCACAGTACAGAAAACTTTTAATAAGGCGCAGTTAGTACATTTACAGCTGGAAATCGTGAAGTTCCTGAAATGATCTGTTCAATAAAGCAGATGAACAATTTGCAGAGTTTTCGATGCAATCGCTTAATTTGAATAGCTCGAACTTCTTTTGCAATGATAATTCGGACTCTCAGTCCGCCCGATAAATAGTCGAAATCGAATAGTTAAAGTGTATTCGTTTTGTTACTACTACATGAGAGAGTCGCCGAATGTGAGCGAACGTTACGCAGTTTATTATATCTCCATACATATTCACTTTTACGTTAACATCTAACCGCTAAAGTTACGCTTAATATGCATAGATGCTGACATTCGGCGTCTGACAATCAGTTTGGTTTGAACGCAACCTTACAGTAGAAATTGAACTCACCGTGCTTGAGCTGGATAGGAACATGCACACTCATACATGAGAGGCTGGTGTCTTAACCACTAGGCCACCACGACTTGAGACAATTCCTATAAATGTCGATGCCTATGCACAGTGTCGCTATAATATCACGACCTCATTGGCGCAATGGTAACCATGCCGGACTGCCGCACTGTGGGTCTTGGGTTCAATTCCCAGTGCGGTCAACATTTCTGTGATAAGGATACTTGTTGGCTGTAATCTGGGTTTCATAATATGTATTTATCCTACTTATATTCCTACTTATATTATAAATGTGAAAGTTTGTGAGAATGTATGGATGTATGTTTGTTATTCAATCACGCAAAAACAGCTGGACCGATTTGGTTGAAATTTGATATGTGGATAGGTGATACCCTGGATTAACACATAGGTAACTTTTTATCAACACACCACGCGGGCGAAGCCGCTGGCGGAAGCTTGTAAGAAAATATATGTAAAGCTTATGTAGTTTGTCAGTTGTGTTAGCATCCATAACACAGGCTTATGAATAGCTTACCATGGGGCTAACCTACCGTGTGTGAAATTTGTCACGATATTCATTTATTAATAACACAAAAATATGAACACAAATTAATGGAAAAGTTTTTGGTCCAGTCGACATAATTCGTGTGTCGTCTCATATAGAAATTGAGACTGCATTTAGCTAACAGTTAAATATTAAAGTGCGGTTGAAATGGCGTCGCGAACGTCAGCCGACGTTGCGGTCGTCTCATACTCGGCTTTAATTTGTACTTAGTGTATGAAATAAGAGGCATGTGCTATGGCAAATAGACCAGGTTTTAAAAAATAATAATAAAAAAAAGAAAACTACTTTTACGGATTTTATCGCGGTTATATTAATATTATTTAATCCATGTAAAGCCATGATGCTGCAAAGGATCCGAAACGTCGGGTTTTATTTAAATGTCTAATATTCGCGTAAGTGTCAGAAATCAATAGTCAAAAAAGCTTGAGTAGTTTTTACGTAGTTTTTATGTTGTTGCGGAAAGTAGTTCTTTCGGGATGCTTGTAGGTAACAAAGCGAATAACTAAGACGATTTTTAGGAAGCTCTAGCAATTAGATATAGGCCTAGACTCCACCAAAACTGAGCGAAGTGGCGAAGCTTTTAAAAAACCAATAGAATTTCGTTATTCAAACATCTCGTCTACGGACAATCAGTAGAATCTCTGAGCGGATACGTTCTGTTGGTTGTTCCAAAACCTTCTTCTCTCCCATCCGTTTTGGTGGAGTTCGGATCTTACGGAATATTTTCTATGAACGCCTTGGGTTCCGTTGAAAAAGACCAAAAAGTTAAGTAATTAAAAACAAATGAGATGCGAGGTATTGATATAGGTTCATTGGCCATTTAATAAAACCGCATATCGTAGATACTGTTTTATTTATAAACCAGCAGTGCGCTGACCGCGTTGTCCATATTTATTATACTAGTATATAATACTAGGCGTTTTCCCGCGGTTTCACCCGCGTCCCGTGGGAGCTACTGCCAGCACCGGAATAAAATATAGCCTATGTTACTCGCAGATAATATAGCTTTCTAATGGTGGAAGAATATTTAAAATCGGTCCAGTAGTTTTTGAGTTTATCCATTACAACCAAACAAACAAAGTTTTCCTCTTTATAATATTATTAGTATAGATTAGCTATATGCTGTGGTCTCACCCGTATCCCCTAGAGACAGTACTTACCATACCCAGATAAAATAATCTTTATAACACTCACAGATAATGTGGTTAAAATAAACTATACTCAATACTTTAATGCGTACCATAATGTTTACAGTTGTTGTTCTAGGGTCCGTTCAGATAGACCGGGTCGGAGAGCAGAGCAAATTCTTAACACGTTGAAAATTGAGTACTTAGTATTTGAAGTAAGGTTTATTTTTGCATGTGCACTGCTTTTGTCATTGAGAATGTCGAATGCGCTCGGTGTGAAATAATAAGAGGAGCCGACTGGCTCCGATCGTGTATTTTTTCTTGACGTTTGGCTCCGTTTGCATGCTCTTTAATGCTCGCACAGCCGATCGGCTCCGGTCTGTGTGAAAAGAAAAATGTACGCCGATGCTCTCCGACCCGGTCTATCTGAACGGACCCCTACAGGTAATTTATGTCACAATTATGGACCCTGTCGGGCACAGCATATACCTCTACAATAGGAGAGAGGAGGAAGCACACTGAGTATTTAATGTGGTATATTTTATGTATATTACTAGCTTCCGCCCGTGGCTTAGCCCGCGTAGAATTCGGTTATATCGAATTTCCAAGAGAATTCTTCAAAAGTCCGGGATAAAAACTATCATATCATCTTTCTCAAGGTCAACTCAGTCAATACTACAGGTATGTTTACTCAAACAACTGAATCTATTTTAATCTAACTTGATAGATATACAACTGATGCATTTTAAAAACAAATACGTTACTTTTAAGCGCATAAGTAGTTTCCATTAGAAGTTAGTTAAATCATATTTTTACTCGTCACCCAAAAATGTCGTGTCGCGCAGCCGTCATTCGACATATCCGTCACGTCAACGTCGCGTTACCGTCGTGTCGCCGACGTGTCATCGTCTCGCGCCCCACGACCCACAATATGTTTTTTCACTGCCATACATTTATGAGCGACAAATTACAGGAGACGCTTGAATAGCGCCGTGGAAAAGAAATTGTTATTCTTTATATATTACACGTTTTGTTCGCTATCTCGTGTGTTATGGGAGATGTTCGTTTATTATTTTGTGTTTGTTGTGTGTATTGTTGTGTGTGAGATATATAAGTAACTGTGTGTCGCTCAAGAGGGTCGCTTGACAAACGCATTGATGCTAATTGCTAACAAGATCCTTAAGCAGTCAGTGCGTTTCGAAGGCAGCTGCTGACTGCTACTGCCGACCGCACTTGCAGCGATTGCATGACATCGGCTGATATTTGAAGGCGACTGCAGGTGTCGCTGCCGCTTCAATACAAAATGGTTTCGTGTAGGCAACTGTGGCTGATTAAATGCAGCCCCGGAATGTGCAGTCGGCAGGTAGCATTCAAAACGTACCTGAAGGCGGATTTTCCACCGGACATGTGCTATGCACCAATGTTACGAAAATCGAATAGCTTACCTATATAGCTTACCGATGCTTAAGCTATGTAGAGGTATAAAAACTTCCTTCGAATTACGTTAAATTCAATCACACGGATTTATCGGCTTATATTTTACCTGTAAAAATAAACGAAACTCTGATTGAGATTGAAGGGAGCCAACTTTTCTACTGATTTATATTCTGTCGCTGATTATCATAAATTAGGTTCCAAAAATGTAATAACCGCAGGTACAATTGCGGACAAAATGCTAATGAGCGTTCCGTGTTCTCGTTTCGCTGGCGGGATCTGTCAATAAAGAGAAATTGCTTAACATTTTTTCCGGGAACAAAGTAAAGGCTTGAAATATTTACCGCGCGATTGTACCTTGATTACATTGTAATCCTTTCCCGTCGGTCGGCCAGTCGGTCGGGAGGGAGGGGAATTGAGGTGGGGTAAGGGGAGGGGAATGTCACTAATTACACTGTTGTATGTAAAAGTACATGTATAATTTGCTAAGAGCGGATGAATGTTCGTGCCTGCAGTTTGTGTAGCTAACAAAATATACTTTCAGATTTGACTAGCTGTTCCCCTCGGTTCCACCTGTGACGCGTGACAACTACTTCCCGCAGCCGGACAAAATTCGTGTTTGTCCTTTCTCAGGCTTTAAATTATCCGTGCACCAAATTTTTATGTAAATGGGATCAGTAGTTTTTGCGTGAAAGTAGAACAGACAGAATTACTTTCGCATTTATAATATTATATCGTAACGATTTAGCATCCTGTAGACTACAAACAGAATAATATTAACAGAATGAGATATTAGAATTTTCTAGGAAAACAATATCCAAAGTAATAATGAAATACTGTTGTTATTATTAATCTATAAACGTTTATTAAGATTATATCTCAGACGCTCATAGCTGGCAGTAGAAGGTTCGCGAGATCGCATCTCGCGCCGTCACTCAAAATCAATCCCGCAGATTGAACTCAAAAGGGAAGCGAGTAAATAAATTTAAAGTCTGTTTGCGTATTAAGCTTTCGAGTAACGTTTGAAATGAACAGTTATGTCGGTAAATATATTGGAAATAGACGTATTTTGCCTACAATACCGACCGATCTTCATGTCGAGTTTAGATGATTATTTTGAGCTGCCAAAAAGGGCCATTTTTCGTGCGGTACATTGCTGGCATGCCGTGAAAAGCTCCGTCATTTATGGTGATTGCACTCCTGTCAGAATTGACTTAGGCGAAAGTATCGAATTCTGACAAATGTCATGCATATCTGCTATTCTTCCAAATTTGGACGAGGCGAGGTTTATATGGTATTCTTTATATGGTTCAAATAAGGATTCTAAAATTCAATTTTTGCGCCGCGACCTGTTCTAACAGTAGTGCGTCCGCCATTAGGCGGCTGTAAATTACCTACTCTTCGTCAAAACTCAGGATTATTTTTACTTACATACAAATGACAGTTTTTCAGTGATACAGTTACAGCAATCTCCCAGTAACTCCATCGGCTTACTTCCAGCCTTTATACTGATAGGTTACTACACATAAGCTGTGTTGCAATCACCGATGCAATTACGTTTAATCGATGCACTAGTGCACGCGTGCGTGATGCGGCCCGTTTCCACAGTACGCTTCGATAGTTAAAATATAGCGGCTTTCAATTGCTTTGTACTTAATCCTGCTAATCCTACTTGCTTATGCTAACATGCATGCCTAACGCTGTCAGTATGGGGTAGTAACTATTTAGTTATCTGTGGTATAGGTGGACCCCCAGCTTGGTCCCCAGGCTACGTCCACAGCAGTCCAGCAGTGGACGTCTTTCGGCTATGACGATTATGAATTCGATTTTGAATCTGTTAAACCTACATTATTGGCTGTAACTCTTGTTGAACTGTAAACTGCAAAAAGATTAATTCCCTGTTCCTATAACCATGAAACCATCCGTTTTTCTTGTGGATGTTAGCTTTTAATGTATAATCAAAAATAGCTATTTATTTTAATAGAAACCGCGCTCAAAAGGTCATTCGTTTTCAACGCCTCTCTTTATTTATTTAAATACCTTTGTTGTACAATATTTCAAACACGGTTCAACATACGTTTAACAGCTAACATTGTATGCTCAAGTTAAGTGAAGTCCGCGTCCCGGGAAACTCCGGGGAATGATATGATTACGGTCGCGTTTATCCGGGATGCCGGGATGGCGGGAATTAATGTTCTCTCGCGCATTGCACAGTAATACAATTAGTCGTGATTGACGCTGGCCGACGCTTATTGTGTTAGGTACCTACTTTTATGGTAGCCTACTTTGAAATGTAGGTATATTTCATACTAGCTTCTGCCAGCGGTTTCACTCGCATCCCCGGGTAATATCTGCACGAACCCGGATAAAAAGTAGCCTATTGCCGTCCTCGATAAATGAGCTATCTAACACTTAAATAATTTTTCTAATCGGAAAAGTATTTCCTGAGATTAGCGCGTTCAAACAAACAAACAAACTCTTCAGCTTTATAATAATTAGTATAGATGAACCTCAAAAATATTAAGTCTCTGCTGTCCCACTGCTGGGCAAAAGCCTGCCCCATAAACTTCCATCTTTCTCTGTCGGCCGCTGTTTGAAGCCAGCTGTAAAATATACCTTCTGAGCAAAAATGCTGGAATACAACTAATTTCATCATAGATCTGCCTATAGACATATGACGGGATCGGCTTCCAGTCACACGGGATGCAGCTGAGTACCAGTATTTTACACTAGCCGTTTTCCCGCGGTTTCACCCGCGTCCCGTGGGAGCTACTGCCCGCACCGGGATGAAATATAGCCTATGTTACTCGCAGATAATATAGCTTTCTAATGGTGAAAGAATATTTAAAATCGGTCCAGTAGTTTTTGAGTTTGGATAAACTCAAAAACTACTGTTTGTTTGGTTGTAATGGATATTACAACCAAACAAACAAACAAAGTTTTCCTCTTTATAATATTAGTATAGATGGAGCGGCTGCCTACCTGACCGTCTTAACCCAGTTACCCGGGTAACCCGACACTGGTTGTCAGACTTTTTGGCTTCTGACTACCCGTAACGACTGCCAAACATGTAGAAATGACAGCCGAGACCCACCAATTTATCGTGCCTTCCGCAACACAGACGAACTCATCAAATAGTACTACTAAATTACCAGCTCATAATATTTGTTGTAATAATTCTTCGGTAGTACTGAAATAAAAGCACTTTACTTGTCTGGTGTAAAATGCGACTAATTACGAGCTGCTACTAATTGATACTCCACTGTTCAGTTTGCACCGTCGGGGGCTCGACTCTGAGTACCTGCGAACAAACAACGCCACTCGTGTACATATTGTTATGAGCTAAGATGCTGTGAGTGGGAACTTGATGCTGCCATTTTGTTTTCATATTACTACTGCTGTGAATGAGTGGCTGCCTCGTTGGCCTAGTAGTTGTATAGCGTGACTTCTGCGCATGAAGTCTTGGGTTCGGTTCCCGTATACAGGTGAAATTAGTGCTGAGGTTTTAAGGAACTTTCGCAAAGCTGCATCAGGGTGCATGTAAACGGTCTCGCGCCTATTCTTTATACAGTAGGTCATGTCTAGGTACCTATGTTATCTATACTAATATTATAAAGCTGAAGAGTTTGTTTGTTTGAACGCACTAATCTCAGGAACTACTGGTCTGATTTGAAAATTTCTTTCAGTGTTAGATAACCCATTTATCGAGGAAGGCTATAGGCTACTTTTTATCCCGGTACGGGAAGTAGTTCCCACGGGATGTGGGTGAAACCGCTGGCAGAAGCTAGTAATAAATAAATAAAAACAAATACATAAATATCGGATTGCCATCTCATCGTGCTACTAGAGTGAATAATGCGCAAATTCTTGTGCACTATAATATTCTGCGCAGCTGTCTGATCTTCGACAATCGGTCTGCACTCCGTTATTATAAGAGAGTAGACGATTATAATATTATTTAAGTAGAAAACATAACACGTTATTAATCCATTTCGCCCTTATCCTTGACTCCCCGCCAAAACCACATGACTTCATCTAATTAGGGTTCTGTACACAGATTTGTTCAATAATAATGTCTTTTCTTGAGTTAATGAACGAACTATCTAGTTAATATTTTAGCAGTACGAACAAACTGACATGCACAATGTTATTGTAGTATTCATTGAACAGAAAACTGCAGTGAACTGGAAATAGCGGAAATTTCACAAACCTTAGTTACGTTGACACTATTGTTTTTTGAAATGTCCATTACATGGTTTGTTTCTTTAGTTTTTGTTGATTCGTTCGAAAATGTCTGAATTGAGTTAAGTTTTGAAAATTAAAATCATTTACGTTATGTATTTCAGTATATTTTATGACGCATCATCCTCCTCCGAGCCTTTTTCCCAACTATGTTGGGGTCGGCTTCCAGTCTAACTGGATGTAGCTGAGTGCTTTACAAGGAGCGACTGATAGACCGACAGATAGGGCTATCTGACCCCCTCAACGCAATTACCCGGGCAACCCAATACCCCTTGGTTAGACTGGTGTCAGACTTACTGGCTTCTGACTACCCGTAACGACTGTCAATCGACAGTTCAATGACAGCCTGGACCAGTATATTTTATGAAGCAATTGTTGAAATATTAAAATACTAGCTTCCGCCAGCGGCTTCGCCCGCGTGGTGTGTTGATAAAAAGTAGCCTATGTGTTAATCCAGGGTATAACCTATCTACATACCAAATTTCAACTAAATCGGTCCAGCTGTTTTTGCGTGATTGAATAACAAACATAAATCCATACATTCTCACAAACTTTCACATTTATAATATAAGTATTTATAATATAAGTAGGAAGTAGGATATAAGTAGGATTTATAATATAAGTAGGATGTAAATGTATACTTAGTTGAAATTACAACTTGAAGAGTTGTTTTTTTAACTAATCATATGAACCTCTACGTCGATCAAATGAGTTTTTTTAGTGTTAGAAATCTTATTTATCGAGGAAAGATATAGGCAAATTTTTATCTGGGTTTAGAAAGAATTTTCACAGGTCGCGAGTGTAACCGCTTTCGGAAACAAATATACCTTTATTTCTTCAATCTGTCTGCATAAAAGGAACATTGCAATAAATAAATTAATGCAAACCATATCTATACGTAATCATAGCCAACACTATATTTGAGGAAAAATTGTAACACTCAAAAAGAAATAATAGACGAACTCGATGGTTTTTTAATATTAATTACTCGTTATGATTGTCCTCATGTGTGGCTTTTTGATAGTAAAATATATTTTAAACCTAAAATTTCACAATCTGTGTTCTCAAACACGGATTACTAAAAAGAGCTTTCAGTCTAATTTAACAGGCTTTCATTCAGTGCCTTCGAATACATATTTCATTAGACAGCCGGACCACTCAGAGGTGCTTGGGATCAAATCAAATAGAACTTGTATAGCGGAGCCAATGACCGGCAATTTCGAGGGAAACCCGAATGATGGTCATTCTAGAACTCACTACATTTATGCTAATACTAGCTTTCCGCCCGCGGTTTCACCCGCGTCCCGAGATAACTGCTTCCCGTAGCCGGATGGTGACAAAAACTATCCTATGTCCTTCTCCTGGCTCTAAACTACCTCCCTGCCAGTTTTCAAGATTATAAAGCTGAACAGTTTGTTTGTTTGTTTGCATGAACCTGGTCCGATTTGAAAAATTCTTGGGACTTTGAAAAAATCTTTTTTTCCATTTGAAATGGGCCGAAGTTAGTATCATATTTTCTATAATAGGTACTATAAAGATGAAAAGTTTGTGTGTTGGCATGAACGCGCTAATTTTAGGAACTACTTGTCCGATTAGAAATATTTTTTTCCGTGTTAGATTGCCCATTTATCGAAGAAATCAAAGAGAACTTGTATAATAGAGCCAAAGACCAACAATTTCGAAGGAACTCAGGGAACCCTAGTGACGGTCACTCTAGGATTCACACTATCTATACTAATATTATAAAACTAAACAATTTGTTTGTTTGTCATTGTTGTAGGTAATGGTCCGATTTGAAAAATTCTTTGGACCTTGAAAAAAATTTTTTTTGCTTTTTTTTTCTCAGTAACAAGTGGTCCGATTTGATAAATATTTCAGTGTTAGATAGCTCGTTTATCGAGAAAAGCTATAGGCTACTTTTTATCCGGGTTCGATCAGAAGTTCCCTCAGGATGCGGGTGGAAAATGGCAGAAGCTACTTAAGTTAATAAATATAACTCAGTATGTAATCTGCATGGTTTTACCCGACTTCAAAAAAAGGAAGTTATCAGTTTGACCTGTACGTCAATGTTTGTGCGTGACTATCTCACGTTTGGCTAGAACCGATTTTGATGCGGATTTCAGCACAGTATTTATCAGACTCTTAGTACATTATTCAAATCGGTTTTATTTCTTTGTCCTTAACACACTTTCACCATTTCATAGCTACTTAAGATTTAATAAAATACACGGGCGTTCATTTTTTATGGGTTCCTTCAGAAGAAACCTTATGTCAGACGTATTGTTCCGACAATATGAAAAGAACACGAACAATCGGGAGTAAGTCGATGTAGCTTCGATTAGCAGGGCAAATTACATGTCTCGCCATGGGAACCGTTGCCATAGAGTAAGTACGTACTTTCAGGCTGCTTGTAGTTGAGATGCTCTGATTTTAACCCGTCTGTTCATGTTGTGCGGTTTTTGTTTCTATGTGTTGAGTGTCCCGATGTCGCAGCTTTTACTGTAATAAGTATTTTGTTGACAAGCGCTAGGTATGTTATTTAAAATAGATAAGAAAACTCAACTGTGAGTCTATGATCTTTTTTTGTGGGAAATCTTCAGATAACTACTCCCGCTATGGATGCGGCTTGAGAGTGTCCGAGTCTTACTGACTATAACCCACCATATTCTTCTTAAGCCCTTTATGTACCACGGCTGCGGTAACTCTTTCGAACAATCCCGTTGCAAAGTCTATGAAAGAAAGAACATTATTTATTGACACAAGCCATACATACACATAGAAATAAAAATAAAAAGGTAACAAAAGGTTGCGCCAAATAGTTCCAGTTCAGCATTATGCCAGACAGCTAGTGCCTGACATTAGTTGTTAGACTGAGCTAATATTAGTTACTTAGTAGTATTAGTAGGATGAAAAATGTAACTGTTGTTGTTTGTTGCAGCATCCTGTTCGCTGACATCTGCGGCTTCACCTCGCTATCAGACCAGTGCACCGCTGAGGAGCTGGTCCGCCTTCTCAACGAGCTCTTTGCCAGGTCAGCACCACATCCAATCCTCACACTAATTTATTTTTCTATTTTATTTTATTACAATAGGCTCTCCAACAATTGTTTACACAATTTCAATTAAATATAACACACATGCTTAACGATAGTATTACAAAACTAGTGTAAAAATCACTTATAGGTGAACACAAAACAGACTTATAGTTAAAAATTTAATTCAAAAGCAACAAGAACTAGGTAATAAATAAATACCTAATAATACCTAGTAACACTAAGTAAAGCCAATAAGCCTGATATAGTGGTGATGGATCGATTAGCGCGCCGCGCGATGATAATCGATGTCGCCGTTCCGCATGACAGAACCTCGTAAAAGCCGAGAAAGAGAAACAAATAAAGTATCTTGACTTAGCGCACGAGGTTGTCGCCATGTGGAATGTCGACACGGCTGTCATTGTGCCGATTGTCGTTACGGCCAATGGTCTAATAGCCAAGAGCCTCGACCAACACCTCATGAGACTCTCGTTAGGCGGCTGGATCAAGGGACTGATTCAGAAGGCAGTACTCCTTGATACGTGAGGAGGTTTCTGTCTCTGGGACCCTAATCGCCGGTACCTTGAACCCTGTGCCCGATATCGGTGGCCATCTATTATTTATATTTTTAAATGTTTTTTTATTTTCATAATTTAATATTTAAAAATGTAAATAATATGTTGACAAATAAATAAATGAACTCCAAGTAACACTACTTGCTTTTTCACGTCGATTTCTACCAGATTAAACTCCAGCAAAATTAATTAACCGTTCAATCCGAAGCTACGTTTCCCGATTACGGACGGTTCAATGAGCATACACAGAAAGTCATTTGCTGTAGTTCCCATCGGCTGTCGTTTAATTATGAATGCGGCATCTCATCCGGTGTGTAAATATTCATCTCGGTTGCATCGCCTAGCTAGGTATTATAGATGTTCATTTGTCTCGGTATCGCATCGCCCGTGTCGGTCGCGAGGGAATGGCAAAAAACATTGATTTAGAAAACCCGAGATTCACAACCAACGCCCTAAAAATGCTGCTTTTTGTAAGAAAATTTGCAGTTTTATGTCACACACGATCTTAGCGCGCTGACAACAACATTGACAATATGTACCTTTTATCTATACTAATATTATAAAGCTGAAGAGTTTGTTTGTTTGAACGCGCTAATCTCAGGAACTACTGGTCAGATTTGAAAATTTCTTTCAGTGTTAGATAGCCCATTTATCGAGGAAGGCTATAGGCTACTTTTTATCCCGGTACGGGAAGTAGTTCCCACGGGATGCGGGTGAAACCGCTGGCAGAAGCTAGTATTAAATAAATGGACAAGCCATTGTGCATACAGGGTTATAGTAGATCAATGCAAAAAATACGTCGGCGCCAATCGCGGATAAATTCAGTAATTCGTTGAATAATGAATGACTAGGTGAGCCCGGGGCGACAGAAGGAAGCCAGGGGAAACATCACTAATGAAAATAAACGAGGAATTCTCATTTTTCTTGCGCAAAAAAATGCTTCCGTGAGATTTGTTTAAATAAAAATCTACAACTCGGCTGCCAAGGGCTTGTTACGAGCCCCAGTAATTTTGTTTAGCCAATATTAGCTTTAGGCTAAGTTCAACAGCGTTACATAATTCGCTAATTTGCTTGAAGCAACACGTGTTAATTATTAATTATGTAATAGCAATTAGTTCACAGATTGGAGCCATTTGTAATCACATATTTGCGTTTGTTTACCAGTCTCTCGCATCCTGCCTGCTCTTGTTATTTACACAAAGTTTCTTGGCGTAGCTGAAGCAGTGTTGTACGTAAACAGTGGATTTCAATTTAAATTACATTGACTGACTATTCTATGATTTACATGTACCTATATTAAAAACTTACATTCACCACCGGTTTCACCTGCTTTCTGAGGGAACTGCTACCTACCCCAGGTTAAAAAATAGCATAACTAATATAAAATAGCTTAGCACAGCATAAATAAAATAAATAGCAAAAAGCATAGCTAATATAAAATCTTTATTAATAAGTTTCATCAAATTCCGCCCAGTAGTTCACCCGTGAAGAAGTAACAAACATACACACAAACTTTTGCCTTTATACTAATTAGAGTGCTACAGCCGATTCGCCGATTCCTTAATTGATTAGTTCCAAAGCCACATAGGATGGTACGCCGTTAATCTCAAGACGGCCTTTAACCCTTAAATGTTAACCTTCACAGGATCCAGGTGATAATGTTAGGTCGGGGGTATTAGAGGCGGCAACTCGACGCGAGCGCTCCCGTTACAAATTGCGGCCCTTCGGATAATAGGCGCGAGTTAATAACTATTTTGTAGCGTGCAGATTAATTGGGGAGTAAGACGAAGCGGGGGTTGTTACGGGTTGAGACTGAATATCTTATAAGTGCGGAAATATTTTTTGGAGACACTCATTGATAAAAAGCAATTATAGATTACTTGTTTTTGTTATGGTTTGCAAACATTGCAATTTATTCCTGACAGATTCAGCAGTGTGCAGCGGCAGATTCTATATTGACAGATACAAGCCTACGCCAATGGTTCCACCCGCTTCCTGAGGGAACTGTTTCCCGGAACCTGATGAAAAGTCCTTAAATTTTATAATTGCGAAAGTTACTTTACCTGTTTGTCCCGCCTTAACTTCAAGACTGGTCACCCGTTTAAAATGGATACACAGATTGAATGGCATACCCTTAATCCAAGTGCGTCTCCTCGGGATGCTGATGGAAACATCCAGAACAGCATGTAGCATATTTGTCATTCTGATATCTAAAGCTATACCTGTTACAGCAAAGTTCCATCAAAATTCGTTGAGTCTTTTGCGTGTGACATACTCATATACGTACGTTAATAAACTTTCACCTGTATTATTAGTGCGATAGAACCCGCAATTTGTGTTGTGGTCAGACCTCATATCGTATACCTTCATGTGGGAGGTTCAAGGTAGGAGGTCGATAATGACGCGTGTCCCTATCCCATTCGGCTATTAATCTAGTTTGCGGTACAACTGTCACAAACAGTTGTCACGAGGAATGTCAACGGCTGTCAGATGCTGTCAATATGTCACACGCAACTAGCCGCTTACCAATATTGGTGTTGCCAAATGTGTGTGCCGCTTTGAAGTGTTGTAGAGAGATTCAAATAGGATTGGTCGCGAACAAATGTTCGTGAAATTGTGGTAGGCGCGAGTCTACTGCGAGCATGTGTTCGCGCAATTTTGAGCACATAAGAAAATTACTTTATAAGAAGAAGAAAGAAAGCAAAGTAAACATCTTTGCTTTCTTGAATAATAGTCACGCAACATGAAATAATAGTCGATTTTCCGATCGGTTTTTCTACGCTCGACATAGGTATTCCGAGAGTCAAAAAAACTGTCGCGCGGTTTTACATATTATCGCTTGATGCGGTACCTAGTAGTCAATTGTTTGTGGTCACTCGTGAAAGTACAGCAGCTTACGAACAGAGTGTTGCAGCACGGAAAACCGAGCGGAAAATCCGCTAGTATGAAAACGCTATAGGTAAATATAGTAGCTTGAAACATGGAATACTAACCTCCGCCTTACAAGTAATGGTGACAAAAAAGCATAATAATGACGTAGACGGAACGTGACATGCGCCGTACGTGTGAATTCTTATCTCAATGCGTTTGACGATTCACACCAACTCGTGCGAATACCTTAATCGTTTGTATCACATTTCACACGCTTGTACACCTTCTGAAAGAAGTATAAATTAAAATGATTTACTGTAGGTAAATGAAACGTTGGATGGAGCGTATGTGTTACTTGTAAAATGATGACAGATAGAAGAATATGGAACAAGAAAACAAATTGGGGTAAGGGAGGAGGATGAAGCTTATGATGAATAGAGTGTGGAAGATGATACGGCCGCAAAAAAAAATGAGTTAATACCAGGGGAATGATGATGACACCGAAAACTATACATTATCATTTGTAGAAATAAATACAGATTTTCTCCAATTGCTACTTATTCATGAGGAACCATTCGCAATAATTCCTAATTGTGAAAAAAGTGCCGATCAGAGCAAACGTATTTATTAATTGGACAGATGATAAAGTGCTGGCGCCATACTGCGGTCATCCATCACGCCGAACGAAACCGGACCGAACCGGACCAAACCGGGCCGGGCCGGATCTCGCAAACATCGATATTTTCTAATGAACCGCGAATTTTATTGCTAAAGGGGCTTTTGATAAATAGGCGTGTTGCTTGTTTCGGGTTTTCCCAATTTCACATATTTTTTGTATATGGTAATTTATGAACTGTCACTTTTTTTTGTTTTTATTGAATTAATTCTCCATTTTACTGTCATGTATTCCAATGTATTTTTTCAAAAATTCACGGGAAATATATTCTTACGTGGGCTGGTGATATACCTCTTTCATTTTTAATAAAAAAAAATGAAATAACATGAATGTAATCCCGTTTGAGACGAAGTGAAGTAAACTGTGACGTCACGGATCATGGCGCCGCGACGGTCAGGGACTCCCACGCGAGGTAAAAATACAGATATCTACAAAATTAGAGATTTCTACTTTGGGTTTCTCTTAAATAAAAATCTTCATGAACATTTAAACTTGTATTTTTATTGGACCCAAGTGCAGAATTAACATTAAGGTCATAAGTTCCCAAGATTATTAAATGACTAGCGCCAGATTTCAATAACCTATCTAAAATATCTGTTTACGTGCTTACTAGAGATTGCAATGTGACATAACGACAAAATTCTTTAGTACGGTCTGACCGTTTTTAGATGCAGTTGGCAGTCTCGTCAGTCAGTTCATAAAATGCAATTTTCCGTTGAAAAATTGATAGCTGTCAACTGCTCAAAAGATTGTGTACTCCTTTGTGCAAATCAACAGTTAGATAAGTTACTGAAATCTGCCGCAATAGGAAACCTGTTAAAGAAAGATAGAAAAAATATATATTCACACAACACAACATGATTTTGATTATGTTTTTAGTAATGTTAATTTAGAATTTTTTTTTGTTCAGTTTATTAATTAGAATTACTAGTTTTAATTTATTTAACTTCAATTTTATTATGATTTTAATTCAATTAGGCTGTTATTTATAACTTTATTTCTTGCACATTTTGTTTTTGCATGTGATCTCATAGTTCCAATTTTAGTAGTCCAATTTTTTGTTCTGATTGTGTGTACATCAATTTCCTTTATACATTTGATCTATAAGTAGAGCATGATGTGCTTACCTGTAAGAGATTGATACACTAGACCTAATTGATTTAATGTAACCCATAATTGTTGAGTGTACTCAATTGTTGGTGAGCCAAATAAATAAATAAAATAAAATAAACACAAGACATACATACACCTAGAAATAAAAAATATAAAAGTAACATAAGGTTGTGCGAAATAGGTCCAGTTCAGCCTTATGCCAGACAGCTAGTGCCTGACGCTGGTTTTCAACCGGACCTATGGGGAGTTGCGGGTATCAATCTATGAGGCTATGTAGGTCCATAACAATAACGATATAGTACTGCGTGATGACGACAGTCAGACAGTCCTTACAGTCACGCGCCGCAACCGCGACTGTTTGTACAACGAGAGAGATTAAGTGCGACAAATAAATCGAAACGTGTGCGCCGCGTCGCTCGGAGCACCTCGGGGCTCGTAAATCCGCGCCCGCCCTTATTGCACCTTTTACGATGCCACCGATGCCACTCGTACGTAATTAACCCAGGTAAGGGAAGAGGGGTATGGAGATTTAAAAAGGACGCACTATACCTACTTTACTTACTAATATTATAAATGCGAATGCAGCGTAGGACGTCCACCAACTAGGTGGACAGACGACCTTATAAAGGTCGCCGGAAGACGCTGGATGCAGGTCGCCTCCAACAGATATCTGTGGAGATCTGGCTGAGATGATGATGATGATTATAAATGCGAAAGTAACTATGTCTATCTGTTATTTGTCCACGTCTAAACCACCGAACTGATTTTAATAAAATTTGCTACAGAGATAGAGTTGACCTTAAAAAGCACATCGTATAGTTTCTCTACCGAACTTTTGAATAGTTTACTTGAAGAAGCGATACAACCGAACTAGACGCGGGCGAAGCCGCGGACGGAAGCTAGCTCTAAACATACGTTTAATAATTATCGATCAGCCTTTTTAAAGTATCACTTCTGGGCTGCGGTCTCTTGTAATACAGAGAAGGAATAAGCTGTAATCACGACGCTTGCTCAAGGCGATTACGATTTCAGCTATTAAAGTCTAAGTTAGCTCAAGATATTTACGGAGTCAGTGTGTCCAAGACATGCCATACAAAGTTACATTAGTACTGACTTATTTCTGTTTAAATTAATGCTGGTCAATCATGTAAAAATATCTTAGCTTTAGCTTTGCTTTTAGCTAAGACATTCGGAACGTTAAATAACGATCGTACACACATTATCAGATATTGGACAGAGGGTTAGGGAGTTAAGCACCATTACAGTGACAAAACAGTGAACTAAATACAAATAGGTCACATGCCACGGGATGTATTGTAGCCACGGAACTCGCTAAAGCGGCCGTATATTGTGTTATAATGATCTAAAGAGGTTTTAGCTGTAATTATGGCTTTGTATTCTGTACTAATATAATAAACAGGAAACATTTTTTTGTTTGTTTCTATCCTAAAGGCTCCAAAACTACTGAACCGATTTGAAAAATTATTTCACTCGTGGAAGGCTACATTCTTCCCGAGTAACGTAGGCTGTATTTTATCCCGGTACGGCAGTAGTTCCCACGGGATGCGGGCGAAACCTCGGGAAAACGGCTAGTAACAAAGAAAGTGGTTGTGACATACATACAGACATACGTGACGAATTCAGTAACCGTTTTTTTGTAGGACATATAATTGGTCCGATTTTCTGTCGATCTTACTAGGATTTTCTGACTGACTTTTTGTGGGACGTTTGCATTCCACTTCTGCTATCAGTGTGTTCTATTTTTCTCCTACGATTTATCGGTCACCTAGAATGTACATGTAGTGAACGTGGGCTTTTTAGGCCACATAATTTTGCTAATATTATTATGGTCTTCTTAAGTAAACTTTTCCTTACACATTCCAAATAAACTTGATACTATGTAGTATCTGCTACAGTAAATAATGTTCAGTATGTATGGCTGATGTCGTCTCATGCAACTTAGATTGCACGGATAGGGTCTCATTAAAAGTTGGCGACATGATTCCCTCGCGACCGCCAACTATACGGATTCACTTGCATTGAATTTTATTGGAGAATCTAAAGAGCATGGAAGATAAAAAACATAGTTTAATATGTTTTAAACTAGCGATCGCCCGTAACTTCGTACGCAGAAGTTTTCCGACATCTTCAACAAATATCGTTAATGTACACAGAAATATCTAAAAAAACTTAACAAATTATGCGTATATAAAACCGACAGATGCGGCGGGGGACTTTGTTCCATAATATGAATATAAAAACTAACTGTTCCTCGCTGTTTAACCAATGTCAAGTGTGAGCTGCTTAGTGCACACGGATAAATCCTTTATACTTTCCAAGGCTTCAGAATATCTGTTTACCTTTAAGTCAGAATGATTCTGTTCTGGCATAAAAGCGCGACAGATAGACAAAGTTACTATCGCTTATATAATATTAGCAAGGATAGCTGCAAAAAATCTACATACACAATACATGTAATTCGTATGAAACGAGCACCCCGCGACCACAAAATTTTATACCACAAAAGTTTTAAGCTAAAAATGCAAAATTTTAGCTGGAATCAAGCCAGACCACATACAGGGACTTATATATGTACGGTTATTATGTTTAAAACCCTTTTAACAACGTAAAATCTGCTAGATTAACTTTACCAACAGTCATTTTAAGCGCTGATTATATTATTTACGGACGTAAAGTAAAATTTCACCAAAATAACCTGTGTCATCATCATCATCAACCTTTTCATCGTCCCACTGCTAGGCACAGGCCTCCTCTCACACAGAGAAGGATTGAGCGTTAATCACCACGCTTGCTCAATGCGGGTTGTAATTTCAGACTTTACTGTCCAGGTTTCCTCGAGATGTTTTCCTTCGCCTTTTCATCGGCCATTGGTGTCTGTCATGTACTCAGAAAGTACATCAACAAGCTAGTTAGTACTTGCCTGTAATAGTATATAGCCTTTGTGAATGGTTAACTCGTAGGATTATCACATCGACGTCCGATATGACTGACAATATGACGGACAGACTCTGAATAAGTTATGACTGACAGCGACACACGTTGACGGCCATATTGTATTTATTATCTGTGGCCTTTATTATCTGTCACAACCTCGTTGGTCTAGTGGTCGCAAGCGCGGCTGCTATACCCGAGGTCTCGGGTTCGATTCCCGGGTTGGGCCGAAATCGCTTTGTGGGTTTTCTAAAACTTTCACAAAGCAGCCCGTAGTCTGGAAGTTGGTGATTGATTCACCCGTGCATCGGAGAGCACGTTAATGTCGGTCCTGCGCCTGATCTCTCTCCGGTCGTGTCGGATTGCCGTCCCATCGGGCTATGAGAGTGAAGGAATAGGGAGTGCACTTGTGTCTGCGCAAATGCTCGTGCACTATAATTTGTCCTGCGCAGCTGGCTGATCTCCTTACATGAGAACTGCCGCCGTGGCCGAAATCGGCCATGGACGCCATTAATTATTATCTGTGGCCCCTATTCATGTAACACCCGTGCCGTGCTAATGAATACACCTAACTTGTCTATGGGTGTTACGACTTTTCACATTAATTATTTCGCTCACCCTTGCTCGCTACGTGTTCGGGGTTTCTCGCCCATAAGTTTCAGGCTAAATAAAATATGTTTAACTTCAGTAACCTCTATAAATACATTAGCTTTTATTTTATAGCTACCTGTAAGCTATATATAGTATATTTTTGCATATCTATTCTAAGTGTTTATTTCCACAGTACATAGTTCTCAACAAACTATTGTCGTCACGGAAAATTGCGTCCAGTCGCTTCACGAAAACCAATTTTAAGTATCAGTGTTGCGGAGTTGGGAGAGAGACGGGCCATAACATGCACGTATTTGTGATTGAAAAGTAGCGGACCGGCATTGATTTTTCCGAAAACTATATATAAAATAGTTACTTATTTATCCTTTGACCAGTGGTTTCTAAGACTTCAACATCATAGAGATTTTTTTATAAGAAGTCATTTATAATACGTGGTAGCTTTGAGTACTAGAGGCACTTAGGACGCGCCTCTTTTAGCCGACTTGGAATGGCCCACAGTCTCGCACACACATACTTTAGATACAAGATGTTTGAGCTAGTTTGCGTGTTCCCAACTTACAAGTTGGCTAAGAAAGTTGTAGTTTCTCAGCTAAATGTGAAGATTATAAAAGAAAGACAAACACATTTATTGACACAGGCGCAACCAGATTAATTTGCTCGTTCGACATTACTGACACTCGCAATATTGAAAAAATCTATCCATAACACACTATAGCGCATACGCCAAGTCTAACTTCAAACAAGCAAAATTATTGATCTTCGTAATCTTTACCAACTTTATTTTTAAACGTAGACCTCCCACAACATGAGACTTAAGTATCGTCGTCACAGCCTGAAAACATCCACTAAAGACAAAGTTCTCCAAGCTGTGGGTATTAACCCACACTCACCGCGCACCCAGGGCCTTAAATCTCCACCTTCATTCAACTTGTTTCTTATCTTCTACAGTTACTATATAATCGTTTGTTGCTTTATGTGCAGATTCGACCGCCTAGCTGCCGAACACCACTGCCTCCGCATCAAGCTGCTGGGTGACTGCTACTATTGCGTGTCGGGGCTGCCGGAGGCGCGCGACGACCACGCCAAGTGCTGCGTCGAGATGGGACTGGACATGATCGATGCTATTGCGTGAGTACCTATACTTGCGTCACAATGCTTTAGCTGCATGCAGAAGGAAACAAATCTAGTAAATTGATTTATTGACGTAGGTAACGAAGTGTACCATGTAATTGACGTCGTGATGGTGAGCTCTTAGTTTGTAATTCTAAAACTCGATATCTCGATGTTTGCATCGTAGTGCTGAGAGATAAATTGAAATTATGTAAACGACTTCCCGCAGTAACAGTCGATAATTTCTTTGCGCACCCCTACAGATACCTAATAGGTGTCCTATTTCCTTAACAAGTTTCATCGAAATCGGACCCAGAGGCTTGTTTGATTGTTACTGCAATCATTCAAGAAGCAGATTGGTTTTCAATCGTTGTGTCATGAACAAGCAGCTTCTCAGCAAGAAATATTACAAAGTTTTGGATATCAATTTGCGCTCTTTCTTACAGTACGGTAATGACTGCTAAGGGCTTCATACTTGTGTTTAGGATGATACACCAACCATATCATAGTTCGTACTGCAACAGTTTTTTGTTCCTACACAGGCTGGTTCGCGAGGTGATGGCGGTGAACGTGAACATGCGCGTGGGCATCCACACGGGCCGCGTGCACTGCGTGGTGCTGGGCCTGCGCAAGTGGCAGTTCGATGTCTGGTCCAACGATGTCACCCTCGCCAACTACATGGAGAGCGGTGGCGTGGCTGGGTAAATTAATTGTTTCTTTGTAACTTGTATGTAGGGAACCGGAGGTGATAATGGTACTAGAAAAGACCATGTTCACCTATGTATATCGACAAATCATTACATAATCATTCCGTTTAACGATACTTTTTTTGTGTAAGAAGCAGGAATTTTCGTGAAACATACTTCTTAGAATAAATTATGAACTTATTATCTTTGCTCTGTACGAAATAAATTATTTTTTATCATGAGGCTAGTGTTAAGAAAGAGCTGTACAACATATGTAGATCAGTGATCGATTTGATGAAAATTAATTCTGTAATCCTCGCCGTAATCTAACTTCGATTGTATTCTAGAACAAAAATATAATATAAAAATAATGTTTTGTTTAATAAGATTTGTTAACAAGCAATGAATCAACAATGCCACATTTCCTTGTGGCATACTAATGTTTGTCCATATATATATATTTTTTTTTGTTTCCTTTTAACCACTTTCTAGTTAACCTAGCTTTATAAATGCCGTGAAACTCTGTTATTGGCTTAAGAGATTATTGTCATCATCACACCGTCAATGATCAGCGTATACGTAAGATTCCAGTTACCGTTTGGTTATAATGTCCTCGCCTTTTGCAACTGCATTGCGCTGGTCATAAACAGTGGGGTGAAATTTCACAAAAAAATGTCACATTAATAGTAAGCTGTTGAGTTTCCAATAAATAAATAAATAAAATAAATAAATAAAATATAGCTGGGGGGAATTTGTCCATACTCACCACGTTGGGGCATGCAGTGTGGGATATATTTAGGTTTATCGTATATTAACACTCTCGTTTGCTTTAGACGCGTGCACATCACGAAGGAGACACTCCGCTGCCTCGGCGATGACTACAAGGTGGAGCCAGGCTACGGCGGACTGCGCAACGCGTACCTGAAGGACCATAACATCGAGACCTTCCTGATTGTGCCTGATGATACCAGCCGCGTTGTGAGTACCTTAACATTCTTCTGTTAGGATTGCAAACACAAATTACATCCCCCATACAGAGCGGTCTTAGCATTAGACAAATTTTATTTAACTTGCCTTGTTATTTAGTTAGTGAGAAACAAATCTTGCAAGGTTTATTTGAAACACTAAGAAGATATTTTTTATCGTCATTCAGTTTTGAATATGATGTATAACTTATATAAGTTACCTGATGCTGCAAGCAGGAGTGTCTTGAGCAACCTGCTCGAGTGTTAAGCAAGTGTTAAGAGCAGAGATATGGAGCTTAGCAGTTTTTCAGTTCTGGTGGTAACATGACATTAAAAGCTTGTTTAAAAAAAACGCTAAGCTATTGTCCTAAAGCCTTACACCTTTTTCCAAACTTTCAAGTTCTCGAGTACAGATTTGTTTCAAGAGCAAATTCTAGCTAAACCGACAAAAACCTGTGAAAACTTAGACTGACAAGCATAGCTTATGATGCCAGTGCTGGTACTGACGTGTTGTCTGTGTCCAGGACAAGAAGCCGCAGCACTCGTTCTCGCTGAACGGCAACGTGTCGAAAGAGATGCGCGTCATGGGACACGGCTCGCAGCACGGCAAGCATTCATCCAAGTAAGTGCACATACCATGTATATCACAGTATATCAATTCTAAGGCCCGGTTTCACTAAGACATTCAGGCCTCTTGTACCGTGAAAATCTATGGTAAATTCACCTTAAGCAGGCACGGCGATAAGTTTTGTATGGATAACTATAAAAGCGTGTCGTGAACCAGGTGTCTCGGCACGGCAAATACGTCGTACGTTCAAGAAACACACACAGTGTCGGTTTTACAGGTCTCGGATATCAGACAGAAATTATAAGTAGCATTTATCTGGCAGACAGCATTAAATATCAGATAACTAACTGACACTTTATTGGTAGCCGGTCAAACTGGGCCTTAGTAATACCAGTGCCGCCTATCCTTCACTAAAGGCCATTCCCAATGTCATATCTTTGGTTTTGCTCAATAGAGATAGGACCTTGACATTACTTGCAGTTTAAATATATTCTCTAACTAACTAGCTTCTGCCAGCGGTTTCACCCGCATCCCGTGGGAACTACATCCCGTACCGGATAAAAAGTCTATAGCCTTCCTCGATAAATGGGCTATCTAACACTGAAAGAAATTTTCAAATCGGACCAGTAGTTGCTGAGATTAGCGCGTTCAAACAAACAAACAAACTCTTCAGCTTTATAATATTAGTATAGATAACAGTTGTGAAGCTACTTACTAACGTTCGTAATTTACGTTCGTACATCTTTAATCTGTGTTACAATTCACAACTTCTCTAAATCAAAACAACAGATACAATATTGGGATAAGATTAGACAGCTATAAGACTGCTTTAGTACAAAAAGGACATCCAGTTTGCCTTTATACGTAGACTGGACAGACAGACAGAGGTACAATACCCGTGGTTGTTAGCTCGTGAAATTGCTCTGCAGCAGCAGGGGCGACCGCGTAATAGACTTACCAAGAAAACTACAATCGACTGGTAGGTCCTACTCATCGGATTTACATTGATGAAGTTGGGAAGTTGGACTATGTATTTTATGTTTGGGATTCAAGCCTTAGGTACAAAGTGTTGTTTTGCGAGTTTAGTTACTTACAATTCCTCGGAATTTTATTTTCGGGGCTGCAAGTATCGTCTTTAAGTGTATAAAGTTTTCTTAATATCGCCTTATCTAATGTGGACGTGGACGTGGTTCTGAGCAGAAAAAAATAATAATCTATACTAATATTATAAAGCTGAAGAGTTTGTTTGTTTGTTTGTTTGAACGCGCTAATCTCAGGAACTACTGGTCCGATTTGAAAATTTCTTTCAGTGTTAGATAGCCCATTTATCGAGGAAGGCTATAGGCTACTTTTTATCCCGGTACGGGAAGTAGTTCCCACGGGATGCGGGTGAAACCGCTGGCAGAAGCTAGTTTATATATAAAAATGAAACCCGCTTTCCGTTGTCACGACATAACATGAAAACGGCTTCACCGATTTGGCTGAAAATTAGAGGGGAGGTAACTTAGACCCGGGAGAAGGTTTTAGGTTTTTGTCACCATCCGGCTACGGAACGCGGGTGAAACCGCGGGCAAAAGCTAGTAATTTATATTTCCTTTACATATGTCAAACACAACTTTAACGTCATCTGAATTAGACTGTCATTGTGATTTCACTAAGAGAATTATTCTAAAATGATTTTTCGTTCACGCGTTCTATTCTAAGTATAGGCTGACCGTTTAACTCGCGTATCGCCTGCGCGGTAAGAAGGGAGCGAGGGGAGATGTTAGCGGGTGGGTGAAAGGGGTGCGCGGAGCAGACAGCTTACGTCAAGTGCAACAGTGCGCTGGCTGTGCTTGCAGCGCGCGGTTGTCATTTTTGTTACGGACGCTTGGACATAAACGCACAAGGTATACGACTTGCCAAGATAAATCTCAAGATGAATCGCTCTTGCAGTTTTGCGAATAAAATTAACAAGCAAGCTAAACAATTAGCATACAATATATATTCCTATTTTAAAGCCAGAAAACAAGATCATAATTCTACAGAGTATCTTGAAGACGTAAACCTAAACAAACTTGTTGCTAAAGCTACAGGACTCTCGGTGACTACCATATGTAAAATAATAAAAGAAGGAAATGAACTAAAAGATGAACAAAATAATGTAAATTTTAAATCACCAAAAAAAAATACACAGATCCGAAAGAAAAAAATTGAAGTTGACAGTTTTACAGAGGGCGTTGTTAGAAGAAAAATAACTCAATTTTATACGGTTTATAAGAAGGTTCCTACATTAAAAACTTTGAATGCGAAACTCAGAGAAGAAGGAATTTTAAATTGTGGCCGAGAATATTTGAGAACATTGATTCATAAACTTGGCTTTCGATTTAAGAAATGTCAATCAAAAAGAAAATTACTGATTGAACAACCAAACATCGTATCGTGGCGGTGGCGTTATCTTAATGCGATAAAGAAGCACAGAAGAGATCAAAGAAACATTGTTTACCTCGATGAAACATATGTCAATTCGTCATTAAATGTACCGGCGTATTGGCAATCCAATGAAGAACGAGGGGTGCTGTCGCATATTGGCAAAGGGCCACGTTTAATTATCGTACATGCTGGTGGAAAAGCCGGATTTATCGATGGAGCTCTTTTAATTTTTAAATCCAAAAGCAAAACCGGAGATTATCACAGCGATATGAATTTTGTAAACTTCAGCAAATGGACTAGAGAAAAGCTGTTGCCAAATTTACCGCCAAGATCAGTTATTGTTATGGATAATGCCGCATACCACTCGGTACAAGAGGACAAAAAGCCTACAATGACATCCACAAAAGCCGTCATGCAGACCTGGCTGCAAAGACACAATGTCGAATTTGATACGTCTTTAAGAAAATGTGATTTATTGAATTTAATTAAACAATACGCGACAGAAAATATTTATAAAATAGATGAAATTTTAAAGGCGGCAGGTCATGAAGTCTTACGACTGCCTCCATATCACCCAGACTTGAACCCAATCGAATTGGTTTGGGGGGATATCAAAGGACAGCTCGCAAAAATTGAAATTGATTCTAATTTAGACAAAAAGAAAAATACACTAGAACAGTTATTTGCCGAATACCTACTCTGTAGAAAAATGGGTTAATTCCGATAAACATGTACAAACTATTGAAAATGAATATTGTCTGCACGATCGTATCGTTGATGAAGAGATGGACCGATTTATTATTAATTTGCAAGATTCTGACTCCTCAAGCTACACAGACAGTGATGATGATTCAAGCGATATGGATATTAGTGATGAATAGTCCTATATAACTTTTATCCGTGGTTCAATATTTCTTAAACGGAGTTAATTATTTTTTTTTATGATTTTGTACCTAAAAAGCTATTAATAAAATATTTGTAAAACTTAAAAATAAATACTTAAAAAAAAGGATACCAACAATGTCTATCTCGAGATAAATCTTTGGATTATTGACTCCGTGTCTAGCGTTACCCGCCCCCGCCCCCTTCTTACCGCGCAGGCGATACGCGAGTTAAATGGTCGGCCTATAATAGGTGTGCGTTCACCATAATAACACAGATAACTAAATAATTACTATAAAAATTAAATCCGAATACAAAACAACTTCTGTTCAAAGCATCTTTTTCAAATAAACTACTCCTTGCAAGATACCACACTGATTGCATTTGCAGCTAATTGTTTGTCGCAAGCACCAGCTACGTAGCGAGTTAGCGCGCCAACTGTGACGTTTATTATCATCTGTCTCAGTTAGCTATAGTCTGTGCTGCGGCTGCACTTGTCAATGGTACGTACAACGTATAGTGCCGAGAACTTGGTGAGAAGTTCCCCCGTATGTGGCTAACAGTTTGACAGTTCCGTGGAGTTATTTCTGAACTGTGTAATTCGAGAAATGAGAGTAGGTACACTACAATGTTTGAAATTGTATTTCTGGCTTTCGCGAAGTAAGGCCCAAATAATGCATGGGCTATTGCATCCGATAACAGAATCGATAGAACTGACATTGTTGTCATTCGTACCGACCGACGGCCGAACAGGAAGTCAAATTATTCATAGTTTGCTGCCTCCCGTATGTCGGTATATTTCGCGCTCAAAGTTGCATGGAATGAGCGCATTTTCCGCGTTCGAGTACCGGCGCGTCGGCTGCGTGCGATTCAATTAACGCAATCAATCATGCATTGTGTTCAGCGCCCCCTGTCGAATAATGCTCAAATTAATATAGCAGAGTATGTTACGCGCTTGTGACGTCACTGTGCGTAAACCTACCTGTAATTCATTATGCAATGGGCGCGTACAATGCGTACGTACCTACCTCGTTAAACGTGCAAATTCCTGATTTGCTATCGTTTCCGATGTATTAGTGCAATTAATTAATATTGCAGTACCGTAATCCTAGTAACAATGCCGTCAGCAGATAATTAATTTATATTTGATAATAATACAGTTGAGCTTGTTTTGATTCGGGAAATAGGTACTGGTTGTAATTGATACACTGTTGGTTCAGTAGGTGCAGCTCTTTTACCAAAAACACGCAGATAAAATCCTACTATTATTATAAATGTGAAAGTTTGTGAGAATGTATGTTTGTTATTCTTTCACCCAAAAACGGCTGGACCGATTTAGTCGGGTATGTAGGTAAGTGGTACCCTGGATTAACACATAGGCTACTTTTTATCAACACACAACGCGGGCGAAGCCGCGAGCAGATGCTAGTATTATGTATGAAGCTTTTGATTATGAAAATTTGTTGTGAATATTTTATGCAGTGGCTTCATGAAAAGACTGCGTAACTGTTGCATACTTTTTGGAAGTTCCACTTTGTAATTTTCCATAGCTTGAATGAAGGTAATATAAGTTTGATGTAACTCCTGGCGTCCATTCATAAATCACATGTAATTGTGGTTCATTAAACGTGCGAACATTTCAGCTTATCGTCGTCGGTGGCTTGTAATCAAAGCTGCATCGATAGCCCTTTCGTTAGTTCAGAATTAGCTATTTACTTATAAATAATTAGCTGAGTCGCCAGTCAACTCCCCTCGGTAGGTGAACCACAATTCTATGGGAACTTGCTACGGTGGTCAGGATTTTGAAAAACTGTTGAAGCAATCAGTTTTGCAGGCATTTTGTTTGCTAAGGAAACTTTTTTTAAGTCGTTACGAGTAGTCCAGGAAAGTTCTAGAACCCTGGAAGTCCGACAGCCAATCCTAACAAAGGATACCTGGTTGCTCGGGTAACTGTGTTGAAGAGATACGCAGTTACTCCATGTAATATTGGTAGTCAGTTGCACCCGACTAGACTGAAAGCCGACAACAATACATATACCTAGCTTGAATAAGGCTAGGCAGATGATTATGATGAACCACGATGCTCACAATCAGATAATAATCATGGATCACACCTGAAGTCACTTTAATGCATTGTAGTACTTTCGAGGCAGGGTAATTTAAGGTGTATACAACCGACCCCAACGTAGTTGAGAAAAAGTTAGGTAGATGATGATGACGCTTTGCACCCATAGTTCTTAAGCTTCTATTTCTTTCTTCTCATCTAAAAGTCGTAGCTTTTTAAGTCGTGTAAAGTCTAGTACATCATTACCGCACGCGCTTCTTGACGCGTGAACGGAAAATAAATCAGTGAGCAGTATGTAGGTTCCATGGAGAACAAAATAACTAGCGGAGTTGCCATAACGGAAAATGTCGTACGGAATGAGGAACGTTCTGACTCCGCTCATAAAAGCTCATAAGAGGTACCTACCAGCCCATTTCTCGTAACACTAAAAATCGTTGACGGATGTCTCAAAGAACCCGAACGCCTCTTTAGTTCATTTGTAACTAATTAATTTGGCCTAGAAGAAGGCGCCTGACCTACCTGCATTATAGCATCTCCGCTCATTTTTCCTTACTCCGTGGTTGGTTCGTATGGGAGCCGCGACAACTCGCACGTTTCAATTAGACGACATGCGTAGCGATGAGTTTACACCGGTGGGTTTGGACTGGAGGCTTGCTAATGTCTTGTAGGTAACTAAGGTTTGAAACTAGAAGAAGAATGCAAATTGAGAAGGTTTATAGCTAAAATTATAAATTTAAAAAAACCCCCGACCCAAAAAAGTACGCAATTATTATGACAAAAGGTTAAAAACGCTAAACCCTATAAAAAGCAAGAAATATCCTTTAACACTACGTAAGCACCAACTAAAGCATGTCAGACTAAACTAAATTTTATCGTGTCGGGGGACCGCTCTAATTATCTAATTAAGATTCGTGTTTTTTTATACGAATGTTGTAATTAGGTAGGTACCTATCATTTGATTTATGTAAGTATTTTTGAAGGTAAAAAGCGGTCCCCGACACGTCACATACACACACACACACACACACAGACACGTCAAACTTATAACACCCCGTCGTTTTTGCGTCGGGGGTTAAAAATATCAGCCTACATGATAGCATAATTCCCATAACTCTTCCTCACTTCACGAAATCTTCGATGTCACGAAAAGTTTAAATCATTTAAAGGTGAAATAATTTCACTCGGACCTAAAGTCAGGTCAGGTATGCTGACTCCATTCAGAGATCCCTTATTTTATTTTATTAATTTAATTTGTCGTCAGAACTATTTGTCGGTATACAAAATAGTCTAGCCAGACCCTGAGACAGGACATGAAATACTTTTCATCCGGTGCGGGAAATAGTTGGGAGGCAGGTGGAACCGCCGAGAACCAGCTAACAAATAACTTTTTCTTTGTATATTAAGATATGTACTTACAAAATTTTCCTGTATAATCACAACATACATATATCGGATGTTTCGTACCTAAAAAAAGACTACTTTCTTTGGAGATTTTCGGTTATGGCATCTCCGCTAGTCATTTTGTTATCCGTGGCTCGAAATAATTGTCGAGCGACTAAAAGTTGGCAGTATGTGTGAACTCTTAGACTGTTGATGAAACGATACCGAGCACAACACTAATAATATATACAAACTAGCTTTTGCCCGCGACTTCGTTCGCGTGGAATAGGGACTTCGGCAGATTTTTGGTTTGACCAATAGATGGCGCTATATGTCCGGAATAATTTTTTGTTTTTATATTTTTTGTAATAAAAACTATCCTATGTCCTTTCTCAAGTTCCAAACTATGTCTGTACCAAATTTCACATAAATCGGTTCAGTAGTTTAGGCGTGAAGAATAGACAGACAGACAGACAGACAGACAGAAAGACAGACAGACAGAGTTACTTTCACATTTATAATATTAGTTAGGATGACAGACATACACCGTGTTTCAATTATTCAGCCGCCACGATTCGTGTATCGATTATAAGTAGCTTATGTTTCAATAACTGTGAGCGTTTTATCGATTTCGGAATACGTAACTATGGTGGATTTGTTTCGGTTTGTATTTAGATTATACTAACGATTATTTCACCAAATGTACCTATAATTATGATATATTAGGGTACCACCTAACTAACTATCTGTACTAATATAAGGAGATTCATTTGACCAAATGATTGTATGATGTCAGGTAATTTGACAGGATGTCTACCTCTTTTCTTTGTCTCTTGTCTTTTTGTCTACAAAGACCAGCATTTTGTTCATGGCATTAGCTTTCGGCAGCGGTTCTACCCGCGTACACTTGAGAACTTTTTTGTACATCTGGATAAAAAGGTTTTTTCACATCGGACCAGTAGGCCCTAAGATCAAGCAAACAAAAAAACTCTTCAGGTTTAAAACATAAATTGTAGATGACAAAATATTAGCCAATAAAGGTCATAAGCGTACCTCGCTATATACTTATTATACATTTCTGACCTGAATATTGGTAACCAAGGACGCTACCATAATCTAATTACAAGCCATTAATAAGACGCCGCATGGCAGGCAGGAACTCGCTGTAAGTGAACACTTCCCATCTCTTCAGGTGTACAATACAACCTACTGTGTGAGTTTGATATTGCAACTTCATTGTCATACTTACTGCAGATTTATGTACTATCTACCACTGGTTTTGCTTACTAGATATAGAATAATTCTATATCTCAAGTAATGTCAAATTCATATATCAAGTACCTAAACAAATCAACATTTAGATACGTACCTACTGTAGGATCTTACGATCGTTCCCAATATTCCATCTATCTCTCGTTTCGCTTACTTGAGATAGAATTTTAAAAAGGGGGCTAATTAAACAGGCTTCTTTTTAATATCATTATTCGCCCCCAAAAATGTATGTTGCCTTCTAAATTACTAAGTCAGCCACAATTAACGAGCGTCTAAATAATACTATCTTAGCCACTTTAAGTTATCTTCTAAGTAAACCACTCTAAATACAACTAAGCATGATGGTTATTTTTTAGCATCTAAATTTGTAGCATGCATTCTAACAGTAAACTTCTAAAATACTATTAAATGAGATCATTAGATCAGTGGCGTAGCGTGCCATCTTGGCGCCTGGGGCGGGAGACCCATATTGCCGCCCCCATTCTATAGGTGCTTAATTAAAATTAAATCAGTAAATACCAACTGTAGGCCTGTTCACTAACCCTTTTTTACAGCTGTTGTAAGTGATCCAACAAAAAATCATAAGCGGATTCTACGGGCCTTATGAGCAGCGAAGTCAGAAATAACTTTGTCATAATCTATGTTAGCAGCTAATTCTTGCTCGATCGACAATATAGCCAAGTTTGATAGTCTAGCTGAGCTCATTGTAGATCTTAGGTAATTTTTAATTAGCTTCAACTTCGAAAAACTTCTTTCACAACTTGCAACACTAAACGCCAAAGTCAAATATATACGAATTAATATAACTATATTTGGAACCGAAATTCCAAGATTCAATTTTTGGATGAACTGGAGGAGCTCCAGTGGTCCTTTTTCACTTATATTTTCCTCTGATTTAGAATAGGAAACAAACTGCTGGAGACGCTTCCGTTCCATCTGAAACTCGTCCTTGTCGATGTCTTCAAGTATGTGAGAAAGATCACACTCGAACTGGCTGTTCAAGAGTTTCGCTGGCATTAAAAACCCGAACTTGTCCGATATTTCTTGAAGTTGTTTGAAACGAGTCGTCATTTCTTGAATAATCTTGTCAAATGATGCGAACACCTCTCGACGGATTTCCTGTTCGTGAGACAAAGCTGCATCTTCAGAAGTTTCATCACCATGCATGCGTTTTTTCCTGCGAATTCTTCTTGTTTTAAGTTCGATTTCTAGTTTTTCGCAGAGACTCCTAGCAAAGGTAATTGCTTCTTGCACGAAACGGTCTCTACTTTCTACTAAGTGGTTTTTCAAAGCGCTGAGTTTCTGAGCACACTTATCCACACTTAGTCCTCGTTGCTGCAGGTAAATCTGTGCGTCATCTATTTCAGGTAGCACTGCAGCCCAAAAGCCAAGAAAACTTAGAAAGTTAAATGACTGCATGGCTGTCAGGAGAAGACTGGCTCCCGATCTGGTTTCGGAAGTTTGAGATGAATTTGTTAATTGTTCCAGTACCTCAAGAACTTCCTCAAACTTATTTTTAAGCATCTTGACAGCTTCATGTCTAGCGCTCCAGCGCGTTTCAGTGACTCGTTTCACTGCTTGCCCTGTGACGGAAACCAAAGCGTTCCATCGAACAGTTGATGCAGAAAAGAAGGCAAATAGCTTCTCCAGAGTTCCAAAAAACGTCACGGAATCCACTGATTCAGATGCAGCGTGTACCCCAGCCAAGTTTAGTGAGTGGTTCGTGCATGCCACGAATAGAGCTTTCGGATTCAGTGCTTTAATCCGGGCTTGAACTCCATTGTGGATCCCTGACATCGTGGCAGCATTGTCATAAGCCTGTCCTCTCAGATTCTGTATGTCCAGTCCGTCTGATGTTATCTTTGCGATTATATCGTTGCTGAGATCTTCTGCATTTTTTCCTTTTGGTTCGAAGAAGTCAATGAAAGATTCTACCACGGCGACTTTTTCTCCTTCGATATGTACGTATCGCAGAACTTGGCTCATTTGGTCATTATGGGAGATGTCTGGTGTACTGTCGAAGATTACGCAATAATATTTAGCTTCTTGAATACGACGGATGATGGTGGATCGAACTTGCTGTCCCAGTAAGTTTATAAATTCATTCTGTGTTTCTGGAGATAGATACGAAACTGAGACTTTTGCTCTCAGCTTTATCTTTGTCAGGTGTTCCATTAGAAGAGGGTCGTATTTAGCTAGGAGGTGCACTAACTCCAGAAAGTTTCCGCTATTGCCACTATCGTCTCCTCGAATATCTTCTCGATGTCCTCTGAAGGCCAGATTCTGTTTGGCTAAGAACTGGATAATATCCAGCAACCTGTACAATACATCCCTCCACTTCTTCTCCTCACTTTCGAAAACTTCTTGTTGTTTCTGATCGATGGTTGCTTTACAGTTCAGGCGAAGTTCCAACTCCTTCCATTTCAAGAAGCTCTGTTCATGGCCCAGGCTATTTTCATGGTCTCCAATTCTTGGATTTAGCTTCCACCATTTGTTGAATCCTTCTTCAGATGCGAAATTCGAGCCGGAATTGCCAAACAGTTTGCAAGAAAAACAATACAAGGATTGCTTCAAAGGCGAGTACACCATCCATGTTCGGAGAACCTTTTCACCGTTGGATAATGGTTTGTAGAACCACTCTTTAGTTAGTTTTCGGGTACCGCCTTTCGTCGAAGTCCCTGAGCGAACAACATCGGCAAATTTGCAATCGATGTGCTGTACTGAGGCCGATCCGCGACGTACTAGAAGCGTTCTGACTTCGTCGGTCATAAGAGAAGGCCAGCATCCTACATCGTCGAGATTCACATCTTTGACTTCGACAGAAGCAGAAGGCATGATTTCAATTATGTCTTCTTTGGCAACATTCACTTTTTCTGCAGGCTTTTGACTAGATGCTTGAGGTACTTCTGGTGAGTAGACTTCGTCTTCATCTTGCTTTGTGGTGGGACCAACACTAGGTACTCCCAACTGCAACTGCAAGAACGTCTTCTTCTTGTGCCTGAAAAATAAGATAAGTATTCCCATGGATTTGCTGGAGGACACGTTCCAATTTCAAATTAAAGTTTTATCTTTCACAAAACAAAAGTGGTTTTGATGACGGCGCGGTTTGCCATGCTTATAGAATTTATATTATTTTATTTATAAAAAATTTACTTTGTATGGCAGCTATCTTTTCTAAAGTTTTCAGGTAAAAATTGACTGAGTAAGTAAGCCATGTTTTCTAGACGTTAATAAAGGTAAAATAAAAATAAATAAAATAAAATTACGAGTACGTGTCAGAAATCAATAAAATTACGAGTTTAAGAAAAATCGTTGCCGGCATTTTTAAGCTACATATTTACATACTTAAGACTTAAAATTTTAGAAACAAGATCCTGTTTATATAAAATATAGTTTTAATTGGGTTTTAATTGATTATGGAAAAAAAGAACGATAAATATTGAATGCCAAAACAGAAATTTCACAAATAAAATACATAAAACGAAAAATAAATCCCTCGGTCAATTGTAACACGGGGTCGTTTGTAACGTTACAACTGTCCCCAAAATTTTGTGACAACAGTACAATTAGGCACTTTCTGTAAAGATATAACTTTTACGCGAAAATACTTCAAATAAGACAGATATTTCGTGGTAAACATAATCTTTGATACGTCATAAAACTAATCAAAACACTAAGAACGAAATATTTTTCACAAAAAATAAAAATTCGACTCATTAAATATTACGAGAGTTCTTACTTTGAATGTCTGAAAAATAAAATGGCGTGCTGCACACAAACGATCCATGGCACGTCGCACGCTCAACTTTCATCGGGATAAATAAGTTTTGACATGTTAGTGCTCACACACACACGCAAATACAACGGACAGTTCTGAAGTTATATTGAATGTTTTAAATGACTCCTGTTACTTTTGTCTCCGGTCTACCCTATGCTCAGATAACAAAATTCTTGGCCGTGCACGATTTTAGATGGAAGAATCATGTACCCACTTACATTAGAATCACTTCCGCTGCTGCTGGACGCCACCGAAGAGGAAAACGTGGCTTTCGAACCAGAACTGGAACTGAAGTATTTCAGTAATGCACCTTGAGACTTCTTCGCATCTGCTTCTTTCTTAGCCTTTTTTTTGCGAAATTCCGCACCGCTTTCTTTGACTCTTTTCATTTTCAAAAACTAGTTCACAGATGGGTAAAGTTCTAAACAAACATACGAATAATGCGCACGATGCACTAACTAAACAAACAAAGTTATTACTAAAACAAACAAAATTATGAGTGCGAAAGAGAAGCATCGACATTCGGCTCAGGGCCGCCCCGCGCCGCACGTATCACTACTCACTACGCGCTACGCTCCCGCTCGCGCGTCCAAATGGCGCCGCGTCATTATTGTGTAGGTAGTGGACGGGTGTAAAATCAAACAAAACAATAATAAAAATTTATCGTTCTTTTCATTGCCGAAAGACGAAAAAAAGTGTAAGGCCCATGTTTTCCACATGATTATAATTTATGAAGAAAAACGTATAAACATTTTGCCGCCCCCGCGGGCTGCCGCCCGGGGCGGGCCGCCCCCCCCGCCCCACCCACGCTACGCCACTGCATTAGATATACACTCAGCGGCACGGAATTTGGCCCAAACAAATACAAGTAGATATCAGCCCAGATAGCTGTTGTAAATTCTAATTTCATATGAAATATTGTCAGTCCTTTCGTAATTGTTAATTAAAATACAGAAAAATGTGTCTGTTTAACTTTTGTAACACTAGAAACAGATTCCGTTGTTGGAATACAAAGCAGTAAGTTAAGTTTAAATTCAGATAGAAATTGCCGAAGTACTAAGCACGTTCCAAAAAAAAATTATGATTATGATCGTTTTTTGTTTCTCTTTTTTTCACAATTTGATCTGAAAATTACCCTTACTGCAGCTCAAGTTGCTCAAGTAGTGTTGCTAAGACGTCAAGGGCGGAAGCAGCGGAAGATGGTTGAAACTTTAAGTGCTCCGCATACAAGTTAAAGATATGCATAGAAAATGTATGACCAGACTGGCCTTTACACAAGAAGACCAGAAAGTGGGGGTGTAAGGTGTTCGTCGGCGCACGACGGCCGATTTATCGTACGCGCAATAATGAAAAATCGGTTTCTCACTGCGTTAGAGATACGCCAGCTTTTGCAAACAGCAAGAGAAGTCAACGTCCGTAAGTGCATAATAAGAAGAAGGATGGAGGAACGGGATCTGCGTGCTCGAAGACCAACTCGAGGCCCGGAACTTCTCCCGCACTATCGCATAGCCAGACTTAGGTTTCCAAGAAAACATGCAAATTAGACGCATGACCAATGGAGTAAAATTTTATGGACCGATGAATGCACAGTCATCTTAAGAGCTCCAGACGGCCGTAAATGTGAATGGAGAAAGCGCGGAGAATGGTTTCTTCCCACCACTACCAAGCAAACAGTCGGTTTTCATGGTGGGTCTTCTTGGTTTGACGAAGCATAAGTTCAGAAGCCCGTACTGAATTATTGGTTGTCGAAAGTCGTCTGACAACAGTGCGGTATATTGAAGAGACCCTTCAAAATCATGTTTTACCCTGTCAGGGATTCATAGGAAGTGAAGAATTTCGTATAATGCAGGACAATGCTCGACCTCACGCAGCTCTTTGCGTAACCGATTTCTTGTTCGAGGTCGGTATTCAAAAATTTAACTGGCCTGCAAGAAACCCAGCCATGAATCCTGTAGAACATGTCTGAAACATGCTTAAAAGACAGGTCCAAGTAAGTCGTAACCCACCACGGACTCTTAGTGAACTGAAAACCGCGCTGGTAGCTGCCTGAGAGGATATCTCTCAGGTGGAGATAAAAAACATCATCCAGAGCATGCCAGATCGTATATAGGCAGTCATCAGATCAAGAAGAAGAAACACCCATGATTAAAATTCGATAACTTTCTGTTTTGTTAAAAATGTTGAATTTAAAAAGTTTATGGTGATTATTGCGGTAAAGGACTCTGTTTTCTAACTCAATGAAACTTAATGAAAATCCTCACAATTCTCTTGCTTGTTAGTCATTTTCTTTTGGAAAATGAGTAAATTAAACAATTTTAAAATAAAAATTCAGATTTTTCATTTAAATAATGGTTATAAGGCCCAAATGTGCTTGGGCCAGATTCCGTGCCGCTGAGTGTATTTATTTAGCTTCTAATTTTTTTACTCAGTAGGTACGTTTAAAATGTAAGCATGCAACATGCAGCAAGCATGGCTTCTGTCACGGCTCCGGCACTGCGGGGCTCCGGCGGCGGTCCCATGCGAGCTTATCATCGCAGATGGTTTTCACGCTCACCACCGCAGCTTCGGCTTGCTCAGCCGCGAAGGCGAGCCTTAAAACTACCTGCGCCTCAGCTCGCATGGGACCGCCTCGCCACTCCGCGCCTACGCGGTTTTGAATTGCACTCTAGGGGTAGGGCAGACAAGACTACGTGGAGTCGGTTTTGCAGCGATTCGTTTTCGTCACTAACTTCAATTTTTAATACAATGTTTTTTAATTGAAGGTTATAAATGGCAATATGCTAAAAACGAGGCTGAGTTAGTAAATTAGATGACAATGTATAAATAAGAAGGACAAGTCACAATAATTGATGACCTTTACTTGAAGCTTTCTATAGCATAGGTAGGTATTTAGTTGGCGTTGTAAAAAAGACGAATTAGTTTATTAGAGGCTATGTCATTTCCCCGTTGCTTAGTTATAAAATTAGAAGTTTAATCATGTGTCCAATAAATAATTTTGTGGCTAGACTTTTAATTTCCCTTTTAAAATTAGGCCCATAAAATCGAAGTTCTATCTCTAGAAAGCTGGCGATAGGTTCTCTAGGCTTTCCGTCCTTACGCGAAGTATTCTAACAGTATTATATTTTGCTATATTGCAGTAGGATCGGCGTGGACTCCGGCAATGAGAACAAGAAGCCAGAAGACGAAGTGAACGAGTACCTGATGAAGGCGATCGACGCGCGCTCCACCGACCGCCTGCGCGCCGAGCACTGCCGCCCCTGCACGCTCACCTTCCGCGACACCAAGCTCGAGCAGAAGGTATGTACATACAATCCTACGATCTATACAAGACGAGTGAACGAGTACCTGATGAAGTACGAGCAGAAAGTATGCACTCATGGAATCATACAATGTCCAATATTCGTACATCGTCCATTGCCAACCAAGCACCCATCTTTATCTTGAATCTGGTAGTAGTAGGTCATCTAACCTGGACGATTTGGTAAAAATTTTGTGTATGTATTGTAAAGCACACAAAATGTATTGGAAAGCTTTATAAAGGTTTTCATTATCAATCCACTGTTGTCCATATTATCGGCCATCTACAGCTCGAAGCTTCCAAATCGGCACTCTATCTAGAAAGGAACGAAATATACAGTCATTCATTAGAATACCTGTTACTCTATTGATACCTAAATACAGTCATGTATTTCATTAATTCCATTCGACTGAAATACATGAAACCTAGATCTCCACAAAGTGACGCCTCACCAGTTCAAATCGTCGAGCTTTGAAATGAGGCATGGAGGACAGGACAGTAGTGCAATTTGCAGTGTGAAACAAGTGGGGCGTGACGTCATCAAGCGATTGCCACTAGCTGTTTGTCCATCACCAATGTTTAGCTAGCAAGAGCTAATGAGCATTCCAATCAGAACCCGAGCGAGAACGCACTCTAGTTAATACAATTTAAGGGTGAGTCTACACTCTACACGGTGCAAGTAGTTCGCGCATGTTGAGGCACATGCGCAGGTTACATGCATTTCAAATGTGCGGGTCCAGCGACTCGCGTATGTACCAAAGCAAAATAGGTATTTTACCCGCGTGCTCTGTTTCGTGCGCCCGGGACACTTGAACGTGTTAACTTGCTCTAGGTACCTACATGCACCTTGCACCGTTACCGTCACAGCCTTTTTAATGTCCCACTGCTAGGCACAGGCCTCCTCTCACATGGAGAAGGATTGAGCGTTCATCACCTTGCTTGCTCAATGCGAGTTGGTGATTTCAGACTTAATAGTCCAGGTTTCCTCAAGATGTTTTCCTTCACCAACACACATGCACCTTGTAGACGCACCCTAAATTACTAAAAGGCAAAGTGGTTGCACAAACTGATCATGCTACCAGAATTTGTCGTAAATGGAAATAGTCGTTTTCGTTCCCATGAATTAGTAAAATGTCTCCGTCCATGTTAGGTTTCACGTTGAAATTACTTCGATGACTGTTACTAGGAGTTCAATAGCGATGATTATTCTTTGCTCCTTGACCAATAGTGTGTCAACCACTATTATTCAACTAACAATATACCTCCTCTTTTGTCGTACTGCCCAATACCTTTCGACCTACGTTTGCTCAGTACAAGACCAATAGTCATAGAAATGTATGTGGCCTCTCGAGTCTGTCGGCTAATCGAGTGCATCGGAATAATTGATGGGATGTCGACGAGTGGCTGGCGAGCTCGGCACATGCGGGGCACCGGGGGTTCACGAAGCTTCCGCTTGAGTATAGCACATAATAAATATTGGTACTAACGATACTCGTCTGAAAATTGATCTGATTCTGTCTGTTCACTTCAGTTAGTATATTGAATGTCTTTCTTAGTTGAGAATGGATAAAAATAATGTTATGAGCTATTTTCCACGTTATCGCCTGCGTCCCGTGGAAATGTGGAAACTACTTCCTGTACTTGGATAAAATATAGCCTATGTGAGTCGAGGATAGTACCTATAATTTCTCAACAGTTTTTACTTAAAATCGATTCCTGAATCCGTAGCCTTTAGTGTTCATCAAACGATTTTCCCTTGATAATATTAGTTTATGTGAGAAAATATTTCTATTACATTAGTCAATGTAGATTTTTAACAAAAACAAGTTTCCGTCCATCTCATTTATTATGCGTATCACGAGCAACACCCGAGAGGGGTGAAACAAATAGACGATCAAGTTAGTTGTTGATCTATCTGCCCCCACTTCGACGGACGGGGGGCTGCAGCCACCTGTGCCTACACTACAGTGCTGTCGGACTGCTGTCGAGCTGCACTTGACGGACGTGTTGGACAATACTAATACAAGTGTCTAAATAGGGGGGCTCTCGAAGTATGGTTAAATAGAATAGAGGCATGGACACTGGAAAGGATCCATTTCACTGGAGAATGCCGTCGGGGAAATTTTTTACTGGTCAAAATTAATTTAGCACTTTTTAATATTAATTTTTCATTTAGTGCTCGAAGTTTTCACAAAGAAAACTGGTAGGGCTATGAATGTATTTATTTCATACTTCTAAGGACATATCCCTACAATTTTTTTGGCTCAAATCTCTTTATGCCGGTGCGTTTTAGTTTAGTCTGAGTTCATCAGCTTCTTTAATAAAAAAGGGGAAATTAGGAACCTATCGATCAAGAGTAAATACATAGGTACAAGTATCTTATCTCATTCTTGCATAGAAACTTATTTTCTTTGACCATTAAAGAAAAAAATCTTTAATCATAAATACATAACACTATGCAGAACCCGTCAGTCACCCCGGATGCTTCTAGCATTCACAGCTGTGAGCTGAATAAAATTCCATTTGGGAGCGTCGCGCGATTTCCGCGGGAGAAGCGACGTGTCATATTATTTACATGCAGCCTTAGCAATGTAGCCGCATAACGGTTGACGTGATATTTAAGAAATATCATTGCTGTAAAAAGCCTGGAGTTCACGAAAGGGGTGCGGAGAGTTATTTAAATATGCGATAGAATTTCTAACAAAAAATGTTTGCACCAGTAACATTTCGAACAACCAATAGATAATAAAAATAAAATAACGGTGGTGGTAGTGTTTAAAACTTCTCTTCGCTCGCTTTACAGTAGCATATTCTTCGTCATACACAAAAACGAAGATGCTGTTTTAATTTGAAAAGCCACCAGTCCACATAGCACCTTCCTCAGTAAATGGTCTGGGTATCTTACACTGTGAAGAATGTTTCAAATAGGTCCAGTAGTCGTTGAGATTGGCGCATTCAGGCAAAAACGACTTGCGACTTTGCTTACCAGAGATAGGCATTTGGCATTAAATCCACAGATAAATAGAATATAAGGAACGGCCGGTGGTAATCTCACAGGGTGTTCGAAGTGTGCCTTCTGTTTCAATAAATGCTTGCAACTTAAGCTGACACCACCTACTCTTGAAACGTTTACTCGGCTACACGAGATTTATTTCTCGTTTGGAATAAATATTCTATGAAACTTACCACCTCATGACTTGCCAGGGGCGGACCCAGCAGACAAAATAGTTGTGGGGACATCAATCTGATGTGGCTGAAAATACGTTACAACCTTCTTATCGTCCCTCTGTTGGGCACAGGCCTCCTCTCACACGGAGAAGGATTGAGCATTAATCGCCAAGCTCGCTCAATGCGTGTTGGCGATTTCAGACTTTACAGTCCAGGTTTCCTTAAAAAGTTTTCCTTCACGTTTTTTTCATCAACCATAGGTGTCCAAGATATACTTAGAAAGTACATACAAAATTAGAAAAGTTGCATTGGTACTTGCCTGACCTGGAATCGAACCCACACCCTCATACTCGAGAGATTGGTTCTTTACCCACTAGGCCACCACGACTTCGTGGCTGAAAATACATTAATTAAATAAGGTTTACATCAGAGAGTATACATATAGGGGGAATAAATAGAATAGTAAAAGGTATTGTATTAGGAGAAAACGGAAGGGAGTGATAACATAATACACAGGGTTATATAAGGTAGCATACCTATAAGTAAAGTACATAGGGACAGTAGGTACGTTATTGCACGATTTAACTGTCGTTTTGATTTCTGACACTTACAACCCTTTCACATGGCAGTCCAGTTTTGTAGGACCGGCTTTTCACTTGATCCTGCAAAAATGGAGGCTACATTCTCACGTAGTTCAGTTTTGCAGGATCCATAGTAAACGGCTAGTCCCGCAAAATTGAACTGCCTTGTGAACATTGCTATAGAAATATGTGTGTCATTAAACGGGATCCCGCTTTTTACTGGACGAAGGATCCAGTTTCCGGTGACAAAACCGAACTGCATAAATCGACGGGATCAGCATTTTGCAGGATCCTGCATGCGGTTTGCTCGTGTGAACACTAGCATATAATATATTTTGCGATCAAACGGGATCCTGAAAAAACTGCACTGCCGTGTGAAAGGACTGTTACGCGAATATTAGACATTTAAATAAAACTACTTTTACGGATTTAATTGCGCTTATTTTAACATTGCTGGTTGTTGTTGTCCACAGTACACGGCGGAGCGCGATCGCATGATGAAGGTGTACTTCATCTGCACGCTGGCCATCTTCCTCGCCGGCACGGCGCTGCAACTCCTCGCCTACAACCTGTGAGTATACATACCTCAGAATAACTACTATATCGAGCGTGTCGTACCTAATCACTTTAAATTAAATACGTTAATATACTGGTTAATATAAAAATATTTATCAAACAAAGTAAATAGAATAAAAATGTGCGAGAATTAGAACACCATTTATGAGTCAGACATTACAAACAACGGAAATTCTCCCTTGAAAACTGACAGCTGTCAACTGGTCAAAACATTCGATACTCCTAACTTTATCTCTGCTTTACACATGATGTTGTAAATTATCATGTCATGTCTTATTTATTACCTATGTTTGCAATAAATAACTTTAACTTTAAATAACGAAAGATGCCATAAAGCAGGTAGGTCAGACGCCTTCTACTAGGTCAAATATGTACGGTGGGCGTAATCGAAACGATAAGTTGAGAGTGAACTAACGAGGAGTTCGGCTTCTTTGAGACATCTGTCAACGATTTTTGCTGTTACAAGAAATGGGGTTCAAAGAGGGGTTCAATCGGGCTCTCGGAGATTTTGCGTTATGACATCTCCCATCTTCATTATGTTCTTCGTGATTCATACACACTACACTCACACATACATATTACACTTACAAATACATACTACACTCACACATGAATGCACACGACCTCGTCAGCACCGTTAGGCAGCCCTTGACTACGATTTGTAACTCACATAAACAAACTTCATTTAAAAAATAACGAAGAGCCGGTTAACTCCTGGTACCTATATTTAGTCAGCGCGTAAAAAAAGTTAGTTTGCTGTATATTAGGTAAAGTATTAGAAATCAAAAATAAAATATCCATTCAGAAGACCACCATTTTCAATCAAAAGATAATATTAACATTTTTCACATTTCACATGAGCTTACCTATTTCAGTGTCACAACCAGACATTCCCAAGTGGTTCAAAGCAACTCATTTTTCTACTAGAAATACAGTATTGAAAGTGGTAAACGTTTTCACAACACGGCACCGCTTGTAGAGTGCAGTGTTCTGCACCGGTGGCCGATTGCTTCCACGCCATCACACGCATTATGCTTTAAAATTCAGTCAAACAACTCACTTCACTGGGACTTATAAGCTGGTTTCATCTATAAAATGGAGAACAAAATGACTAGCGGAGATGTCACAATGGAAAATCTACCAAAAAAGTGGCGTCGCTCAAAATTCGGGTGTTCAGAGGACGAGTCCTCAAACGCCTACTTTGGTAACCTCTTATTTAACGTAAAAACGAAAATCGTGGACAGATGTCTTAAGGAACCCGAACTTCTCGTTGGTTAACTCGTAGATGAGTGTTTTGGTCACGCCAGCCGCACGTATTTGGTCTAAAAGACGGCCCTGGCCTTATCGCATTTCCGCTCATTTTTCCTACCTCCGTAATCTATACCAACAACTATTGCATAACTTAGAGAACAGGAGAGGAGAAATGATGGGACACCTTATACGTCACGATGATTTTATCAAAAACATCGTGGAAGAAAAGCTTGAAGGAAAGAGGGGAAGGGGTCGGCCAAGGTATAGCTACATCAAGCAAATTAAAGAGAAGGTGAAGGTTGTGACGTATAAGAAAGTTCAGGAGTTGGCGCCACATAGGCGTAAATGGAAGGAGCTGCACCGACAAGAGCTGGGCTCTTAAATTGATGATGATGTGATCTATACCTATTCATTGTTTTCGTGTTTTCAGGTCGCCGCTGGGGATTGCTACCATCATCGTTGCTGGCATCATCATCTCTTCATTGACGTACCTGATCATCTGCCTGGACTTCGAGGTGAGTTAGTGCTTTGCAGTACTACAGTAACTGCCTCGTTGATCTTGTAAACGCATAGCGCGAATACTATGCGATGGATCTCGGGTTCGATTCCCGGTTCAGTCCGAAACCACTTCATTGGTTTTAGAAACATTCACAAAGCGGACCGGATTGTAGTGGTGGTGTCAGATTGCCGTCCCAATGGGCTTTGTGAATGATGGAATAGAGAGTGCACCTGTCTACGCAAATGCTTGTACACTGTTATCATGTGCAGCTAGCTGATCTCCTCAAAGACAATAGGCCGTAGTGCAATTATCTATTATAATAACCATAGTCTATAACTTGTGTGTTGTTTTTCAGCACGCGAGTGCCCGCCTACGTGAGATGTCCCGCGTCGTGCATAACAACCGCACGCTCTCGCAGCTGATGTCCTTCATCGTGGTCACCAGCTTCATCGTCCAGATCCAGGTCGTCATGGTCAGTGTTATGCCAATTATCTTTTACTTTTGAAGATACACCAACTTTTATTTAGCTTTTTTTTAGTTGGCTAATCTCCTTACATGAGAACAACCGCCGTAGCCGATAATCGGCTAGGAGGACATCATCATCATCATTTAGCGAAATAAACGAAGATCTACTGTGTTTTGAATTATAGTAAGAGTGGATGACCGAGCTAGGGGTCAGTTTTTCTTAAAACCTAACTGGATTTGCCGCTCTCAACCCCTACTAACCTTACAGATGACACAGGCAGATAGGATTCAGAATTGATTAAATATGCATATAGTGACTTAAAGATACGCAACACCTTGGTCAGTGTATATGTACCTGTTGATATATAAGCCAGTGCTGTGACCAGAATTTCGTTCGATTACAGGGGATATATGAGGCCAGCCTGCAGGTGGACACCAACGCCACGCTCAGCCGCCAGTCCGACTTCCAGCACTGCCCCTTCGATCAGAACGAGGTAACTACTACTACTATACTTGTCTTTATTTAAAGTCTACTATGGTGAAACGGGCACAGGGGTACATGGAGAATCAGAATCTAATGGTGGATCAACTTCAACTCCGACTTTTTTCTAACGGTCGTTACCCGGACCTCGAGCTCACATTCTAATCTGTCTCTCTGATAGACACCTAGCAAGAACCTGTCAGAGTTTTCTCAAATCCGATTGAACGAAAACGTATATATGTTACAGCCAAAGTAATAAGTCCGCATATTATACATATTATCTAGCTATTATTTATAATATCTACTCAATTTGGATAAAGTGATAATTGACACAGAATTAATCACATTAACTAGCACTTTTATATAATATCTCCATAGACTTAGTAATAAAATAAGTAGGTAAAGATTATTATTTCATGTTAACTAACTAAAGTGCCTGGTAGCTGACCTTAATATAATTCGAAAAAGGCTAGTTAGCACAGTGCACCCCATAATAGTAGCGAAAAGTCTCCTCTTTGAAGTGTGGCTCGGGCCACTGTACTGACGGCCCGGAGTGTGCCCTGCCCGGAAAGGGCACCGCCGTGTCCTCGTCGAGGCAGTCGGCAGCGGCGACCTCTCGCACCCGGCCCTGGTTCAAGCCAAGGTCCGGGGCGAGAGGTACTGGGATGCCATCGTCTCCTTCTGTGTGGTCGAAAGACGACTCCCAGCCACCGTAGACGTGAGCCTGTGCGATGAGTTCGGGTGCCTTATCGGCCTTCCGTCTCCTGGGAGACACGGAACAACCCTCTCCTGAACAACGCGCACCGCCGAGACGGGTGGTGCGCGTTGTTCAACGCGTGGGTTTAAGCCACTAACAGTCTGACCTCACGCTGCACGCTCACGCTCACGCTCTCTGAGTCCCTCACGCTGCTCTCCCACAGTGGGAGGAATCATTTGATGATTTATCATAAAAAGAGCCGATAATAACTTGAGCCGTTTCTAAGAATTAGTAAGTAGTCAGACGATTACCTATACCATATTTATTACTTTGGCTAACTTTGACCAGCTATTATGAATTAGATCCAGATAAAGTGATTAATCTATCACACTGTCTAGTCAATTTGGGTATTATGTACCTACAATGACCAGTCATTATGTATAATATATATTTAATCACTTTGGCTGTAACATATATATGTTTTCTTAAGACAGAAGTATTGTTCCTTTGAAACTTGAACGTGAAAGTTCATAGTAAACTGTTAATTTAAGAAAACTGAAGTTTGCTGTCTTGGGCCTAAGTCGGTCTCGACTACTATAATTTAAGAAAACTGAAGTTTGCTGTCTTGGGCCTAAGTCGGTCTCGACTACTATAATTTAAGAAAACTGAAGTTTGCTGTCTTGGGCCTAAGTCGGTCTCGACTACTATAATTTAAGAAAACTGAAGTTTGCTGTCTTGGGCTAAGTCGGTCTCGACTACTATAATTTAAGAAAACTGAAGTTTGCTGTCTTGGGCCTAAGTCGGTCTCGACTACTATAATACTAATACTATATTTTTTCTGGTTGTCAGCACTACTTGCAACTGACCCTTCTGGCAATGTTCCTGTGCGCCGTGCACCAGATCCTCATCACGATGGTGAAGCTAGTGCTGCTGGCGCTTACGTGTGCCGCCTACGTCGCCGTCACCGCGCACCAGCACATGCTGTTCAAGGACCAGTTCTCTGACTACCTGTGAGCTTACAATCATCTGCCTAGCTTTTTTCCTAACTTTGTTGGGGTCAGCTTCTAGCTTCAGATGCTGCTGTTGGAGTTGGTTTGAAGTTTTACCGAATACAGCTGAGAACTAGTGCTTGGCATGTTGCAACGGCCTATCTGGCTTCCACAACCCAGATACCCAAGCAATACGATAACCCCTTGGTAAGACTGGTTGTCGGTCTTTCTGGCTTGTGACTACCCGTAACGAACACCAAAGATATCTACATGTAGATAGATCTTTATGACAGCCGGGACCTACAAATTTATCTGCCTTCCCAACTTCATACGAATATACTTACTTAGGTACCTTTTTAAGAAATGTTCCTTTAAAAGGTTTTCCAAAAGACACTAAAGAATTTGTCTGGCACTAGCATCAATTTCGCAGTTTTAAGTTTTCCTTGCAAGCTTCTCAGCTATTAACGATGGCGAATTTATAAATAACTTAAGAACTCGGTGTTCCTTACCAGGCTTCGATGCGGGCTGGACTGGAACCAGCAGTGGACCAACGTGGTGATTGCCCTGGGCGCGACCGTGGCGCTGCTGCTGCACTCGCACCAGACCGAGAGCACCTACCGCCTGGACTTCATCTGGAAACTGCAAGCTAATGGTAACCCACTTAAAAGTTATGTTACCTCATCAATGATTTGAATAGTTCTTGCTAAACTTTATGGCAACTCGCATATTAGTTCTGTGAACACTTCCGCCAGCAGGTGATACTTAAAATAATTTCTATGCTGTGATTCGTGCAATATTCTGGTTCGCCATAATGTTTGGCGAAAACATTACCGGACCGAAAACTCATAAATTGTCTATACTGAACACAGAAAAATAATCACCACCACCTGTATGTATTATACCTCTATATTTTCTTTATTCAATTAGCAAAACATAAACTATGGAATTGAAATAGCAAACTTTATGAAATGCCTTGAGCAAAAAAATTGCTGATCTATCCATACTCCTGTGGTTTATACTTACGGCCATCGATAGGAATTTGACATTAGCCCCATACAAGTAACTATCCTATCTATGATGGAATATTGAGAACGACCGATAGCCTAGAGGTACCAGTGCCAGTTCTCAAATGTTAATTTGTTGTGCAGATGAGAAGGAGGAGATGGAACACCTGGAGGCGTACAATCGCAAGCTGCTGGCGAACATCCTGCCCGAGCACGTGGCGCAGCACTTCCTCTGCAGCGACAAGAACATCGATGTGAGTAACAGCCCTTTCACACGGCAGTCCAGTTTTGCGGGACCGGCATTTTACTGGATCCTGAAAAAACGGACGCTGTGTTCACACGTAGTTCAGTTATGCAGGAAGGCTGGTCCCGCAAAACTGGACTGCCGTGTGAAATGGCCGTATCCTGTTTTTTTACCATTCGTACGCTAGTGATCAGGCGAAATGGACGTAAATACTTTGCTAGTCTATTGGTATTATCAGCGAAATGAAGATTCTGGGTTCATCCTATCATGACACAACGCTTGACTTTGGGTATTTTTGTAAATCACTTTCCTGCAAAAAACAGTGTCCAGCAAAAAACCGCACACAGGAAGCCGTGTGAACACTGCTATAGAAATATTTGTGTCATTAAACGGGATCCCGCTTTTTACTGTACGAACGATCCAGTTTCAAGTGACAATACAGAATTGCACAAATCGACGGGAACCGCATTTTGCAGGATCCTGCTGAATCCTGCATGCGGTTTGCTCGTCTGAACACTAGCATATATCTTTTGCGATCAAACGGGATCCTGCAAAAAACTGGACTGCCGTGTGAAAGGGCCGTAACATGAACTGTCACTTTTATAAAGCTTAATACATCTTTAAATCGCCACTGAGATGATTTGATTGATAATGATTATTTAAATGGAATAAAACCTGCAATTAAGAGTCCAGTAAAGAACTGTTTTTCTGAATTAAAATTAACGTATATTTTCAGGAGCTGTACCACGAGCAGTGCGAGTCTGTCTGCGTGATGTTCGCTTCGATCCCGAACTTCTCCGAGTTCTATGTCGAGCTGGAGGGCAACAACGAGGGTGTAGAGTGCCTGCGACTCCTCAACGAGATCATTGCTGACTTCGACGAGATCCTGGCCGAGGACCAGTTCAAGTACATCGAGAAGATCAAGAGCACTGGTGCTACGTATATGGCTGCCTCGGGTATGTATTGCTGTTTTTTTGTCTTTGTCTGTTTTGGGTCTTAGGCCTTCACTGATTAGTAATAAAGTGACAGTTAGTTATCTGATAGTAAACTCTATCTACTATATAAAGGCTGCTTATAATTTCTGCCAGATGTTGCTATTCGAGACCTATGAAACCAAAAGTTTTAGTTCATCCGTCAGATAAGTTATAGGCTATCAGATACTATCAGTAACCGGTGAAACAGGGCATTAGTCTCTAAAAAAGAACTTGAAAAAGTAAATTCGTTGGTCTGATTTCTGTGAACGAAAGTGCCTGCTGGTACTAAAGTATTGTCCCCAACATTTCCAGGTCTGACAGCTGCTACCCGTGACCTCCGCGGCTTCCGTCACGTGACTGCGATGGCGGACTACGCACTGCGCCTGCGCGAGCAGCTGCAGTATGTCAACGAGCACTCGTTCAACAGCTTCCGCATCCGTATCGGTAAGACCTCCCTTGGAATGCTGCAACGCGTTGTCCAATATCGCAATATGAAGAGTGGAAAGTCAAAGTCATTTTACATGGCCAATTTTCAAGGGAAATCCAAATTGTGTAAGTGAATGATAAAATGTTGCTTTTGGGCGACGCGCTGCATTCGAAATACAGAGGTAAGACATGACGCGATTTCTCCCAAATGCGAATTCTAATTTACAAGGCGATTTTGCACCTGCGATTTGTGCGAAACTACCTATATGTAGACTTGAAAATAAGTGAGGAACGGGTAATATGTGTCTCCTCAGGCATCAACATTGGGCCGGTGGTGGCTGGCGTGATCGGTGCTCGCAAGCCGCAGTACGACATTTGGGGCAATGCTGTGAACGTGGCCTCGCGCATGGACTCCACTGGACTACTCGACCACATCCAGGTGCGCTCTAATGCCACAAGTTGCGTCATAATTGCCTGCTCCTGCAAATGACATTGATCTAAATTCGCGCAATGTTTAATGTACTCTCATCTCTCTGCGACTGGTGGTACCACAGTTTTGTTTGCGAGCAATGGCGAGGGTTGGAGTACCAAGACGTGTAGGGCGATTGTGGTTGACTTTGCGTGTGCTCAGGTGACGGAGGAGGTGTACGAGATCCTGTCGACGCGAGGCTACAAGCTGCGCTGCCGTGGCATGATTGACGTCAAGGGAAAGGGCAACATGGTCACGTACTTCCTGGAAGGTGTCGGCGAGACCACCCTGCCCGGCGCCAAGGACATCTATAACGTAAGCATCGAGATACTTATACATAGTTTCACACACACTTAACTTTTGTACTTCAAGTACGAAATAGTAAACAACGCTAATGGGTGGGAACCTTAATCACAACTAGGGCTCATAAAATTCTCAAGATACAAGAAGAGTTCCGGTTGGATTGTGGACTTACGTCATCAACACAAATGTTTCAGAACCCGCAGCCATCGACGTCTGGCACCTGCCACGAGCATGGCAGCAACCAGGAGACCTCGTGCCGGCCGGAGCACCGCCCGCTGGAGACTCTCTCGGAGGGCCACACTGACGAGGACGGCGGGCCCTCCCCACGTGCCTCCATCCCACGGGGTAAGCACATCATCTCTTGGAAACTTCCCCTAGCTAGTCAGAACAGATACCGTAGCATATTATCATATTACGTCACAATTGCAGGAAATCTATTGCGTTACGTTAGTCAGACGTAACAGAAGGTTACGAGTGGTTCTGAACAATGCCGATAAGGACTAGAACATGGTCAGCTAAAAGTAAACGTTTTCATATTCTAGTTAAAGGTATTTTGCTGATTTAAAAGTTAAATTCGTACGAGTAGAATAGGTATAACAGAGATTGTATTGTGTAGGGCATGTGAGTATCGCTCGGGGGTAATGTTGTATGTAACTGTGCAGACACGGGCTCGGCGAGCCCCAAGCTGCCGAACGGCGGGTCGTCGTCGCGCGAGAGCCTAGCGCCGGCGGTGCGCGCGCGCGTGCTGCGCCGCCTCGAGCGTCCGCTGTCGCTGGCCGACCAGACCGGCCTGCCCACGCTGGCGTCACTGCTCAACTCCAAGGCGTACTCGGCGCACTTCGACACCAGCTTCCACGTGTGCGAGACCGGCAAGATGTCCTCGTTGGGCGACGTGAAGCGCGGCGTGGCCGAGTCCCGCAGCAGCGGCGAGATCGAGGCGCTCCTAGAGGGCGCCGGCCCCCGCCGTGCCGCCAGCCTCGCCGACTTCCTGTTCCGCCGCAAGCACGCCAAGCTCGGCCCCGCCACCGTCAACGTCATCGAGAACCCGATGACTGCCATGTACGAGTACGCAGACGCGGCGGCGCCGGCGCAAGAGGACCCCTTGCCCGGCTAAGCTGTATGCCCCCGGATCTGACGCCTCGGACTGACGCCCCTGACTGACGCCACTCGGCGCCGAGCCGCGGCCGTGGCGCCGTGTCGGCACGCGACGACGTGTACTCACATGCAGCATTTTTGTACGTTTTATATTTATCGACTGCGCGTGAGTACCGCCCCCGGGTGCCATCTGTACATATGTAGACACAGTTCTGCGGTCGCTCCTCGACAAAGAGTCGGTCTCATTGTCATGATAATGGTACTTGAGCAACCTTCGCCGCTGCTCCTCTGGCTGGTTTCGAAGAAGTAGCTTTGGTTCGAGTCAGTCGGTGTGTGGTTAAATTAAATTTTATAAAGAAAATCAATTTCGAATACATTTTATTGGTGGCATGAGACCATCATAGTATTTTAATTAAACTGCACATTGGATTTAACAGTTAATATTTGAATTGTGCAAGAGCTGGCAGCCTAGGAGCTACCTGGAGCCTCAACAACCATTGTCAAGTCAGTGCCCACTGTGACAGACGTGTTCCTGGAATATTACCCCACCATTAAGACTGAACGTCGCCGGGAGGTGCGGCGCCCCCGCCCCGTGCCTCCCGCCGCTTCACCGCACTTACCGCTGAGGAGCGCCCTCGCGCTCACTCTATCTCGACACCACCTGACAGAGTCTGTCGGACACAGTCTGACATCCCCGGACATACACACAGCACGCCGGGAACCCGCGACCGGAGCCCGGCCGAACTTGCACTTGGATGACGTAATGGATACCTACTGTGGTTGGAATGAGGCGTACCGGACGCGGTTCCCAAGGTTGTGACCTCGCTCACCGCTCTGCTGCGTCAGAGCCAACTAATCCTAAGTGTATAGTTAAGGATTGCGGTTGTGTACATAGTAGCTAGGAGAGTTGGGGCATACTTCACGAGTTTGTCACCAACTCACGGTTTTATCGTTGTTCTCATTAATACATACAATCTGGTTTCGTAGTCGACTTACTTAATGCAATCTTCAGAGAGACTGTCATGTTTTATGAGTCATATTAAGGTGCTGTACCCAGGACAGAGCGCTCGGCAGCAACACGATATATATATTGAACATTAGGCACACTCCTGAGTTCGCCGGCACCCACACTCACCACTAGCGTAGGTTTAATCAAGTGACGAGCTTATAGTAACTCCTAGAGTAAGACTTGATAGTAGTGTGTGAGTCCGCCGCGGTGCGACGTCTTGGACTCTAAGCTTTAATTCACTGCGCTCCTTTCGGCGGACGGATCGACGGACGAACGCGTCGCTCGCTCGGGCGACTGTACATACATATTTCAATCAAAGATTTGGTGCTTTTGGAGGTTAAGACTTAAAGTTTGTAACCTAGAGGGGTGTAACCTTTAAAATTGTCTTTTGTAAGCATGGTGTAATTAAGGCTCTCAAGTTCCAAGGCATAGTCTTGGCCACCCCAGCCGTACCGACTATTAATCTCAATGATTTAAGAACTGATTAAATGTATGGCATGTGTTTTAGTTTTTAATATGTTTTTAATATTGATATTAAGTCCTGGATACAGGACTCTGGTATTTAGCTGCGATGCTGAAGTTTAGTAGCGAAAGGTTTCTTTAGGGCCTGCCCCACCCCGCAGCGCCCGCGCTCGCCGTGCAAACCTGCGGCAGACGCGGGCGCGGCGAGCTTTCCTTACGGGTAATGTTCGTATTACAACCAAAAATAGTAGCCAAATATATTAACGTATACGATTACTGTTTTTATCATATTAAAGTAATATTAATAGAACAAATTGAGGCACAAGTTTATGGTAGTTATTGGCGGTGGCGCGGCACTCCGGCACAGCGAAGGCTTGGTCGAGTTGCACAGTTGGTACTGGGGCGCTCGGTAAAGGTTGCGTCTGGAGAGTGGAGTCGGGCCGGCGCCGGCTGGTCGCGTCAGTTGCTGCGCTGGTACTCGGATGGTCGGTAAAGGTTGCGTTTCGTGCGAGCCGGCCCGGCTGCGTGGGTCTGTCAGTTGCACACCGCTGGAGATTTGGACCGCGTCGGTAAAGGTTGCGTGTTGCGTGCTGCGAGCTGAGTGCGGAGTGCGAGCGGCAGCCGGGGTGCCGCGTTACCAGCTCACGTCGATGTGTAGTTCCTCCGCTCTAAGCTGAGCCCTCCCCGCTCTAGTGTTACCGTGTCTCCCCCCCCTCCCCCCCCCAATGCATAAACTCTCACCGACCAAGCTCCGGGTCCAAGCTTAAAAACTACAATGTTTTCCTACCTAACTTTTAATATATAAATTCGTATTTTAGTTTAATATTATAAGTTTCGGCACCTGTAAGTGATAAGCGGTTCCGCTAGGAGCACTGGGGCTCTCACTAGCTTTGTAACGCCGATGATGTAGTGTAGGCGCATGAACACACACACACACACACACACACACACACACATAGATACTGGGCCCGTATGCACTAGTGTGAGTCCCTGGCGGAGTCATGTCATCGAGCACTCGTTGATTTGACCTTGATTTACTGTGATGAAACGAAATTATTTAAAAAATAAGACAACGTTTTCAAATGAATTCTAGCAACGATGTTTTTTGAGAGCCCATTTTGTTAATTACCACTGTTGTACTATAGTTATTATAATAAGTGTATCTTAAGTACGTATATATTTACACTCTTACACATTTGGCTATTTACAAATTGAGATCCTTCATATTTTGGGCTAACTATCCGGACCCTATTTCTCTTCGTATGTTTAATTCGTAGGACAAATTTAAGGTATTTTTCGATGTCGTATACCTATTTAGTATTAATACAATTAATTAACAATTAGAAGTTTGTGCCAAGCGCGACCGACGTGTCACTTGTTACTATTACACTAGCACTTGCCTCCACGCCCGCCCGGACAAGCAGCCTTGCATTATCGTTCAATATTAAGTTTAAGGCCTCTGCCTCGAATTTTGCGGGCAGCGGGGCGGCAGCGGCGGCGGCGCGGGAGCGGCAGGATCTTACGCGTATAATCAAATGGACCGGCCCTCGAATACAGCGGCGCGGGAGCGGGCAACGAGCGGTGAGCTCCAGTCAAAACGGTGACCGCCCGCGCCGCCGCCGCTGCCGCCCCGCTGCCCGCAAAATTCGAGGCAGAGGCCTAAATGAATCGGTGAGTTGGTGAACTTAATATAAGTTTTAGTTTTAATATATTTTAAATGTAGAAAACCCTAATAAATGACCAAATGAGTGATGTTTAGTTTGTTTAGTACAGTAATTAATTAACTAATTAGTATGAGTTGTTCCGTTCAGGCCGGTGGACGCGATGCCGCTGCGCTTGTCGTCAATTGAATTGAATTAAATTGGTCTAGTCGTGTTCAAAGAGGAAGATATTCTATTCTAAATTAAGGAAACTTGAGGTCGAAGCACACATATCAGCTCTGAAAAGGATCGTCATTGCATCAACTCGAGCCGTTCAATATCACTTGTATGGAACTCCCTTCTGTATAGGAGCATAGGAATCGTAACTTAAACTTGTCACCGCTGAACAGTAGTTCATAGTTTCCGAGTTTACATATGTGCTAGGACCTATATACAGCTGCGTCTGTATCAATATAATCAGGCAACAAATAAGATTGCTCTGGAGCTAGGCATCGTCGCGTCTTCCTCGCCTACCACAGCTTATGTAACCGCCTTTTAGAACACCTGGTATATAAGTCTCCCGCGTACGTTGTCAATGTAATACTCAATGCAAGTGGACCCCTCCACCCCCCGAGCCAACCCCCGCTGAGTCCCGCGAACACCGCTTGCACACCATCTTTGATACATGTCACTCAATTAGCAGAGGTCACTTCGCAAAACTCCATCTTAAGGGTACGTCTGCACGGTGCAAGTAGCTTGCGCATGTTGAGGCCGATGCGTAAGCTACATGCATTTTAAAAATGTGCGGGTCCAGCGACCCGGCGTGTACCAACGCAAAATACCCACCCGCGTGCTCTTGTCACTTGCACATGTTAACTTGCTCCAGCTACATGCGCCGTGTAGACGCACCTTTAATGTGATATTGGTATCACTGCGCTCAGAGTCCACCTAAGCAGAGCAGGGCTGGGAAGTTCTTAAACCACCAATAGAATTTCGTTATTCATACATCTTTTCTACGCCCAATAATTTAAATCCCTGAGCGTAGAAGTTCTAATGTCTCTTTAAAAACTACTGCTCTCCGCTTTGCTGAAGTCGTGACCTGATGGTTTCAAACCTCGGGAAAGTTGAGAGAATTGTAATGTCTGATATGTAGGTCCTGTTGATTGAGCGATGTGTGCCAGGAGAGCCTTAGCGCACTGCATCGCGTTCTTGGAATCTATACCTCATTGCTATCCGCAATGACCATCTTTGGATATGCTCTTCTCAGATCTAGTTTAGTGTGAAGGTAGGAAAGCGGGTGAGCCTTACTTGTACGTGTAAATGTACATGCATATTGTCTTCGTATGAGTAACCGCAGGTGCACTCCCTATTGGTCGTTTGACAGGGTGTGTCGTTCACAATCACATTAAATCCTATCGCATTTACTTTATGATATTCTATGGCGAATTGTAAAAAAAAATAACCTAATCCATTCAGTGGTGTAACCACAGGAGTCATTTTTCGTTTTTATAATTTACAACATCATGTGTAAAGCAGAGATAAAGTTAGTAGTATCGAATGTTTTGATCAGTTGACAGCTGTCAGTTTTCAAGGGAGAATTTCAGTTGTTTGTAATGACTGACTTTTATATGGTGTTCTAATTTTCGCATATTTTTGTTCTACTTACTTTGTTTGAAAAATGCATTTTTTTTATTTTTACGTATTTTTCTTTTTTCTTTGTCTTAATCGACATATATTAACCAGTATATTAACGCATTTCATTTAATGTGATTCTGAACGAAACCCGGTATAAGGTTACACACAAGTATGCCTCACCCGCTTTCAGGAGATAAAACACCTATATCCACGTCGAATTTGTGACGTACCTACCCTTAAAAGCTGAACTCGAGCACAGCATGAGATATTCAACATCAAACAAACATGCTGCATCCATTGTATAGATTCCAAGTGTGATAAGTGCTAAGTGATTTAAAGTTTTAATCAGTCTGTTTCACTATCTGAGGAAATATTTTCCGAAGCAGTGCGTCAAAGCTCTAATACTAGTTTAAGCTTGTCATTGTACAATCTACGACATAGATCATAATATAAATAATATAAAATAAAAATAATCGTAATGTTATTTGGATACTTCTCGAATAAGTTTCTATGCGTGTTGATGCTTGCTGGCGGTAGTTAGTATATCGGGAGCTGATTACCATTCTGGAACTGAAACTGAACATTTTTGGTAAATGCGGGAACATTTGGGTCACGGCAGCTGTAGGTTTAACAAAATCGAATGTAGCTCAAAAAACAGCTAACAAATTATGCACTAGTGTAGTCTCACTTGCATACTGGGACCTGTTTCAACAGTCACGTGACCTAACTTTCTTGTTAGGAAATTCCGTTGGGGAATTGTTGGGAAGTTCTTGGTGGTTTTCCGTTCTTGGAGAGTTTAACCAACTGGATAAACCATAACCGTGCCTTCCTTTCTGGCAAAGGCGCGAGAGGACCGCTCATACTCGTATGTGTAGGTACTCTGTAGTCAAATGCTTGTTTTACAATTTTGTCGTGTGCGTGAGTTGTTTTCGAGATCGAAAGATATGAATGAGCGATCATCATTTTTAAGGTCAGCCAGACTTTTTCGCACATAGATTGGTGGTAAAGTGGCTCCTGTTGGTTATATGCTCTGAGATGGTTAAGGATGATTATCGATGGCAGCTCAGTTTACGACTACGCACGTTACGTCACACGCTACATGTGTTCTTCTCTTTAGACTACTGTTTAAACATATTGGCGTCGTGTCTATTAGTAGCATACGATATAATAGATAATTGATTAAAACATTAAAACCTACTCGTGAAGACTTCTTTAATTTGTTTAAGTTAAGCAGCAGGCCTAATCTCAGCCGTTCTTCACAGTATACAACTACCACGGGATGCGTATGTTAACCCATTTGTACAAAAATTACGAAAACTTTCTTCTGAAAAATATGTGATCGTTAGATATCGGATTACATGCAAATGCATAAAAGTGCGTCATTGCATATTTTGGTATTATGGTCATCAACCGTGTAAAACAGAAACAAAATTATTATTATTTTGAACTAAAAACATAAAAATTAAATCTACAATTTTTTTTTATAAAAATGTAAAAGACGTTAATAATATTACGACGTTTAAAATAATGATAACCAAGTATTATGACAGTATTATTTGTATGCTTATTTTGCCACTTTTTAGTGCATATAATCTGATGTCAATTATTTTCAATTATTCAATTATTTTTGTGTCCAAAAATGTGAATGTTGAAATACATAAATTAACATGATATTAGGTACCTGTAAGCATACGTATATAGTATTGTATCCAGTATTTACCAAACACAGGTGGCCCTTCAAAGCTTCAATACCGAATTAACTTATATACCCGTTGGTAACACTGTTGTATATTGTGACCGCCTCTTAGTGTACTTACTTACGTAATAGATTTAACTTATTCTTTATACTATTCAGTGGTTATATTCTACTTTAATTGCCCAATGTCTGGTGTTTGGCGTGCCATGAACATCTCAATGTATGTAGATAGGTTATGATAATGTCTGATGATAAATAATCGTGGCAAAGTATACTGTATGTATGTATTTATAATAAGAAGTGTAAAGCCCCCATTGCAGTTCGCAATTAAAGTAAGAGTAACTACATTCTGTAATTAATTATAATTTACAACGGCACTAAATCTGGAAGTTTAGCGGCTGAGTGATTTAGCAGTAGAACATGTAAAGTTGCGTTTTGAAAGCTAGCTGCCAATTGCAACTGCTGACCGTACTTGCAGCGACTGTATGACTGCCCGTGCTGCTGCCGCTTTGACCCAAAACGGTTTCATGTAAATGCGTGCAAACAGTGCAGCTGCGGTCGAATTTATGCAATCACGGCATGTGCGGTCGGCAGTTGAAGTCGGCAGCATTCGAAACTTACCATTAGAACGTAAGGCCCAGACTCCACCAAAGAAACTACAGTTTTTTGAACAACCAATAGAATTTGTGCTATCCATGAGAACTGAAATTATATTGGTTGTTCAAAAACTCTGCTCCGCCCTGCTCGTCTTTTCTTTCATGAAGTCTGGGCCTAATACCAGCTTATCAGAGCCGTTTCGAACAACTATATGATAATAAGCAATATACGCCTAGCTTCAGGGATGTCCCCTATTATTATCACTCAGTCTGTTGAGTTCCCGCAGTGGCCGTGACTGCAGAGTTTGCAAACTGCGACCGACAAACACCTAGGATGTCACCTAGCGCCAGACACGTGCTCCCCACTCGCATATATGAAATCAGAAATGCGAGTGCGAGAAACTATGATGGTAAAGTGTGAGAGATATGATCACCAATGCGATTTTTCATATGTGGGTCTGGCGTTGAGCTTCCATTGTACTTTGACCAAAGGTCCTCTAATACTGCAGTACTTGCTCGTTAACCTATGATAAATCAGGGCGCGATGCTACTAATTTTACCTAAGCGACATACGATTCACATCCGACTGAGAATCAATCACGACTCAATTTCGATTGAAGTGTATGTGGCATTCCGCTATTTTTTCTTTTAAATAAACGTTTTTTCAATTCAATAATGAATCATATTGTCTGCAAATTATTTACGATTGCAATGTGATTATAGAGCAAACTACTGTATAAACTAAATGGCAGACTAATCGCAAACCAATCGAATGTCATTGGAATACGATTGGTCTTATATTAGTAGCAGAATGCCCGCTAAGGTTAAAACTGTATTGCGATTCAATTACTATTAACTTAGCAGAATCGGGCCCCTGATATGAACTTTTGCCCTGGTATTGGCAAAATTCTCGATGTAGCGAACCCTGAAGTCACGATCATTGCCCAGTTGTTTTAATTAACTATTTGTAATTAAAGTTACCTTTAACATTTCAATTTTATGAATAGTTGTACATTTATCACGGTTTCCTTACGTTATAATCTGATATTTGTAATAAATGGTGTTATGTGTAACGAGTATGTGTTGTTTTATTTGTGTTTATCTTTATTAGGTAGGTACTTTGTTCCTGAGGCCTGATATGGCTAATACAAGTCAGGGTATGCGTGTTTTATTCACTAAAACCCGATGCTTGATTATTTTTTGTAGTGGATGATGCAATATCGTTAGAAAAGTCTCTAATAATGTATTTGTCGAGAACAGCTAGACATAGATGGCATACTTTCTTCTAGATTCTTTTCCACATCGTTTAGTCAAATACAATCATTATTTCCTTACATTAATTCCCAGAAAGTTGTCAATACGGTAAATCTCTCTAATATTATTGCATTTTTATTTGAATGATTTGACTACCCAATCCTTATTTCTTTTGGTGAACGCTTTTGAGCATGCCAGCGCCATCTAGCGGGAGAGCGTATCACCAAAATAGCAACGCGAAGGTCTCTATAGAAACGCAACCCCAGCGCCAGGTCTTTATTCAATTACTAGCTAATTTCCCGCGGTTTCAAGCGCCTCCCGTGGGGACTACTTAACGTACCTACCGAGATAAAATATAGCCTATATTACTCGAGAAAAATAACTTTCCAACAATGTTTTTTTTTTTAATCAGGCCAGTGAGTCGCGTAAGGGACCTACAAACAATCAATTTGTTTCCTATTATGTCAGTGAAATAGCTAATGCCCGCGACGTCGTCCGCGTGAGCGTTAAAGTTTCAAATATACTGAGCTAGCATTTAGCATTCGTGTAGGTATTCTCACAACACTTACGCATTTTTGAACTTATTAAATCACAAACAATCGAATTCAAAAACACTGAAAGGGCCAAAGTAAATTCTTGTCATAGCTCTGGAAGTGTGCCTGCAGGTCTCTTGACTGTGTTACTTTGACACCGACTTCTAGAGCCATATTTTATTCGATGCTCGAGTGTTTGGGTCCAAAACTACATTTTTAATACCCGCTATAGCAGTCGTCGTAACCCATAATGGCGGAAGGTCTTAATCGTACTTAAGTACTAAAATAGCTGCTATCAACTGATAAGCGGTTCCTGAGAACTTCAAAAGATGATCATGGACTATGCAAAATTAAAAAGGATATTAATATTACCTCGCAAGTTTAATGAAGGGTCTGCATTTGGGCTGAGTCTCTTACTCCAGGTGTGGTCTTTTTCATCAATGTGTGCATGGCACACTCAATAATAGTTAAATATAGTTTGATCTTCTTTTACAAAAAGATCACCACCAATAGCATTGACCCCAATTTGAATCGCTCTGGTTCCTTGTTTGGGTTTGGAAATAAATGCAGGATAATATCTGCCCCTGTAAAGTAAAAAAAACTATTGTCAGTTACTATAGGTAATATGACTCCTAATCACAAAACACTTGCACTAAACACTAATCAAAGTGATACAGGCCTTCGAGCGATGTTATTTTGTTCCTCATCCTCTATTCATATACCCTAATAACGAGCTGTGAGTCAAGCGGTAAACAAAGAAAACAATGTTTCTCAAACTTTCAAAGATTGCAGGTATAACCCGACCGATGACAAAACATCACATCTTAATGCGTTCCATGTTGGAGAATTAAGTCTTTTATAGGTCCTTTTACATGTTAACGATTCAATGCATAATTAATTAAAATTAAGAAAATAATTTATAGCATTTATGATATTTGATTTCAAATAAGTCTGAAAGGATTACAAAAGTTACAAATACAAATATTCTTTATTGTGGTACATAGGTAAACAGTGAGTTGTTACATGGATTTTAAATTGTACACAGCTATGACCCGCCATAATGGCATACAATAATTTTAAGGTAAAGATTAATTTACATAATATCAAGGCTGCAATTAAAATTATAAATATAAATTATAAACTAGAAACATAAACATAAATTATAAACTCAATCAATATTAAATAACATCATTAAAATAATCTCTTAGAGTATAGTAACATTTGTCTATTAACAATTTAAATAATATCTTTTTATAATTATGCAACTCTAAATCTCTAATTGTTTTTGGCAATTTATTATAAATGTCGGGTATTAAATAAAAAAACACTTTTGTGGAAAAGAGCAGTTTTGTGGGGTTCACGTGTCATTTTGTCTTTACGTCTGGCTCTATTACTAAATTTAAAATAGTGAATATTTAATTTAGCGAAGATGGCACATTCGTAGATAAACATACAAGGAAGTGGTAGTATTTTCAATTTCTTAAAATGTGGAACACAGGAGTCAGTTGAATCTATATTTACTTTTGATCGGATGCACCGCTTTTGCGCTTTAAAAGCCAGGTCTTTGTTGGTTGAATTACCCCAGAAAATAAGCCCGTATCTTAAAATGGAAGAAACATAACCATGAAAGTTCTACAGACATTATTCTAAAATTGATTTCTAATGTTGTCAGTGTATTACTCCCGTAGTAATATTGTTAAAAAATATGTTCACTACTTCAATTGTGACATATAAAGAACTCTTTTTATAGTTTGTCTCACAGCTTGTTGAATAGAGCATAGTGTATTCTTGATGAAAGAATATGAAATACATTTTGTTTAAGAAGGCAACACTAAGATAACGCACTGACCAAAACTTTTTTAAGTTCTATAATATACATTTTCTATAACTCATAAAATTAGTGCAAGAGTAAATCACATCCACATAATCGAGGTGATATTACTTAGTTTAAAAAACCCACATATATAATAGATTGTAGCTTGAATGTTTGTTTATTTATATGTTTTTTGTTTGTTTCTTGTTGACGCGTAAAACGGCTGGACGAAACTTTGCACACACAAGGCCTTATTAATAAACACGAAGCATAGTTACTCCAAGTTCAAACCTGTCAAAATATATGGCTATTCCTTCGTTATTCCAGGTGTAAGTTTACTCCGTGTTTATTTCTTAATTAAATAAATATCTAAGGTAACTTGGATTAACGGTGAGTGGGTCGTCTTAGGGGAACACGTAGGCTACTTTTTATTCGAGTGTGGGAACTGGTTCACTCAAACAAATAAGTGGTTATTCATAATTTCAAATGTACCTACTTACGGGTTTTGCTGCAGGCACAACCACAACATCTTTTCATAGGCATCGTCGACAAAATCGAATTCACAGTACCTACAAAACAAAGTTCAAGTTTTCAGCCACAAGTCAGACGATGATAACGGGAATATCGGAGTCCAAGTAATAGCTAGGTCAGTCGAAAAGAGAAAAAACGCAATATACGCATCCATTTCACTTCAGAAGAAAATAAACGGACGGACGGACTGAGATTTCAAAATCAAAACGCAACGTTTCGTTTCAGAACGAATGACTGAAACTGATACGTATAATAAAAATATTTTTTTTCAATTCAATTTAAGACAATCATTATTAGATATTAGTTAGTATAAGTAAATAAAATACAAAATGATTTCCTTTTCTTAGCTATTTTAGCTAGTTTTATATATCAGTGTCTGCGTGAAATGAAAAATAAACAGACAACGATGTTGTGTTGTTACCACAACAACAAAAAAACAGTGCTACCAATAAATATAAAAAAAATAATTAAATAACGCCATCAACTTTTTAAAGATTCTCTGAGGTTGTTTAAAGTTGAAGTTATGCACAAAACAACTAAGGCCGCGGCCCCATGTCCACGGCGCGGTGCCGGACGCCGTGTGACGTTGCGACGCCGCCGCCGTATCACGGCACGACGTCGTGCCGCAGCACTGTGCCTCCAACGGTGCGCCATCCATTACCCATTCGTGCGAGCGCATCAACAGCAAAATATCGAGTATCGACTGAATGGGTAATGGATGGCGCACCGTTGGCGGTGACGGCGCCGCGCCGTCCATGATGGGGACGCGGCCTAATACTGAAGTTATGAGACCAATGATATGTTATTATTGCCAATTAACAAAAAGGTTTTAATAAAAAAAATATTCTATTGAACTTATCTATTTATACAATTTAGGGCTGATTTTTCAATCATCAGTTAACCTCTATCTGAGGAATAAATATGGCGGTTTGACATATTTTCCATACAAAAGCTGTCAAACGTTAAAAATATTCCTCAGATAAAAGTTATCTGGCGATTGAAAAATCAGCCCTTAAAAAATAATTATTATTACAAAAAGGTCAGATAAGGTTGCCAGATTGAGAATTTAAAAAGAAAAAAATTATTAGAATTCATAATTTAAATCATCTCCTTGTAATTATTAAAATGTTGTCGTATTTTTTTATTAAAAAGTAGGTAAAAGTAAAGTAAAGTAAAATAATTAATTTTTAATATACTTACAGAGACATCTATGGTCAGTGGGTTGTCTTAGATCTATACTTGGATAAAATGAGCATTAGGCAGGTATGTTTGAAAACTTTATTATACCTACTACTACCCTCAAAATAATTACCAAATACATATTCTCAAAACTTATTCTCGTCACGGCCATTTTTTCTGTGGGCTTAGTAGCGAATTGTTATCAATCTGAAAAGTGATCAGTGATCAATCAATGTCTTCTACTTCCAATAAAGGAAAGGCTTTGCGGCCTGGTGAAAAAAAAGATAAACCAAGTAGGTAAGTTGAAAGTAGTGTTATTAATGGAAATAGGGAACATACAATGCGATGATTACATGCCTTTGTCCAGGAATGAACGCCATAAAACGCGCGATATATTATCAGAATCTCAAGGCACAGGTGATTGAGCTGGTCACGGCAAATCCAGGGGGAGTGTTGATGCTTGACCTACTACAGCTCTATAGGTGAGTGCTTTGCTATACAGACCTTGATGTTAAGAAGGATTCTGACTAACAGCCAAGATGACGACCAAGGATCCATAGTTCATTAATGTTTTATTTTAAAGGGAGCGTTTCAAACGCGACATAAATTTCCTTGTCTGTGGGCACACGAGCCTGTTAAGTCTGCTCTCCATCTTGGACGAGCACGTGGTCCTCACTTTACTTGAGGACGGCTCGTGGTTCGTACATCTGCGCGGCGCCGAGCCCGAGTTCCCTCCCGTGTCGGCCCCCAGCCCTCACCCCGTGCGCGCCAGCACCCCAGTCACAGCCGAGGACGCGCTGCCCTACATCGCCTATGTAAGAATAAGAATGCATATTCTTTATTTATTGCTTTCCATAATGTTTGACAGGTATGAGTTATTTATATAACTATGACAAATTATGGGCCTTGTTACTACTTACCTGTTACAGTACCCTAATAGGATATTATGTACCACTAACTATAACGTAATAATGTAAGAATATTGTTTGCATTTCCTTTATTAATTACTGAGCAGCTATTGACGGCTAGCACATCATCACACTTCATTGAATATAAATACTTACACATAATAAATATAAATAGAGGTAATTTGCATAAACTAGGTAGTCCTGTATTTCAGACGATTAGTGTCACACAGGTAGGTAGGTACATTATATGTAAAACTAGCCGTTTTCCCGCGGTTTCACCCGCGTCCCTTGGGAGCTACTGCCCGCACCGGGATAAAATATAGCCTATGTTACTCGCAGATAATATAGCTTTCTAATGGTGAAAAAATATTTAAAATCGGTCCAGTAGTTTTTTTTGAGTTTAACAATTACAACCAACCAAACAAACAAACAAAGTTTTCCTCTTTATAATATTAGTATAGATACTCATAAATCTTAAAAATACAAATAGGAACGATTGTAAAGTGTGAAACATATTTGATAATGGATTCTTATACTTATTATTAAGAATTTAAAAGGATATTTAAGTACTTTAACACAATTAGTAATTTATCTGTATCTTCATAGGCCATAGTTTGTAGAACCTGTTTGAGAGTCATTTTACATTTATGATAGTTCATTAATACTGTAGATGTTTGCCATCTTATTATGTCTGTTATATAACAGCGACCCAAGAAATACGTAAAATGATACGAAAGTATGCTTCAATACCATGTTTTGTGTGCAAACTCTGTTTTACCGTCTTTTATTCAAGTGTTCCATGTATAAAACAACATTTAGTCCTTTACCGCCTACGCGAAATACATAAATGTATTAGGATACGGCCACATCTGTCCGCATTGCCACTGCAAACCATTGCCGCGACTTGGTCGCCTCTCGCGCGCAGCTTGCAAACTGCGCTCGCGAGTTGCGCAACTCGCGGCACATTCGCCAGATGTGAACGCACCCGTACATATACACTCGTAAGTACATGTATATATAGCTGAGAGCTCACTGTATATGGAAGTGGGTGTGATGTGTGCAGGACAAGGATGTGTTCCCCGAGGACTGCATGCAGCTGATGGAGGTCATCCCGGAGTCGTCACTGCGGGATATACATCCCGGCGACATGCTAGAGACCAGTGTGGGCGAGGTGTACTCACCCTCGCACTTCTGGATTAGGCGCCTCGGCGAGGAGTACGACATCGCCTTGGAGAACATCATGGATAAGATGACGTCAGTACCTACATGATATTACAAACTAACACCACCTTATCAAAAAACCTGGTCTTAAAAAAGTACCAGCTTTGTTACTGGGCCCCAAAGAAGTTATTGTCAAAACCTAGCTCTAAAGCCTATAGTATTCAACCGACTTCCAAAAAGAAGGAGGTTCTCAATTCGGATGTTCTTTCTAAAATTCTTTCTTCGTATGAAAAGAGTACACTCGTATTTGGGTCCAGCTTTATGTACAATCATGGTCAACTAATTAAAGACACCCCCCGACTCGAAGTGAAACAAATAGTTATGCTACTGACATGAGCTTAACCCTTAATTTGGCAAGCATAATCTTTATAAAATTTTATTAAAAAAATACTGTAGTCTAATTATTTGAGGTATAAGGAAATAGAGAAAAATATTATAAAAATGTTTTTTTCAGTAATTGCGCTGAAATAATATGTATCTTATTTTACACATTGCCAAATACGGAGGAATGTATAGTTTTTCGATAATGTATCCAAAAGGATACATTACCAAATCGGGGTTATAAAATTAAATAGTTAATTGGTAAGAATTTTTTTTTTTTTACATGAAAATCGTAAAAACAGTTCCGTTGTTTAGTTAGACATAATCTCACATTACATTTTATACGAATCCAGTGAAGGTGTTGAGGAACTACTATAAGAATCATGTTGTATTCCATAAACTGGCAAAGTTGTGTTATCTTCCTCATTGTCTGTTGTGTTACTGTCGTCCGATCGTGCATTTCCTGCAGGAATCAACGCTAGAATGCGCTTTGATCTTGCTCGTTATAATACTTACGAACAAAAAAATTGCACATGCAACCAAACCAAACCCAAGCAAACTGAACACTGAACTGTTTATATGAAATTATGTCAAAAATTATGCAAAAAAAAATCGAAATAAAAATTATTTTTATCCCACGGAACCTTACATGCTGTAGGGTCTCACATGCGTGTAGTTAATATTTTTTTATGTAAACATTACGAGAAATTAAACGTGCGATAATAGGTTAACTTTTGGCAATGTGTCTTTAAAGATACAATGTTGTATAGTCGACATTTGAGCAAAGTATCTTTAAAGATACATTGAGGTTTGACAACGTGTCATGGTTCGATAAATACATTTCTATGCCATAATTTCAGCTAAATCGTTAATATATTACGTTACACACATAAAATAGTAAGAACCTGACATCATCACATATAAAAAATAATAAAAATCAATAAAACTTACAACTTTGTTGCTCTTCGTGTCCGTCATTTTTTCAGGTTGACGTAAATAGGGATGTCCAGTTGTTGAAAATGAAATAGACTTACTTTTCCTAGTGATGTCATGAGTCAAACTTTATAATTAAATCGATCGATTCAAAAAAATACAATTATTTAATGTTACAGATTTTTTAAAAGTTGTTGTATCTTTAAAGATACATTTTCAAATTAAGGGTTAAGCACGGTATAAAATGTAATGTAATTATTATTAAAACAAACATGACATTGTGATCTTTTAAATTAAGGACAAAAAATATTTACTTTCTTTTATACTTTAGATATAACGCTATATGGGAACTGAACACTAACTTTTATAGCGGATACTTGGCTAGTCAGCTAATTAAAGACAGTAAAAGCCGAGTTAAGCAAAAAAAACGAAAGATAGAAACATTCACCATATTTTTTTTTAAGTGAGTTAAATTCTTATGAGAACTCAAATTAGGTAATAAATTAGGTTTTCTTCAATAAAATTATTCATTTTAGTCCAATCAATATGACAAAAACTAAACTTGCGGTGAGTATAATATTTTAGGCTTTTTTTATAAAGTTTTGTCATGCAGATTCATTTATACCACTTGAAGTATAATAAGGACATGGTAATAAATTTACTATTACACACGCTTTGTTAATTACACTTAAAAAAAAAACAAGGTTATTGTAGAAAGGTAACTTCAATAATATTAATAATTTGTATTTCTTCCTTTGAGCAAATGTAGTGTCTTTAATTAGATGACAGGCCTCGTTAAGTATGGATCATACCGCCCGAGATTCGGATAAAGCGAAAAAAAAACTAGTCGCGGGGTTATTATTGAATATAGTCATTAGTTTTAATATTTCACAATGCCCTCTTAAATATTTAATAGAATAGAAAGTTTCAATGCCAATCTGAAAAAAGAAATACAGATGAAAAGTCCTGGTAAGTTAAGATTCCAACAGTGTCTTTAATTAGTTGATCATGACTGTATAACACTTAACGCTGAAAACTGTACGTTGTCCCATATTATATAGGAATTATGGTTATTAAGAAAAAAAATAATTTACAGGCGCTACTACGACGTCGAGGGCAGCTCACGCTTACTGGAGCGCGGCGCCACGCGCGTGGGGCACTACTGCAGCGCCCCGTACGAGCGTCGCTGGCACCGCGCGGTCATCGTCCAGCTCGGTGACAGCGACACTGTTAAGGTAACCACCACGCCAATCTGTGTGCGATCAGTCATTATTTTGCTGTTGCTGCAGAGTAATGTCGCTCTCTTTATGTTCGTTGCATAAATAGAATAGTTTGAGCTTGAGTATGACGCAGGTGCGGTACGTGGACTACGGCACGGTGGAGTCGCTGCAGCGGTGCGAGCTGCGGCCGCTGCGGCGCGAGTGGGCGCTGCTGCCGGCGCAGGCGCAGCGGGCGCGGCTGGCTGGCGTGCGTCCCTTCGCCGATGCTACCCGCTGGCCGTTCGCTTCCTCCGCGCACTTCCAGAAACTCGTGTGCGACATGCGCCTCGTCGCTAACGTGGTCTCAGTCAACGTAGAGGTATCCACTGCTCGACTAATCGAGAAAAAACTACCTACTTACAAATATAATATTATTCTTCGTGTAACTCCTCAGTGGTGTCCTCGACTTACTTAAAATAACATACTTCATAGTAACCTTAAATCAATACATAGTATAAAACAAAGTCGCTTTCGCTGTATGTCCGTATGTATGCTTAGATCTTTAAAACTACGCAACGGATTTTGATGCGGTTTTTTTTAATAGATAGAGTGATTCTTAAGGAAGGTTTGTATGTATAATACATGTAAGTACCACGGGCGAAGCCGGGGCGGGCAGCTAGTAAATGATAAAAGGCATCTTATTGTAGCATGTAGTATTATTATTGTGATGTTTCCGAGTTGGTGGATGAGTTTGTCGCTCAGGCCTTGTCGTGTCGCAGGAAGAGGTGATCGAGACGCTGCTGATCGACACGTCGACGCCGGTGGACCGCTGCATCAGCGATGCACTCGTCAAAGCCGGCCACGCTGACAAGCGGCGCAACTGCGTTTTGGGGGTGAGTGACGACTCTGACTTACACTTTAACAAGCATAAATTATGTAGCTTCACTTGTAACTGTGTATGTAAGAAAATCTTGGAACCTTAATTTGACCCACTTCCGGGTCTTCAATTAGGATGTAATTTTGCACACGCTCTGAGTTCTGATGACAATACATGACTAGCTAAAAAACGTCATTACAAATCCAATATGGCGGCGTCCCCAAAATGGCGGACTGGCTATTTAAAAGCCACCCCCAGGATATGTGTATCAAATGAAAGGTTTTGCTTTAATACGAAAAAAAGTATAAAATAAAAATAATAGCTTAAAAAATTAAAAAACACGCTTTAAAAAAATAAATTCTGAGACTTAGTTTGATGAAAGCGTGGCATTTTGTCCGAAAAGAGTAAAGAAAACATAAGCGTTCCACGCTTTTTTCATCACACTAAGTGTCAGAATTATTTTGAATTTTTTAACCGACTTCAAAAAGGAGGTTCTCAATTCGACCGTTTTTTTTTTGTATGTTGTTACGCGATTACTCCGCCATTTATTAATCGATTTTGATGGTTCTTTTTTTGTTGGATAGTATATATTTCCGAGGTGCTCCCATTGTCATCAGGTCAGGATCTGATGATGGAAACCCTGAGAAATCGATTGCAACTTACGAAAGTTGTTGGCATACATAGGGTAAAAACTTGACACTCAGGTAGCACTATTTAAATGTGAGAGAAGGTCGAGGAAACTCGACCACTGAACATGTAAACTACGTCGTGTTTGTGTTTATATTATTCGTATTGACCAGACCTTTGCAACAGTGAAGGTTTGGAGCTGACCTGATGATGGAGACCATAGAAGGTCGAGGGACCTCGACAACTGAATAGGTATGTAAACTACCTAATGTTTCGTTTGGGTTTATATTACTCGTATTGACCAGACCTTTGCACTTATGCCGATAGTGACAACTATGCTTATCACTGAAAAGCCAACAACAAAAAACTTTTACAAAAAAATAAAACCAACTTCAGAAGACACAAAAAAGCCAAAAAATAAAACAATTTTAGTTGCATCAACCTAGAAGTCGGTGGCGAAATAAACTTAGGTACATCCATTAGACACCGAATTCTAGGCCGATGCTACTAAAAATTTTTTTTGTTGTTTTTTTTTGTGTTTTTTGAAGTCGGTTTTATTTTTAAGCGTGTTTTTTAGTTTTTTTTTTTTTATTGCTATTCGAAGACAGATTTCGTACACATTCAGTCGTTTACGTAGTGATGAGCTGAGGTTTCTGTGTTTTACAGTCGGAGCCCTACCTCTACCCGACGTTCGAGGCGCTCGAGAGCGGCGCCACGCTCAGCCTGCAGGAGATTATGTTTAACCTGAGCAACGGTATCCCTCTCGAGAAACTCCCAGCCTACGAGGAGCACGTCATTACGCCCATCAAGCGCGCCACGACCACCAGTGACGAAGCACCCGACCTGACCAGAGACTCTGCGTCAAAGCCATCCACGTCGAGTCACCTATTACGGGCTGTGCTCGACGCGGCTCCGAGCACGTCTCCATCCCTCGAGGGAGAGCTCCGGCCGCAGTCGCCTGGTCAGTTGTTGCTGGCAGCGCTCCAGGTGGGTGCGAGCACGCCGTCATCCCTCGAGGGAGAGCTCCGGCCGCACTCGCTGGCACCGCTCGGGGAGAGGCCATGCTCCTCGGCGTCGGTCGCGTCGGATGTAGCAGCACTGACTCTGGCGGAGCGCGACACCTATAACTCGCTGCTCCGAGAGAACCCTGTAGCCGCGCACTGGTACAAGGCTGGCGCGCTGGGCCGCTCCATGCACCCCGATTAAGGAACCAAACCACCGTTAACGTCACTGCTCACCGATCCCCTCGAAATACATATACAGAGTTGCTACCTAAATGCTACCTAATTTCTACCTAAATTCTGTATATATTTCGAGGGGATCGGTGAGGAGTGACAGCCATCATGACGTTAACCTTGTTTTAGTTGGTTCTACACTTTATTTATTTTTTTCCAAATGTCGTGAGAAAAAAATAGAGTATAAAAACAGCTAAGTATACGCGGGTTTAAAATCATTTGAGACCTGTTTTTTTTCCCAGTCCTGTACCAGGACTGCTTCGGTAACTCAGTATTTGCCTCGAAATAAAAAGTTGTGTATAATCCCTACTAATTTTATAAATGCGAAAGTAACTCTGTCTGTCTGTTACGCTTTCACGTCTAAGCCACTGAACTGATTTCAATAAAATTTGGTACAGAGATAGAGTTGACCTTGAGAAAGAACATAGGATAGTTTTTATCCCGGAACCGAACTCTACGCGGGCGAAGCCGCGGGCGGAAGCTAGTGTAATTATAAATCAAGAAGGTTTATGTTTATTTTTCTATTTATTTTGAAGATTTTTTTTTACCCTACGACCAAGAGGGTTTGTGTTTCTTTTTGTTTTGTTTATTTTGTAAAATATGAAATAAATAACTAAAACATAACTAAATTCTTTTATTTCTAAATCAACATTGGTCATATATGGACAACAAATCAAAATGCATTGGAATATTCCTAGACCTGGCAAAGGCTTTCGATACTGTCTCTATTCCAATCCTAATTAAAAAGCTCCAGGACTTAGGAATTAGGGACAATAATTAGAAATTTTCGTAAGTTATCTATCATCAAGAACATAGAGGGTTAAAATAGGAACATTTATAAGCAATGATACAAAAGTGACATACGGAGTACCACAGGAGAGTATCCTTGGGCCCACATTATTTCTCATTTATATTAATCAGCTATGTGACATGAACCTTCCTAAAACCAAAATAGAAACTTACGCGGACGACACAGCAGCTATTTTTCATGGAAAAAACTGGGATGAAGCCGTTACAATAACAGAAAATGGTCTCAAAGAAATACTCCACTGGCTTAACAGTAACACAAATAAACTTACTATTAATCTCACCAAAACCAAATACCTAACCTTTTCGATAGCAAGACCAGGACTCCCAGCCAGAGATACATTCACAATTAAAGCACATACCTCTAGAGACAATGAATCCAACATTATGTACTTGCACCTCACTAGATAGAGTCTCGGAAATCAAATACTTACCTCGGAGTTTGGTTAGACGAAAATCAGGGGCCCGATTCTCCTAAGTTAATAATGTCAAAATCGAATAGAAATCGAGTCGCAATATGATCGCAATAGCCGTTTTAACCATATCGGGCATTCTGCTACTAATAAAAGACCAATCGTATTCGATTGACATTTGATTGGTGTGCGATTGGTCTGCTATTTTGGTGATTTTGGTCTATACGGTAGTTTGCTCTACAATCATATTGCAATCGTAAATCATTTGCAGTCAAAATGATTCATTATTGAATGACAGAAAAGGATAAAAACGTTTATTTCAAAGAAAAAATAGCGGAATGCCACATACGCTTCAATCGTAATCGAGTCGGGATTGGATCGCAGTCGAACGTGAATCGAATGGCGCTTAAGTAAAATTAGGAGAATCGGGCCCCAGAACTGGCACAAACACATCGAGCTGTTATCCAACAGAGCTAGAAAAATTATGCCAATATTAAAAAAGTTAAGACATATTAAAGATCCAAGTATATTAAAAATGATTTATTATCCACTATGTCAGTCAATTATGACGTATTGTCTATCAGTATGGGGAGGCTCCCCCAAAACATCAACTATCAAACGTGAACGAGCACAGAGAGGTGCACTCAAAGTACTCACATCAAGACCTAGGTTGTATCCCACCGCTTATCTATACAAAAAGTTTAAAGTGCTCACAATTCGCCAATTATATATACTACGTAAGCGCAACAGTTTGTTTGTATTTGGGACTTGTTGCTCAACGGCACGGCGACGTTGTTGAGATTAGCTGTGCAAAAAGATGCGAATGAGTTTGTAATTAGCTGGGATTGACTGGTTGAGAATGCCTCGCGGCGTTAAATCCACCAAGGTACCATTTTTATACATAAAGTATAAAAAATGTATTAAAGAGTGTGCTAAGTATGAATGTGGAAGGATGGAGAGGCAGAGGTAGACCGAGGAAAAGATGGATTGATTGCCTGAAAGAGGACATGAAACAGAAGGGAGTAGATGTAAGTGTGACGTCTGACACAGAGGAATGGAAGAAAAAGACATGTTGCCCTGACCCCAAATGACTTAGGAACAGGGCAGAAAGATCATGATGATGAAGAAGATTTTAGAACATTCGGGTTGCGTATTTGAATTATATGGTAGGGTCGATATAACTACAATTATAGGTCATACCCGGGGATGCAGGGTGTGACCGATGCGTTCGAAGAGTGGGGTGTAGGATGCAGGAAGGGAAGGTGGGAGGTGGACCACCCCTCCCATCCTTCATGCACTAATCGATTTATTAGCTGGCCGGTTCCGCCTCTCACCCCTTTCCTCCCCCGTGCCTTATTGATGAGTCTATGTTTAGAGTACCTACCTGCCTGTGTCTAGGTATAGAGGTATAATAGGGTTTTACTGTCATTTACTTGTTACATTTTAAGTTGTTCTTTGCCGACCGTAAAGCAGAAGCCTGCCTGACCAACTCGTAATGAATCTTGTTTTTCTTTATTGGTCGTAGGCCTTTTATGTACCAGGGCCGCGGTAACTCTTTCGAACAATCCCGCAGCCCCGGCAGACCTTGGCCCTGCTGGGTCCCGCTGAGGTTACTGAATCACTACATCTCTTTGAAGAGCGCGTGGAACAACGCGCGCCGCCGACACGGGTCTGTTGTCTCAAAATAGACATGAGCGATGAGCCACCCGAACTCACAGCCCACAGACCCACGCCTACGGTGGCCGGGAGTCGTCTCGCGACACCCGGCGCCCGTGATGTCTACCTGGTCCAGCGCGGCGGCCGGGATGAGAGGTGCGAACTCTCTGACGTTCCGCCGCCTCCTTCTTGAGCATGACTGCTTCGCAGAAGGAGGCGATGGCATCCCATTCCCTCTCGCCCCGGACCATGGCCTCAACCAGGGCCGGACGCGAGAGGTTCACCGTGTCCTCGGGGCTGTCCGTACAGTGGTGACACCCGGGCGCCTCCTCACGACCGATTCGATGCAGGTACCTCCCGAAACAACCGTGTCCGGTGAGGACCTGCGTCATGCGGTACGTGAGGGCGCCGTGACTCCTCCCGAGCCACTCCTCAAAGAGGGGACTTACCGCCACTATGGTGGCGTGCCCTGTCAAACCTAATCCTTGAAGAATTTTATTATTAATTAGTATCTGCAGTTTCGGGGATTCGAACTTTTGTACGCGAGAACCTCTACCGAGGTCCGGGACTAATACTTGGGGTCCTATCAGTCTCAAGACGTTTCAACACCATCGTCAGGAGAAGCATCGAGGTCAAGCAGGAGCTTCGTATCATTTAGTTTGATGATGTTCTTCATAGCTAGGCGCGGCTTAGGTTTGACTTTATTCAGGAAGGGAGATTAGGTGACATACATGCAGTAGTGTGGTACTGCCTAATGAGCCAAGGCGTTTATGTAATTGTCATCAGGAGTCAACGTGGACCCCTCACCACTATAATGGGAGACAACACAAAAGTCTTTGAGGGTTTAGTTTCCCTAGCCGGTTAGATGAGAAAACATGAGAACAGGACCATTGTTCCGGCCGGCAAGAGGTCCTGCGTCTGATGTCTTCTTGCCTTATCGACTAGGAGCAAAAATTTTATCTGTACGACTGGTTGAAGCCGGCACACGTTACTCCAATGCATGTACTTTTCACCTTTTGGGTGGTAAGGGTTAGTCGTGGGTTAGAGAATAGTTGTCAATGTTTCATATGCTGATACCATCTTGGTTTCACATTTGTGTGTCCGTTCAGCAACACGTGGGCGTTCAAATGCTCATTTTGTGGAAGTAACATCGACAACGAACGGAGGATAGGCCTTACATCGGAAAGTTGAATTCTAAGAAAGGGGATAAGATGTAGGTAATTTTATTTTGTAGGATATAGTGATTAAGCTAATTATGGAATATTTAATTTCGTCGATGTCAGATTATTGTAATGTAGAATTTCCGATTATATGCATCGTAGACGAAAACGCAGTTTTATTTAAATAAAATAAAACCCCTGATTATTAACTACACACATCATATCCGTACTAATAACAGTAAAGAGAATTTTTAAGTTAGTAATGTCAAAATCGAATAGAAATTGAATAGCAATAGCAGTTTTAACCATATCGGGCATTCTGCTACTAATATAAGACCAATCGTATTCCAACGACATTCGATTGGTCTGCTATTTTGGCGATTTTGGTCTATACGGTATTTTGCACTACAATCATATTGCAATCGTAAATCATTTGCAGACAAAATTATTCATTATTGAATGACAGATAAGTATAAAAACGTTTATTTCAAAGAAAAAATAGCGGAATGCCACATACGCTTCAATCGTAATTGAGTCGTGATTGGATCGCAGTCGAATGTGAATCGTATATCGCTTAAGTAAAATTAGGAAAATCGGGCCCCTGATGTTTTGCATAATAAGCGAACTATGTTTCTGCTTAACCGTCATTTTTATTTAGCTAAGGCCGAATCTTTGAATAAATGAACTTTGAATTTGAAAACAAATAAACTAGCCGAGCTGTGTCCACGTCCCAGAGGATTGTCATACTTTTCTGACGGTAGGCACCAGAACTCAGCCTTCCTGCGAAGCTTTGCATCAATTCAAGAAACACCTTTGACGTCACAGTTTTAAAAATTACGTCTTAAGTTTTTCACATTAGAAAATAATTTTACTCATTTCGTTTTTTTTTTGCGTTCATCATCATCCTCCTGCCCTTATCCCAATTCTATTTGGGGTCGGCGCAGCATGTTTTTTCCATCCATACTCTGCGTTAAGAACTCAATTATGTTTTGCAAACCAGCGTGTAAAGCCCCCAGTACATATTGGCCTGTGTTGGGCCAAGCTTTACAATGCACAAATGTAGGCCACGATCAAATGGTGTTTACACATTGGCGCATGGCTCATTGCTGCCTGGCAAACCACTTGCGATGGACGTCGAGGTAATTACGGCTGCGGCTGTTTATTTGTATACTACACTACTATATTTATATTATACTGCACTACTACATTTATATTATACTACACTACTATATTTACTACTTTATTTATTGTTATACGCAACACAAAAGTGCACTATCCTCAGCGGCCGGTGACGAACTAAACATTGGCCGAATGTGTAAACACCACACGCCAAGCTGGGCCACGATTCCTTTGATGTGTGCCCAAAAAACCGACAACTCGCCGAATGCGCGCCAACCTTGACAAATGTCCGCCAACCTGCACCAATACCCCGTGTACACATTGGTGATGGCGTGTATTGGCCGCACTTGGGCCAACGTGTACTGTGGCCTTAACTCAGAGTGCACCGTTCACGTCATATTGCTTTTGTTATTTCATTCGATTTTTGCACAAGATTGGTCTTCAAAATAAGCGCCAAATATATCGATATATATGTACTACGTATATATGTAAATTATTGCCAGTTAAAACATAAATGGGTAAATTGTCTATGAAAAAAATTCAGTACCTACCTATAAAATGAAAAACGAATGGGAGGTTTTTTTTAAAAAAAAAGTTCAAACGAAAATGATAGATGGCGTTGTGCCTACTACGTAAATGGGCCTTTTCCAGACGTACCAAGATCAGCGTCATCTAAGCATCAGCAAGGAAAATATGAATGATTTTCTGCTGCATAGTTTCGTTCCATACATATCTTATATCTAGATTTAGAAAGTAAATATGATATTATTTTTTACTTTTTACGTGACCACACTCCTCGCTTACATCACGAGAGTCATTTTTTATATTATTTATTGCACTGATTTTACCAAAATGGAATACCAACTCAAAATTTGTATATCCTCTTCAATCTCTCATAGAGTCTGTTTTTTTATAATTCTAAGCTCGATGGTTTTTTAATGTCGTAGACGTAGACTAAATTGACACTTGCAAAATGTCAAACTTACAAATAATGTTGCCAGCTCTTTGTGCAGTATTGTACTTACGATACCGGTTTGTTTAATCGTAACTTTTTATCTGACGAATTTAATATTCATTCAAAGTTTTATATTTAAAATTCACGTACGTACACACTGCTGTACGAGGTGCTACAAACTGCCAGGGATATCTGACCACGCAAAGCCATGCGTAATCATCAAGGATAAGACCATTATTTCAGGATGACTTATTGTAAAAAACGATACTTGATTTTAATAACGCTAAGTTTCGGTTGTACTACATTACTATTTAAGAATTTGCAATAAACCATCGAGCTTAGATATATGTCAATGCAATAAACTGACAACACTCGTAATGTCAGTTTAGTCTACAAGATTAAAAAACAGACTATACAAATAAAAACTATCCAAATATAGTTATCAGCACGGATATTGAGCCCTGACCTTCACCTGCGCAGAAGCAATTTATTGGTTTATTGCCTTATGTGTACAGTGCGCAAAGCGATCCCCACTCTTCCGCCGAGAGCTCAATATCTGTGCCGATAACTATACCTCATATAAAATTAATCGTGACATGAGACTTAAAATGCTAGTATCCAAACCGGCGTCAATTTAAAAGGGAATGTATTGACCGCGCCGCGACGGAGCTGGCGGCTGGGCTGTGTGAGAGAGCGAGTTCGCTTCGCGCATGGCAAATAGATTCAGTCAGTCGGAGGTTCGAGATCACAGCAGCCAGCCTCCCACCTTTCATTGTTCGGGTCGGAATTATTTGCAATAGTCAGTCCGCTTCAAAATCTCGTCGCGTTTGTTACGCTCCGACAGCGAAATCTTATCAGATCCACTTTGTTAAATTTAGTGATCCATAAAACGCGAAAAGTTTAAGATGGAACGACAAAAGGATATAAATGATATTTTTGATGAAGAAATCAGCCTTGTTTATCACAATATGCTGCCGAAGCAGTTCGCAGCTGATCCCAGAACCTTGAGGTAAGAATTGCTGTTTTTGATTAAAATCAATTAGTCATGTTCGCTTAAAGATTTTTGCATGTATGGAAGGTGATGAATGTGCACTCGTCAAGGTTTGTTACCTTATTCGTGCTAGCAGAGATGTGAGAGAGGCCGCGGTGCGCTGTAGCGACGCTCCGTGACATCATAGCGCATAGAGATGCTCTACTGGTACATGTATGGCTTGGCACCGCAAATTATTTTCATCACTGGGTAACTACTACGAAATCATGAACCTCCCCGCCCGCTGAGACACCCCTCTCAATTACTCATCAATTTATTGGAAAACTGCATCCAATTGACCTACTAGCCTCTTTTTATTTTCTATTACAAAAATAGAGGTCTGCAAGTCGAAAGTCAAACTTGGCTTTGTCTATCTGCCTAAGTATGGCAGTCTATAGCACTTAGATGGGTGACACTATTAGGAGTTCACCGCTTAGCCTTTTCCCAATTGTGTTGGGGTCGGTTTCCAGTCTCACCGGATGCAGCTGAGTACCAGTGTTTTACAAGGAGTGTATGCATATCTGACCTCTTCAACCTAGTTACCTGGGTGGGTATCCCAATACCCCTTGGTGAGACTGGTTGTCAGACTTTCTGGCTACCCTTAACATCCGCCACAGATATTTAATTGACAGCCGGGACCACCCATCCATAGACCCACCGCACCAATTGTCCTCACCAACCCATCCATGCAGCTTTGACTTATCCACAAGCTTAAGATTTTGAATAGTTGGGAAAAGGCACGGGAGATGAGTTACTTTAGTTACTCTTCAGGCTAATGTATCTGTTCCATCAAAGTATGGTGTTCCTCAAATAATGGTACACTGCTTTTAAGACCTAAAATGAAGACGGCAAGATGACAAGTCTTATCAATTGGAAATTAAGTGACGTGTTCCTATTGGACTTAGGGCTGACTTCCAATTGCTTGGTAACTTATATCTGAAAAATATGTTTGAAGTTTTGACAGATTGTATGTAGAAAATATGTTAAACTGCTATATTTATTCCTTATATAGAAATTAACTGATGATTGATAATGGCCCTTCACTACATAGTATAAAACAAAGTTGCTTTTTCTGTCCCTATGTCCCTTTGTATGCTTAAATTTTAAAACTACGCAACCGATTTTCATGCGTTTTTTTTAATAGATAGAGTGATTAAAGAGGAAGGTTTATATGTATAATAACATACATTAAATAGTAGGGAAATACTGTTAACCCTTGCGAAGCCGGAGCGGGTCGCTAGTAAACACTAATACACTGTCAATTTACTTTAGTTTTTGCATACAATTTGCTAGAATGTAATGATAATGTTTAACTCCAAGTTGTGATTAAATCTGCAGGACAGTATATTTGTTTTAAACTTTTTGGGGTCACTATTAAGGGTTTGCAATGCATTTTGTATCTTTTCTTCTATCATCTCCATCATAACACACTAAGTCGGTACAAGAACATCTCTTTGGTAAACATCACGGGTAATCAGAAGCCTGTAAACATGACAACCAATATAACCAAAAGCTATTGTGTTCCTGCAGTAACTGTGTAGTTGAGGTCAGATAGGTACTCGCTCTAAGTTAAACACTGGTACTCAGCTGCATCCGGTTACACTGGAAGCCGACCCCAACATAGTTAGGAAGAGGCTAGCAGATGATGATGATCACACAATCGGTTCATGTCTGCAAGCAGTTACCTTTTGGGTTTGAGTCTTATATTCCTGTTGAAGGATTTTATGTTCCTCATATTTTCAAAATAAATATGGAGATTGTAATATCAATGTTGTTTATTGTCAATTTTAATTTCGCACAGAGGTTGAGCATTGCCATCCAACGTGGCAATGCTGCCAGTCTTTTGGGTACATTACCCAGTGACAGCGATGAGGAGCAATTTTTTGATGCACTGCATTAGTTTTAAGTTGTATATATATATATAAGTTTATTTTATTTATTTTTTTCAATTAATGTAAATATTGATTTATTTTAAAATGTAACCACATTGGAGATAAACAATATCAATTAGAATTTTTGAGTAATTCATTACTGTTAAATTAGTAATGAATTTGTCAAACATAGCTGTTGGTTGGTTAACCAGCTAGCTATTTTCCCGCTTCCCGAGGGAACTACGGCCCGTACCCGAATAAAATATAGCCTGTGTTACTCAGAAATAGTGTAGCTTTACAACAGTGAAAGAATTTTTCAAATCGGTTGAGTACTTTCGTAGCCTTTGTCACACAAAGGGATTGTTCCTCTTTAATATGTTAGTATGGACAAGTGACTCTCAATTAAACAATTTCAAATGATAATTTTCAATTGAAGACGAAAAATGGATCGAATGTGTGAAAAACCGGAAGGACGCTGACAGCGGTTCCGGTGAGTTCAATGCTCTAAGCTCCTCGGCGAGAGTGCGACGCCGGGCCGCTCTATTGATTTGCGAGCCACCTGTAGTGCAGTCTCACCATATGCATGTACTACCAACCAAACAATGTATCGTGAGAACAAAGCTAGTTTAACCAAACAGTTCTTACTATTTAGTTACAATTACGACCTACTTTAGTTTATTTAAATAAAACTACTTTTACAGGATTTTATCGCGGTTATATTAATATTATTTAATCCCGACGTTTCGGATCCTTTACAGCATCCATGGTCACGGGCAGACTAAGGTGTTGGTCGTCTTGATATTATAGTTACACAGTGACCCTACATTTTGTTGATTATTGTTGACGATCCGATTCACGCAAAACGAGCTTACTGTATACTTAGATCTAGCAGTTTTTGGCTTGGATTTGGATTTCATAATTTCTATGATGGGGTTCCAAGCAGGTGGAAACGTCGTGATTAAATAATATTAATATAACCGCGATAAAATCCGTAAAAGTAGGTTTATTTAAATGTCTAATATTCACGTAAGTGTCTGAAATCTACTTTAGTTTACTTCAGTTCACATGCAGAACCTCAAATTCTTTTAACGAACAATCTATAATTATCTATACTAATATAATAAAGAAGAAACTTCTTTTGTCTGTTACCGTAAGGTTACGAAACCTATTATTTCACAGTTGGAAAGCTACACTCATCCCGAGTAACGTAGGCTATATTTTCGACCGCGGCAAAACGGTTAGTAATCATACCTCTATAAAAACCTATTTTTATTACAATTTGAATCTTAGCAGGGATTTTAGGGGACTGTAAATTAACTGCAAATAGGGTATTTTAGTCTAGATGAGAAAAAAAATTAAAAGTGTATTACAATGATTGTTTAGAGGAAAAGCAATCGGGAAATGTTAGTTTCACTTCGTAAGGTACATAAATATATTTTTTATTGCAGTTTAAAGTTTTTAGGTTTTTTAATCTGTCTTTGAACACTACGAAATGTCGCCGCCATGCTAATGACGTCATTACGGTAGTAAACAAAAGTGTCATATATCAGTGTCAGTATTTATATCCACTGGTACTTGAATCCATAATTTGTCTGGTGTTTTTACACTAGTGTTCTCACATTCAGAAACAACACACCAACGATACGGAGCATAATTACTCATTATTAAAATTTTCAATACATATCAAAATATGTATTACTGACAGCTGTAGTTTGTTTACTAACGTAATGACGTCATGACCAAAAAACAATCATAGCGTCCGTTGTGTGCCGCGTTTTCGCGAAATACGCGCGAAATTTGAAATTATGATAAAACAATTAATTTATATTCGTACATAACGTGAGAAAAAAAAATATTTTTAATTTTTTAGAGATATATTAAGACTAAAGAATTTATTTAAGATATATTTCAAAAATGCATGTAATACCCTATTGTTTAGGTTTACCATTATCGAAGACATTAATGGCGCAATGATCACCATGCTAGACTGCTTATTCTGTGGTCCCGAGTTCGGTTCCCGGTTCTGTCAACATTAGTATAATGAGCATGCTTGTTGGCCGTGGTCTATGTGTTTTAGTATGCATTTACAAACATGTATATTTATGTAGTTTATCAGTTATGTTAGGATATAACACAGGTTAAGTAATTAACCGACCGTGTTTAAAGTCCCGATATTATATCATCATTATTGTATGATTCCAGAAGAGCCGTCGAACGCCTTTTATTTATATAGTCGTTATAATTGCAGTCGAGAGACGCAGGTCGATATAGAATCGACACCGGCGCACTGGATGCGGCGGCTATGCACCGGCGTGGATGTTGCGCGCGCCTTACGCACTCTTTATTGATTCCCAATCAAAACTGCACTTACCTATAACATCCATCTGCTCCAGACACACCTTTGAGGTGTGTCCAGCAGTTTATCATCATTAGCCACCTATATTGAAGTGCTATTTGGGGCTACTTATACGCAACCTAATCACTCAACTTCAGTTTTCAATTTGAACATGATTTTGCAGATTTAATATGTAAAAAACGTTGAAAAAAGATTTCGTCCGTGACTTGGTCCGACGGGACTTTCCCTAGGGAATTAAGTCCCGTAGGTCTTAAAAAGTATCCTACCTCCGTATCTTGGGTATAAATCCACGCCATATTTGTCTCAATTGGTTCAGCCCTTTCAGCGCAAATTAGTAACAAAGAAACTCTTATTCCCTGGTTACATTTGTAGATATTTGATCTCGTTGCCAGCCGCCTGAGTCTACAAGGGTATTTTGAAGAAATAGGTATTCCATTCTCCCGGTTATACCAACACCCTTTTCAATACGGGTGAGGTAGATGTTCCAAAATGATATTGCGATTTCACAATTAATGGTCTGTCTCCAATGTCTATGCAAGCTTGTGTGAGAAGATATTGGTACTTGTACTTAAGTACATCGCCACCGTGGGAGCCCCGACAGACACTTCAATTTAATCGGTATTTATATGACTGTTGTCTTGTGAACTCCAGATGACGTTGGCGCTCGCGAGGACACTTCGTACTTTGGCGTCCTCCGATAAGGGTCTTTTGACACTTAATATAAGGATCTCTTAAGTAATTATAGCATTCTCTTCTTTAAAAAAAAAAAAAACACATCCTCCATCCGAGTTTCGATTTAATGTCTCATGGACTTAGCGCTATATATTTTTCCTAACATTTGATGTCATGGATTTCCGCAAAGTAACGCCTGATTCTATAATTTATGTCTTCTTGTTCTTATCGAGTGAGCTACAGGATAACTTGTCTGAAAAGCGTGCGTCAGAGATTTCTCAAATCGCGTGACAGTTCTTGTAAATAAGTATAATCTTAACGTAAGTTCTGCTAGATCTGTTTACGACTGTATGGACCTACCACAACCCAACAAGTTCGTGCATACGTTTTACTGTCCTTTCTTAAATCTCTCTCTAAGGTTAGAAACAACTGGTTAGGTTATGGTATGTCCATACAGTCGTAAACAGATCTTTTCGCAGAACTTACGTTAACATTGTACTTATATACTTAAGGCTGGCTCACTAACCAACATCTAAATAAATGCTTCTTTGTTTTTTGCTACAAAGGAGCGAAACATGCCAGGGATTTTATCTTGATCCCGAACTCAGGTCGGTATTCCATTGAATTTAGTATAAGTGGTTTGAACAGGCAGTAACTCTTCGTTACGTTGTCAGGATGGTCCAGGAGCAGGTCTCGAAATTGGTAGACCGCTTGGGCGAGGAGTCCGCAGCCGCCCAGGGACTGAACAAGCCCATCACCTCAGCAGAAAAGATGAGGAAGAATCCTGGACACGTGCTGTACTTGCTTGTGGACAAGTACGCTAAAGAGTAAGTCATTCTAATATTACTTTTTATAATTCTCGCCAAACTTTATGGCGGCTTGAAACCATTTTTAAACGACTTTAAACTGTTTTATGTGCGCGATTCTTTGTCAGACTCAGGAGAAGGTTTTATATATACTATATTAAGTTGTCAGCTGAAGTGTAATAAGTAGTATAGTATAGTAGTACTCGGAAGTTAGTTGCAAGCCGCCTATAACTTTGGTGAGAACTTTACAATCATCTCACGCGTTGCGATTTATACTGATGCCCATTTTCTCATTAGGCAATTTGTTTTGTATTTTCCACTGTGTGCTGTGCGAGTTTTTTTGCTGCCATTAAGAGATCATTACTGTTGAAATCGTGAAACGTAAAAGGCAATACTTATACGGGATGTCCCACAAAGTATGGAATAGAAGCAAAAAAAGTTTTATTTTAGAATATGTTCTTTTTTTTACTAGGATCTTGTTTCCTCCTAAAAATGTATTTTCAACCAAAAGAGCAACTCTTCTACAACATCCTGATAGAAACTACATTGATTGCCCAGATAGTATTTTTTATAGTTTTTTCTTCGGTCACTATACAAAATTCTTTAAAAATGCTAAAATTTGGCGTAGCTCCGAGGTCAAAAATTTGCCAAAAGACCGCTGTTCATACACCAATTACATTCGATCCATACTTCGAAGGACTTCTTCCTAATGTATATTTCTTGCTAAACATAACAAATATAGAACTTGTCGTATCATGTTTGGTAACGAAAGTATTGCTAATCTGTCAGTAGGTTGCTCAAATGTCTAGCAAAGTCTAGTCAAAGTCATTAACATATTTATGGCCGGTCCCAATAATCTACTTCATTTGTAAGGGACTAATGTCGAAATTCTAGCTCTAGTTAGCAAATTAACGGATAGATAGAATATTTTGAACGACCGCAAATTGTTTTGGCTGAGCTGAGAACAAATATTGTGTTAGAGGCATTGTATGATCATACTCAGGACTTATGGCGTGACTTGGCCAGGTTTATCAAGTCCAGATAGAAAAACCTGGGTTTTGAGCTGAACGCGAATTGCTGAGCAATCCTGCCGCCTTGCGAATTTAGTGCCCACGCCTTTATTATAACACTGATCCTCATTACCCCTTGTGGCAATAGCATATTATGGTTATCTTACAGTGAAAACCTTTGAAAACTGTTTTTTTTTTGCAATAAAATACTTGCGAGATGACGGCAGATAAAAGAGGGTGGAAGGAGAAAACATGCTGCGCCGATCCTAAATAAAATTCGGATAAGGGCAGGAGGAAGATGATAATGATGAAATTGATGGATGATAAGTTTTCACAATTATGAGGTTCGCACTCTAAGGTATCAAATGGTTTCGCTTCTGCATCATCAGCGCAGCACATTGAACTGATTTTCTGTGGATCTCGATAACCTTCGATCTTCTTCGATTTGCCTACAAAAGATTGAATTTTTATAAGCTTCTATAAACAAGTAATGTCCTACACAGTCAACAGTCAACATATTGATGTTGATACCAGATTACATCATACTGGTTTAACGGATTAATATTGAATATAAAAGAGTGAAGGACAGAAAAAAAACTTTATATTATGGAAGACACGCTGTGACGTCACAGTGACGTCATACCGCCTAGTTTAAGGTGAACGCACACCTGTCATACTGTGACGAAGGCATAGAATTATTTTAATTTTTTACGATTCGCCGGATTTAAATATGTAAGATTTCATATGATCTATTTATTATAAAACAAAGTCCCCCGCCGCGTCTGTCTGTCTGTCCGTGATAAACTCGAATTCTACTGCACCGATTTTCAAGCGTTTGTCACCACTCGATGTCAAAGTCAACGTCGCGGGCGTAGTTAATTTGTATAAAAGAAAGTCGTAATATAAGTCGTAATGTAAGTCGTATAATGGCTGAACCGTTTAAGCTGAAAATTAGAAGGGAGGTACCTTAGACCCGGGAAAAGGACATAGGATAGTTTTTGTCACCATCCGGCTACGGGAAACAATCATATCGGGTCGCGGGTGAAACCGCGGGCGGAAGCTTGTTTCATATAAAGAATTCTAAAATGCAATTCTTTCTTTCGCCGCGATCGATTCGAACAAATGTGCGTTTACCATTATTGTGAAAACGCATTTTCACCAACCGCAGCGCTCCACTTGCTTGTTTGATGCGGTTTATTTATTACGGCTTTTTATAAATAAGCTAAAGATTTACACAAATTCGTAAAATCAAGCTATGAATGAATAACTTTCTCTAGTAAATTGTTCTTTAATGGAACACAATGCTGTGGGAACTTGAAAGTTAATGATGATATATAGATATCGTAAGAGTAACATTTTATGATGTTCATAATTTTATAGTGTTTTTATTTTTTTCACAAAAGAAGAATTCTTGACAAGAATCTCGCGGCACTCGGAACCCTTTTAAGCGTAACAACAGTTCTCGCCAAACTTGATGGCGAGTCACGGCTAATTTCCGAGCATAAGGGTCCGTTCAGACAGACCGGCTCGGATAGCAGAGCAAATTCTTAACACGTTGAAAATCGAGTACTTAGTATTTGTAGTACTTAAGGTTTATTTTTGCATGTGCACTGCTTTTGTCATTAAGAATGCGAAGGCGCTCAGTGTGAAATAATAAGAGGAGCCGACCGGCTCCGATCGCACAGCCGATCGGCTGTGTGAAAAGAAAAGAAAAATGCGCGCCGATGCTCTCCGAGCCGGTCTGTTTGAACGGACCCTAAGTACGCGACATGTGACCCAGACCTTTTTCCTTTCCTTTCAAAATTGACTACGTTTTGCACCTGGTCTTGGGTATCTATACTATAATGTGACAGGCTGCGACGCTGCGTAGCACCAATACTTTGGATGCCTGTTATTACTCGGCGACACGATAATAAGGCCTAAATTATAACATCAGCAGAGATAGAAGACTGCACGCGATACACCTTGTCAAGCTTAGACCATATAACCAACCGGAGACGCAATGCGTACAATGACTAAACATAAACAACGCAAAAATCTCTCTCTCTCACGCAATTCAATCACATAAAATTTCGATCACATCTTTAACAAAATTGAGGCACAGAAACATAAAACTGGTGCACTGAGAATGGACAAAGGGTACATTTTATCCGGGTGTATGAACTAATTCCCCCACAAAACACGGTTGGAACAGCGGGGAACAGTTAGTTCATTTACTTCAGGACTGACAGTAATTTACTTGACAATTCAGTTCTAACAGAAGAAAGAAGTTTTATCATTGACTAGCTTCTGCTAGCGGTTTCACCCACATCCCGTGGGAACCTCTGCACGAACCCGCATAAAAAGTAGCCTATAGCCTTCGTCGATAAATGGGCTATCTAACACTGAAAGATTTTTTCAAAGCGGACCTGTAGTTCCTGAGATTAACGCTTTGACACAAACAAACTCTTCAGCTTTTAGTAGAGGTATAGATGACTGAAATTTAAAATTGTATGGCAAAGAAGTTTAAGTTAGTTAATATTGCGGAATGATAGGCGACGACACGCACCGCTGCGCTGAGTCAGCCGGCCCCACGCGGCCCCGGCGTTATATAACCAAACATTCTACTAACAAGAAAAATAGAAAAAAAAACGTGATTCTGTGCTTGGTAGCACAGCCTATCATTATAGTAAGTTGTCGTGACACACGACTGCGTACGCGTTTGATGTCAATCTTGCTTCAAACGGTGCCTTTGCGATGCATTTCAATTACATATCTATCTGTTGGTTTGCTTACCGGAGATAGGAGTTTGGATATATGAAGATGATGTCAAAATTCTATCCTAGTACATATCAATAGACAGATGGGATATTTAAATCTGTCATTAAGTACATGGATAGCTGTGAAACTGATTTTCTTACATATGAACGGAATTGAATATCTGTAAAGGATTTTATAATTAGGTAATGAAATGACTTAATAATTAAGGCGTAGGTGTGACTGACGCAATATGGTACAATGCCAAATAGGAACGTAGATTATGCACTGTGAATGCGTTTTGCCTTATTAACGGGTATGTACGCGTCACAGTTAGACTATTGTTGAAGCTTGGTGTCTCGGCCATCGACACGGTAGCCTGCATCACACTTGAAAGAAAGAAAGAAAAAATATTTATTGACACAACACAAGACATACCGTCAGTAGCACAAAGCTCAATTAAAGTAAAAGCTTCAATTAATCTATTGCTGACACTTTTTATTTTGTTGACAAAGAAAGAGCCAGCAATAGATTTAAAGATGCTTTAACTTTAATGGAGCTTTGTGAATCTTATGAATCTTTTGACGCAAAACTATCGCACAGAGACTAAAATCTACATGAATACAGTAATAACAATTACTGAAGTAAGTAATTAATTTAAGCTATTTTGTATGCGTTTACGTATTTGTATAAAAAGTCCTATCATGATTGTTCGCCTTTAGTTAAGCGCTTGCTCAAATGGATGGACTTGCTTTGCGGCACAAATGCGAAATATATTCCTTTCTTTCTTTACCCACTGGGATATTATTCCATACTTTCTTTACCTGCTGGGTCTCTAATGAGTGGTATGTCTTCAGTTCTAAGGGCGAGATCATCGGTATGCTGAAGGTTGGTCGCAAGCACCTCTTCCTGTTCGATGAGAAGCAAGCCGTGCACGAGGTGGAACCGCCCTGTGTCCTCGACTTCTACGTGGTGCCGGACCGCCAGCGGATGGGGTATGGATTCCGGCTGTTCGACTTCATGCTGAAGGTGAGAGCTTTCAACCATCTGTCTAGCCTTTTCACAACTACGACGGGTCTTTCAGTGTAATCGCAGGCAGCTGCCAGTGTTTTTAACTTTTGACGCAAAAACGACGGGGTGTTCTAAGTTTGACGTGTGTGTATGTGTGTGTAAATGTGTATGTGGCATCGTAGCTCCCAAACAAATAAAATCGGAGTTTAATTTTTTTGTTTGAGAGGTATATCAGTAGAGTGTTCTGAGCTGTTTTTCATGGAGCGTCTGCCTATTTGAACTCTCTTCAATCCTGGGCCACACGATATCCCTTGCAAAGACTGGTCAGACCCGGTAGATGGTGCTGCTCTCAATATTGCCTGATATAATTAATAATACGTCCAAGGCCGATTTCGGCCACGGCGGTTGTTCTCATATAGGGAGACCAGCCAGCTGCGCAGGACATATTATAGTGCACAAGCATTTGCGCAGACACAAGTGCAGTCACTATTCCTTCACTCAGAGCCCAATGGGACGGCAATCCCACACGACCGGAGAGAGATTAGGCGCAGGACCGACATTAACGTGCTCTCCGATGCACGGGTGTATCAATCACCAACTGCCTCGTTATATCAGGCCTCTTTGCCTGATTACTATGTATTGCAATAATAAAACTATTTACTGTATAGGATCTTGACGTCATGGCCTGGGAGATGGCAATAGACGGACCCTCGGAGAAGATGGAGAGGTTCCTCTCGAGGAACTTCGGCATCGATCGCCTGATGCGCCAGAGCAACAACTTCGCCGTGGCGCCAAACTTTTTTCAGCAGTCGGATAATGATATCAGGTGAGAGATTTTTAAACTTCCGCGCAGTTATTCAGCTACCTCTAGAATAATAGTCCATTCTGACTAAACGAGTAACCTGTTCACGACAGATGCTGGCCACTAACGAGAAACATTTTAAGTTAATAACCAAAGCACAGGTCAGTGCGATTTCTAACTTGTGTAGTTTGATCCAAACTTTATGTCGGCTCAGCACGTCTGTGCAGAGACAAAGTTAAGGTAACAGTGAAAAGGGGTTCGACACATGCAAGAAATTGTCATCAGAAATTGCGTACTTGACCAGGTCAAAAATAAATAATGTGGTGTCAAAAATTAATATTGATGTCACTTTAAATTGTTTTCGTTTTGGTGGGCAAATTGTTTTATTTTTTATTGATAATAGAGGTATAAACTAAATAAGTATAGAGGTTGGCGTGTGACGTCATAGTTGTAATTTCAGTGTAAGAATAGTATGTATGTCAACTTATTAGTTGTGAGCCGCCATCAAGATTGGCGACAACTGTAGCTTAACTAATAGTGCATTAACGAAGGTGTGAAGGTAGCGAATAACTTGCTTTTTTTCACAGCAAAAAGGGCTCTTTGAGTGACACGGTGCCTGCTGCCGCCTCCGTGGGACGCTTTTCCGCCCGACAGCCCACTTCTGCAATTGCCAATGTAAGTCTTTCCTTACTAACTACATTATTTATAAATCTGAACTGCTAGTAAACGTGGTGGAAGATAATAATCTTTAATTCTATACTAATATTTTAAAAAGGAACCATTTTTGTTCGTTTGTTTAAACATTTACCCTTGATTATGTGACTTATTAGGGTATATTTCATCCAGGTACATAACCTCGTAATAGGAGATTAGCCAACTGCGCAGGACATATGATAGTGCGCAAGCATTTGCGCAGACAGGTGCACTCACTATTCCTTCACTCTCATAGCCCGTTGGGGCGGCAATCCGACATCGCACCGACTCGCATTATTTTCAAAATCTCTCAGGTTTTGAAACAGAACATAAGAAATGGTGCAACGAACACCAACGTTTCAGATCCTACGCTGGTACTGAGGCGTGAAGTCGCCACTCTTAGTCTTCTCTACTCTTACTCTTGTACGGTTCTTGCCAAACTTTTTGGCGGCCCGAAATATCGTGTGAGACGTGTGGAAACCGTTTAAAGGTATCGCAGGAAGGGAACGCCTATACTATATGTATGTACGGTTCGCGCCATATATCTTTGCGTCTCTGAAATTAGCCAGACAGTAAGTTTTTTCATACATTTTTTGAATGTCGTGAAGTCACTTATTGCCAACGACGGACAAGCAAAACTTCTCGACCAAATGTCTAACTTCAGAGATACTGACATTATGGCGTAGTAGCACAGATTACTATAATAGTACTTATGCTCGGAAGTTACTAGCGAATCGCCATCAAGTTTAGCGAGAAATGTATGACCATTATATTATTAGTGTTCTTATACTTAGACTTCGAAATCATTGTTCATGTAGCTCATTAGTTTATTGTGTAGAAGTGTAAGTAGGGTACTTTGTTTTCTAATAGGAAATCGTTAAACGATCCGTCCCGTTGTGGGTGGAGCGCGAGGGAGTGTCAGACTCATCCTCCGAGCCTTTTCCCAACTATGTTGGGGTCGGCTTCCAGTCTAACCGGATGTAGCTGAGTACCAGTGTTTTACAAGGAGCGACTGCTCTATCTGACCTCTTCAACCCAGTTACCCGGGCAGCCCATTACACCTTGGTTAGACTGGTGTCAGACTTACTGGCTTCTGACTACCCGTAACGACTGCCAAGGATGTTCAATGACAACCGGAACCTACAGTTTAACGTACCATCCGAAACACAGTCATTGGTGTCTAAGATATACTTAGAAAGTACATACAAACTAAGAAAAGTTGCATTGGTACTTGCCTGACCTGGAATCGAACCCGCGCCCTCATGCTTGAGAGGTTGGTTCTTTTTTCACTAGGACGACTTTGAGGGAGTGTCAGACTGACACCATGACACCATGTTCCTTCTTGAGCCCTTTATGTACCAGGACCGCGGTAACTATTTCGAATTTTCGTAGGTAGTTAGATACCCAACTAGCAAAATTCTCCTATAGCAATTGACTAATAAGATTACACGCCTTATAGAAATCTAGTAGACGCATTAACTTAGGCCACTGATCCTGCTAAAGCATCTTCTAAGATGATTTGCACTACAAGTACTTTCGACCCTATAGTTTAGTTTTATAAATGTCAATAGGATTATTTTACACGACTCTTACTAGAGCAGTCAGTCAGGATCAGTTTTATAAATGCAAGTTATAAAAGTTATTAGCAAAGTGTGACTTTTGATCCGATAATCGCATTTAGTAAGATTGTTTTATCTTGTTAACGTCTTGTTTCATTCTTCTATAAGACATGCACTTCCTATAAATGCCACAGATAAAGCTGCTAGAGGTAAATATATTATAGAACAATTTGATCTTAGTCGTGACCCTTAACGGATTTTTAGCAGCAAGCTAGCATAGCCTCTGATTTTTATAAGTAAGGAACCTTGAAACTTAAATATGGTGGCGTAGGTAAGTCATATAAGCGTCTTAACTTAGATTAAAAAGTCATATAAAGGTTCTGATAAATGCAATGTAATGGCGCCCTATGTCGGACAGGTATTTATTAATTTATTACTGAATTAACAAATAATGAAAATGTTAAATTTTGAAGGCGTATGAAGATATGTTTATTATCGTCTAACATTTCATCAATAAAATTATTTTCGCAAGTTGTGTAGGCACTCTTTACGAAACAGGCACACGGCAAATGTTACATAATGACAAACCTTATTATAATGTGACTTTACTTATCTTTTGAAAATAAAAGAGGATTCAATGTCATGCACAAGCACAGTACAATGAATTAACGAAAAAAGAACGAATGATCGACTGAATGAATCTACTAATGATATTACGCTGATCACTGTAGGACCAATTACTCTAGTAGCGGCACGCGCCAGATCATAAAAGGACCAATCGCTCTTTTTTTTTGGATGCATTTACCGGATTTTTATAGGACAAATATATTTTGTTAAAGCACTTGATAAGGTAATTATAAAATCAAATAGCACTTTACCGGATTATAACAAAGCGACTATAGGGCGAAATAGTCCAATAAACTGCGCCCAAATGCGGCTATATTATCGTTTACAGGATTTCTATAGGATTAAAAAATACGTGCTCCTAGGATAATTACAGGGCTACATTTTGCTACTTGGGTAGTAACTTACGTTGTTTTGCAGGTAATTCACGGCGCCGGTCATGATGAGCCTGTCCGTCGGTAAGTGTCGCACTCTGCTTGACCCTAGTTCATAGACGAACGCAACTCTGAACACTTGGGCAACGCGAATATGTGGCATGACACATATTGTGTGTATTTGGTCGAGTTATGCTAAAAAATCAGCAAAACTTGTGTAACTGTTAATATCACTGATTTAAATTGTATGTTCTTTTTACATCTGGCAATACTCTTTATATGACACACTCAAGTAGCTTGCTTACCTGTCAATATTATTATTACGTTGTAATGTGCGAACATTCAGATTTGCGTTCGATAGTATTCGTACCTATACGTGCTATTTCTCTTTAATTTCTGTATGGATTAATTTAATTTATTTTTTTAATGATTTGTTTATTTTTTGTAGTATTTATTTTAGCGTTTACGTTGCTTGCAGCTACGCGGTTCGGTCGCATCGAGCGATGAACTCACACTGACGGTGCACGAACGGCGAGCTTCGCTCTCTTAGCGCAATCGTACGCGTCGACCGCGCCACACGCGCGCCACACGTGCGCCACACGTGACACACACTCGCACAATACGCATTTCACACACACAATGGCGACCGCGAGCGGTGGGTGTCGCCTCGCCAGCGCCTCGCGAGCGCCGCACCACAATTTTATTTGTTTAGTTTTATCAAATTCGACTTTAGTAAACTTGCCCAGGGAAATTAGTATCTCAGATCGCAATCGTAATTTAAAAAAAAAAAATAATTGTGCAATATCGCGTTGACGTTTTATGCATTCAAATCATCAAATTATGAAATTATGAACAACCTATTTTTGAAATGAAGGAATGTAAAAGAGTGCATATCTATAGAATTTGCAATATTCACTGGGCCAATCATCTAATATGAAGCATACAATGATACACCGCCTAGAAGACAGCTGAGCTGTTAAAAGCTTAACGACTTTTATACACTTCACTAGCACCGTGCCTTATAAGAAACTTCACACACATACATTCGGGACCACGAACACGCATCTGATAGATCTTGGCAAGTCTGAACCAGGCCTTTTTTTCTGCGCAGTTGATCGTTTAGCCCTAAGCCCGACCTGTGGCCCGCCAGGCCTAAATGATTAGTCCCGGGTACCAAGCATCAATGTCAACTGGCCTTTATTCTAAGATAGATCGTCTATCTTGTTTATATGTGCTCTTTTTTGTGGTAAGTCCTCAAATTAACCAAAAAAATCACTCTCCCTTCGCTCAAGCTCTTCAATTACTTCCTGCTGTTCAGGACGGTGGGTTAAACCTCATACAAAAGCTAGTACTTTTTTAAAACCACGTTTTATAATGAAGTGGCGCAAGTTTGACTCGCACTTGGCCGGTTTTCTTATCACCTATTATTATGCGGCCCGCGCATCAAAACTAAGTCTTTGTGGCCAAGTTAAAAAAAATGTCCATCAGGATTGAGGAGCCACTTTTTGTATCTTAATGAAATTTTGTACACATTTAGTAGTAAGTTAAAAAGTATTGTAGGCTCAATCTTGGAATTTGTAGTATAATAGTTCAAAAGTTATATGAACACAAAGGTGGCTCCTCAATCTAAATATTTGGACTGAGGAGCCACGTTGGAACACAGAAAGTATACGATGTACATTCTTGAAAATTTTGTATGATTTAGTAGTAATTGAGCGCAATGCGTACTAAAAATTTTATTCCAGTACCTTTAATATTTAAGAAGATACAATACTTTTAATGTGGCACCTTAACCCATACAATGAAAGTGTGAATTCCCATGAATCGTAAGTGGCAAATCCAAATTACACCCCATAAACATTTAGTAGTAAGTGTGTCTGAATTTGTAGTACATAAACAAAGTAGTAAAACTGAGTGAATTTTGTATAAAAACGTATTTTAAGTGGCTCCTCAATCCTGACGTTTCTGAAATGAGAAAATGCTTGAGTTACCTGAAATCGGAATGGAATAAAAAAAATAAAGACACCAACATTTAGTAGAAATTTCTACTAAATATACATGCACAAATGAAAATTGTATGTATTCAATATCTGATAAAAAATCATATTTTCCCTATTCCTTAGGACGTCGCCATTAAGGGTGACCATGTAATATGAATAAAAATCAGGATAAATAGGTAGTTCTCAGCTTTGCCGCCAATTTTTATTAAACCTCTGTAGGCAAACGCATTTATGGCTATTCCGCCTCGTGAATGACAAAATATTATTAAATACGTAATATTATTAAGTATTTAATAAACTTGCTTTGACAAAGCAAGTTTATTAAATACTTAATAATATTCAACATTGCTGGAGCGGTGTAAGGTTCCAAATTCAAAAAACACGCCTGGTTTTTTTTGCCCTTAGGGCAGGCTAAAGTGTTACGACCATACTGCCTAGTATTTCGTAGTGGCAATGGATTTGATTTTCATTGTCCGTAAATTCGATACTTTGCATTTTTTTAAATAATGACAGCATTACATATGAAACAGATATTCGCTGCGTTGTTGTAACCGACTTTAAAAAAAAGAGCAGGTTCTCAAGTCACTTGTTATTTTCTTTGTTACTCGCTTCCTCGAAGCCTCGAAGACGCCTGGACCGATATGATTTTTTTCTTCTTTCTACTCACAGTTTTGTCCCATAGCTAACAGGTTATTCGTGATATGACCATGAAGCTTTGGATCTTACCTGATGATGGAGGCGACAGAAAATCAAGGGAACTCCGTATCAGTATATAGCAACTGCCAAGTGTTTGGGCTCATTGGCTTCGTATTGACGAGATCTTTACACCGAAATATGTTATGAGTAGGTACCATATCACACATGATAATGAAGACAAAGTGCGTTTAGGGAACTCCTTAACGGTTGATAGCAACTACATACATAACTGACACTACATCCACAACTGCCACTGAAGGTATTTAAAATACACTCTTTTGCAAAAAAAGCGGGCACCTATGTTAAATCTTGGTTTTAAGGACTTTATGTGTGTTTCAAAAGGTTTTAATGACTGGAATATATTAATAGCATTAAAAGGGTTTGCCAAGCATGCACATCTATTCTTAATTTTAATTTTGGAGAATTGCTAAGAAAGTTGTTAAAACCTCGTTCTGGACAAATTCCTAGTAGAATTTTGTCGGTGTTTTGAATAGCAAGTTTTCCAGGTGATGTTCAGGAAACTGATAGGTACTGCAGTTTTAATTTAATCACTGATTGATGAACATTTTTGCTACATCAAAACATTTTACAAAAATCATGCACATTTTGTAAAATTGTCAGCTGTACTAAATGAGAATAAGATCATACAGAGGAACTCAGCACGACGATTGACGACAAATGACTAGAGATAAAAAATAATAAAGAATAAAAAAAAATTGGCGGCAAAGCTGAGAACTACCTATTTATCCTGATTTTTATTCATATTACATGGTCACCCTTAATGGCGACGTCCTAAGGAATAGGGAAAATATGATTTTTTATCAGATATTGAATACATACAATTTTCATTTGTGCATGTATATTTAGTAGAAATTTCTACTAAATGTTGGTGTCTTTATTTTTTTTATTCCATTCCGATTTCAGGTAACTCAAGCATTTTCTCATTTCAGAAACGTCAGGATTGAGGAGCCACTTAAAATACGTTTTTATACAAAATTCACTCAGTTTTACTACTTTGTTTATGTACTACAAATTCAGACACACTTACTACTAAATGTTTATGGGGTGTAATTTGGATTTGCCACTTACGATTCATGGGAATTCACACTTTCATTGTATGGGTTAAGGTGCCACATTAAAAGTATTGTATCTTCTTAAATATTAAAGGTACTGGAATAACATTTTTAGTACGCATTGCGCTTAATTACTACTAAATCATACAAAATTTTCAAGAATGTACATCGTATACTTTCTGTGTTCCAACGTGGCTCCTCAGTCCAAATATTTAGATTGAGGAGCCACCTTTGTGTTCATATAACTTTTGAACTATTATACTACAAATTCCAAGATTGAGCCTACAATACTTTTTAACTTACTACTAAATGTGTACAAAATTTCATTAAGATACAAAAAGTGGCTCCTCAATCCTGATGGACATTAAAAAAAAGGTTGAGCTAGGCTTAGAACAAAATTGTCAGCTGCGCAGATAATCTGCTAGCTTCAGACTCGCTAAGAATATGTCTTATGCGGCATACATTCACATATTGGATGCTTGGCATGTTTTTAATATCGTGCAGATTTAATTTAGCGTGCATTTTTTACAATAAATATCGTATGCATACTTATTAAAAACATCCTAAGTCCATTACACCTCATAATTTAAAAAATAGGCGTTAAGTAGTTAAATAGGTAACGTACACTGTTGTCCTTTGGGTGCGATTGGTTCAAAATAGATAATTTTGAAATTTTATAATGCCTACTGGATTCCGGCCGCGGCCTCTCGTCTGCTGTGTTGGTCAAAAGTAGCCTATGTGATAGTTAGCATATCTAATTATGAATTGTGATATATACAGAGCTGAATTATGATTAAATAATTATTAATTACAAAATTAAATATATTTTTAGCAAAATTTTAAACAAATAAAATTTTTACTCAATTTTATGAATATGAATTTTATGTTGCACCAATCTCGCCTAAAAGATGATATTATTCAAAGTTGCAAATGATGAAATATTGAAATGCTTGCTATTTATGTCTAAAGTTATTAACAATTTTTATAATTAATTATTAAACCTGTTAACCTATTTATAGTTTTTACTCAAATATGTTTTAATTGAAAATGATCTCATATTTGTTTGTTTTATTTATTTGGGCCTAATATAAATAATTTTGGAGGAAAAAGTTTAATAAAAACTAACTATGGGACTTACATTACTTAAGTTCATTGAGTTACCGGCTAGCATTAATTCTTGAGTCACTAAGCGGTCAGCTAGTAGGCGACAGATGAGCTAATGCGCGCCTCCCGGGTTCGCCTGCAACTTCAGATTTCCACTATCCTACAATGACTAAACACACAAACTTCTAGAAAGCATTGCGCTGTTATTACGATATTTTTTACTGTAGCCTTATTTTTCTGTTTTATTAGTTCAATTAAGTTGTTTTAGTCTGTGTAAATTCGCATGGCTATAGATGGTAAAATTATGTGTTCACACAAACTCTAGTAGTAAAGACTCGTGGGGCAATCAAATGTGCAAATGATACAGTGCACACAAATTTGCCAACCACTATAGAAACTTGAACTTGGTGGACAACATGGAACAACTGGGATATCTTATAGAAATAGCTTTGTTGGTCTATTTATGGCGAAATAGAAAGGGTAAGGTGCCTTTGTAATACTAATCCTCGTGTTGGGTGAGCACCAGTTTACCTAGCTGGAGTGGTAATGTTGCGCCGCAGCTCGCCGTCACCTGCCGGCGCCCCTGCGCACCCGGCCCCCGGTCCGGCCCCAGCCCCAGCTCCGGCTCCGGCCCCAGCCCCGGCCCCCCCTCCGGCTCCGGCCGCCGCCGCGGCGCCGCGTGACTATTGGGACGACGAGCCTGAGCCGTGGGAGGACGAGCCCACGGACGAGCAGTTCGAGGCATGCGCGTTCGACTGCGACCAGCCGGCGGCGGAGCGTCGCGACGAGTGGCGCGCGCGGGGCCCGCAGCGCTACAGCCCCGTGGAGCGGCCCGCCACGCTGGCCGTGTCGCCCGCCGCCGCGCGCCAGCAGCACGCGGCCGGCATGCCGTCCGCCGGCTCGGCCGCGCACTCGGCCGCCGGCACGCCCGGCGCGCGCCGCGACTCACAGCTCACCGAGCGAGGCTACTTCGACGTCAAGTACTACCACAACAAGCTGTGGTAAACTCGCGACACTACGTCACGCGATATCTCAATCACCTTCTATATATTGTTATACAATAATTATACAATTTTCTAATTATTTATACAAAATTCTAAAGCCGTAACGACTTCGACCTGCGCGGATAATTCAATTATCTGCCCTTTTAGTAATTTACGACGACTGATTATTTGGAAGTGCTGTATTTTGCACACTAATATAAAATATTTATACCATAATATCTTCGTTTTAAACTCAAGATGTATGTGTAACTGTTCAGGGCGAGCTTTGCTCGGTATGTAATGTTAATTTCCAACAGCGCGTGCGCGCCGTGCGCCACGCGCCTTAATGTTGTCTTAGGTATTACCATGTATTTAATCAAATTCATCAATAAAAATATTTAACCCATTCCTTGTTTTATTTAAAAACGTATATTAGTAAAAGGTCATCATCATCTGACTAGCCTTTTCCCAACTACCAGGGGCCCGATTCTCCTAAGTTAATAATGTCAAAATTGAATAGAAATCGAATCGCAATATGATCACAATAGCAGTTTTAACAATTGTATTATATTAGATTGGTCTTATATTAGTAGCAGAATGCCCGATATGGTTAAAACTGCTATTGCGATTCAATTTTGACATTATTAACTTCGCAGAATTGGGCCCCAGTAGACATCGTGATAATCGTAGCGGCAACGAAAGTGTTAACGTGTCCTCCGAAATTTAGTGAAAGGTTAGAATCTGAAATTCCAACATCCCACTGCAAGATCACTACATATATGCAAAAGCTAAATGCTTATTTAGACTTCTTTGTAGACAGGGAAACACGAGGTATCATCATGAAATTGAACTTATATTAAATTACCGGTAAGTTTGTATGATGGATATTGATATGTAATGAGGAGGGAATCATCCCTCCTCATTACATATCAATATCCATCATACAAACTTACCGGTAATTTCAACGCATTCAACAAAGTGTGTGCTAACTGTGAATGGAGAGGAAGAGGACGACCTAAGAAAAGGTGGATTGATCGCCTGTAAGATGATATGAATAGGAAGGGAGTGAGTTTCAGTATAATGAGTGACAGGGAAAAACGGAAGCGGAAGACATTGCGTCGACCCCAAATAAAATTGGGAACAGGGAAGAAGAGGAAGATTAACGGTAAGTTTTGGAGTACATTTTCGTTCATAACTTGGGTAAATAAAACCTAGTCCATTTTACTGTGCTTAAGGTTGAAAGCTAGGGGTGCCATTATTATTTAAACGACAACCAAAAATAAAAAAAGAGAAAAGAAGTTAGTCAGATTCTTATCCGAATGTTCAGAGGGATTTTGAAATCAATTTGTGCAGAAATAAACTGTTATAATATAATACCTATTGGAATATGCCACAGATTACATAGGGCTCGGGGCACCATTTATTTTATAGCATTGGCAAAGGCCCCGTAACGTAGCACATACAACGCCATCTATCGAGTTCTTGGGAACATTTTTTTTTATTCTCAGAAAGAAAGATTCAATATGATAAACATGGCACAAAAATAAAGGCTTTAACCAGGATTGCCCAACGTTAACGATGCTGGAAGGAAAACAAAATGACAAAATGAGCGCGCAACGCTACTCGTCTTGCTTGAATTACTCTTGGTAAATATTAGCTAGTCTCTAAACATATAATCATCGGCAAGGATATTGAGCCCTGACCTTCACCTGCGCAGAAGTGATTTATTGGTTTATTGCCTTATGTGTGCAGTGCGCAAAGCGATCCCCACTCTTCCGCCGAGAGCTCAATATCCGTGCGGATAACTATACCAAAGGGGAAACATTTGTTTGTTTGTGGGCTCTGAAATTACTGAAACAATTTGAAAAATACACTGTCCCATGACATTGATTTATTTTATCCTGGTACGGGCAGTAGTTCCCACAGGACGCGGGTGAACCTGCGGTAAAAGCTAGTATTTACTAATATTATAAAGAGGAAAACTTTGTTTGTAATGGATAAGCTCAAAAACTACTGAACCGATTTTAAAAATTCTTCCACCAATAGAAAGCTGGGGCCCGATTCTCTTAAGTTAATAATGTCAAAATCGAATCGCAATATGATCGCAATAGCAGTTTTAACCATATCGGGCATTCTGCTACTAATAAAAGACCAATCGTATTCGATTGACATTTGATTGGTGTGCGATTGGTCTGCTATTTTGGTGATTTTGTTCTTTAAGGTAGTTTGCTGTACAATAATTTTGCAATCGTAAATCATTTGCAGACAAAATGATTCATTATTGAATGATAGAAAAGGATAAAAACGTTTATTTCAAAGAAAAAATAGCGGAATGCCACATACGCATCAATCGTAATCGAGTCGGGATTGGATCTCAGTCGAATCGAGTCGAACGTCAATCGTATGTCGCTTAAGTAAAATTAGGAGAATCGGGCCCCTGTATTATCTGTGAGTCAGATAGGCTACATTTTATCCCAGCTAGGGGCAGTATTTCCCACGGGACGCGGGTGAAACTGCGGTAAACAGCTAACAGTAAATAAAACTTCAGTATGATTGATTAAATTTTTACATTTATTTAATCCATTTGACCATATTCCCTCTTAAGGTTTTATCTTACTTATATAATAGGCATTCACTGCGAAAGTGCGAGGAAATATTCAAAAGCTTGTTTGGTTAGAGAGGGATCATGTTACTTGAAATTGGCCAAAGACCGTTATGTAGCTAATTGTGCGTATTTTACTTAAACTGACTAATATCACAGTTTAGATATATTCTCTTTCAAACAGTTGTGTAGCTATGTACTAACGTTTGTAAAAACGTCACTCACACACGCATTAGTACGTAGCTTCACAACTTTTTACAAAAGAATATATTTAAACTGTGCTAATATTAAATACATTTTTGTCTGTCTGTATGTCCGCAACTGGAAGCCCAATATAAAATCTTAATTCAGCAATCCTGTTATATATTTTCATTGAATTTCTTTTAAATTAAGATCTAAGTTAATGTAGGGGTACTAATTACTTCAGACGACAATTTTATTAAGTTTCCTCGCATTTTCGCAGTGAATTGAATGAGCTTTTAACGCTATACACACAATCTAGCTAGCTGTAACAACAATGAAATAACACAAAGTATATAATATCAAAGCAATAGCACATGTCTTTTTGGGCACCTTTAAACAATTAAGACCCGATTTACCGACAACATACACTACCGTTTTTCTTAAAAATGTTTACTTTGAAAATTGAACGTTAGACGCGACGATAGCTCAGTATCATGATTAGGATTATAAATTAAACTTGGTTGACTGTATAAAATGATATAGCGACTGTTGCAAGATTAACAATGGGGAAAATAAGAAATGCGTAAGCGGGCAGCCGGCGCTCGTCGCTCGTGCAGACCCTGGTGGCTCCCTCGCGTGCGCTGTGGCCGCCCGGTGGTAATCTCATGGTCCAGCGGTCAGTCGCCGGTGGCTCCACCCAGCGCGATGGTATTGAGTATGTGACTCAACAAACGTAAAAATAAAAGTAAACAGTCATTTTAAGAAAAATTACGTTTTTGTTGTCGATGAACTTGGGCTTTAGATATACAAGTACAAAAATAAAAAATAACAACAAAATATATGATTTGCGTTTTACATAGAGTAGGTGCAAATACCAATAAGTAATACATTATATGTTTAAACAATTATAAGTACGAAACTACTTAATACACTACAGTTATGTAGCTGGCAACATTAATTTTAAACGATAAAAAAATCGTGTTAACATTTTCATAAAGTGACGCAGATCGCGAATTCTAGAAAGAGACAAGACTAATGCACTAATCGACTAAGGGCCGCTCCCAATATTCTGTCTATCTATTAATTTGCTTACTAAATATAGGAATTTGACATCGTTCTTATATTATAAAGTGAAAGTTTGTGAGATCGTACTTATATTAAAAATGTGAAAGTTTGAGATCATACTTATATTATAAATGTGAAAGTTTGTGAAAATGTATGGATGTATGTTGTTATTCTTTCACGCAAAAACGGCTGAACGGATTTGGGTAAAATTTGGTATGTAGATAGGTGATACTCTGGATCAACACATAGACTCTTTTCATCAACACACCACGCGGGCGAAGCCGCGAGCGGAAGCTAGTAACTTTTATGCGGCTAATGTCCTAGTTCTATCTCCAGTAAGTAAATCAATATACAGACAGAATATTGTGAACGGCCGTAAATATTCATTCTCTTGAAAAATGTTATTAAGGAATCTGGAATATAGCATTATAATGCAGTAAAACATTTACAGTATGAGAATATGTTATATGAACAATTATTCGAAATATGCAGACAAAATATTGGGTATCTATTTCCGCGTAACTATGCTTTATTATAATTAACTGGTATACCTATACATATACCTACAACAATTTATGTTAATCACGTGTGTATAAATAATATATGTTTCCCCTAACTTCACAAAAACCGGCAAGTCTGTTAAAAGTGGTGTAGCAAGATTTCAATGCTGACATAAACTTAAACAAATGACACACGCAATATACATCATATTTGTTATGCCGATTGAAACATATCTTGTTATAAAAAGTGGTTTTAAAAAAGTACCGGCGTTCATGCTATTTTAAACCATCATTTCGAAATATTTTTGTACCTTACCCGCTATTTTTTAAAACCACTTTCTATAATAAGATGGGATAATTTTTACTGGGTGCATTTTATGAGAAAACTGCGGGGAAACAGCTAGCATAACGTGACTTACGTACTAATCAAAAGCAACGTCGTTCACATTTTTCCAAATACTTATTTGACATCTAATTTTATACGTTCTGTAAATTAGGAAATTCTCCCCGCTACAATTGGCCGTAAAAGGTGAACCAACTAAAGCCCACGTTCACTAACACCATAATCGTCCATTTCTCTCAAAACCACTGTTTACTTTAAACATTTTAAAATTCATTAAAAATATTTTTTGTAAGAAAACTGAGTTTTATGTTGTCGGTGTAGTTTTATTTCCATAACATCTAACTTATTTCAATAACAAATCTGTTGTTTTACTTACTAGAAATAGAATTTTGACATTAGCCTCGTCATAAGTAATATCAAATTTCTATCTCTAGACTCAGCACATATGTACATAGTTTATTGAAATAAGTCGTAGACCAACAACCCTATCTTACAGAACAATAAAATACTTATATTCGAAGAAGCAAACAAATGTAAGCATGCAATACAACCCGACCAAATTCAAAATATTTTCCAGTTGCTTTACCATGATTTAGACACCATTTTGAATTTAGTCGGGTTACTCGTAGATTGGGTGACTTGTTAAAAAGCAAAAACAACTATGTACCTAGTATTATTTGCTCCTTCGAATATGATAATAAATATGCATAAACTATTAATCTCACTAAATCTCACTTAGCTAACATTCTATGAATATTTTAAAGTATAATATTATAGAACATGTGTATGAATTGACGCAAGTGCTCGATGGTAAGTTTTAAAATTGCAAATATTTGATATAGCAACAAAATATCCTCATTAACTTCATGTATAACATATTTTATTTATTTGGCGGTATTTTAAACTCGATATAATACATATTATATGTACCACAGACATTTCAAAATAGCACATTTTTGCCAAAGCTGCGAGTAATAAGCTACTTGAAACCTAACAAATGGGATATGACATATGATATACATATAAATATACATTGTTTCTTATGAAACATTTATCTAATGACTTTACCGAATGCGTGATCTTTAAACCTAGTTTAAAGCTCTACCTACTGATTGCTTTTACATCTCACCACGAATATCTTTGCAAGAATATTATACGTGTTATATATTGCGTTCTCAGTCACAACTGAGCGTTCACTAGCACGTGACGTGGGAGACACAGACAAAGTAGTTTTCATATACCTCTACATAATGGCACATCAGGTTAGGTAAGTACCAATGAACATTTCCTCAGTTTGTATGTACTTTCAAAGTAAAGAAAGTAATGACTGATTAAAAATGAAGGAAAACATCTTGAGGAAATCTGGACTAGGTGGAAATACAGAGAAGGATTGAGCGTTAATCACCACGCTTACTCAATGACGGTTGGTGATTTCATACTTCCTCTAGATGTTTTCTTTCACATTTACTCAGTGACTAGTGTTGAAGATATACTTAGAAAAGTTACATTTGTTACTTAACTGACCTGGAATCGAACAACACAATCGTACTTGAGAGGCTAAAGCCGGGTTTTCACAGTAAGAGTTGGCTCGGACCGAGTGCACTCGGATGTCTACTCGGATGCTACTCGTATCATGTAAACACGTAATCCGAGCGCACTCGGACGCCAACGTCTAATCCGAGTAGACTCGGACTCTGCTCTATTTTTCGAGCTCACTCGGATCATTTGAATGTATTCTGTGGATAATTTTTATGTAAACAATATGGCGACAATAACCACTATCCGTGTACACTCGTACGAAGCTGACTCGTACGAGTGCACTCGATCCGAGCCAACACTTACTGTGAAAACCCGGCTTAAGAGGTACAATAAATTGATGTCCAAGACAAAACCTTGTACATTTTCGGTCAAAAGTACAACTTCTTGTAAAAAGTTTTGGAAAATATTTAGATTTTTAAATAGTATTTAGTCGGCCACGTTACATGTCTAGCTCGCTCAAATGTCTGTTTATATGAATGAATCTTAATTTTTTGATGGTTAGCGATGGATGGGAGCGACATCTTAAACAATATATCATATAATATAACCAACATATACAAAGCACATTATAAATAACTTTAGCTAACAGCCTAACATAATTTAAGGCCTACTGTTCAACCGAGACGGCTTTAAACTCACGTTTTTTACATTTCATTAATTCACTTATATTAGTAGGCTAATGACTGCTTTTTACTATAAATTATTATAAAAAATCTTCCCATCTCTGTCAGATGTTTTGATGATAGCACTATAATAATATAATATAATATGGAATATAATATGAAGGCTTTAAAAGATCTTTAAGACGCTCTGGTTAGAAGTCACCTGGAATACAGTGCAGCCGTCTGTGGACCTAGTGAGGCCAAGTACGAACTCATGTGACAGATAATTCAAAACAAGTTTGCAAGATTTTCTGTTTAAAGTACTATCGGGTGTACCCAGGTTATCCGTTACTATACCCGACACTTTTTGCGTTAGATATTTTAAAGTGGAGACGAGGCGAGAAGTGGCACTGGCCTCGTACCTATTTAAGGTGTTACGTGGTAAGAAATGTAACCCTGATATCTTGGCCGAACTCCGCTTTTGTGTACCGGATGACTTCACTGTAGTCGCTCATAGGGTGATAAGCTTCGAAATTAGTTAACTATAGTATGCGTTGATTTGTTATTTATGAGTTAATTTATTTTAGTGTAGAAATAATAAGACCCTATCTGCTGCATTAGGCACGTTCTGTAATAGTAGATGTAAAGTTGTGTTTGTGAATAAATAAATAATATATGACTAATATTATAAATGCAAAAGTAACTCCATGTCAAATCTACTGAATCTATTGAAATTAAAGTTGGCACACAGATAGTCTCGAGCTTGGTAGTGACATAGGCTACTATTTACCCGATTGCAGGAAGTAGTTGTCCCGGGAATAAGGTGTACCACAAGAAACAGGTCAACTTAAATGCTATATAAGGTGCTTTAATAATATCTGCTAGGACTTGAATGGGGGATGGTATTGCGTTTATAGATTACAATAGTGAAGAAATTTCGTTCTCTGGAACAGTCAATTCAATTTGAGACAGTAAACGCGCGTAGTGTCGCTTCGTGAATGAAAACAACTGCTATCTCTTTCTATCTGTTCTGTGAATGAAAACTAAAATCAGGTGACTAGTTTCGTCTCTACTTAAAAAGTGTTTAAAATGTGTAATTAGTTACCAGATAACGCATTCTTCCAAAAAACTGACGTAAATAAGATGATAAACTTCCCATTACACTTAAAACAGGCTTTGGGCTGACAAGTTGTGATGAACTTTTGTGTCACTCACACACCAAAGCTCAGCTGATACAAGTTCACTGCATGCGCAGTTACGGAGTTACACTCGCGGTAGCACAGTACCATTTCAAGGTATTCTTGGTTGGAATACCGTCGTCTCGGAGGTATTTTTAAAGGAAGCCGCAAACTGGAACCGCTAAAAAGTTACTTCCGAGCGGGCGGGCGGCGGGTCGCGACTATTAAGCGGTCGCGGGCGGTCGGCTGGTGCGTGCGACGAACGGGGTAGTGCGGGTGAGGGTGGGGGCGCGCGGGGCTGCGGCTAGACAGACTGTCGTCAACGCGCAGCTCCGCGCGCCCCCACCCTCACCCGCACTACCCCGTTCGTCGCATGCGCCGGCGCCAGCGCCAGCGCCAGGCTGGCGGGGCGCGGGGCTGCGCGTTGACGACAGTCTGTCTAGCCGCCGCGCGCCGGCGCCGTCTGATCAGTAGGTATGGCAACAGTATATGAAAGGCAACCGCGCTGCGCGTTTTGCGAAATAAATTGAAATGAATTCGGTGCGGAGCGGCAACGCGTGACTCTACTAGATGGTTTTATACTAATAAATTAAGTCGAATTTATACGTATTTTTTTTTGTATGAAAAAAAAATGACAAATAATTAATTTATCTTTACTATTGTATTCTATAAACGCAATACTACCCCCCATTCAAGTCCTAGCAGGTAATATTAAAGCACCTCATATATACAACTGAAACGCAGAATAAATACTAAAGAAAATTGGTGACATCACCAAACACTCCACAAAAATAATAATTACATTATTTAGCAAAATAATCATATTATAGTGCTATCATTGTTGTTAGTAGGCGAACTAAACAATTATAATATACGAAGTATCTTAACAAGCCTGAACTTTCATATTTCGACAAAAACGTGTAAAATCTTTCAATTCGCCTCATGATATCTGCTTTGTGTACAACAGCAGTTACAAAAGGTTTAATTTCACACCAGATACAGTAGTAACATATCATCATTATCTGACTAGCCCTTTCCCAACTAGTTTGGGGTCGGCTTCCAGTCTAACCGCATGCAGCTGAGTGCCAGTGTTTTACAAGGAGCGACTGCCTATCTGACCTCCTCAACCCAGTTACCCGGGCATACCAATACCCCTTGGTCAGACTGGTGTCAGACTTGACTTCTGACTACCCGTAACAACCGCATCGTTAGGTATGGTAAAGATTTAATTATCTTACGATATTCGTAAAATAATCTTTAATTATTTTTATTTTTTTTATGAACGGGTCTTCAGATATTTTTGCCAGAATACATGTTAGTTTAGACTCGTTAATATACATTGTTTTTAAATAATAATGAAATAAATGTAATCAAGTTGATGTTTAACATAGGTCTTCATCGTCGTCAGACTTCTTGGCGTACGTGACCGGCGCGTAAGGAGATTCTTCTTCCTCGTTCAGCACTTGCTGAAATTTTAATATAATGACACATTAGTAATTAATCATGCTAATCACTGTGGTTAAGGGCAAATCAAATCAAATCAAAAAATAATTTATTCAAACTTGGCTGCAAGACAGCACTTTTTGAACGTCAGGAATTTACATAAGACAGCCCCCAAAACGCCCACCCTTCACCACTTCCTATTGTTTTAGCTGGGAAGAAGAATTGGCGCAACAAACTCCCCAGCAACACATGTCTGTCTGTAGGTTAGAAGAACCTTAAACATTGTTTGATATAAAAATTTGTATACAATGTTAGGTACATTTGTATATTACAGTATATGACAATATGCAATATTGTCTTACACCACATGCTATGCCGCATGCATGCATGCAGGGCAAAGGGCGGTTGTAAATTTGACCTTCAAAAAGTATTTCAAAGACTACTTTGAATTTGGCTTTTTACATACATATATTTACTGCTTTCTAGAGGAACTAAACTCAAACTCAAAATATTTATTTGCATGTTAAGGTTGCTATTTTTCTCACTTGGATAAAAAGTAGTATCTATGTTTTTGTTTTTAGAGTTTCATGGAAATCCGTTCAGCCGTATGCGTCTGAATATTTAATCAACATACACACAATCACAAGCTCTCGGTTTTGTTATATGAGTATGTTTAAGAGATTCAAAGAAAGACCTTTGAATCTTTTATTGCAGTGGTACAATTAAAATTAAAAGAAGAAAAACAATAGAGAGAAAACACTAAAAATATATGTAATATGGAATTTGGAACTCTCTAGAAGACTCTGCTGTCCATGAAAGATAGGAATTTTTGTTATCATCGGCCCCAAACTAGGCAAAGCCTGTATCATCATCATCATCATCATCATCTCAGCCATAGGACGTCCACTGCTGAACATAGGCCTAGCAAGCACAGCGTAGGACGTCCACCAACAAAGTGGACAGACGACCTTATAAAGGTCGCCGGAAGACGCTGGATGCAGGTCGCCTCCAACAGGTATCTGTGGAGATCTAAGGGGGAGGCCTATGTTCAGCAGAAGCCTGTATCAAGGATTATAATCAAGGACCCGTTTTTACACCCTAAAACTCACCGCAGTAGTAGTGGACTGTGCATTAGGACTGACATAGGAGGGCGCCGCGTTCTCCCGGACCGAAGCCCTGGGCGCGGGCTCCATGGCCTCGGGCAGAGGCACGGTGGCCGCCAGTCTCGCGTACTCCACGTCCATGTTGCGTATGAAGGGGCTCGCTAGGGCTCTCTTGGCGGACTCTCTGTCTTCTTCGTCGTACGCTTGGAGAATTTGTTCTAGGGTCTGCATTTCGGCTACCTCGCAGTTGCTGCCCCATTCCTAGAATATTTTTTGTTTTATATATATTTTTATGTATACTAATATTATAAAGAGGAAAACTTTATTTGCTTTACTCAAAAACTACTGGACCGATTTCAAAATATGTTTCACTGTTGGGAAGCTATATATAGTTATCGGCACGGATATTGAGCTCTCGGCGGAAGAGTGGGGATCGCTTTGCGCACTGTACACATAAGGCAATAAACCAATAAATCGCTTCTGCGCACGTGAAGGTCAGGGCTCAATATCCCTGTCGATGATTACACCTCTGTGTAACATAGGTTATAGTTTGTTCGGGTTCAGAATGTAGTAGCATTAACAAGCATGATAAAATCGAGGGAAATAAACCCATTTTTATTATATTAGTTACTTTAATATATTTTTAACCCGCGACGCAAAAACGACGGTGTTATAAGTTTGACGTGCCTGTGTGTGTGTGTAAATATGTGTATGTCTGTGGCATCGTAAGTGCGGTTTTTTATTTATTAAGTACATGGTGAATGGTGGTGAATGGCATAACTTTGTATTGAGACTTTTTTAGTAGATAGACAGATATGTTGCTGGGGACTTCGTTGCACCACTTCTTCCCATTCTTCTTCTTCTTTCGAGTCGATGACATGTCATATATTGAGACTACACTATGTCAGCCCAATATGCCGCCACAGCGAGAGCACGGCCGGATGCGCTCATTAAGTCCTCCCGCGAGCAGGTTTCAGGGCACAGTGGACATGCGATTAGGTGGGACATCGTCTGCACGGAAGCCCCGCACTCGCACCCAAGGTCCGCCCCGCCCGCGAAACCCCACCTGGATCGATTATCTTTGCTCCGGCCTACCTGTGTTCGGAGTCTGTTTAGAGACTGCCAGACTCTTCTCGGGAGATCGTGTCCAGGAGGGAGACTTTCTAAGAGCGGGACAAACGGGGAGGGCAGTAAACTCCTCGAAAACTCCATTAATAACATAATAACACACTATGTCTTATTGAATTTTGACGTTTGAAAAGTGCTGTTTTCAGTTCACTTTGAATAAACTTGATTTGATTGTTTGTAGTGATATCTTACCTTTGTCAATTTATAAATACATATTATATTTGTATAAAATCAACTGTCTGTTAGAATAGAAATTTTAAACGATGTGATTTTTTTATCTGTCAGTCTGTTAACATTTGTGAATGAGGACTATCGTTTTATTGCTCACCAGTTGGCGCCACTGTTGACTAAGGTCCACAGGTATAGCAGTCATAGCGGCGTCGAACAAAGTTTTGAATCTTGAATCTCATTAATTCATTATAAGTAATATCGAGCACCTACATCACAATATTATGCAGTTCTGTTTTGTATACAAATATCCATTTATCCTGATTTGAGTCACTTTTACGTGACTTTTATTTCTTATGATCTTAAAGCATTAACATTCACTGCTAAATAATCCTTATTGGCGATAATTTCACTTAGGAGATCGCTTTTTAAGAGGTAAACGAAATAAATTATAGTTTATGTCACGAAGCCCGTTGAAACCAGTGCAAATTGAGTAATTGGCGACTGTGTAAGTCCTAATCGTAACATGAGTTTAGGTCTTACCAGTGAGAAGATCTGTTACTGACCCACAAGCTGTCAATATTTAATTGGTTGCCTAAGCACTTTCATTTTCTGACTTAATAGATATGATCTAAGGTCAACCGAGCCTGGAGAACAGAACATGTCTACTAGGCAAGCGGCGTGCGAGGTGCATCGCAGTTGCTGTTTGGAACGCGATCCTCTCCATTCGTCGTGGACGCCGTATGAGTTGCGGCAGGCCAAGACATCGCGTGACGTCGCACGGGTGGTGAAAACGATCTAATATTGGACCTGGTTAAAGATGTCACGTAACAAACATTACTTTGTAACTGTTGAGATTATGTACCAGACGTACGATAACTAGGTAATAGACAGCTGTGCTGCTGGGAGGTTTGTTCTTCGCCGCTTCTTCTTTCCAGCCATTACATTACGTGATTAAACTTTTTTTTTAACTTTGACTTTAGAAAATACTTTATTTTAGTATTGGATTTATGAGAGCCTTTTCCGTAATTGCTACTGATTTTGAGGAATAATTCGTGACTAAATTATTGGTACTATTACTAAGCTGGGGTAACATATCGCTGGATTTAGGTGATTTGATTGTTGTGTTGCTCGTTGGCGGCATGCAATCTGAGAGTCACTCTGTGGAGGTGACGTGGTTATTGTCACTCGATGGAGGTGGCATGCGTTGCTGTTGCTCGATACAGGTGATGGCTACGACCCTTTTTGTGTAGTTTGTGATATTATTCTGCTTCTGATACTTTCTACTACCTACTATGATACTGTTCATTTATAAGTAAGATAGTTTTATAACTTAACCTTTCATTTCTGAATTGTTAAACCACCGAGGTAATTCGTAACGGGATTAGGAAGATCCCTTAGGTTCCTCCCGAACTAAATATTGACGTTAATGATGTAGACGATACCAGTTTAGAAGGTCAGTAAACTATGATGCTCTCCAGTAAAATCACTCTTAAAGTCATTGTTAATTGTACGCAGTTGCACCGGAGCATGTAAGAGGTAGATGTGGACTGTGTGTGTCTTTTTAATATGCAGTATGCCTTTTGCGAGGTAGTATTTACGCGGCTGAGATAGCTAGCTTCTGCGTACGGGTCACGCCAAAACGTAATATCATGTCATATGGCCGATGGACTGGCGATTGTTGTTGCCGATGGACTTGCAGCGATACTGTTTAGAGCTGATTAGAGTGACAGCTGAAAGCTGGGACAGTGTCACTCCGACGGAGCGTCAAGTTGGGGGCAGCGCGGGAACTTTTGGGAAGAGAAAAAGAAGGAGGACGCCCGCGTGCACTCATAGCGAATCGTGTAAATTCGACGTGATAATTTAATTTCTGTATGTTTTCTGTTGCTATCATTATTGTGTTATAAAGTGAACTAAAGACAGTGTTGGCATTATTCTTAATTACAAACTAATCGTCTGTGGACTACGTGTACAATGACCACCTCTGATGTTGGCAGTCAAGAGTCTACATATATTTGTCAGATGTGTTGTGACGTGACGCGTCAGAACGGTATCGGTTTCATACATTTTGTATAGACACAACACAAGCCATCACAACACAGTACGCATTACTAGTATGAACGTTACTATGCTAAAAGTATGAAACACACAGACACGTCACAACACATCAGAGAAATATAAATCCGCCTTAAAAAAGGGGTATCAGGTTACCCGGGTAACTGGGTTGAGGTCAGATAGGACAGTCGCTCCTTGTAAAACACTGGTACTCAGCTACATCCGGTTAGACTGGAAGCCGACCCCAACATAGTTAGGAAAAAGGCTCGGAAGATGATGATGATAGTTTTATCATGTCCACCGTACATATTTGACCTAGAATGTGCCTGACCTAACGGCATTATGGCGTCTCTGCATGGAGTTTCTTGCCGGTTCTTCTCCATAAGACCCACATTTTGGAACCGCGCAACTAGCTTGACGTTTCTTGACTTTGACTCTGCTCATATTCCCTTACTCCGTGGGGACGATAAAAAGGTTCATAATGATGATGATGACTGCAATGCTAACCTTATAAGCCTTCTCGGCAGCCACAGCATCACCCCTGGCCAGTTGCACCAACACGATGGCGACGGTCAGACGGCCGATAGCTCCGGTGTTGCCAGACTCCTGGTGGAAGCCGATCTCACGACGGAGACTGTCCACTGCTTGGTCGTACCTGGAATATTAAAAAATATATATATTATATGGCGAAAATATTTTAAAACACTGGTCTGTCTTGCGTTGGTTGGTTTCGTGTAAAACTCTGGTTGTCAACTGCATCTGGTTAAAGTGGAAGATGACTCCAACAGTTGGGAAAAGGCTGGGGATATGATGATGGTGTATATGTCACCGGAAAATAACAAAACTCGTAAGTTGATCAATTTTCTAGGTAGTTGTTGATCAACTCTCGGAAAATAATAAACGGCATTTGAAATGGACTATATAACGTATCTATTTTAGTAAGTTGATTAATTTACGACGCCTTGCCGTTAAATCATCCGACAAAGGCGAGGTGTACGTTGATTGGTAAAAAGACTCACGTGCTTATATGGTTATAACTAATGCTGTCGACCAATCAGAAAAAAGTGTATTAAGTGACGGATAATAGTGTACCGTCAAATAGTACACTGGGCAACGATTGGCCCATTTGTGGATGATTTTACTTGTAGCAATATAGTTAATTATTAAATTATGGCTACGTACCGTAAGTTGACCAATTAGCTAAAATTCAATGCGATAAATGGTATATTTCAACTGCCGTTTACTATTTTCCGAGAGTTGATCAATTACCTAGAAAATTGATCAACTTACGAGTCTTGTTATTTTCCGGTAACATATATATTTAATTTAGCTATTATAAGTCAGTCAGTTTGTAAATAAATTCAATTTGCGGTGTCACCCACGTGACGAGGCAGCTTCTTTCACCTGAATGAGGATAAAAGATATGCTATGTCAGCTTCACGGTTATAAGCTATCTTCACCAAAGTGTTCAGCTAAATCGCTTCAGTCGTTCTTGAGTTATAAGTGGTGTAACTAACACACAAGACTGTTTTAAATTATATGGATTAAGATTACAGGATTGATATTAGGGAATGCAATCCCGACTCGAGATTGCAAATTCGGGATCCCGTCTAATTAAAAAAAAAATGAATTCAGATGACTGAAAAAGCTAATAACTGCTTGTTTGTGATAGTGAGGTTAATTATAATAACATATTACTCGAAAGAAAATAAAAACCTTTATTCTTTAATCTTACCAACTAAATAATAATCAGGTTGCAAGGAAATTAACGTAGGTAAATTAGGTAATCAAAACAATAAGCTTATTTCAAGGGAATTAGGAAAAAAAGTGATTTTGAAAATGACTCCTTAAAAAACAAAGGGTATTAATAGTTTCATCTGCTAAACGGCATCTAATGTCCGTTGCAATGTACCCCGCTGCTGAGAATGCCCTCTCCGACTCAACGCTGGTTGGCAACAGCGTGGCGAAGCAATTATATGCAAACTGCAAAAATCGCCCTCTTGTTCCTCCACACTCAAACAAATCCATTTCTTTTTTAATGGTAGATTCTAATTTGTCTAAGCTCGTGGACGTGGATATACGTGCAAAAGGACTTTTAGAAGCTCGCAGAGTTTCTTCTAATTCCTCTTGAAGCGATTTATTAGTTTGTGCAGCACGTAAATTCAAATCTTCTGCAATCATTGAAAGAGGCAAGTCATCTTCGATTAGTATAGTTATCGGCCCGGATACTGGGCCATCGGCGAAAGAGTGGGGATCGCTTTGCGCACTGTACACATAAGGCAATAAACCAATAAATCGCTTCTGCGCAGGTGAAGGTCATAGCCCAATATCTGTGCCGATAACTGTACTGCCGTATTAATTTGTTGGTTGTGTGTGTGTTGCGTCGCTGACCACTGCCGCCCAATCCCATCAATCTCGAACGGGATCTCGTCATATGATGCGTCGGGATTGATCCCGAAAAATTACACGAGATCTCGCGAGATCGGGATCCCGCGGGATCGGGATTGCATTCCCTAATTGATATGGATGAAGATTAAAGGATTTGTGAGCTTCTACAGGAAGCCAATTTCTGTATCTAATGAGAAAATTCTCCTGCCAATAGAAACACACGTTATTTATTAATGTTATATTCTGTATTTTATCCTGGTACGAGAACTCTTCATTCGAGTAGGCACTCAAGTTAAGGTAAACAATCTTCATAAGACTTTTTACAATTACATTTAAACAAACAACAAAGATGATGAGTATGAATGTGGACGGATATAGTGGAAGAGGAAGACCAAAGAAACGATGGATGGATTGTGTGAAAGTAGATATGGTAAAAAATAATGTTACTTGTGAGATGACGGCAGATAGAAGAGTATGGAAGGAGAAAACATGCTGCGCCGACCCCAAATAAAATTGGGATAAGGGCAGGAGGATGATGATTTAAACAAACAAGCTACTGCTAAAAATAATATTTCAATTGATTGAGTAATTGTTATTTATTGTATTTACATTTACCAATTCAATTCCAAACTGACTTTAAAATAAAAAAAAAACATAATAAAAACATAATAAAAACATAACAATAAAATAAAGATTGTGTCTCTTAAGTTAAATACCTACCTACCTAAGTACCCTCGAAAAGCGACGGTAACCGCGTGATACAGCTGGTTACATATAAATAAACAAATTTATCTTACCATTGTAGTTTGACTAGTATGCGCGAAGCTTTGCTGATGTACTCCGAACCCTGGTGCTGACTGCTCTCCGTCTGAAAAACACCAATCGGATCGGAACACCAGTCAAAATCTATACTATTATGCTATTAAAAAGCTGAAAAGTTTGTTTATACGCGGTAATCTGAGAAAAATTCTGAGTGTTACATGGTACATTTGTCGAATTAAACTGTAGGCTATTTTCGTTGTCTGGGAGTCAGTAATCCTTGGCGGTCGTTTCGGGTAATCAGAAGCCAGAAAGTCTGACAACCAATCTTACCAAAGAGTTTTGGGTTGTCCGGGTAACTGGGTTTTTAAAATCAGGTGAGCAGAAATTCCACGACTATACTGGAAGACTGGAAGCCGCCACGTAGTTGGGAAAAGGCTCGGCAGATGCTACTACTTACAGAAGACACATCAGCAGCCTGCTGGAACAGCTTGACAGCCAGCTCGGGGGAGTTCTCCTCGAGGATCTTAGCAGCCTTGTCCAGCACACTGGCGCCACTGTCGCCCGACCCGTGCTGCTGGTACAAACTTGAAGATTCCGTCGCCAGGGAGTAAATCTGGAAACATTAGTCAAAAAAAATATATGTGCAGTTCTTAAATGAGGGAACTGGGTCTGCAACTAAATTCCGGGCACCGGTACACGGGACAGTTCGAACCACTTCCCGCACCTGGGTACGAAGTAGTCTTGCTCGATAAATGAGCTGCTCTTACTCTAACTACCCGATTGGTGGTTAAGACTGGTTGCCAGACTTTCTGGCTTCAAGAGTGAGCCGGTGAACGCTGTCAAAGATTTTCAAATTAGGCTACTATCCCACTGCGCAGCGTCGACTTTAACACTCGTAAAACGCCTATGGGATAGCGGCCTTAAAGCCTGGACATACTAAAACGTGTTTTCAGAAAAACGGAGTGAACTCATCATAACTAAAAGTTGCTTAAGTGTTACTTAGCAACGGGCTCCTCTAATAACGTAAACAAATAATAATTTTATCAGCAAAACCATAGGAAACGAATATACGTACAAAATAACTGCGTAATTTATCCAACAAACGAACTGGACTTACAATAAAATTGAAGTCTAAATAGGAAGCCGTAAAGGACTTTCATTTACCCTGAAAGCCTACACAAACAATTTGATTGTTATAATATTTGACAATAGCCAATGATTTAAGCTCGTGAGAACAATACGACTTATGATTTCAAAATATGCTACTGGACAATATAATACAATAAAGAAAATTCTGTTTTCCGTTTTATGATGTTATTTTTAAACAATTGACCTGCCCCGGCTTATTTCATATTTTACACTTAATCTTTTCTCAGGAATCCCTCTACTTAGTAATGAAAGCTCATGAAATCTGTTCGGCAGTTTTTTGAGTTCGTCGCAATCGGACACACTGCCAGACGCGGCTGATGTTTGATTTTTAACCGACTTCCCGAATAAGAGTTATAACGACGTTAGATAAAAAAATGTTGTGCTGCAGCTGCGGGATGGTCTGAAGAGTAACCGCGGCCCTGGTACATAAAGGGCTTAAGAACGAACATGGATTTTAGTTAGTAAGAGTTTGACACTCCCTCACCCGCAGCGGGGTCATTTGATAATATCCCAGAGAAAAAAAATCATCTTTCATATCCGACAACGCCATTTATCCAAAACTTTCCGCCAAAGCATTGAATAAAAAACTATAGCATAACACCGTTCATTATAAATTTCATTAAGCAGACAGCTAATTAACTAACTAATTACGTGTATTTCCCAGTAATATGGCACCGACATGTCTATCGATCGGCAGTAGCCCCGAGGCAATCGTTATTGAAACAAACGATAGGACTCAATATCTAGGGAATACACGGTAACATAATGTACCCACAGATCTATAAAACAACTAGAAAGTTCTGGTACGAAGAGACATTTGGACAAAGAAATAAGTGGTTAAGTTAGAATGGATATTATTTATGCCAATACAATAAATATGTCAAATATTTTTGTTTATTTGTTTGTACCCTAGAAGCTTCAAAAGTAATGAACTGTTTTTAAAAATCTTTCTCTGTTGAGAAGCTACAATATTCGCGGGTGAGTGGGGAAAGAAGTTCTCCACAGAGCCGGGTGAAACCGCGGGCAACTGCCAGTGTGTTACTACAATTATAAAGCTGGGGCGCGATTCTACTAATTTTACTTAAGCGACATACGATTCTCATCCGACTGAGATCCAATCACGACTCAATTACGATTGAAGGGTATGTGGCATTCCGCTATTTTTTCTTTTAAATAAACGTTTTTATCCGTTTCTATGATTCAATAATGAATCATATTGTCTGCAAATTATTTACGATTGCAATATGATTGTAGAGCAATCTACCGTATAGACCAAATGGCAGACCAATCGCAAACCAATCGAATGTCATTGGAATACGATTGGTCTTATATTCGTAGCAGAATGCCCGCTAAGGTTAAAACTGCTATTGCGATTCAATTTTGACATTATTAACCTATCAGAATCGGGCCCCTGGATAGGTTGTTTGAATGAGCTAATCTCAGGAAATATTGATCGATCAGTAATGGTTCGTTGTATAACTCATTTATCGAGGAAGGCTATAGGCTACTTTTTATTCGGATCCCAGTAGTTCCCTCGGGACGCGAGTATAACCGCGGGGAATAGCCAGCACCAATGGTATTTCCAAATCGTAAAGTGTACCTAAGCCAAAATAATCTTCCACGAAAACACCCGAATATTATCCTTAAAACATATCATATGAACGTCCAATTATTCTATTTATAAATTGAGTTACCAATCTAATTGGTATAATACTATCTATTTACCTTCGCAACTGACCGGCGAAAGGCATTCCGCTCATGTAAGCTGTCATACCCCCACACATCCCCACACACCCCTAAACACCCCCAGACACCCCCACAAATCCTTTGTTTTACCTTAGCAACGTGGGTGGCTGTCACGAGTCCATGGTTAGAGGTATATGACGTTTAAGACGATTATTCTTCACAAAATAAAATTGAAACTTGAGACTAACTCGCTCAGACAGCGACTGGGATCGATAATGGCTTGTTGATTGCACTTTTTAATTATATTTTTCTCTGGAACTTTCGTATGTTACCTAGGAGAAATCTTTGTTTACACGTCTAGATTTTGTTGATAGAGAATATGAGAGGCATATTTCATTCTAGCCAAAACATATGTGATATTATAAATATAATATGTTATAATATTTTTTTATTTTGTTTATACCTTTCATAACACACTTTTATCATGTTTAAGTACGAAGCTAGTTCAATCAGTTAATATTATAAACTCGTGGACGAAATTACACAGTTGAAGAAACTAATCATCGAAATCACTGGATTTGTGAGTACACAGCTAAGCTAGTAAGTACCTATAATTCGAAGTCTGGATAAAATGATATGTATAAAGGAACGGAACATTATTTCAGTAAACAAGTCTAAGGATAGACTAAATAAAGCGTATCGAAGCGAAGAAGTTTCTAGGGCGAGTGGAGACAAGACGTTTGAATAACGACATTATATCTGTTCTTCATAGGTTTAAGCACAAGGTTACCTTATAAAGGTCGCCGGAAGACGCTGGATGCAGGTCGCCTCCAACAGGTATCTATGGAGATCTAAGGGGGAGGCCTATGTTCAGCAGTGGACGTCCTATGGCTGAGATGATGATGATGATGATGATGATGATAGGTTTAAGCAACACTTGGCGCGGTCGGTCCGTAGATGGGTGACCATCTTATTATGATGAGTCCGTGTTTCGGAAAGTACGATAAATTGGTAGGTCTCGGCTGTCATCTGAACATATTTGGCAGTCATTACGGGTAGCCAGAAAAACTGACAACCTGTCGTACCAAGGTGTATCCGGTTAAGACGCCACCGTGATTTTGATAGCCGTTTGCCATGCTAAATTATAGGACTACCAGCTTACCAATGGATCTGAAATTTTGATATAGGTAAATTGATATCTTTATCTAGATTCTGCCAGAACGAAAACACGATACTGATAATTTTACTCGATCATAATTAATTCCGAAAACACGTCTAAAAAAGTACTATTTTTGAAATTACAAGAAAGTTACACTATCTTTATGTTTCAAAATTACTCTAATATATTCTTAACATCAATATTAACGTTTTGTCAAAGGCATTTTTCCATAACTATTACCAAACATTTTTAATTAAAGTTTTAAGATATTGGATTTTTTGAGCGGCCGCGATCATGGTAGACGCTACGCAATTCTGAACCTTATGTCCGTGCTCTAGCGATTGATACACAATGTGTACGGAGACGAGCCAGTCCGGCGATGGCCCTCTTCGAGGTCGGACCTGTGCATGTTGTCGCTCCGGCCGTAGGTATAATAATTTGTGACGATAACTCAAATTTGCGCGCGGCCCTATGTGTGCGTCGGCTTGTAAATATACAACTTTCGTTCATGTGACAGTGACGTCGTCCGAGCATGACGTGTTCTTATCGCTTTTTGTTATGGGTACAGTCGTTTACAAAAATGTCTAGTTCTTCACGGAGAAAATGTTTATTATTACATTTTACAGTTTTTCATTATTTTCTCATACGTTTTTTCAAATTGACATTGACAGTATCTAAGAAATAAATGAGGTGAAATATCTAAGATGAATTAAATACTCCTTACATATTTTCTGGCTCGGGGTACGAGGACAATAAATAAAAGTGTGGACTAAGAATGCAAAATTCATCATTTGATTTTTCAAGTAGCGATTCAGAATCATTATAAATAAATAAACATTAAATTACGTAATAACTGTTTTTCTTTAAACAGCCGTAACCCCTAAATAACTGTATTTGTACCCGACTGTACCTCTTGTCACGCACACAAAGTCACTGTTTATGAACAAGGGTTACCCACACATAAGGCCGCGCGCAAGACTGAGTTCAACTTACTATACTACGTAAATATAAGCACTCTGAGAACAAAAAATCTATGGAGACCGTGTTATACTACAAATTCTTTTTTATTTCTTTACATTATATTATTATTTACATTTCAGTTTTAATAATAGGGGTTAAAGTATGAAATTGCCGATTTGTACTGAAAATCTAAATTGTAATTTTTTTTTAATTTTTAACAAACTTATTTAATCAAAATAGTTGCCATTATTATCTATACATTGCGGCCATCTAATAAGAAGGTCATTTATGCCGTTACGATAGAACTCTGAGGATCTAGACTGCACAAACTGTGTGAAAGAATTTTGATCTGCCTCCTGGGAAGAAACTTCTTGTGACGCAGACAATTGTCCAAATCACAAAAAAAAGTGGTCGTCCGTTAGAGCAAGGTCTGGCGAATATGGAGGAAGACGAATAGTTTCCAACTGCAGTTCCTGAAGAGTTAAAACGGTTTCTTTTGCTGTATAAGGCCTCGCGTTGTCATGGAGCAATAACGGTGAAGGTCGATTCATGAGTCGTGGCTGTTTTACTGCTAATTTTTTCAACATTATTCGTCTTCGGCTGGGTATCTGGGTAGTTTGACTAGGATCGGCGTTCACCGTCTCTCTTAATTTCTCGTTAATCACCTGTCAGGCGGTCTTTTTCATGGCTCGTTCTTCAAGTCGAAGTTTCCACCACGAAAGCGTTTAATCCAAAATCGCACGGTGCGTTCATTAGCAGACACCTCTTCAAATGCAGCATTGATATTGCGGGCTGTTTCTGCCGTTTACTTCCGCGTCGGAACTCATATTCAAAAATTACTCAAATTTTCGCAGTGTCCATCTTTCTTGTTTAAGTTGAATAACAAAAACAATTGAACATCGATAATCAAATGTTTCACATTTTTTAAAAGAAGAACATCACAGAAACCACGTGAAAAAAGTTTCATTCGAAAACCTCAAACCATGAAGACTCTATGGCAATTCAAAAACCTACTAGAATAAAACGGCAATTTCATACTTTAACCCCTAATAATTATGTTTGAAAATGAATTACTTAGCTTCATTACTTCTTTGATACCTTTCACTTCACTACATACATTTTTTAAATGGTTAACACACAAGATCTGCGACGCTTTTATTCCTTAACCACTTAATTTTTACTAGCTGTTTCACGCGATTTTAGCTGCATTCCCGGAGAACTTCTTCCTGTGCCCGGATAAAATATGGCCTACATTCACTGGGGATAGTGTAAATCTCTAATTGTGAAAGCATCCTTCAAATCAGTTAAGCAGTTTCAGAGCCTATACAATCCACAGAAACAAACAATCAAATCTTCCGTCTTTATAACATTAGTATTAATTATTTAACACTGGTCAAACCCTTTCATTTGGTACCCATATTGAGAGAGCTATAAAAAAAACAATGCAATTCAGCATTTTCTGGCGGTGGCTATCTTGGACTTTATAATATTATACATGATTCTACTAATCAAGCCCTTTCATTTGATACCCATATTGAAGGAATTCGCCATTTTGTGGCGGCGGCCATCTTGGGCCGATATTCACCAAACAAAGCTAGGAACACTCCCGATTAATTTTCATTTCAAACAAAAAAACCTAAATACATATCGATTCATCCGTTCTGGATATACAAACACACATACACGACACACCACACATACATACACACAACCATACACGTCCAAATTATCATATTACTCTTCATAAAAAGTTTTCATTACAAATAATTTTTGTAAGTACAACAAAAAAAAATCCGATCCGAAATAAAAAATGTGAGTTGCGGCTCCTTATCTTCCCTGTTCGGTTCTCCTGACCCCGCGCTGACCTCGGCGTGTGCGATTGGCGCGAAATTCAAATTTTAGACATTGAGTGAAGAGTATAGCTTGCGCGACGCGATAGACGCGCGAATTGTAGTGGGCGGAGCTATCTAAAATCAAAAAATCCGCGGTGCGGTCTTAACTGAGTTCTGGATGCCAGATAGGCGGTCGCTATATGTAAAAACACTAGTTCTCAGCTGCACCAGAATACCGCCTGGAAGCCGAATCCAATATAGTTGGGTAAAAGCTAGGCATATGATGATGATTACGTGCAAAAACTTCTCCGCTCCGCTTTGGTGAAAATATGAGCCTTTGTCAGTACCTAGTCTTTTGTTTATCTTCATCAATAAAAACATAATTCTTTGTAATACACAAAACAAACCGCCTTAATTAGTCATTTATAGGTATTTGTGTAATGGAAAATTCTATGAAGGCTTCTAGAATCTTCCACGAATTATCAGCATTGGGTATTCTTGTGTTACATGTATTCTGGGTAACGAATATTTTAATAAATACGCCATTATTACGGCTGCGGTTTGCGGGTTTCTTTGTATTATTAGTTTAATTATGAAATAATTGGAGATTAAATATTAAAGCTTTTTATAGATATATTATTTACCTACGTGGCAATGTTACAGCCAAAGTGAGAGTAAAAGATGAGTGTACACCATGTACGCGATTCGCATGTGCAGCATCGGTTAGTGGCAGTTCCTAGAGAGCTGGATAAACCCAAAAATACTAGAATAATAATATAACCAATTTGTAGCACCACTTTTTCTCCAGCAAAATACTTGAAGTGTGGGCGTTTTGGGGTCTGCCTTTTGGTTCGACGTTTGAAAAGTGCTGATTTATCAGTCTAATTTAAATGTACGTTTTTGAACTTTGCTACTAACCTCGTCAGGCAGTGCAGTTTCCTTGCAGACAATGATGGCGTTTTCCAGTGCCTTTGCCGCGTGGAAGAACGACCGGTTCTTCTTGTAGCAGTCGGAAGCCTTGAGGTGACAATCCTTCGAGTTCACCAGGTCTCGGGCTATCCGGAAGCATTGGGCTGAAAGAAGAAAGATATGTGAAAATTGTAGGAACGAGTGGATTCGCGCACGAAGGGTTCTGTACCTTTATCTAAAACATTTATTGTATGGGAGCTAACTATAATATTATGTTTTAGTTGTTACAGAGGCAACAATAGTACATCATCAGTGAACAACTGTCTAACTATCACGGTATGTATTTGAGATACAGCCTGGTGACAGCCCGACGGACAAATGAGCAGACTTTGGGTACAGAACCCTAAAAATCAACCAAGAGTGGATCCACGCGCGAAGTGTTTAATTTATTTCATAAAACGATGAAAAAACCCGGTTGCAACACTGGTTACATATCTTACATAAATGGATGTGGATGGGGAGAAAAACAACATATTTTCTACTAGCTTCCGCCCGCGGCTTCGCCCGCGTAGAGTTCGGTTATATCGCGTTTGCAAGAGAATTCTTCAAAAGTCCGGGATAAAAACTATCCTGTTCTTTCTCAAGGTCAACCCTATCTCTGTACCAAATTTTATTAAAATCAGTTCAGTAGTTTATACGAGTATAAAGCGTAACAGACAGATAAACAGACAGAGTTACTTTTGCATTTATAATATTAGTAGGGATAGTAATTCATAACTTATATCTTTCACTAAACTTTGTTTACAATGTCCTCAAAACGAGGGATCGTCACGTGCAATTTCACCAGTTTGAACGCGGTTTCAGATTCACAAGGCCGTGCTGTGGTCAACTGAAGGCCGCAGCTATTCATCCAAATATGCCACATCCAACTGGTTATGTAATATCTACTATATCTATAACACCACTATAACTGCCTCGTTGGTCTATCTGTCGCAAGAGCGGCTCCTGAGCACGACGTCTCGGGTTCGATTCCCGGGTCGGGCCGAAATCGCTTTGTGCCGAAAACTTTCACAAAGCAGCCCGTAGTCTGGAAGTTGGTGATTGATTCACCCGTGCATCGGAGAGCACGTAAATGTCGGTCCTGCGCCTGATCTCTTTCCGGTCGTGTCGGATTGCCGTCCCATCGGGTTATGAGAGTGAAGGAATAGGGAGTGCACCTGTGTCTGCGCAAATGCTCGTGCACTATAATATGTCCTGCGCAGCTGGCTGATCTCCTTAAGTGAGAACAGCCGCCGTAGCCAATAATCGGCTAGGAGGACATCATCATGTTATTTGACAGTAATTTTGGTGACAGTGTTTGCTACCATACCTCCTTAGATAATGGCCATAAAGAAGGAACTACATTTTGGGTTCCAGGTATTGGATATTAAAGAATTTAAAAAGTATTCAAGGACTTTTCTGTCTGTTCTTCTCCACACGTGCTCCCTAGTTTTTTAGTACTGTGCCTGTGTGTGTGTGTATTTCACCTCATATTTAGACTTTACTTTTATAATATAGTTAGGTACTAGCTGTATAAACAAATAGTTAATGCCAAACTTAATGGCGGCTTGTAACTAAATTCCTTGCAGAGGTATACACGTGTGACTAGGGCAACAATATGGTTTACTTCATGAAATGTTAGTATGTATTTCATAAAAAAATCACATGTATAGGTCATGTCATGATGTGGTTTGAGTAGACTGTAATCAAATTCCCAGGAACTTACCCGCCTGGCTGTATTCGTCGGCTGCAGAATCGTAGTCCGGTTTCCAACGGAGAAGTCCCGTCTTCAGGCTGCCACAAACATACAAAATTATTTAGTTGTCTTTTTTTACAAGTACCTAAGTATACCTACATAATTCTATTCAAACAATATAAACTATAAAACTAGACTAGTGACTGAACGGCTCTGTTTAATCCTAACAGAACGGCTTTTACTAGTTCCTTGCGATATACATGAAACTTTAGGGTCCGTTCAGATAGACCGGGTCGGAGAGCAGAGCAAATTTTTAGCACGTTGAAAATTGAGTACTTAGTATTTGAAGTAAGGTTTATTTTTGCATGCGCACTGCTTTTGTCCTTTTGTCAATGACAAAAGCAGTGCGCATGCAAAAATAAACTGTGCTAAAAATTTGCTCTGCTCTCCGACCCGGTCTATCTGAACGGACCCTTAAATTAAACAAAGTATAACTGAAAGTAAGTAAAGTAGTAACTTAAAACAAATAAAAACTAGCTGCAAAAAATGTATGTACATACGTATGTATACCTCGTGTGTTCATAAGTTTTGAGACAAACTTTTTACTTATAAAAATAAAATAAAAATTACTGGCTGCTGTATATTTCTTTTTTCTAATTTTGAATTTGGAATGTTAACTTTTAATATCTATGATTTCGGATTATTTTATTTAAATTTTCTCGTAATGGAGGGAACAAAAGAATTACGTGCGACCGTCATTTCACTATTTAAGGTGGGAAGAAAACCTATGGACATTTTCCGAGAACTGAAAAGTTTTGGTGTGAGCCGTAACTTCGTGTATTACACTATTAAACGATACAAGGAGACAAGTTCTTTACAAGATCGGCAAAGAAGTGGTCGTCCACGCTCTGTGAGGACGCCTGCGAACATTAAAATCATCCGAGAGCGACTTCGCCGAAATCCATGTCGCACTCAGAAGAAACTCGCTCTGCAGACCAATATTTCGCGCGTTTCAGTCAACAGAATACTGAAATATGATCTCAAGGTTAAGGCGTATAGCCGTAGGAAAGTACACTTTTTAAACGATCGCCTTCGTCAATTGCGACGCGAACGTTGTCCAATACTGCTTAGGAGACACGATGCGAGGAAGATACTCTTCACCGACGAGAAAATCTTTACTGTCGAAGAAAAGTTCAACCGACAAAACAATAAAGTGTATGCCAAAAGTAGCAAGGATGTCCCAGCTTCAGCACGGAATGTCTCGCGTACTCATCATCCGGCTAGTGTCATGGTATGGTGGGGAGTTTCGTACGAAGGTGTGACTCAGCTTCATTTCTGCCAACAAGGCGTCAAGGTGAAAGCCAAAAATTATCAAAGTGACATTCTAGAGACTGTTGTGAAACCCCTGTCTAATACCCTATTCCATAACAAGTATTGGGTTTTCCAGCAAGACTCGGCGCCATCCCATAAGGGTAAAACCACTCAAGCTTGGCTGAAGGAAAATGTGCCGGCCTTCATTGCGGCGAATGAATGGCCCTCCTCCAGCCCCGACCTCAACCCGCTGGATTATTCTCTATGGACCGAATTAGAGCTCAGAGCCTGCCGAAAGTCCCACCCAAACTTGGAGTCACTTAAGCGAGCTCTTGTCCGAGAAGCGAAGCGAATTCCTCTGGAAAAGATTCGTGCCGCCATTGATGACTGGCCAAATCGTCTAAGGGCATGTATTAAAAACAGGGGTGGTCATTTTGAATAATAATTATATTTAATTTTTACTTACTATTTACTTAATGTTTACTATTGTTTTTATAAATATAAGTTTATTATTTAAAAAGATATGCAACTTTTATTTTGTCTCAAAACTTATGAACACACGAGGTATATACATATGGGATAAATTGATTAATAAAACGATAATTTGCTAATAATAACAACTAGGTGCAGTGCCGGTTCCTATTATTTTTTGGTGGTACGAGAATCTAAAAAAAAATATAAAACAGTTGCTTTTATTTCCCACCAGAAAAAGCAGTTGCTTCAGATTATTCTGCTGTCAAAAATGGCAATTCGTAGAAAAGTTTGTTAAACCATACATGTGATGTGGGTAAATAATAATAATAATTTATAATGATTGACAACTTTTATTTATTTTGATTTCCATGCAAACAATCAAATCAATGAAGTATATAGTAAGAATATTACAAAATACCTATAGCCATAATACCTATATTGACACTTTTCTAGCTTTCGCACTTGCATACTTTTTTATCAAATCGGAATAATTAACTTTTGGGCAATAGCATTTTCTATGAATAAAATTGCAAGATCGGACAGACTTTCCTGACACATAGTAGACCGAAGGTAAGTTTTAATTTACTGAAACTTCGTTCTCCTTTGGCAACAGTTACAGGAACAGTTAATAGGATAAGAAGCGCTGTCCATACATTCGGGAAAACATCTTGCCAATCGTTATTTTTTGTAAGTCGAAGAACTTTTATTAGAAGATCTGCAATCAGGAGAGCCACTCCTGATTGCAGATCTTCTAATAATGATTTTAGATTTACAAGTTCTTCGATTAATTCTTGTCCAAATATTTCACAATTTTTCCATCGGTTAAAGTTATATCTATACAGGCCTTTTCTAACATGGATTTTTCTGGAATTATTTTTTTATCGTATAAAAAAGACCATGTGTCGTTGAATGATGACAATTGTTGAAATCGTGTAGCCAACGTATTCTCGATTGTATCTAACATCGGGTAAAAAACGTTCATTTGATATAATTCCGGATCAGTTGGTGTTTCATCTACGGCTTCGTATTCAAATAACCGTTTCTTTCTTCGAGATCGAACAGACTTGAAAACTGGACTTACTTCGGATAGAGACGCTATTTCCTTAGCTGTAACTATGGTTGAGGAAAAGCTACCACGGTATTCTTTCACAAATTAACAACAGTTTTTCAGTAATAGTGATGCGTTTGGTGGGTCCATAGTTTCAGACTGCATAGCTTTACTTACAATGTTTACTTGAAACAATATATCATACCAAGCCACCATTGTAACTATGAAGTCAAATTGTTCCATATTCTGAATTAGCGACAATGACTCTGATGCTGTAACTGTTTCTTCGTGAAGATTTTGAAGGGCATCACGGACCGAAGTGTAGTTAAAGCGAACAGCGGCAAGGTTAGAAAGTCTACTTTCCCAGCGAGTTTCGCTAACTTTTTTAAACGATAATCCTTCTAGGTGCTTTGATATCACTTCCCATCGCTTAGTTGATCCAGAGAATAAAACGAATAGTTTTTGGAGAAATCCAAATAAAGAGACAGATTTAACGGAACTTTTGGCTGCATCTGCTGCCACCAAATTTAAGCTGTGGCAGCCACATGGTTTAAAAAATGCACGAGGATATAGGTTTAAAATCCTGGTTTGCACACCTTTATTCACTCCTACCATATTCGCTTCGTTATCGTCTCCTTGTATGTTGGGGTTGGCTTCCAGTCTAACCGGATGTAGCTGAGTACCAGTGCTTTACAAGGAGCGACTGCCCTATCTGACCCTCTCAACCCAGTTACCCGGGCAACCCAATACCCCTTGGTTAGACTGGTGTCAGACTTACTGGCTTCTGACTACCCGTAACGACTGCCAAGGATGTTCAATGACAGCCGGGATCTACAGTTTAAAGTGCCATCCGAAACACAGTCATTGGTGTCTAAGACATACTTAGAAAGTACATACAAACTTAGAAAAGTTGCATTGGTACTTGCCTGACCTGGAATCGAACCCGCGCCCTCATACTCGAGAGGTTGGTTCTTTGCCCACTAGGCCATCACGACTCTTCACACATACATATGTACTACTTACGTAGTCCTGTGATTTCATAAATTGTCAATTAAATAATACATCACAACTATTGTCTTTGATTTACCAATCTTGGATGAAAGGGATGGAGTGCCAATGTTAAATCATTCTACTTACTGATATAATAAAAAACACGTATATGCACAGCAGATCAAAAGATCAAAAAAATATTAAAACATTCGCAAATATATTACACTTGGCATTGCAGTAAAGTCACTATTTACAAAAGACCATAGGCAGGCATATCTTAACTTCTTTTATTAGCAAAATTTTAGTGTCACTAGAGACCATGTTATTGATTAATGCTGTTCCTGGTATGTTCTTAGAGCCTTTTGATATCACTCAGCATAGGTACTTTATAATGATAAAATGGTTAAACTTAAATATATCTATGTATATATATGAACTAGCTTCTGCCAGCGGTTTCACCCGCATCCCGTGGGAACTACTTCCCGTACCAGGATAAAAAGTAGCCTATAGCCTTCGTCGATAAATGGGCTATCTAACACTGAAAGAAATTTTCAAATCGGACCAGTAGTTCCTGAGATTAGCGCGTTCAAACAAACAAACTCTTCAGCTTTATAATATTAGTATAGATTAGCATAGAATTGTTTTTTATATGAAGTTGTCACTTCACATTTTTCATTTGAGCAAGCTAGTGATCTCCCGGTCCTACAGTACCTATCTGTACTGTTTATGTAACTACTGAACAGTAAAATATTTAGCTGAACACCAATTCCATATGCATAGCATTGACATCAAATAAAAAGTAAGCAAAGCACATCAATAATAATTGCATTAGCACAAAAAACATTTACCATCTTACTACAAAAACTTTTAAACGTCAGTTTATCACTTGTCTAAAAAAATTCAAATTATGACGTTGACATATGGTTCATTTTGCAGCCACAATTTTTTTAGACAAGTGTAAAACAGGTGGTTAAGTTTTTGTAGTAAGGCCATTAAAAATCAAAATAAAACTTAATTTTCAATCAAAGCATTCGTTTCTCTATCTATCTTCCTCTGTCATTATCATCTGCCTACCTTTGTTCCCAACTCAACTATGTTGGGGTCGGCTTCAAGTCTCACCGGATGCAGCTGAGTACCAGTGTTTTACAAGGAGCGACTACCTATCTGACCTTCTCAACCCAGGTACCCGAGTAACCCAATACCACTTGGTAAGATCAGGTTAAACCAGAAAAATTGGAAGGAATTATAAGTGTAGAGTTATGAACTGTTGTGAAATCTGTTCAGTAGTTTATCCTTTAAAGACAGGCAGACAGTGTACTTTGTTTTATATGTGCTGATACTAGTGTAATTCACAGGCTTTCAGTACTCGCAAGCCGCAAACTAAGCAGTCAGCTGAAAGTTGACCTGACTGATGGTTGGCAATTTTTATTTGTAAAAAAATCTTGATTCTTATCAAAGTTTTCAGTTGGTCTGATACTGGCTAAATATGTACCTGATCTTTGTAATGTGTGGTACTACAATTCACCTTCATACTAGTTTCTGAGCCCACACAAACTATCTGCTATTCTTAACCCACCATATTGCAGTAAATATTAATTACTGTTCGTATGATGTGTCCACCTGATGTTCAAAAACTTTTGATGTCTCATCAATTCATCTTTATTGTATTTTTTCATGATAAAAGGCTACAAATTAAAGGTTTCCTACTAGCCTGTTGTAAATACTAATAGTTTCTTAACTTATAAGTGCATAGTCAAGTTAGATTTAGTAAAACAATTTAGCAGGCAAGGTTACTAAATTCATGCCTAATTAATAACAGAAACAATACCGTTCATGTTTACTTATCACAAGTGTTTAGAATAAATGAATGTCTAATTAGAATTAATAAACGAATTTGAACTATTAACTTAATTAATAAAAACTTGCGTAAAAATTTAAATTACGAACACTACACTGTTAAGAAAATACGTAACTTATTGAATTCTACGACCTTTTTTACACATTTTCCGCATGATTCTACGTTCATTAAGAAGAAGAACACATATATTTGAATAAAAACCGAAAAAATACAATGCTTTCATTCGATAAATAATTAAAATCACAAAATTGGTTCTACTTACAATTTTTCTGCCGCCTTGACGTGCTCTCGCGCTTCGAACACCTTAACCGACATGGCGAACTAAGTGTAATGTATTATTGGATATTTATTTTAAATGAGATGTAAGTACTTAGCGATGTGATAGTGTGAGAGAAATCAATATAAAGTGAACAAGAAGATAACACAAGCAACCATCTTGTAAACTAAGTGATTTTGAAGTTCTCTTGATTGACGTCTACAAAAGAGTTGTTAATAGAGAAAAATAATTTCTACTATTTTCTACTGTTTTTCTTACTATTTTTGTTTTTGCGAAATATATGACTGTGTTATGATCAAAATCCAACACTAGATTTTAAGTAAATTGCGCTAACTTAGTCATTACTTTATTTATTATGTATAGAAAATCGAAGTAATGGATTTAGTACCTAATTACTAAATTCAATCACGTATTATAATAACATACACGCAAGCAATTCGAACATTTCGCAAATACATACTAATAACAAAAATCTTATTAGAAAAATATTAATCTTGCATGCCTGACAATAATAAGAAATTCATCTAAAAGATCACGTCAAGCCTGAGACCTTAAAATAATTTTAATATTACCGTTTTGGTAGATACGTTTCTAGTTCAGATAAAAGCATTAATATACAAACAGGACTGAGCACTTATAGCCAAAAAACGAGCCGAGTGAAGCAGATAGTACGGAGGCCGTCTGTCCCTTTCTAATAGGGGACTATAAGATTAAGCTATGTAAGACCAATCCGATTTTGCTTAGATTATTTAACACAGATGGGTATTGAAGTTATAAGCCGTCAGCTCCAAACTTTCAATATTAAAGTGCTATCAGGCCTACACCTGTTTGTCAAGTTATTACCCCATATATTACAACATTCGAAAGTTGCCTTTGATTTCTCAGGGTTTCAACATTCAGGGGCCCGATTCTCATAAGTTAATAATGTCAAAATCGAATAGAAATCGAATCGCAATATGATCGCAATAGCAGTTTTAACCATATCGGGCATTCTGCTACTAATTAATAAATAATCGTATTCCAACGACATTCGATTGGTTTGAGATTGGTCTGCTATTTTGGTGATTTTTTTTGGTCTATACGGTAGTTTGCTCTACAATCATATTGCGATAGTTAATCATTTGCAGACAACATTATTCATTATTGAATGACAAAAAAGGATAAAAACGTTTATTTCAAAGAAAAACTAGCGGAATGCCACAAACGTTTCAATCGTAATCGAGTCGGGATTGGATCGCAGTCGAACGTCAATCGTATGTTGCTTAAGTAAAATTAGGAGAATCGGGCCCCTGATGACAATGGGACCAACTCGAAAGTATACCCTATCAAACAAAACAAGAATCATAAACATCGATTAGTAAATGCCGGAGTAATCGCGTAACTAGCATACAAAAAAAAGTACGTTCGATTGAGAACGTCCTTTTTTGAAGTCGATTAAAAACATGTATGTGCGTATAAACAAATACATAGAAATAAATCTGTAACTACTAATGTTTATAATAATAACATTATCTCACGCTTGCGATTGTCGAGGCTTGGAGAGGCTTGGCAAGCGTGTAAACGTCCTTTTACAAGAGAAATCGTTGGTATAGTCTACTTTCAATAATTGACGGGAATTAGCAGTATAAAAGCAGGAAGATTTGAAGTGACGACTGCATACTGAATTTTTACTAATTTTTGGCTTCACATATAGACTGCTGAGCCATTTATGTTGCCTTTCTTCATTTTTGGAGGAGCTATAACCACAGTACAACAGTTTTAGAATCCATCTCAAATATTTTGACTCATTACAAGAATTCATGGGCACCATAATTGTTTGATTTACGAAAATTTTATTATTAGCTAACCTGTGGAACGATACGTTGCAGCCACCGTAGGATTCACGTTTACAAGTCTAAACGCAACACTTTTTCACCATTTTAATAGTTTAAATTGATTTATTAAAAATCTTCAAAAACAAGCTTTTATTAAAAAGCGCTAAAAAGAAAAAAATAAACGTTTACTTACATAATATATTTGACACAATTTATACGTTTTAAAAGCATATAAATTGTGTCAAATATGTTAAATTTGAAATGTCGTTATAAGTTGACAGTAAAGTTACAGTAAAAGTTTTTTTTTTCTTTATAGCGCTTTTTAATAAAAGCTTGTTTTAAAAGATTTTTTTACCTCAATTTATTTTATACTTTTTAGTTTTCACATGGTAAGTTCCTAAGTCTAAATTCTGTAGCGGCGGTCATCTTAGATTTTCATTTGGTAAAGTGCACTTTATTCTACTTGTCAAGCCCTGTCATTTGATGCCCATATGGATGGGATTGAAAAAAATAGGTTATTCACCATTTTGTAGCGGCGGCCATCTTGGATTTTTATTCGTAAAATGCAATGTGTTCTTCTTGTCAATCCCTTTCATTTGATACCCATGTTGTATAGGAACCTTAAAAATAACTAGTCCGCCATCTTGTATATTTAGCCATGTTGGATTTAGGATGACGTCATATAGCTTAACATGCATTGTCATCCAAACTAAACATTTAGGCAAAATTTCAGCTCAATCGGTTGAGGGCAAGTGGCTTAAAATTGAGTTGTAAAATTCCACCCGAACACACATAGTTACAAACATACATACATACATTGCAAGTTAAATAAAAGCTTGTAAAAATTTTAACTGCTGAATACGCGCCCAGCATATTCAGGGTTACCACAAGAAAATAAAAAAAGCAAAATACTAATTTATGTTCTTTATGTTTTAACAATAAATGCGAATAAATTAATACGATTGTTATTAATTTGCTGACTTACTATTGTTAAAATAAGATAAAAATATAAGAGATTCAATTCTTTTTCTGGGTAGCCAAAACTGTTGATCATAATATTTTTATATGCTGGCAAGGTGTAAGAGCGAGACACGCGGCCTCCGTTATTTCCATTCCTCTCGGCTCAGATTTGCATTTCTTATTATGCAACCAATTTAGTACCTTATTGCGTTGGAATATAGTTCATTTTCGTAAATATATATTTTGATAGTGCTCAATCTTGTTTGTATATTACGTCTATGGATAAAAGTGTTTTGTCTTTAGCGATATTTATTTTAGCTAGTTATTTCTCTGCGGGATTGTTCGAAAGAGTTACCGCGGCCCTGGTACCTACATAAAAGGCCTACGACGAAACACGACGTTTTTTAGTCAGTAAGAGTCTGACACTCCCTCACCGTTGCTAACCCTCAGCGGGAGGGGTCATTTGATGATTTTTGACGTCGTTAAAAAAAATAAGCTAGTTATTTCTCCCATTTAGTATTTCATCGGTATTCCAAGATTATTATTCTACGAACTCTTAATTTATTGCAGTTAATTAAAATTGCTTAATGCTTATTAATTTTCTCTGCTTAAATTAGTGTAGGTAATTACTCAATATTTGTCACGTCGGAGGTTCGAATCCCGAATAAGACAAACATTGTATGTATGGCTGTTTGATTTGGTATGGTTGTTTAAATATACATATCTGAATGTTTCTGTGTATTACGTACCTATGTATTTACAAATAAAAGTATTCATGTATGTTTATCGGTTGTCGTAGCTTGGGACTAGATATGGGTCCAAGGGTGAGGGACTTGGGGAAGTTCCCGCCCCTACTCAATGGACCCGAGGCGGTGGCACGCGTGTTTGTCGGCGCGTGCCCCGGAGGCGATGCACGGGGTAGGTGAACACCTCACTACCCCGTGCAAGATGAGGCCCGAACGAGGGCCAGCACTAGTGTGGGGCTGCGGAAGAACTTGGATACCCGCGGTCACGCGCCCACGTGCAAGGAGGACACAGGGGGGTTTTAGCCGGTAAGAGTCCGGCACACCCCTCCGCCTCTTCCCAGGCGTGTGGTAGGTTCTATTACCGCATTGAATAGCGAACGGACGAATAACGGTATTGCGTGCATGTCATTTAAGATTAAACTTTGTGAACGCTTTTACGATACAATCAATATTGTTATTTTTAGCAACATTACAAAAAATTCACCTCATTCACAAGTCACGAAAAATATTTACATGTTTTATATTTATTAAAAAAAAATAGTAGCGCTTAGGGACATATAGTCAAGATAAATTGTGGTATTAATACAATTAGCGTAGTGGCCGCTAGACGGACAGGCATGCGCAGTTTATGTTTAGATCCGGCGCAGACGCCATAATAAGTGCAAAAAGCGATCTCACTTTAGGGTTGTCTGATAAAGTACTGTAGATGTTTTATATCAATAGTCTTAGTTAATGCTGGTGATAAAATCATACAGGCCTTAAAAAAAGGTAGTTATATTTTTATATTGTTTTGTTGGTTCTGGGATAGCCCAAAAGAGTTAAAGACAAGTTATAAAGTTTATCAACTTTTTTCATCAAAATCCAAGATTCCCATTCAATAGCTACAGTACTTTGCCTATAATCTGTTCATAATTACAAGTACACTTAAAATCGAAAGCCCTGCGAAATTTTATCGTTTAAGAATGAATAAGTTAAAACTTACTAATACTTACTAAATGCATAGTGGAACAAAAACATATAAAAACATTGTTTAACTATTTTAATTAGTAGTCCACCTAGGTCTTGAACCCAGACCCAAGACCTGAATCTGCGCTTGAACCTGATTGAATTTAATAATTATTTCACTTTAAGCTCTATGAGACGAATGTAACAAAAATCATTCGCTATCAAGCTTAAGCTTCGTCGATAATACATAGTTAGTGTGTAGGTAATAAGATTTTAATTTTACAATAGTTTTGTGAACCCTGAATACCAATGCGATAGTCAAAACGACTAAATAGCCCGGTGTTTATAAACGCACTGTGTAGGTGGAATGGAACTCACATTGTGCATATATCTCTTATGTCGCTCAAGTATTTACTCCTTTAGAATTTGCGAAACTTAAGTACTCTATTTTTTAAGTGCTGGCAATTAATTTAAAATTATCATCTTCAGCCTTTTTTATCGTCCCACTGCTGGACACAGGCCTCCTCTCACACAAACAAGGATTGAGCGTCAATCACGCTTGCTCAATGCGAGTTGGTGATTTTAGTCTTCACCTAGGTATATAGTCCAGCATTGCTCTAGATGTTTTCCCAGTGTCCCGGATATTACCTAAAGCTTTTCCCGGACTATCAACCATCATTGCTTGAACATTTACAAATTAGTTAACCCACGAGGAGTCACATGAAGCTTTACTAAATGAATGACTAAGAAAGGTTATTAAGTTGGTACTCCAGCTTGAGCGTTAGGCTGTAATTTATAGTAAAGCAACTAGCTCCCGACTATGGCGTCGCTTACATCACGAAACTACCGTTTGCTTTATTTAATAAATACGCTATCTAAGCAGTTTTTTTAGTAGTTCCTGAAATTAGTGTATCAATGTAAAATACTCATCATCACAGGATAGGATAGGATTATGCTCCTCTTTACTCAAACTCGGTACTTTAATGTTTACGCATAATATTGACAAAGTAAATAACATTTGCTAAAAATCCTCTACGTGCTCCTGACCATCACTTCTTGCCGTCCACGCTGGCTAGATACCTTCAATCCCCTGGCTGGAGACCTTAGAGTTAAGGCTAAGTAAAAAGAGTAATCATGGAGTTTCTTGCCCGTTCTTCTCCATAGGAAGCTACTTTTGGAATGGGCAACTAGAATCAAACTAATAAGTATGATTATATAACTAGCTTCCGCCCGCGGCTTCGCCCGCGTAGAGTTCGGTTATATCGCGTTTCCAAGAGAATTCTTCAAAAGTCCGTAATAAAAACTATCCTATGTTCTTTCTAAAGGTCAACTCTATCTTTGTACCAAATTTTATTAAAATCAGTTCAGTGGTTTAGACGTGAAAGCGTAACAGACAGACAGACAGAGCTACTTTCGCATTTATAATATTAGTCGGGAATAATAGGGATTTTTGACGTTCATAGGTGCTTGTAAAGGCCTGAATGAAATAAATGATTTGATTTAGGCATCCACAGGGAAAAGTCCGGCTAAGCACTCAACAGCCTCCTAGGCTGAACTGCGCGATGCCATACACTAGACATAGATTAAATAATAGACCGGCTCGGAGAGGAGAGCAAATTCATAACACGTTGAAAATCGAGTACTTAGTATTTGTAGTAAGGTTTATTTTTGCAAGTGCCTTTGTCATTAAGAATGCTGGAAGGCGCTTGGTGTGAAATAATAAGAGGAGCCGAGCGGCTCCGATCGCGTACTTTTTCTCGGTCTTGCCGACGTTTGGCTCCGATTGCATCCGGAGCCGATTCCGGTCTGTGTGAAAAGAAAAATGCGCGCCGATGCTCTCCGAGCCGTTCGTGTGTGGACCCTAAACAAAAGGTTTACGAAGGCGATCTTCAAAAATTGTTTAATCGTTTGGATGTTTGCAATTGGTGGATAGTTATTCAATGAAATGTTTTTCTATTTTTAGAAAGCGGTATCGAAACCATAGCGCGATTGAGAAATTGTTCTCAATGTTACAACACCATCTAGTTGTGTTTTCGGAACTAATCTTTAGACTTAAGTTCGCAATATCGCAGAAGTTTATATTGAGTATTATTGAATGTTGTGTTCGTCTTTAATGAGCATACATTACTGTGAAGTGTAATTTTAATAGATTTTATTTATATTTTGTTAATTTCGCACCAAATAAATAAATAAGCCGCGATATGATTCCAGTCGTAGGCAAGTACATTTTCATGTGATGTTAATAAGCATGTGATATTTAAAAAAGTAATTAGTGATATTAGACATAGTTTGGTACTTGAGAGAGGACATAGGATAGTTTTTATTACAAAAAATAAAATTTATTCCCGACATACAGCGCTATCTATTGGTCAAAAGTCGACATCATGGTTCATGTTATTGTTTTAATTCATCGAAAAAAAGTAAATAAATAGTAAAAAGGCACGAATAAAATAATATCAATATAATAAAACTTTTAGTACAAAGAAAATGCCCGAACGGAATAGAGATACTAAATAATCCGAGTTGTTACTACGCTCGATAGATGGCGTTGGGATCGAAATAGATCGCGTTATGGTTCTTGATAAGAGGTCTTCTAGGCAAGAGTTCCCTAGAATATCTTCCACATTTCATTTTTGAAGAGATCCCGCGAAAGGAACTATGTGGGTAAAACCAACAATCTGCTGGAAAGCACTGTGCCACGCGAACGAAGTCGCGGGCAAAAGCTAATTTGCTTATATTTTTGTTTCTTGATGCCCTTCAAAGACTCTTACAAAACTAGTTTCCGAATCTAGATCTACATTGTGTATCTTGCATCTTTGTAGCTCTTTGTGGGATGATTTTCAGCTGCACTTAATCCGACAAGTTGTAAAGTTGTCTGAATGAGTTGTATCTGTAAGGGACCACAATGCTTTTCATTGTATGAATGGTTGGTCAATAAAAAAGCAAGATGTTAGGTATGTTTGATTAAGTCATCGTTTTGCAAGCGTCCTGTAATAGTGGGTCCACTTGAATTATGTATTACTTCAAGTTTGTATAAAATTATCTGTACGAATTTAAAGTCTGAGAAAAAATGTAATGGTGGGTCCACACGATACCAACTTCACACAGACTTTCGTAGAATTTTGCCTGCGCGAAAATAGGTGCATACATAAGTCTGTACAATAAAAAAAGTCAAGTCTGAGCTAATGATAAGTCAGCACAAACATCTTGTCATCATATTTTCACTCAAACTTTTAAATTTTTACACGTTATTACAGATTATTTACTCAGAACTTAGTTCATACAGATATTTGTACAATATTAAAGTCTGTATCCTGTGGACCCACCATAACACAAAGACATAATAATTAGTAGGTAATAGTTTAGTACTTGGTTTAATCCTAGCATAAACGTATGTCATACTGGAGCTTAGGGGACATTCCAGAAAGTTACGCGGCGCGCGAACTTCCATAAAAGTAGTTGAGATTTAGCTTTGGTTTTAGTCGGTAAAAGTCTGTCAGTGCACACACACACACAGTGGGGATTATAAAAAGGCTGAAGTAAATGTTGTTAACTTTTAGCACAATCTTATAATCTCAATCACCGAATCAAAGTACCTACTTGTCAAACTAGATGGCGCGAGCGTACCGAATATGTGGCGACGCTGAAAGAAGCGTTGTTCTGTTCTCGCTTGATTCAAACCTCGTGAGCATGAACATGAGTGTTATAATTTATAGTCCGGGTGTTTGTATGTCCAGAAAGATGTAGGTATGTATATGTATTTTCAAAAACCACGTATGTATTTCGCACACTGTAGCAGTAGGTACATGGTCTTCATAACAAAGAAAAAAGGTTGTAAGTAATCCTTGCTTTGAATCCTTTGTGCATGAAAGCTTACTCTTCTTACTTAGTGAAAACTTTTTAAACTACTTACCACTCTAATTTAATCTTAATTGGTTCAGGATATTTTTCTAGAGAGAACTTCTCTGATAAACAGTATAGATAGGTACCAATACATTTTGAAAATGAAGGCGCCCTATTCATTCTAGCAACTCCAAAAATCAAATTAATATTTTAAGTTTGCATATTGTAGATAACAAGGAAAGAGCTGGCTGGCTAGACTCAATATCGGACCCCCGGCTCGATCAATAATGCCATGCGCAGTAACGAATGCATTTATATAGGTCATTTTATAGATTAATATGACCGGACAGGGAACTCATCCTTCATAAATATCCTTACTATTGAAAAAAAACTAAAACTAATAAAAAATCAAAATGCGAATGACGACCCCTTTGGCTGAATGGTTACTAGCTGGAATGCCTAACTGAAGGTCCCGTCCCGGGTTCGATTCCCGGTGAGCTCGACATTTTGGAGATGAGCAGTATACTTGTTGGCTGTTATATATGGTAGTGGTACCACAGATTACCTTGATAGTTACTGAAACCAGTTTTTATAAAATCTTTCAGTTGTGTTAGCACTCATATCACAAAGCCAGAAGCTTACCATGGAACTAACCAACCATGTGTAAAATATATTTATGTCACGTCTTCCTCATAGTCTGTAAGCTTGTAACTTTACAAACAAATATAGATGTAATCGTAAGATGAATCTGAAATAAATGATTTATTTGTAGTCGTTACCTACATAAGAATGTCGACGGGACCATGGACGTAGATTCTCAATCGAAAAAAGAAGTTTTACCCTTAGAGGTATTAACTCCACAATCATTCAAAATCAAATCTAGTTATCATTTTTAGTAAACTGTAGATGATGTAGCGAACAGCCCGGTTGGATCGATGAAGCCCTTTGAGGCTAGGACGAATGCAGCTACATACATACTCGTATATAAGACATTTTACAGAGTAATATGAGTGGACAGAGAACACATCCTTCATAATTTCCTTTACAATAAATAAACTAAACTTGTATTTGTCTCATTTGATGCAATGGTCAACATATATAGCCGGACAGCCGAACTGGGGCCCGATTCTCCTAATTTTACAAGCGACATATGATTCACATTCGAATGCGATCCAATCACGACTCGATTACGATTGAAGCGTATGTGGCATTCCGCAATTTTTTCTTTGAAATAAACGTTTTTATCCTTTTCTGTCATTCAATAATGAATCATTTTGTCTGCAAATGATTTACGATTGCAATATGATTGTAGAGCAAACTAGGTACCGTATAAACCAAAATCACCAAAATAGCAGACCAATCGCAAACTAATCGAATGTCGTTGGAATACGATTGGTCTTATATTAGGAGCAGAATGCCCGATATGGTTAAAACTGCTATTGCGATCATATTGCGATTCGATTTCTATTCAATTTTGACATTATTAACTTAGGAGAATCGGACCCCTGATGGTCCCCGGTACGATCGACATTTTTGCAAAGTGCAGCATGCTTTTTGGTTAGGTCTGGGTGTTTGCTCTTTTTGTAACGTTCATCAGTTGTGTTAGCACCAAAAACACAAAGCTAATGAATGGCTTACCTTGAAAAGTATCCTGATTTTTAATGAGAAGCTTCATCGAACCACGAACAAGGATTACATGCTTTTTTGTGTGATTTTAGTGAATATAAAAACAAAATCTTGTTGCTTGTAACAACATGATGTTAGATAGGAAGGCATGGAAGAAGAAGACATACTGGGCCATGTAAAGGAAGCCAATAAGAAAAGAAGGAAGTTTTTCCTTCAGAGTTTCGCAACTCGAAAAATCAAATCTAGTTATAATTTTTGATGAAATGTAGCGAACAAAGGATATCTGGCTAGACTCGATATCGGTCGCCCGGGTGGATCGATAATGCCCTGCGCAGTGATGAATGCAACTTTATAGGGCATTTTACAGATTAATATGAGTGGACAGAGAACACATCCTTAATGAATATCCTCACTAATAAAAAAATAGTTCGAATATCAACCCTGTTAGCTTATAATGGCCACCAAGCCGGACTGTCAAACGGGGAATGACGGGTTTGTTTCCCGGTACGGTCGGAATAGCTTTCTTGTTGCATTCATAACACAAAGCTACCATGGGGCTAACCGACAGTGTGTGTGAGCAACAATGTCGCGATTAAAGGACACCAAGAATAGTGTTCCCTCAAGCACAATTATTATACCTCCAACAGTCTTGCCTTCTAATCTAGAGACGAAGAATGAATTTTTTTTAGGAAGTGCAATATCAATACTTACAATAAGCGAGAACAAATGTATGATTGCGATAGGAACCGTTTACAGGTAAATGTAAATAATATAATACTGTATTGCTGTGCATAATACTGCATGCGAATCGCATGAGGACTAATGTTAAAATATTTGTTTACTATCTTTGTTTTAATTTACATAATTAGCATAATGTTCAATGTTAGCCTAGGTACATCTTACCATCAGAGGGCTGGGTATCCACTATCACCCAGGAGATAGGCTCCTCCATATTCACCATTTTCGAATCATTGGTATCTACTGCTGTTTTGGTATATAGTTGAGTCATGTCCCGGACACCGTAAAACTACATCAGTGATTACCAGATTTGCATCTGTTATGGTCTGTGTATTTATGCACATGCAGGACTTGCTATTTTTGAATAATTCAGCGACATCACGACCTAACAAGTGCATTGATAGCAAGTGATAACCTATATCTTATAAAAAAGTCATGATCGTCGTATTTCTCAGTCATCTGCTCTTTCACGTTAGATACCTACGTGGTCTTCTAATGATTATTATTTAGCATATCCACAACCTCCACAGCTTCTAAACTTTCTAAAAAAAATCGTTTCATTTCACTATCCATCGCTAGAAACGATTCGAAATAAGTTTGTATTCTGTCATGATAATGATAAGGGTTGTTTAAGCAGGCATCAATCGGGCCAAGTTTAAGTGAAACTTTAAGGTTATAAGGGACACCTAAGCTTTGGTGAAAATGAAATTCTTATTAAGTGTAGCTCAAAATAAATGCTCCCTAAATTTAGGTATTAAGTAGTTGGTGAAAACGGGCAGTTCTGTTGTTAAGAAATTATGACACTGCATTGTTAGACTCTTTTGAAAATGTTGATTTGTCCAGCTACTTTTCACAATGACCGTAAGTACCAATACCGGGTTTTGCACCCGTCGCTAAGTTCGGAGATTTTTTTAGTGACTTGTACAAAACAGCAAGAAAATAAATCTAGGTAGACTCGATATCGGTCTCCCGGTTCGATCGATAGTGCCTTGCGCAGTATCGAATGCAACTACATATATTAATAATAGGCCACAGATTAGTGTGAGCGGACAGAGAACACATCCTTCATAAATATCCTTGATTATTAACAAAACTAAAACTTACAAAAATGCCAATGACGACCCCTGAGCGCAATGGTGACCAAGACGGACGGTCGGACGGAGGGTGCAGTTGGGTTCGATTCCCAGTACGGTCGACATTTGTGTGATTAGCATGTTGGTTGAATTCATAAGACATGTAAGCAGAAATATTGCAATGCAAGACCCGGTGTCTTGCTTCTGGGGCCCGATTCTCCTAATTTTACTTATGCGCCATACGATTCACGTTCGACTCGATTCGACTGAGATCCAATCCCGACTCGATTACGATTGCAGCGTATGTGGCATTCCGCTATTTTTTCTTTGAAATAAACGTTTTTATCCTTTTCTATCATTCAATAATGAATCATTTTGTCTGCAAATGATTTACGATTGCAAAATGATTATACAGCAAACTACCGTATAGACCAAAATCACCAAAATAGCAGACCAATCGCACACCAATCAAATGTCAATCGAATACGATTGGTCTTTTATTAGTAGCAGAATGCCCGATATGGTTAAAACTGCTATTGCGATCATATTGCGATTCGATTTCCATTCGATTTTGACATTATTAACTTAGGAGAATCGGGCCCCTGAGTCTTTTTTTTTAACGACGTCAAAAACATCAAATGACCCCTCCCCCTTCTTCATAAGTAGGTAGGTACTTAATATGGATAGATAGAGAGAAAGAGGACGACCAAAAAAAACGTGAAAAACGATGTGTCTTGTAGCTTGTCAGATGACGTCCAACAAGAATGTTTGTAAGATAAAGACATGCTACTTTCTCCAAATAAACAATTGTGATTAGTGCATAATTATGATGTCAGTTATAGCTAAAGTGTCATCAATAACAGAACAAATAACATCGTATTTAATGCAAATGTACACTACATGTAAGTAAGAGGGGTTGATTGAATACCGGTGGCCCGGGCCGATCGATACAGCCAGGCTAGGCATGATGCATCTCTCTCGTGAATACTATCTGTGCTTATGTAGGTAGGTCGTTTGTCGCTTCCCTGTTACCTGTTTTAATATCTATGAATACGGAATCAGGGTATTTTTGGGGCCCGATTCTCCTAATTTTACTTAAGCGACATACGATTCACATTCGATTGCGATCCAATCACGACTCGATTATGTTATTTTTTCTTTGAAATAAAAGTTTTTATCCTTTTCTGTCATTCAATAATGAATCATTTTGTCTGCAAATGATTAACGATTGCAATATGATTGTAGAGCAAACTACCGTATAGACCAAAATAGCAGACCAATCGCAAACCAATCGAATGTCGTTGGAATACGATTGGTCTTATATTAGTAGCAGAATGCCCGATATGGTTAAAACTGCTATTGCGATCATATTGCGATTCGATTTCTATTCAATTTTGACATTATTAACTTAGGAGAATCGGGCCCCTGTTTTCATAAAAAATGATCTAAAGAAATGTCTTTTGCCAAGCTCATTGTTGATGACGTTAATTACTTGTTTGTCATTATAATTTAATTTGGTGTTTTTTTTCCTTGCGATGCAATCAACAATTTTAATACTTTTAAAACACACATAACACAAACATCAGAATTATCCGTCTTTTGTAATTTAAGTTAGTAATAAGTAAGCTTCACCACTGACAGTCTCTGTAAAAAAACTGTAATCTTTATTACTATAAAGATACCTGTTGGGATAATGAAGGCCTGAACATTCTTAACACAGGTTATTGCCATAACCTAGCTAGAATGTCAGAACTCACCTGTTTGTTGCAAACTGTAATACTGATTAATGCTACTTGTACACCTCAACTTTATTGTAACAAGACTGTACCATTTTATGCACAATAAACTTATTATTATTATTATTATTTATGTTGATATGTTTATTTTCCTCGGCTATGTAGCCGGGCAGAACTAATGGCACGGGCCTAAGCCAAGTGCGCATCAGTGGGGTTACTACTACTATTAGGTACATTGCGGGAAAGCGGGACAAATTGTGTTTGTATATAGGTGTTAATATCTGTTGAGTTTACTTCTGTTGGAATATACGCATGATGTACGTATAATACCTCCTTTACAAATATCCAAGATTATATAAAGCATACTTACTTCAATCATTCGTCAAACATTCAATCATTCAATGTTCACTTCAATCGTACATTCTATCATTCGAAATATAACAGTCGTCCAGGATACATGTGTTTTCTTTGTCTCACCTGTACCCATATCCAACAGGTTATGGGCCCAGGCCGTTTTCTGTAGTTAAAAGTAATACAACTAAATTTTAAATTCAGTGAAAGAGTGTAAATAAAAATTGCATTAACAATGAACAAAATATCACATCTTATGACGGTGTTATTACTGCGTTGCTAGGTGATGAGCAACTCAATATGGTTTCTGTGAAGACTACGCCTACTCGATCATGAATTGTATATTAATAATGAGACCCACACTCAAAATAAAAATAATTATCAACCCGGAAATTCAATGCATATAATATCAAAAAATGTATTGTGATCATTGCGGACGTCGGAATAATTTCAAAAGGGACTGCCGTTACTTAAAGGACCTGCAGCAAAATAATCAATGGGTGAACTTCAAAAGTCTGCCAATAACATTGAATACTGCAACAATGACCAGGACAGTTTCGTTTTTATGATTTCATAATGTAAATTGTCTGCTAATTATGTAGAAAATAATACTGTTTATTTTCTTTTAGATTCTGGTGTGACAGATCATGATGACATATCATATTGACAAAAAAAAAAAAAAAAAAAAATTAAAATATTGACAATGTAAAAAGGTTTTAACCTCGTACGTCGAATTATCCACACCGTTGAAGATCGGTGTTGCTAGGAAAGGAGTTTCAATCCTGGAGTTTGGTAAAGGGTATATCGAGGTAACAACAAATTTTAAATTCAAGGATCAATTGATGACGTTTTATATTCACCGAAGGTACGTTATAATATGCCAAAAGACTGGTATGTCGGTAAATTTTCAACATTTATGGTAAAAATAATAAATGTTTTATGACAGGTGAGAACATCAATCAATAATGTTTTTGTTACTTTTAAACAGTAATAATTCTCTGAGTAATTTGAATTTACTTGAAGAGAATCACCAAGACTGTACAAAAGAGTATAAATTACGGCATCGTACACTAGGTCACTTAAATAAACAGAAAAATTAAATGTTCAAATATGTAGTTGATTAAAATATCTAATGTTTTTTATTTGATAATTTGGTAATTCTGATGAATTATCTGAACCTTGCATACCTACTTGGTAAAAACCATGTACTGTAGATGATAAGAACTGTTCTATTTTGTTACTTTTATAGACAATTTTATACATTACAGTGTAATATTAACTGTTACATATTTGATGTACGCCAAGTCAGAAGTGCTGTGAAATGTTTTCAAAATTTTGTTGCTAAAAGTGAAAACTTATTTAACCATAAAGTAAACTAATTTATATTGCGATAGTGGGCGAGAATATCTTTCTAATGAATTTAAAGATTATTGTGTTTGTAAGGAATAACTTAGGTAGATACTGTTTTACGGTATCGAATAGCCACAACAAAATGGTGTCGCGGAGCGTATGAATCGTACGTTAACCGAAATGGCTCGACCATTGGTTACAAGTGCGAAATTATATAAAATATTGTGTGTATGTAAAACCAAAGACTCGAAATTTGACGAAGAGTCATTTAAAGCCATATTAGTTGGTTACGACCAAAATGGTTACAAATTATTTAATACAGAAAATAATTACTTCCTTATTGCGAGAGATGTTGTATTTGAGGAGTTGAATTTTTATTATACCGGTTCAAATTCCCGCCAAAATTAACAAGCCCGATAACAACGATAATCGGCAAAGTTAATAGGCAACAAACACAAACATAATCACTCCCCTGATAATAGCTCTGAAGCTGGACCTTCATCTAGCAAACTGAGACGTAATAACAATAATTCTCAAAGTACCCCAATAAATTATAAAAGGATTGATGACCCATTTTTGCTTATCGCTCACAACTGTTCAATCACTACCATGCACCTATTGTGACATGTTTAATAGGGATGATTCTAGTTTATGTTGAAAACCACAGAAAGTGAAATAGAGTCTAATCATAGTACTTGGACTATCGTAGCAAGACCTAAAAATACGTAAAATACCTAAATGAGACATAAAAAGCTCAAAATGGGTATGTACAATTAAAAATAACGAGTTGGGTGAACCTACACGGTATAAAGCCCGATTAGTAGCTCGTGGTTTCACTCAACAATACTTACAAGATTATTATAACGAAACGTTTACTTCAGTAGCTCAAATACTTTCCAATTTATATAACTCTTGCAAATCAGTTTGATTTATATGCCCATCTTATGGATGTAAAAAACTGCTGTTTTGAAAGGCATTCTTAAGGAAGATATCTATATGGAAGTGCCTTATGTACGTAATGCTTAGTAAATATTAGACCAGATATTTGTGCTGCTAGAGGTATTTTAAGTTGGTATCAAAGTAACATAATGAAGAGTTAAGGAAATGGTTAAAGCATTTTTTTTGAGATACATAAAAGGAACTCTTAAATTAAAGCTGACCTATGTGAAATGTGATTACAAACAACTGATGGCAGGGTATGCAGATTCTGATTGGTTGAGGCGACGTTATTGACCGCAAAAGTACAACAGATCACATATTTAAAGTGTTTGATAATTGTACAATTTCATGGAATACACGGAAACAAAATAGTCGCCGGTTCCTCAACAGAAGCTGAATATATGCTTAGATATTTGAAGCTATAAGAGAATCTTTTTGGATAAAATCATTATAACATAGTTCTATTCTGATAAAACAGCCAATGATGATATATGAAGTTAATAACAGTTGTATTAGCATCGCTAATAATCCTACAAATCACAAACGATATTGTGACGAATTTAGTTAAGTTGTTGTATGTGTTGATTTGTGTGATGTGATGTGTTATTTATGTGTTTTTAGTTTAGTTTAGAATTAATAAGAACCCATCTGCCGCATTAGGCACGTCCTGTGGGTAGATGTAAGATTGTATATGTAAATAAATAAATGTAATAACAAAATACCAGACAACCAGGCAACAGTCTGGAACTGAATGACATGAGGTTTAAAACTCATGTATAAAAGCCACACTTTGTAAGAAAGCATATTATTAATTATTAGAACATTAAGTTCAAGATAAAAAATGCTTAGAAATGTGGCGGTCCTGCTCCATAGGACATAACAATATCTAATTAATAACCAAATTAAAATTACACCAGCTAGTAAAATTGTATTTTTTTCTTTTGACTATTTGTCTGGTGACAAAATACATATAAAAGGATTAGGTAATGAATGTGAATGTTTATACTTATTACAAGATAAGTTACAAAATACATCAAAATATTCATATCACGTTTAATAATTATCTTTATAAATGGTATTTGACACAAGCATTTTCATGAAACATGAAAATTTGAAGCATGAAGCATTTTAATGGTCATTTCATTCTCATATGTTTTTGTTTGTGATTCTACATGACCTTCGCATGCTGTTATTGTATGTATCAATACATATAAACAGTAATACCATACTATGTATTTTTTTTTAAAGAGTAACCATGGAGTTACTTGCCTCTTCTCCATAGGAAGCTACTGTTGGAATGAGCAACTAGAATCAAACTTATTTATGTTTTTGTCTTTCATAAGTAAAGCTTGTAAAGGCCTAAATGAAGTAAATGATTTGACTTTGAAAATGGTACATGATGCAAAGTTTTTAGAATTAAGTTGAACTTAAGGTAAACTTTTCAATAATTTCAGTTAAATGATTTTATTTAGAATGCTATTATGTTTTGGCTACAACAAATAATCTAAGTTATTGAAATTTGATATGCAGTAGGTAGATACTATTTATGATTGTATAAATTGTATGTCAATATAGCATAGGTATTGCCCAATACTGTAATATACAAATTGAATTATACTGTATATATCAAACAATGTTTAAGGTTCTTCTAACCTACAGACAGACATGTGTTGCTGGGGAGTTTGTTGCGCCACTTCTTCTTCCCAGTATAAACACATAGGAAGTGGTGAAAGGTGGGCGTTTTGGGGGCTGTCTTTTATAAATTCCTGACGTTCAAAAGGTGCTGTTTTGCAGCCAAGTTTGAATAAACGATTTTTGACTTATGATTGTATAAAATGCTTGTACATTTGAGGGGGGCTGTTGGAATATACGCATGATGTACGTATAATACCTCCTTTACAAATATCCAAGATTATATAAAGCATACTTACTTCAATCATTCGTCAAACATTCAATCATTCAATGTTCACTTCAATCGTACATTCTATCATTCGAAATATAACAGTCGTCCAGGATACATGTGTTTTCTTTGTCTCACCTGTACCCATATCCAACAACTTCACACTGTAAAAACTTACGGACTAACCTGCAAGTGTTTAATATCACTGCTTTCTGCAGTAAGTGATATGTGTGCGGAGGGAGGTTTAGAGAATTTAGGGATTGGTGGAGTTGTTTGGGGATCATTATTATTATTTTTTTTTTTTATGTTTTTTTATCTCCTTCGGAAGGGGTATAAGCTCCAATCACACGGGCCATAGCCAAGCGTGATTGGGGGACTAAGAAATAGAATAGGTGGATGATACGGATGATGTTGTAAGGAATTTTCTGGTGATTCGACAAGTATTTAGTATGACGGCTTTCTGGAGAATGTGGGATATGAATTGTGGGATCTGGAGGATTTCTAGACTACGTTTTAAACTTTTTGGTATTATACCCGTTGATGAAATAACTATCGGGACGATATGGATTGTTTGCGCTTGCCATTGACGTTTCAGTTCAATGGCTAGATCCTGGTATTTTGTGAGTTTCTCAGATATGGTTGACTGAACATTGTGGCTGTTTGGGATGGCTACATCAATGAGAAAAGCAGTTTTGGTATTTTTGTCAAATAAGGTAATATCGGGTCTATTGAAATGTATGGTTTTGTCTGTGATTATGGTTCTGTCCCAGTATATTCTGTAACTATTATTTTCTAGAATGTTATTTGGCCTGTATTTATAATAAGCTACTTTTCTATTGATGAAATTAATTTTGTGTGCTAAATGTTGGTGAACTATGGATGCTACCTGGTCGTGTCGGTGCTTGTAGTCGGTTTGAGCGAGGGATCTGCAGGCAGACGTGATGTGTTGGATAGTTTCGGAGCTAGAGTGACAATGTCGACATGTGTCTGTGGGGAGATTAGGGACGCGCATTATGTGTTTCTGGTAGTTTCGGGTATCGATGACTTGGTCTTGGATTGCCATCATGAAGGCTTCCGTCTCAGGGAATAGCTCACCACGCTGCAGCCAGGCGTTCGACGCTATTTTGTCGACATGAGGTTGCTGCAGGTCATGGTAGTGCCGCCCGTGAAGAGACTTCTGCTTCCATGTGTCAATCTTCTCCTTGTCATCAATAACCCTTTCATTTCTTTGTTGACTTCGATTCGCTAGGTTGAGGGGTGTTAGGTGATTGTCTGTGAGTGCTATTACTTCGTGAAGTGTGGATTGATTTAAATGGTGATAAAAATATTGTCTAAGGTTTGTTATCTGCTTATTGTGTAAGTTAACTATATCTATTATTCCGCGCCCGCCTTCGCTCCTTTTAAGTGTCATCCTTTGCACGCAAGTTCTTGGGTGGTGTTTTCGATGTGCTGTTAAAGTTGTGTTGATCATACGTTGTAGACTCAGTAGATCACCCTGGGACCAGCTAATTATACCAAAGGAGTATGTAAGAACAGGGATAGCATAGGTGTTGATTGCTTTACAAGTGTTACGGGAGTTTAGTTGCGATCGGAATAATATATTTAGTCTGTGTTTGAATTTCTTTTTAAGACTGTCTTTAGTTTCCTTCTGGTTGATTTGACGGGATTGTTGGAAGCCTAAGTACTTATACGAGGCATGAGGTTCGAGAGGTTCAATTACGTCACCTGTATCTAATGTGTAGCTGCATTGCGTGATCTTACCATCCTGAATAGAGAAGGTTTTGCACTTATCTATCCCAAACTCCATGTGGATGTCATTGGAGAAAGATTGTGTGATGTCTGCTAGTTGATGTAAGGATTGTGTGGTGTCACTAAATAGCTTGATGTCGTCCATGTATATTAAGTGTGTGAGAATCGTATGTTTATCTGATGCATTTATGGTGTAACCGAATTTAGATTTATTTAGCATATGAGATAATGGGTTCAGAGCTAAGCAAAACCATAAAGGGCTGAGCGCATCCCCTTGAAAAATTCCCCTGCGTATTGGGATTTCCTGTAGCACTGCGTTAGATTGTCCTATTGTTTTTAACCCTTAATTTGGCAAGCATAATCTTTATAAAATTGTATTAAAAAAATACTGTAGTCTAATTATTTGAGGTATAAGGAAATAGAGAAAAATATTATAAAAATGTTTTTTTCAGTAATTGCGCTGAAATAATATGTATCTTATTTTACACATTGCCAAATACGGAGGAATGTATAGTTTTTCGATAATGTATCCAAAAGGATACATTACCAAATCGGGGTTATAAAATAAAGTAGCTAATTGGTAAGAAAATTTTTTTATTTACATGAAAATCGTAAAAACAGTTCCGTTGTTTAGTTAGACATAATCTCACATTACATTTTATCCGAATCCAGTGAAGGTGTTGAGGAACTACTATAAGAATCATGTTGTATTCCATAAACTGGCAAAGATGTGTTATCTTCCTTATTGTCTGTTGTATCACTGTCTTCCGATCGTCCAATTCCTGCAGGAATCAACGCTAGAATGCGCTTCGATCTTGCTTGTTGTAATACCTACGAACAAAAAAATTGCACATGCAACCAAACCAAACCCAAGCAAACTGAACACTGAACTGTTTATATGAAATTATGTCAAAAATTATGCAAAAAAAAAATCGAAATAAAAATTAATTTTATCCCACGGAACCTTACATGCTGTAGGGTCTCACATGCGTGTAGTTAATATTTTTTTATGTAAACATTACGAGAAATCAAACGTGCGATAATAGGTTAACTTTTGGTAATGTGTCTTTAAAGATACAATGTCGTATAATCGACATTTGAGCAAAGTATCTTTAAAGATACATTGAGGTTTGACAACGTGTCATGGCTCGATAAATACATTTCTATGCCATAATTTCAGCTAAATCGTTAGTATATTACGTTACACACATAAAATAGTAAGAACCTGACATCATCACATATAAAAAATAATAAAAATCAGTAAAACTTACAGCTTTGTTACTCTTCGTGTCCGTCATTTTTTCAGGTTGACGTAAATAGGGATGTCCAGTTGTTGAAAATGCAATAGACTTACTTTTCCTAGTGATGTCATGAGTCAAACTTTATAATTAAATCGATCGATTCAAAAAAATACAATTATTTAATGTTACAGATTTTTTTAAAGTTGTTGTATCTTTAAAGATACATTTTCAAATTAAGGGTTAAAGTTGTATTCCAATGTTGCATTGAACTGTGAAGAAATTGAATTATCTGTGGGTGTATTTTGTAACGTCTAAGAACATCTATAAGCCAAGTGTGTGGTACGGAGTCGAACGCTTTTCTATAGTCTATGTACATGGTGTTAATATTTTTCTTTTTGGCTATGGCTGCTTTCATTGCAACTGAATCTATTATGAGTTGCTCTTTGCATCCCTGACTAAATTTACGGCATCCTTTCTGCTCTTCTGCTAGAATATTATTTTTGGTGATGTGCTCATGTAAGTGTTCTGCTATGCATCCTGTGAGTATTTTGTAAAAAGTTTGTAGACATGTGATTGGTCGATATTTTGTTGGATTTTCGTAGTCATTAGAGTCTTTTGATATCATGTAGGTGAGGCCTTGTGTAACAAACCGTGGCATTAAGTTTGGTGTGTGTAGGAATTGATTTAAGTGGTTATGTATTAGAGGGTGTATTGTTGTGAGTTTTTTGTACCAATAGTTGTGAATTTGGTCACTCCCTGGTGCTTTCCAATTGTGGGTTTTGTTAAGTACTCGTATAAATACGTCCACTGGGATATGCTCAAATTCCATGGGTGTAATATTGTCAAATATTTCACTATCTGAATTTAACCAGTCGGCGCTAGTATTGTGCTGTACCGGCACAGACCAAATACCTGACCAAAACCTGTGTAATTCATCGGCTGGGGGAGTTTGTACCTGTTGTGTTCCTCTTCTTGTGTTAGGTAGTGTTTCAGTTGATAGATGTTTATAGAATTGTTTTGCATTATTTTTAAATCTAGCATTTTGTTTCTTTCTTAATGTACAGTTAGTATATCTTTTTAGTCTACTGGATGCTGCGTTGAGTTTCTGTTTGAGAGTGTCAATAAATTCTTCGTTGGTTAGGTTAGGTTCTTCGTACTGAGAATGTATTCGGTATTTATGTTTTATTATTTCAACAAGTACTATTAGTCTACTGCTTCTGGCACCTCGTGTGTATTCTATTAACCTAGCAATATCTCTTCTTAAATCGTGTATCTTTTTCTGTAATCTCTTTTGCCAAGAGGGTGTTTTTTGCTGGTATGGGGTAGACGTAGTCGTTAAATCCCTAATCTTAGCACCGTTGCATATGGCTACTGTATAGGCTGCGCAGTAAATAAGTGTGTGAGTTTTGTCAAACTCTTGTTCTTTTGAAATGTATTCAGGTAGTACTTTAGTGTTAATGTAATCAACAAGTTGAGCAAGCTTCCTAGAGGTTTTTTGTTTTGGTATAAAAGGTCGGGTAGTTGGATCAGTATTACTAAACTTATCTATTGCATTTTTAAATTGCTCCTTTATTTTATCTGGGTCGCAGGTGTCGTGTAATCCCCAGCGGGGCCCAGCAGGGCCAAGGCCTGCCGGGGCTGCGGGTTGTTCGAAAGAGATACCGCGGCCCTGGTACATAAAAGGCCTATGACGGAACACGACGATTTTAGTCAGTAAGAGTCTGACACTCCCTCACCGCTGCTAACCCACAGCGGGAGGGGTCATTTGATGATTTTACGTCGATAAAAAAAAAAAAAAAAGGTGTCGTGTAATTGATTTTCTTCAGCATATGCTTGAGATTGTGAGTTTGTTTGTGATTCGGTTAGTGACAGTAGGTCAGGCATAAGGGCGTTATGATTGTGTCGTGTGTGGTTATCTGTATCGTGCAAATTTCCCGCGTTCGTGTCTGATATTTGTTGGGTTGCAATAATGTCATCTGTGTGGCATTCGATTGTATTGTTAGATATATCATCTTGAATTTCTTTGAGTCTCTGTTGGGATATCATGTTGTTATTTAAAATGACTCGAAGTTGATCTGATATCCTCTGTTCAGTCACTCCAGTTAATTCTGGGCGTTCTGCAATGACTGCTTGGTGAAGAAGTTGCCTGTAGGCTGTTCTATTTTGCCCTAATTCCGTAATTTGGTAATAGTTTCTAACAATACATTCGTTTTGCTCAGTTGTCCATCGTCTTCGTTGACCTCCTACATGTTGAGTAATTGATTGTGTGTTTTGGTCGGTGTGTGTTTGTTGTAGGTATGTGGTGACGTCGTTTCTTATTTGGTCTAATGTTTCTTGTGGTAGCAATTTACTCCTAACTATCGCTCTACATTGGTCTCCTAATCTTTGTCGAGATGCCTGCATTTCGGGGAATTTCTGAGAAAACTCACTGTGAAGTTGTTGTAGGTATACTTTATTTGTGTTCAACTTAGTTGCTATGAGATACGTGCGCCAGATGAATTTATTCATTTCTTCTGACCATCGTTTGCGCGCACGACTTGTTCCCGAGGCGGGTGCAGGTTCAGCGGCTGGTGCCTCCTGCACAACATCCTCAGGTAACGGAGAGTGGGATACATTCCCTTCGGGTAAGGGTGTATTCTCTAAGTTAAAACTGACAATTGAAGGTGATGATGAGAGTGAAGGTACGTATGATATCGTACTTGGGCTATAGGGCTCTATTGGACTACTTATTCTATCTACTTCTGAACTGATTTCGGCTGTAGCATCTTGTATGGTGGGAGCCCGCCTGCTCAACTCCTCACCACTGACGGATCGCATGCTGAGACACCCAGCGTCAGCTCCAGATGTGCCCCGGCGATCGCCCCCGGGCAGCGGCCCTATACGTTTCTTCTTGGATCTAGTTTCCATATTGGAGGGGTTGGTTTGGGACCGTTAGTTAGAAGGGTTCGTCAAGGTGTTAGTGACTTTTAAGTTTGTACCTCCTGCTTTTATTGCAGGGTGGGGTCTAGTTGTTACGACCTCTAAATTAATTGCTCATGCCTCCTCTAAGCACCCGCCTCGGGAACAAGTCGTGCGCGCAAACGATGGTCAGAAGAAATGAATAAATTCATCTGGCGCACGTATCTCATAGCGCGGCGGTCGCCGCCGGCGCCGGACGTGTGCGAGGGCAGGCTCTAGTAGCCACAGTACCTGGCGTGTCTGCTAGAGGGCGCCACAGTGTTGTGCACAGTGTCGAGCACGGCGGCGAGCGCCGTCAGTAGCGCGGCGGTCGCCGCCGGCGCCGGACGTGTGCGAGGGCAGGCTCTAGTAGCCACAGTACCTGGCGTGTCTGCTAGAGGGCGCCACAGTGTTGTGCACAGTGTCGAGCACGGCGGCGAGCGCCGTCAGTAGCGCGGCGGTCACCGCCGGCGCCGGACGTGTGCGAGGGCAGGCTCTAGTAGCCACTAGTAGTACAGGGGTGTAGTGGACTGCCTGCGTTGTGTCCTGTTAGCCAACCTACATATAGGTGACAGGGAACAAATAATCCGTCGCTAGTCTACAACTCTTCTCTAGTGGCTCTTAGAAGCTGTTCGCCGCGGCCGCACCCCGGTAACCACGTTGGCTCGTGGGCTAAACCTATAGAAGGGGGCTTGGTAACAACATCTCCCAAGCCTGATCGGAAATCCCCCGAAATTGTGTCTTGGCTAAATAGCAGACCACCACTGGTACTGGTGGCAAGACACCGAGGCATCGCAGGAAGGCCTAGAGGCAGCGATAGGGATCGTGTTATCGTATGTCAAACTGCTGCATCTAACATCTCTCGGATCGTAGCGGTTCACCGTTCCATCGGATAAAGGGATGTTAGACGAGAGAGTGCTCTTGCGTTTGCGCGTATGTTTGAGCACTGTAATATATCCTGCGCATCTGACTGCTTCCGTATAATGGACCCCGATTTGGCGAAGACTAGTGGCGATAGGTTGAGGTAGAGAGGTTCGGGCTGATGCAACCTGAGCTTTGTCTGAGACCTGCACACTAGCGGCTCTGGGGGTGTGAGTACACGCCGTGGTCGTTTTCTCTTTGAGCTGGGGGGACAGAGGGAATCCGGCAGCACCCAGAGCGACAAAGCAGCCCTTTTTAGGGGAGCACTGCTTTCCTTGCTCAGCCTGGGAGGGGGCTAGAAAAGGTGCCCTAAAAAAATGCTCACCCCAAACACTCTTTGGATAGCAGTAACCACGGCTGCTTCCGCATCTTTTTATTCGTGGTCGACACAACAATAGTAATAAACGTAAAACACCTTTACTGACTTTTGGTGCATGGAATGTTCGCACCCTTCTCGACCGCGAGACAAACGCCTGCCCAGAACGGAAAACAGCCATAGTTGCTCGAGAACTCCGCCGCTACAACATTGATATAGCTGCTGTAAGCGAAACCCACCTTGCCGATGAGGGCGAGCTAGTCGAGCATGGCGGTGGCTACACTTTCTACTGGAAGGGCACTGCTGCAACAGAACCAAGAAGGTCGGGAGTTGGTTTTGTGATCAAGAATAATCTTGTGAAGACACTTCAAGAATGTCCAATCCACATCTCGGACCGTATAACCACATTGCGCCTTCACTTAGACGGTGACAATTTCCTTAATGTTATCAGTGTCTATGCACCGACGCTAGGTAGTTCTGACGACATCAAGGATACATTTTATGAAGAACTTACACAATGTCTCCATAAAATACCGAACAGAGAAAAGATTCTCTTGTTAGGGGACTTCAATGCTAGAGTTGGTCAAGATTATGAAGCGTGGCCTAAAGTTTTGGGTAGACATGGGGTAGGCAACATCAACTCTAATGGCCAGTTGCTGCTTAGTTTATGTGCTCAATTCCAACTTGCAATCACAAACACCATGTTTCGCCTTGCTGCTAAGCACAAAACTACGTGGATGCATCCACGATCTAAGCACTGGCACCTCATTGACTATGCCATCACGAGGCAGCGAGACATCTCTCAGGTCCTAGTCACTCGTGTTATGCGCGGTGCTCATTGCTGGACGGACCATAGACTAATTGTCACCAAACTGCGTCTTTGCCTTCGGCGACCATTCAGGGCTAGCAGGAAAAAGCCTCAGAACATAAACATTGAGAAACTCAAACATCCGGGACCCCGAAGCAAATACGCTGAAACGCTGGCATGTGATATACACTCTCATCAAAATACCGGTGATATTGATGCAGACTGGAACGCTTTATCGTCGTCCATTCTTGACGTAGCCATTAACACCATAGGGCTAAAAAAATAAACGCAAGCAAGACTGGTTTGATGAGAACGACGAAGTTCTTTCTAAAGCTATTGCCAAACACCGAGACCTTCTCAAGCGCAGTAATAACAGTGCACTTATAAGAGAGAGTGACCGTGAGTTGCGTAAACTCACGAGACACACTAAAGATAAATGGTGGCAAGACAAGGCTCAATACATCCAGTCGCTTGCTGATAGTAATCAGCTCGGTGATTTCTATAGCGAAATTCGCAATCTCCTGGGTACCACCAACTTCATAAAGGTACCACTGAAGTCGCTGGATGGTAAAAGTCTGCTGAAAAGCAAAAATGAAGTGTTAGATCGTTGGGCAGAACACTTCAATAATCTACTTAATGTAGATCGAACAGCCGATCTACACTACATAGACAGTTTGCCTCAACTTCAAATAGCAGAAGAATTGGATGATGCCTTGTCTAAACATGAGGTGCTTTGTGCCATCAAACAACAGCAAAATCAGCGTGCGGTTGGCCTAGACCTTATACCAGGTGAGCTTCTGAAGTACGGCGGCGAGGAACTGCATTCGCGCGTCTGGGAAATGTTTGTGCTTATGTGGGAGAAAGAACAAGTTCCTGAAACTTTTAAGTTATCACGCGTCAGGGCTCTCTATAAGAACAAAGGCGACCGGTCGGAATGTGGTTCTTACCGCGGTATTTCACTGCTCTCTGTCTCTGGAAAAGTCTTCGCCAGAGTACTTCTAAACCGTCTCAGGAACCTCTCTGAAAAGATTCTGCCGGAAACCCAATTTGGTTTCAGACCAGACAGAGGAACTTGTGAGGCAATATTCGCAGTCCGTCAACTCCAGGAAAAAAGTAGAGAGCAGGGACAGCACTTGTATCTCTGCTTTATTGATCTGGAAAAAGCCTTTGACTGCGTCCCTCGCGAGGCCCTCTGGAAGGTACTGAGAAAGTTGGGGTGTACAGAGAAGTTCATAAGACTCCTGCGACTCCTGCACGATGACATGCAATGTTGTGTAGCGGTTGAAGATGACCAATCGAGCTTCTTCTCCGTCACCTGTGGAGTGAAGCAAGGTTGTGTCCTGGCTCCCACATTGTTTGCATTATATTTCGCAGTTGTAGTCCGTGAAGTATTGACTTCTTCTCCTGAAGGAGTTCGTATTCGTTATCGGACTGACGGCAAACTTTTCAACCTGAATAGACTCAAGGCGACCACAAAGGTGTCCTATGCACATATACAGGACATTATGTATGCAGATGACCTCTGTTTCGTGGCTGAATCCCCTGAAGGCCTGCAACAGCTAGTCACGAACCTTCACAAGCAGTGCTGTACATTTGGTCTAAAAATCAGCATCAAAAAGACAGAAGTAATGTCTTTAGACAATCACGGACGTCAAGAACTGGCCATTATGCTTGGTGAAGATGTCCTGAAGCAGGTCGATAAATTTCGATATTTGGGGAGCACTATAACAGCAAAGTGCGACCTTGACGCCGAAATCAATAGCAGAATTGGTGCTGCAGCCGTTGCTTTCGGCAAATTCGACAAGAAGGTCTTCAGCTCCCATGACCTAAAGATATCCACAAAGGTCTCTGTGTATATGGCAGTTGTGTTGCCTTGTATACTCTACTCAGCGGAAACATGGACACCGTACCGACGCCACATCAAGCAACTAGACCGCTTCCACCTCAAATGTCTGCGCAAAATATTAAATATCCGTTGGTTTGATCGTGTGCGTAACACAGAAGTGTTGAGGAAAGCCAATGTAGGTGGCATTGAAGCATACCTCATGAGGAGACAGCTTCGTTGGTGCGGGCATGTACTGCGCATGCCGGATACTAGAGTGGCCAAGCGCATCCTCTACTCCGAGTTGCAGGAGGGCAAGCGGAAACGTGGCGGACAGCTGCTGCGATACAAGGATGTGCTGAAGCGCCACATGAAAAGCTGTTCCATTGACCCGTCTCTGTGGGAGAATTTGGCATCCAACCGCAGAGACTGGAGAAGCCGCGTTAAAGCCAAAGTCTTTGACTTTGAAGCACGCCGGCTTTCTGAGTTGGATGCCAAACGAGATGAGTTGAAAGCTCGACCACCTGTAGCTATCAACTATAACTTTGTGGCTGGTACCCTGACATGTCCGCAGTGTGCGCGGACTTTCACGCACAAAATCGGATACTCCAGCCACATGAGAGCACACGCACGCCATTAGGGTCGAAGTGGTCGCCGTTGCCGAAATCGGCGTGGAAGATTATTAAGCCCCCCCACCACGTCAAGGTGGCCCCATGGGGGGGTTATTATTATTATTATTATATTATAAAACGAGCTTTTATAGAACAAAACATGTCAAGTAATGATTTGCATGTTACCGAAACTGCATGACTGCGTTCGCGCAGTTTCCTTTACAGTTTCGTTTCGTTTGACAGAAAAGGATAAAAACGTTTAATTCAAAGAAAAAATAGCGGAATGCCACATACGCTTCAATCGTAATCGAGTCGTGATTGGATCGCAGTCGAATGTGAATCGTATGTTGCTTAAGTAAAGTTAGGAGAATCGGGCCCCTGAAGATTTAGTAAGGTTCGCTTTAGTAAGACCAACTCATCCAAACCATACATAATTTCATTTAATCATCTGCCTAGCCTTTTAAAAGTAGGTATGTTGGAGTTGGAAAGAATTGATGATTTCTTTGTTTGATAGCCTTTAAAACTACTAAACCGATTTGAAAAATATTTCACTGTTACAAAGCTACAAGTCCCCGAGTTCTCGAGGAGCGAAACCGCGGTAAACAGCTAGTCATCGACCGACATAATATTCTGTTATATCATATACCTGGTTAAAGTAATAAATTTCAAGTAAACGGCGTAAACGGCGTAAATTCACTAGGCTCAATGATGGCAATGGGCGTACCACAAGGTTCCATATTAGGTCCGTTCCTCTTTTTAGTTTATATTAATGATTTGCCCTATCTATTTGATAATCAACCTAGGATGGTGTTGTTTGCCGATGATACCTCTCTTATTTTTAATATTGATCGACGTAGACGTAACCTAGACGACGTAAACAATTCCATTATCCAGGTTCAAAATTGGTTCAACGCAAATAACTTGGCTCTTAATGAAAAAAAAAACAAAATGCATTCGATTTTCATTGCCAAATGTAAAAAGTAGTGAATGTGACATAATACTCAATAGTCAAAAACTAGAATTTATAAATCAGACAGTTTTCCTGGGAATCACTCTTGACAAAAAACTACAATGGGGACCCCACATAACATCTCTTGCGGGTCGTCTTAGCTCGGCCGCCTATGCTATTAGAAAGATGAGGCAGCTAGCGGACGTAGAAACAGCTAGACTGGTATATTTTAGTTACTTCCACAGCATCATGTCGTACGGCATTCTGCTGTGGGGACGAGCTGCTGACATTGAATGCATATTTATCTTACAAAAGCGAGCGGTCAGAGCTATGTACAACTTACGTGGTCGTGAATCTCTTAGGGAACTGTTTAAAAAAATTAATATCATGACCGTACCTTGCCAATTTATTTATGAAAATATCATGTATGTTAGGAAAAACTTACATTTGTTTGATAAAATATGTGATAGACATAATTATAACACTAGAAATAAAAATAAGTTAGCTATCCCGCAGTTTAGATTATCTAAAGTACATACATCTTTCATGGGATATTGTGTCAAATGTTATAATAAAATACCAGACAACATTCTGGAATTGAATGACTTGCGGTTTAAAACTCATATAAAAGCCACACTTTGTAAGCAAGCATATTATAAATTAGAAGATTACATTCAAGATAAAAATGCTTGGAAACATGCTGGTCCTGCTCCATAGGACATACTGACAATATCTAATTAATTAACAAATTAAAACTACACCAGCAAATAAAATTGTATTCATCTTTTGATTATTTGTTTGTAACTTTGTACCAAAATATAAACCAATTTGTAAATGTGAACACCATGTAGCATTTTAATTGTCACTTTATCCTCATTTGTCTTTGCGATTCTACATGATCTTCGCATGCTTTTACTGTATGTATCAATACATACAAACTGTAATACTATATTATTTTTAAAAAGAGTAACCATGGAGTTTCTTGCCCGTTCTTCTCCATAGGAAGCTACTTTTGGAATGGGCAACTAGAATCAAACTTAGTTATAATTTTGACGTTCATAAGTGCTTGTAAAGGCCTAAATGAAATAAATGATTTGACTTTGACTTTGACTTTGAAAATAAAACGATGTTTGCCAAAGGAAGTTTTTTCCCACGCTGTGCGCTAACCGCCTGCCACTATGTAGATAAGAAAACACGATTAAACTAGTAGGACAATCTTCTTTACTGTAGATATAATATCTATACTAATATTATATAGTCCGTTTGTATGTAGGGTCGATTGAGCTGAACAGTTACGTTTTAGTCAGAGAATAAAAAGAGATGTGTTGATACTGCGCTGTAGTGGGGTTCAGTAAATTAAAAATAAATAAGTTTTAGAGCTACTCATATTTACAGATTTATAGTCAAACTGATGAAAAACGAGCTTACCTATGTGTTGACCACAGATTATTAATTACATAGAAAAAAGTATAGCCGCAGTGCCTTCTTCTGTAGTCCTAAAATTAGCGTTTTCAAATAAATAAACTAAGTTTTCAGCTCTATACTCGTAATACATAATATGTTACATTTTCTACCAAGATTTATCGACCACGGGAAAAGCAATAAGAAAAAAAAAGTCTCTAATCATTACCTGGTTACAATTAATTCTAACACACCTTTACACCAAAGGTTTAACATAAAAGGGTTAGATACAAACTTGCCTACTTTTAAACACGATTAAAGATTAAAGATATCGTGTCCATCAAAAACGGATTAGGCGCGAGCCTAATCTTTATCATGGTTGGTGCAAATATTTGCGCGTACGCATTTGAAACGCACAAAAACTGACAGAAAAGGTCGATGCTCCTTAACTTAGGAAGGATGATGAATTTTACTATTTGCTTACATGTTCCTGCAATTTAGGCAAATAAATAAACATTATGTACAAAAGGTTTGGTCGTAAAAGCTTCAGGAAAATCATTCAGGCCTAATAAAAATTAAGCAAAAAATACATATATTGAGATAGATAGATTCTTCTCTTTCTTTTTTTAGACCTGTATTTTTTGAGGCCGTAAACAATTTTTTGCAATATCGGAAATTATTAAACAGATGCCAATTATTATGTTTTTAATGTGACAGAAAACATGAAAGTCTGTAAGTAAAGTCGTTTATTGCACGGCGCAATTATTCTCCTCTTCAAAGAATAGCACGTTAGGTATAATCTGCATTACTGTAAAGTTAAATAAAAATGTGTTCTGTCTACGTCATGTAAAATCCATTTTACAGTAATAAACATTTGAAGTACAAAGATCCTGTACCTACCTTAACACAACACCTTCCTTACGTTGTGCAATCGGGTAAAACTTCTATGGTTTGGTTGTACGAAATGTATGGTACATCACAAATGCCCAGTGGCAAAACGAATATGATTATAGGTATGCAAATGACGGGGGTTCGAATTTTGCACGTGTTAATCTCCCTCGGACTACTAACCCTTCAACTTACAGGTATTTGTTAAAAGTATGGTCAGACGGACCACTGGTAAGTATTTTTTATGTTTATACTAGACTTCTACATAGGGGTCATGGTTTTAGTTAATGTTTCTTGTGTGTTGTCCTGTATCTATCTACTTTTGCTACCGCACCGGAAAATTGAAATCTGACGGCGTCACACCTCCGTGCGTCTTAGACAAGGCTATATATGGCATTAATCACACTCTCCCACAATCTGTTTTGATGGTAAATTTTTAGTCGGCCTCATACAGGCCGAATAGATGATAACCCGATCGTTGTAATGTGCTCACTATCATCCATCTCCATAGTGATTTACGAGCCTGAACAAACTATCGTCCGACTAAAAGTGTGTGGAGTGTGGGGGTGTTATTGACAGTAATTTTATGGTCACCTATTTTGACAGTAAATACCTTCACTATTAAGTCCAACTTTATTTATTTCCTATCAAAAATCCTGACAAACTGAAGGTAATAATAATCTTGTCCTTCTTTGTTTTATTTTCTTCCAACGGTACCTCAAATGACCTTACCACCCCTTGCAGACAATAGTTGCTTGACTTAGGCTACCGATAGTTAACGGCGTGGGAATCGAACCCACTCCTCCGGGCTAGGGGAGTAGGTTCTCACGTGGGGCGACACCTGCACGGCACTCCGCCCCAAGTAATGTGTAGAACTTGGGGTGAGTTGGTGGTGAATGCGCAATTTTATTTCTTGGTATTATTAGTTTTTTGTCTGACCGGTGATTTCACCGTTAAACAGCTCGTGGCTTATTTATTTATTTGGCTCACCAACAATTAAGTACACTCAACAGTTATGGGTTACAATAAATCAATTAGGGTCTAGTGTATCAATTTCTTACAGGTAAGCACATCATGCCATTCATACGAGTATAGATTAAATGTATAAAGGCTTGAAATTGATGTACCTACACACAATCAGGCTCCTAGCTCCTAGCTCCAAATTAAAACTAATAAAAATTGGACTAGGTAAAACTATGAGATCACACGCAAAAATTAAATGTGGAAGAAATAAAATTATAAAACAACAGCCTAATTGAATTAAAACCATAATAAAATTAAAGTTAAATAAATTAAAACTAATAATTCAATTTAATATATTGAACAAAAAATTAACATTAACAAAAACATAATCAAAATAATTTAAACAGAATCAAAGAACATAATCAACACATTCATGCGGATTTCACAGCCAAATTGGATTAAAATCAAATTCAAAAATAAAATCATAATCAAAAACGTAAAATTTTAATGTAATTAAATTATTATTGTTAAGTATTATAGTTAAATTAGATGCTATAGAACTTAAATTCGTAAACAAAAATAGTATTAAAATACAAATTAAAATTAAAAATTAGGCTTAGTAAGAAATATACGGTTCTCGAATCCCTCTCCGTCTATTTCAACATTTAACCTCTTGTATGTCGCTAGGCCATATTGCTCGCAGAGCAGATGGCCGACGGGGTCGAAAAGTGCTTGAGTGGAGACCACGGACTAGCAAGCGCAGCGTAGGACGTCCACCAACAAGGTGGACAGACGATCTTATAAAGGTCGCCGGAAGACGCTGGATGCAGGTCGCCTCCAACAGGTATCTGTGGAGATCTAGGGGGGAGGCCTATGTTCAGCAGTGGACGTTCTATGGCTGAGATGATGATAATGATGTCGCTAATTGTAAAACAATAGAAAATCAATTCTGTCTCGCGTATATACACTCTTTTTTGGTACGTTTCAGCTCTCCTCCTTATTACAAGCATACAAGCCCATACCTTGCCAAGCGCTTACCTCTCATCATTTCGTAACTGTCGCTACTTTCAGACTTCCTCTAATGTAAGCATTCCTCACTTTATCCATTCTTGTCACACTACTCATTTATCTTAATATCTCAATTTCTGCCTATGAAAAACAGGAATGTAAAACATATTTTCTACCGACTTCCCAAAAAGGAATAGGTTCTGAAATTGGAGAAAACTCTCAATACCTCTCTCCTAAAAACAGATATCTTTTTCATGTCACAGCACGCTTCTTCCTTCTGACGTAACTAAATGACGTCACCTAGCCCACAAAAAGTGAGGAAGTACCTGTTATTCACATAAAAACACAAAAACCAACATCCAAACCGTGATCACAATACAACAAAACTCAAGGGTTTTAGAAATGAAAAGTGTGAAAAAAACTTCGCTCGTGTCGTCTCGTGTTCACAGACCATACTTGATACACAAAGTCTGGAATTACGTATAACTTGCTTGAAGACTTGTATGTTAGAGTACTTTTAGAAAGAAGTCTTTATTAAAAAAATCAGGAAGAAAATACTACACCTGTGCTAACACTAGGATAGGACTGATCAAACTTGGAATCGTGGTAGGATGTCTTGCTTTAAAACAACTTCTTAGTAGGTAATTTTCCATAGCAACTAGGTACAACACCTTTGTTAAAAACGAAATCAAACTCCCGATCTTCTCCTAACGCCCACTATTTATTTTTGCAATTTGATTGAGCTATTGTTTAACTTTCAAAGAAATACCCATCAAGATTTAACGTCGCGTACAAATCCCACGCTTCCCAAGTACCAGCCGATACCGCTATTAATTATTCCCGCCGCCCTCGAACACCCTCCCAAGACGCACAATAACAGTATTAAACCATTGAAGAAACTAACAGTAAATACAATGAGTTTGAATAATAATAATAGTTGAGACTTGCTCGACGCCCGCTGCAGCCGTATGTCCCCCACGAGCTAACTTTCTCACGATGCTTGCACCTGGTCCCGCCACCCGCTAAGGCCTATTGCTAATTGAACCGAGTGGTGACGTCATAGCTTAGTGACGTCACAGCTGCCGTGGTTTTTTGGGGGCGCGTGGCAAATCCCGTTAAGGATGAGCGACGATTGGGATGGAATTGAATAGGATGAGTTTTGATCTCGAAAATATCGTCTTTCAATAAATGTTGCAGTTTTAAATGTTTAGTAATTTTTGTTTGGGTATTTTAAACAATGATGATATGCAATTAAATGAATTACAAAGCATTCTTGATTATTTCTTTCTCCATGATATTGCTCTCACTATTTTTAGGGTACAGTGTATTCCAAGTCTAGGTCTTAAGACAATTTGGCGATTCCATACTTTTATTCTCATTTGGGAAGAGACCTGTGCCCTGTTTTAAAAAGCTGATGATAATAAAATAGGTTTAGATGCCCTGCAGTTTTACATCTTTAACATTTCAATTATCCTTGAACAAAGACTTCCACTAGAAGCCATCTCCTGCGACCTTCCGCTTGACGCATGCAATCTTCCTGCATCCTTCATATCGTCTTACTTTTCAATACATATACAGAGACGGTCCTAGGTATCCTAGCTAGGATAACAAAAAAAAATCGCCAAATCACTACAAGTTAATACGCACGATGTCATCAATGAATTCGTTTAGTAAATAAAAGGTGATTTTCCCTAGTACGATTACCCCGCTCCCCACTATTTCACGGTGAGTTTGAGCAAGCTTAGCTACTTGGGTGAAGCTTGGGGGAAACATGATGCCTAGCAGTGAACGTTCTTGGACTGTGATGACCACTATGTACAGACAGCTGTTGTACAGTTCTTCAGTCGGTTAAACACTGCACTGTCCCCTATGCAGACACAATAGCTAATATAGGTGTGTATATATCACATATAACTCATTGAGGGAGGTTATGTTGTTGCTGATGCTATCGTAAAGCTCATACTTACCACTCTAGGTCTGGCCTTCGTCATCTATCTATCTTACAATATCTAGGTCATTACAGCCTTATTCAGGCATTTATGACACATAGTTTGGAATGATTTAGTTGCAGCAATAAAAAATGGTGATGGCCAAAACATTACTACATAAATGGGACTCTGTTGGTCCAGTAGTCATGAGACTTCAGGCATGACTGCGGTACAAGGAGGTTGGATTACAAATACAGGTACCTATCTAGTCGTGAAGACCTTACTTCATAGGATCATTTCTATAGTAATCTCTTCACGAGACTTTCACGCTATGTGAGTCCTCACAAGCCACGTTGATGAGATGTGGCGCGGTGCCCTGAGCGTGAAGCGGGCGGTGGTAGACCTACCATCGGTATTCGATGATCGTTCGCTCCCCTTTGCGGGGGAGAGTGGGGTACTGTCGCTGTCTGAGTGGTTATTTTTATACTTTAGGTATCTAGTCGTTGTTTAATGTTTTTAGTTATGAGACTTCTATTATTCATTTAATCCTATTTACATTACATACACGGATAAAAATTCAAATTGCTTTTGTCAAAATTGAGCGTTCACTCAACGTTATACTGGTACTGAGACCTAAATAAAGACTGGCGCTGGTTTTCAAGGAGCAACCCCAAGTATCTTACGTCACACGTAAAACAAGCAAAAAGTTATGATAGTTATTAAACACGTCAATATTATGAACAAAGAGTTCATCTATTTCTAATATCGAATAGGTACTGGCTGCTAAGAAAAATCTCTCACCTCAATTTTTTCTTGAATACAGATGTAATAGAAGAAAATATTTCTTAGAAAAACTTAGCATCAGAGTTGTTATTGCGCAATATTTAATGCAGTTTGACAGGCTTCAATGCACCCCCTTTGGCCGTGAAAGACACAATAGAGCTATTATTCCAGGGTATTCTACGCCTTGAATCAGTACTGTAAACAACTATGGATGGCTGTCTAAGTATTGATTTCTATAACTATTGCATAACCTGACGAAATTTAATCATTTATATTAATTGGTAATTATTGGATGGATGGATTAATACTCAATCCTTCTCCGTGCTCAATCTTTCATGGGTACGAAAGACGCGACATACCAAAAAATGCTCCGCAAGTGTTTAATATACATTGCGTTTTTCAACGCGACGTCAATTAGGAAGCTGAAAAATCTAAACTCTCCACTAGGTATTACTATCATACAAATTAACTACTAATTCTAATATAACTGGTATGGAACTGGGCCAGACACGTCAATTGCACATCCTGAGATATGGTACTCGCTCCGCAGACGAGGTAGACCCCGGAAGAGATGGCGGGTGGACCGGAAGGCCCACTTCCTAGAGGTCAAACCGAGATGGGTGCCATCATTGGCAGATCGGACAATGTGGAAACTAGAGGGAAATGCTTTTGCCCAGCAGTGAGACAGGTTAGACAAAAAAGTTCCTTCTGGTTTATATATAGGAATATTAGCTTTTGCCCGCGACTTCGTTCGCGTGGAATAGTGACTTCGGGCAGATTTTTGGTTTGATCAATAGGTGGCGCTGTATGTCCGAAATAAATTTTATTTTTTATTTTTATTTTTTGTAATAAAATCTATCCTATGTCCTTTCTCGAGTTCCAAACTATGTCTGTACACACAAATCGGTTCAGTAGTTTAGGCGTGAAGAAAAGACAGACAGACAGACAGTTACTTTCAAAATAATATTAGTTTGGATTTCTAGGTAGGTAGGTAGGTATAAAATTTATAATTTTCAACGTAAATACTAAAACACCTTGAAACTTAAAATACCAAAATAAAAAAAAATGGTAAAGAAAATACTATTAAATTAAAAAGTTTCCCAAATCGGTTCAGTAGATTTTGATTTTATTCATTACCACGCAAAAATACAAATAAGTAGTATAGATACGAGACATCCTTTGTTCGTCATCCGATTTTGCGATTTTCCGATTTTTTTAATATCGGGATACTTTTCACATAAGGTAAGCTATTTATTAGCTTTGTGTTATGGGTACTAACAAGCACCCAGCACTCTGGGGTCGGCCGTCTGTCTAGTATGGTGAACGTTGCGTCAATAAGGTCGTATAATTTCGCATTTTTGTTCGGATATTTATTTAGGACTAGCTTCCACCCGCGCCTTCGCCCGCGTAGGGTTCGGTTTATCGCGTTTCCAAGAGAATTCTTCAAAAGTCCGGGATAAAAACTATTCTATGTTCTTTCTCAAGGTCAACTCTATCTCTGTACCAAATTTTATTAAAATCAGTTCTGTGGTTTAGACGTGAAAGCGACAGACATAACAGACAGACAGACAGACAGAGTTACTTTCGCATTTATAATATTAGTAGGGATGTATTACTCTGACCAGTGATATTAATCTATAAAATGACCTATATAGTTGCATTCGTTACTGCGCAGGACTTTATCGATCCAGCCCAGGGACCAATATTTTGAGTCTAGCATGCTAAACCTTTCTTTGTTAATCTACAATATATGTACTAAAAATAATTTGATTTTTGCAGTTGCTAAAGTAAAAATCAAGCCTTAATTTTCACAATTTCTTGGTACCTAACTATTCTATTTATCAAAGCCGTTCTCAAAAGCAAAATCATCATCTCCCGAGCATGTCCCCCATTATGTTGGGGTCGGCTTCCAGTCTAACCGGATGCCGCTGAGTACCAGTGATTTACAAGGAGCGACTGCTTATCTGACTTAATAACCCTGCTAACCCGGGCAACCCAATACAATTTGCTTAGTCTACGTCCATGGTCTCGTCGACATCCTTAGGTAGGTAGCGACTATAAATATGGGGACATATATACGTATAATAATTGTATAATTACCGGGACACCTTTCACACATGGTTGGCTAGTACCGGGACACCTTTCACACATGGTTGGCTAGCTCGATGATAAGCTATTTATTTAGATATTAGCTTTGTATTATACTGATAAACTCTAAGAGGTACTTATTACAACACCCAGACCACAGCCAAAAAGCATGCTGGTCATCGCAAGAATGTCGACAATACCGGGAACCGAACCCGGAACCTTCAGATCGGCTGTCCGGCTATGCCTATTGACCGTTGCATCAAATAAGATAAATATTCAAGTTTAGTTTTTTAATTTATCATTAAGAATATTATGAAGGATGTTCTCTGACCACTCACACTACTCTGTAAAATGTCCTATTTACGAGGATGTACGTCGCTGCATTCGTCCTAGCCTCGCAGGGCTTTATCGATCCAACCGGGCTGTTCGCTACATAATCAACATTTTTCAAAAATTATATTACACTAGCCGTTTTTCCGCGGTTTCACCCGCGTCCCGTGGGAGCTACTGCCCGCACCGGGATAAAATATAGCCTATGCTATTCGCAGATAATATAGCTTTCTAATGGTGAAAGAATATTTTAAATCGGTCCAGTAGTTTTTGAGTTTATCCATTACAACCAAACAAACAAAGTTTTCCTCTTTATAATATTAGTATAGATGGGATTTTTGAAGTTGCGACCTGCCTCTGAAAGAAAAACATCCTTTTGCGCTTGCGAGTCTACGTTCATGATCTTGTCGACACCGGAGGAAGTTTACAAAAACTGAGAACCTTATTTTTTTAAGTCGGTTAAAAAGAGTTTTACACAAAGAGACACCCAGACCACACAACAACTATGCTGTTTATCGCAAAAATATGGACCGTATTTGGAACCGAACCCTGGACCTACAGTTCGGCAGCCCGGCATGGTAACCAATGAGCCAAAGGGGTAGTCAGTCACATTTCGCATTTTTAATTAGTTTTTTTTGCATATTAATGAAGGATGCGTTCCCTGTCCGGTCACATTAATGTATAATATGACCTATATAGTTGCATTCGTTACTGCGCAGGACTTTATCGATCCAGCCCAGGGACCAATATTCAAACTAGCTTGCTAGCCTGTTCGGTACAGCATCTATATTTTATTAAAAACTAGCGACACGCCCCAGCTTCGCACGAGATAACAGTATTTCCCCACTATTTAATGGATGTTACTATACATATAAACTAATCACTCTATTTAGAGTGATTTAAGATCTACCCTATTTAAAGATCTGTCTAGGCGGCTGGTTGAAGCTTCTCATGACCAAAAGGCTGGCTATTACCTCGGACAAAGGATCAGCATGGCCATCCAACGAGGTAATGCTGCCAGCCTCTTGGGTACGCTCCCAGTTGAAAGCGATGGGGATGAATTTTTTGACGCTTTTATAGTGTTTTTTTTTTTTTTTTTTTTTATCGTTTTACTAGGATAGTTTTTTTTTATGTTGTATATAACTATGCAAATAAAAAAATGTTAACTCTATCTAGAAGTATTATTTAAAAAAAACTGCATGAAAATCGATTGCGTAGTTTTGAAGATTTTAGGGATATAGGGACAGAAAAAGCGACTTTGTTTTATACTACCTATGTAGTAATGAGAATGGATTCGATTTTCGGAGTGGCGTAAAAACTACTTCTGAAGGAAAAACCTCAGTAGGAAAATCTTATCTGCATTCTTTCGTAGCGACCACGGAGGTTAGGTTTCTGTTACGAGTGCTCATGCGGGTGAGTGGGGGACGAAAAACGTTACTGTCTTCGCCCTTATACGCCTTCTTTGGACCCGACCATTTTTTATAATACCAAAAATCGTTGACTGATGTGTCAAAGAATCCGAACGCCTCATTAGTACACTCGTAACTGACAATTTTGGTTATGCCCACGCGTCTTTTTAACTTGGAAGAAGGCGCCTGAGCTACCTGCTGGTGGTATCTCAGCTCATCTTCCCTTATTCCGTGGTGCTGACATAACTGATAAACTAAGATACATTATTATAACATCCAGATCACAGCCAAAAACAGATGCACATCAAACTAATTCTGACCGTGCCGGGAATCATTAATAGTGTCGTATAATTTCGCATTTTTATTTTTAGTACCTAAGTTGGATTGGATATTTATTAAGGACTACCTATACGTTTTCCCGCGGTTTCGCGGTATGCTACTCGGGAAGAGTGAAGCTTTCCAACAGTGAAAGAATTTTTCAAATCGTTTCTGTAGTATCAGAGCCTTTGGGGCACAAGGAAATAAACAAAAGAATGGTTCCTGATCGTTATATTAGTATGGGTTATTTTAATAGTATGACGTCATGTTTTACGTCATCCCACATTTGGCCCCGTCCTATTTTCATATAAAACATACATCAGTGGGAAGGCATTGAACAATGAGGATCATGCTGTGAGCAAATTGACGATTCCAGACTTCAATCGTTATTATTTTTATATCCTTGTTGGTATTTAATTTAACCAACATCCATATAAGTATGCTTATAAACTTACGACTTTATAACATTAGAAGGACAGGACAGCATAGCTTCAAGCATTAACAGCCGACAGTTAACACGATGGTTTTAATTTTTTTTTACAGAACACCTTGATTAGAAACAAAGATGATTGAACACTGATCTTTGTAATATGCATGCTACCATTAATCTTCATACTGATTTATGCACCCAAGCCAACTATCTTCCAACTAAAGGTTTGTATTATGTACTTGGAAACATAATCCATCTTTTGTACTGCCCCGCCCCTTCTTACATTAGGACCTTGCTTATCCCAAACCGTCTGTATTTCCTATACAGATGTATTTGACCTAAATATTTCCCACCAATGGGGACGGCTAAAAATGTTAGGTTAGCATCTCGCAACCTGTTGCCTAGCCGTTTGGTTACTTACTACGGATTTAGTTTAAGAAGGGGGCGGGACTGAAGGTTTATCGTCTTAGTTTATAGACCTCGGAGGAGTTTCGGGTAGTCGGGTAGTCGGGGTTCGGATAGTGATCAGTTGACAGCTGTCAGTTTTCAAGGGACAATTTCAGTTGTTTATAATGACTGACTTTTATATGGTGTTCTAATTTTCGGACATTTTATTCTATTAACTTTGTTTGAAAAATGTTTATTTTTTATTTTTACGTATTTTTCTATTTTCTTTGTGTTAATCGACATATATTAACCAGTATATTAGCGCATTTCATTTAATGTGATTGTGAATGACACACTCGATATAATAAAGAGGATTTTTTTTGTTTGTTTGTACCAAGGCTCCGAAAGTACTGAACCGATTTGAATAATTATTTCACTGTTGGAAAACTACATTATTCCAGAGTAACATGGACAATGGGTAGAACATCCCACAGGAAACGGGTGAAACCGCGAAAAAACAGCTAGTCGCAAATGAGTCAGTAGCTTTTTTAAACGAGAGCCGTAGCAATTATACTACGCGCTGCTACGCCGTAGCGAAACTTTTATAATGTAAAAGACACTATCAAAAATTTTCGTTTTACCGTAAAAAAGTTAATTGGACAATTCGTTATACAAGAGTGTAAAGTTGCTTTTTAAACGCGGGCTCAATTTTCGCAGAATCAAAAGAACAAGCACAAGGTGGAAAATTGTGAACGACACACCCTGTATATAATCGTTTAAAAACTTTTTTAACAGGTTTTTAGGAAGTCGAAAGTAACAACCCTCCATTAATTTGGGCAGGAACTATAAGAACATTGACCATAGAAAACATGTAGAAAAAAGTCACATTTTAAGCATGTTCAATCACAAAACTTTTTTTTTTATTTGTTAACATGAATTTCAAAGCTTACTTTACTTATTTAAATTTTCACTAACTTACTCTTCCTAATTTGTGATCCGTAGCGGATTTTTCAGCTAGGATGAAAATCACTCAAAATTCTACCAACAACATTTGTACCCCAAACATGGTTAGTGGGAGGTGTCAAAGCCAAGAAAGCCACCACCCACTCTCTTAAGTGTCGGCGCGCCCTTACTTTCCCACGAGGCACACATCTGTCCACTCCCTTACATCTCAAGTCATATTTATTATTATTTTTCTTAGCACTGATTTCGGCGGACCCCCATATTCATTTGGTAACGTGTGTTCGTGGGAGAAACATCTCTGCAGTTCGGGAGAGTTCGGAATCTTTCGCTAATCTCAGTTTTTAGTGTTAATTGTGTTAATTAAAATAAATAAGGATGAATACTCTGGTTAAAATGGAGACACAGAACTATGAAACTTTTAGCAAGGATGTGACAAGTACGTTCCATTTTTGTTTTTTTTCTATAAATACTTTTTTTATGTTTTTTATCATGAATATTATTTTTTACTTTTCATTATTGTGCTGTCTAAATTAAGCTGTTTTTTACTAGAGTTGTTCTCAACAATGTTTCATCTATGTAACGAGAAATTGTTAGCCATATTCTTATTTCATACTTACGTCATTTGTGAAATACCTTACTACTCATTTGAGCATTCGGTTTGTTTCTTCGTTCATTTCAGGAGCAATAAGTAAGTTTAATTCATAGTAGCTAACAATGAATCTGTGCTAAATTAAATCCTGTACAGATAGACATTAAGTTTGTACCGCAAAATCAAATTATTGTAGCGAATAACGGTTTTTCTTCAGTTCACATATAAACGAGTGCGCCGCGGTGCCGTCTTTGCGGAATGAGTACATATTTCGAGTTTAACTTCTGTAGCCATATTATAGAAACCGATAATTTTCACTCCTGATTGATTTATGAGTTTCTCTTGAATTCCAAAGTAAATAACGTATGGTATAGTTTCTCTTTTTACAAGCTTTTTCATCCCAAGACATGAGGTCAGTGATAATTTTGCAAACGATCGTAGCTTTGAAAAGTAGAGAGGTTGGTTGGTAGCGCACTCGGGACCGGGAACTTCGGGATCAAAGTTGCTTTTAAAAACTATTAATTATCAACGTCTGTTCTTCTGCTACAGACTTTTCTAAGAAAATGTATACTACAGTTATATTTTCAAAGGGTCTTGGTGTACCTAGTTATAATCATTTTAATTCCTCTTTACTTCTTGCCTGGCAGTAAAACCAGAAAAAATAGGATAAGTTCTTTTGAATTTATTTGTTTACTTCTTACATTCTATTAACTATCTCCGAGAGGGTCAGAGAGGGCTGGGTGGTGTTGGATTCTCACGACCACGATTCTCCTAATTTTACTTAAGCGACGATCGATCGACGTTCGACTCGATTCGACTGAGATCCAATCCCGACTCGATTACGATTGAAGCGTATGTGGCATTCCGCTATTTTTTCTTTGAAATAAACGTTTTTATCATTTTCTATCATTCAATAATGAATCATTTTGTCTGCAAATGATTTACGATTGCAAAATGATTGTACAGCAAACTACCGTATATACCAAAATCACCAAAATAGCAGACCAATCGCACACCAATCAAATGTCAATCGAATACGATTGGTCTTTTATTAGTAGCAGAATGCCCGATATGGTTAAAACTGCTATTGCGTTCATATTGCAATTCGATTTCTATTCGATTTTGACATTATTAACTTAGGAGAATCGGGCCCCGATCGGGTTATAATTTGTAGAAAAGTATAGGTATTATGGTTTTGTAAATATACATAATAAGTCGGTTAACTGTCTGGTTTTAGTTCGCAAACAAGTTAGATGATAGGTAGTAGATCAGTGAGTTTATAAGTATAATAATAATTTATTCCTTAACCTTGTGAATCTTTTTGTTGAAGTTCGGGAAAAACATTTTCTTATTAAAGAATTTTCCGCTTTTGAGCCATTTGGTACAAATTACTAGAACTAGTGGGAGTAGGCCAATTTGCATAGTTCTTAGAATGGATGGTATCAAATGGTCTTGTCTTGTTGTCTTATTGAAAAACATACTTTCATTTGAGGGTATAAAAACGTTTCTATATAGGGATATTTATTGTGATCTTAGGCTACTCAAATAAGGAAGTTCATTGGACTGGTTTGTTGAGCAAAATACAGCAAAATTTAAAACTTCGTTAGGTATGTATCAATAATTAGGAATCACCGATTGACCCTTTACTTAAATAGTTAGGTAAGCAATAGCTGCTTGGCCAACTACTAAGAAATTCATCGTTACCGCTACACTGGCCAGCAAGCTATTAATCACGACTAATATGTTTATTAGTTAACGGATGTCGGTACCTACGCGCATGCGTTTGCGTGGATGCATCGCAATGTTTTCGCGGCGCTCGCGCAGCTGCGGGGGCGGGGAACGCCAGTCAGCCGCGGTCTGCGCAGCGAGTCGGACGTGTTTTCCGTGTCAGTGTTGATAGTCCGCGAGCGCGGGGGCGGCTGGACCGGTCGCACGACCCGCCGACCTTACGTACCGTTCACTCACGCACCTCTCGTGCTAAAACTAAGTGCATCAAAAAATACACACACCAAAGGATTGTTTCACATCGCCCGTTTTGGATAGATGCATCTGATTTTCAACTTTGGAAACTGCATTCGAGACATCTTGAGACATGTATGTATATTTTTTATTAGACCACCTATAGGTGGCCAGTAACCGGTAGTATAATAACTGTTTTAATAGATGACTTTGGCTATTCCTTCACGTAGTCGGTTCTCAGTCATTTGCAGTTTGAATTCAGTATATTTGAGTGAGGAGGTGGCGGGACTGGTAGGTTATATTTCGCAGGTCATTTGTTAAACAAACATGGTGTTTTTATTACTTTCATAATGTATTCGAGTAGTTGCCAAGTCGAACGGCGCTAAGTTTTGTGTAGTAATGATTTTGAAATGACTTAACATGCTGTTACTTCAATATACTACTGCTGCGTAAATAGTAATTAACACTTGTACGCTCCGAATTTTCCCATAAAATTTTCTCATAATACGTTTGTAAGTGGCGGTAAGAAACTTTTCAAACTTTCAAATTAGAACATAAGATTTTTTTGACAGCCAGGAAGCAAAGAGGCTGTCATTATATATTTTAATGCCAGTCTAGGCAACACTTATGTATAAGGCATACTATTCATGGTAATTATAGTAATTGCAATGTCTCCGAGCGTACAAATAAACGATAAATATATTTCTGTTTTGCAGTAATCGCACAAAAAACGTACCTAGCTAGGAAGCAATTTTAAAATTCTAATAAGAAGAAGTATTTACCTCTCTATCCTTGTTATTGTTTTGCGATCGTTAAATCTTCATCCAACTTGATATACCCTGTTTTTTTTTCAATCAGTACAAACTCTTAGGTAAAAAATAAATTAATTGAATCTAACGAGTCCTGTCAATTATTGCATTAAACAAATCAAAAGATAAACACTAAAAAGAATACCTACTCCTGAAGTTGGAAGGTTGTCCCCAAAAACCGTGTCGTAGACAACGCTGATCGTCAACCCTCACGGGCAGTCATTGGTTGGGATGCTTGGAGACTGAATTGCCATCTTTACTTGTCAAATCGTAGGTAAAATCGGCAGTTTTGCCCCATACCACACAACTTACTTATGGCCGTTCCCAATATTCTATCTATCTATGGTTTTGACATTGACATTACTTGTATATTTAATGTCAAAATTCTTTCTCTAGTATGCAAAACCACAGATAGAACATCGCAAAGGCCGGTTTGACCTGCACCATAAAACATCTTCATAATATTAGACACTAGCTTCTGCCAGCGGTTTCAACCGCATCCCGTGGGAACCTCGGCACGAACCCGGATAAAAAGTAGCCTATAGCCTTCCTCAATAAATGGGCTATCTAACACTGAAAGATTTTTTCAAATCGGACCAGTAGTTCCTGAGATTAGCGCGTTCAAACAAACAAACTCTTCAGCTTTATAATATTAGTATAGATTTTCATCAAGATAGGAAGTTGACAATGAAAGAAAAAATCAACCTACCTAAATGTAGCTTGTGGGCTTTCTTATAGAAACATACCTACACAAAAAACCAAAATATCTATTTCTAATAAAAATACATCTTATTAGAATTGTAGCTGTCACATACTCTACGTAAATCTACTTTAATGGGGTGCGACTCGATTATCACTTACCATTATGATAATATGTGGGCGGAGCAAGGAAAAACATAAATGTACATTCTAAATATAACCTATTATTAGATATATCTTTTCATATATGATGAATAAAAATCTTAAAATATTCCTTTTTCTGTGGATGAAATTAGAAGCGATCGAGAAAAGTGTAAATGTGGTATTTTGGTATTCAAAGTTAGGTAGTTCCTTTACATGCCTGTATGGTGGTTAAGAATCTTCTTCTTCCTGCCCTGTTCCCAAGTTATTTGGGATCGGCATTATATATTTCTTTCTTCCATTTCTCTCTATCAGACGTCATACAAACATGACACTACTAACAACACCCTTCTTATTCATGTCCTCGTTCAGACAGTTAATCATCTTCGTATGGTGGTAAAAAAAGGATGTCAAATATTTAGGAAATGTCACTCAAAGTTCTTTATTTGTATATTTACTGAAAACATGTGTTTACAAGCGCTTTATCTATTCTAAAAGATGATAAAGAATAACCTCATAAGAAATAAGTTTTAAACGCAGTAGTATTAGAACTGTAATAAATGGTCTCAAATACGATGCTCTTCCACATTTATGGAAGAACCAGATATTCCAATATTATTCCAATACAAGATGTCTTCGAACACAGATTCGTTTAAATGGGTTAGTAGTCAATTTGCAGGAATATAATTATAAAGTTGGCGAATAGGAACCTTAAAAAATATGTAGGTAGAAGACACGTGCCAGTTAAATTCGTGGGGATTGACTACTAACCCAAAATATCGATCTCTTAATCTAGAAGCTACTTAGTTTACTCTTAGGTATTAGAAAAGCCGCTTATTACATAAATTGCTTATTGTCGTTAACACAAAGTATTTGCTAGTAAGCAGCAGTCGTAGTTACAATTCCACGACAGAGGTCGTCAGGTGGATGAAACACTTCGTCTAGGGCTTGTTTGGTGATTAAACCTGCAGCTCACTCAAAGACCTACTAACTACCTACCTAGAGGGCTTTTGTGCCACCAATACTTTTAATTGAAAGTGATAATCGGAACACTTTTTCACTATCGGGTCTAGCAGCATAATTTAAAATGGTTTAATCACTTAACGTTGGTACCCTAAGCTAAACCTCAGACTAGCAAACAATAAAATAGTAGGTACTAGAATGGAAGGTGTATCGTCAGATCTCTTAATGGAATAATAGTCAAGCATTCATTCGTTCACGACGAACGTTCTCTTTTAATAGGTGCCATAACATAAATCAACAGTCATTCTTCTCTTTTTGTATGCAAATGCCATGTTCTGGGGGTCTTCCATTTACACGCTAGGAAATAGATAGGAATGTCTATCGATACCATCCCTCACTATTGAGGATTAGAATTTGATTATTTTCAGGTATGCACTAGCGCGGTTTGCAAAATTCCAACGAAACTAACAATTCAAAATGGCGTTTCCTTACAGACATTCTAAGGCCAAATAATATATTTGAAAATAGAATTCGCATTTCAAATTCACGTGCTGTCAAAATTGTGAATAGAGCTCCTCCCTCTCGGGTTATATCTAAAACGCCTCTCACAATAAAAAAAAACTATTAAAAAAAGCTGTAAGACCAGTATTCGTTCCCTCTATTTGGGGTCCCTTTATAACCATTCTGAGTCATGTGATTGGTCTAAAATGTCTTGGCTAGTACCAATAGAAGGAGGTGGATAAGATTGGGCCATTTGTTCAAAGACAGATGCGCTAAAGCTGCATGTGGCGATAGTACTTGCGTGACTTTAAATTACGCTTAAAAAATAGCACCTGCCTTTAGTGAAGCATATCGCTATGTTTCAGAGGGAAGGTAATTACGCAATTAATACTGGCTTATATATTAGTTTCATTTGATGCAATTTCTATCTTGTGATATTCGAGAAAGGACATGTACACCTCAAGTAATCAATGAATTTATTGACAACTTGACAGTTTTTTACGCTAATTGTTAAAAAGTGAACATCACCTGAGACCAGATTTATCACACCCTTTCATATCTGTATAGTTTTAGCTTTATTTCTTTACTCAACACTTCGTTTCGTAATCCGCAGGTTGGCAAAGAAGGCCATACCGTGTGGCGGGCGCGGGCCCCAGCATGCCGCCGATGCGTGCAGGTAGCATGGAGCCGCTGCCGCCCGCGCACACGCCCATCTACGAACACAAGAAGCACCGCCTGTCCCGCCTCCTCGATAAGCTGGCCGTGCAGCTCAACAACAATAACAACTACCCCACGCCCTCCTGGCTCGTCCACGACACGCCGCAGACCGACGAAGCCCCCTTAGACCTCAGCGTGAAGTCACCTCGTGAGACCACAGGTAATTTCACGTGCCACGCGTGCGGCCAGGAGTTCTCCATCTACGACCGGCTGGTGAAGCACATCGCGTCCCGGCACCGCAGCAAGCCGGAGGGAGTGCGCGCCTACGAGTGCGAGGTATGCTACCGCAAGTTCGCCAGGTCGGACATGCTGACCCGGCACGCGCGCCTGCACAGCGGCGTCAAACCCTACTCGTGCGCGTCGTGCGGGCAGGTGTTCTCGCGCTCCGACCACTTGGCCACGCACCAGCGCACGCACACGGGAGAGAAGCCCTACCGCTGCCCGTCGTGCCCGTACGCCGCGTGCCGCCGCGACATGATCACGCGCCACATGCGCACGCATCTGCGTCGCCCGCAGCCCGCCTGAATCTAACACCCCTAAACTTAACACATTATTTGAGACTGATTTTTTCATTCCAAAGTTAAACTATTGTTTTAATTGGTGTTTTGTTATTAAGCCCGCCAGACGTGAGTCGATTCGGTAAGACATATCTCATTGCTGCGCAGAGTTGAGTCGACTGCGATTGTGTGTTGCCCGTTTGCGATTTTTTTCTTATATGCCGCAGCGATGTCAAATGAATCTACTAAGCGCAATGCGATGTGTCGATCCTTATAGCTTTGTAAAGTATCTCGCATTCTTGTTATTTAGTTTTGTTTCCAAGTGCGGAGATGATTGGAAAGTCTATGTGTTTCACTATTCTTTTATAAAATATATTTAAATTTTAGTTCTGTGCCATTGAAATATCGCTTTGTAATATATCGTTTAGTTTAAATCTTGTTACGCAGAGTGTCAAATTAAAATGAAAAGGCAAAAATGAATAAAACAAAAAGGTGACTCTTCACAAGTCTTTTTGGAAGATATTATATATTGCATCAGTTTGTGTTTAATTCGTTAAAAAAAACCTCTTACAAATAGTTGTAAGACGTGTCCTAGTTTTTTTGTAAACATTTTTATATTTGTAAGCTTCTGCTATACTGAGTTAAAGTTTCATCCTAGTTATAAGATTGTTATAGACGTCTCGTTCTGATTAGTGTTAAATTATAAAGTAATTTAAATATAAACATATTTAAAGCTTTTGATATCTATATTTATGGCACCAGTAAACCGTGAACAGTTGTTCAGACTGTAGGTATTTTAAGGGCCCGCAGTGAAAAGGTAAATAAGATTTGATTCGTTTGTAGCCACGTAATAGGCACCTACCATAAATGTCAATTATTGAGAAAATCATATCCTGCCTATTTGTCGTAGGTAATAACTATCAAAAGTGCATAGGGAATGTTTTCCTACATGCCTCTCTTTGAAAAAAATATATCTTCGTTATAATATTAGATAGGTAGTAGAATGTATACATGTACTTACTTACAATTTTTGGAAAAATATATAATAGGTACCTACCTAAATATTTGAAAATTTAGTATTCATTTTGTAAAGAACTCACATAATACCAGTTTATGGGAATTCAAAGCCATTCGTAATAAGAGTTTTAAATGTTTATAAAATAGTTAAGCAGCCATTTTGATTTTGAAACGTACGTTACATCGATGTTGCCATTTCAAAAATGTTACATGAATCAAAATTATTGATAAGGTTTTGCTTTTTTATTTTGTGTAAATAGCGTTCGTGTATTTAATACACGTAGGAATAAGTAGATATTTATGTATTTAATTTTCATAATTGTGGAATTTGTCTAAGTTAGGTAATTTCAACGTACGTACCTACTTATTTTTTGTATTATGACTTTTTGCTTGTTCTAGTAGGTATTTAATATTCTACTAATCATTCAAGACACTAATTCAATTAATTATTTTCCCGTATGCTCTCCTCCGAACTCCCTATCGATCAAATAATTATCTTTTTTCTCCTAATTCATGACATTAAGTATTATTCATAGGTATCAATAGGTATATTTTAATGTTTAATTTCCTATTTTCTTTTGTGTTTTTATTTATTTCATGCTTATAAGTGCTAGTCACTTCTGCTACATCACTTGACTATTTTTCTAATTCACATAGTATTTAAGATATTTATAAGAACATTCTTCAAACGAGATGTGATTCTCGAAGTTTAAAGTACAAAAAAGGCAATTTTTAAATAATATTTTTTACAGGTTTGGTACTTATCTAGTGTATTCTTCACCCTCCTTAGACTAAGCTATAGATGCTCGATTCTGGAGTAGATTTACTTAGGTCAAAAGTGTAATGGTTGGGAATCGAATTCAAGACATTTTTCTTACGTTGATAGAAGTCCTTTATCATTGTTTTCTCTTCAAATGCTCTAGATGACGTAAAATCAACACCTTACTATTATTTTGGTGTGTTTCATACGTCTGTTAATTATTTCACATAATCTTGTTTTCCTCGTGTGGTTGTTGTTTTCTCGCTATGCATTTGTTTTCATAGTTAAGGCAATATTTGGACGCTTACTCCCATTAAAGTTTTTTTACTTCAATGTAAAGGTACGCCTCAGTGTGCAAACATTACTAAAGTTAAGTTTAGTTTGTAGTCATGACTCTGCTTTCCTTAAAAGGAATTAAAATAACGGTTTTTTGAAGACTTTTTGAGTTATTTTGTATTTTATTGTATCAATATTTAGGTGAGGGTGACAAAATATAAGTTTAAAAGGTACTGGTGTTTATGGCCGTTTAAAATTTATCTAGATTCTAGGCTGAGGAGGGGACGGTGCAATTCATCCTCTTATAGGTAGGTAGGTACATTAATTCTCTCCTTCGCTTCGGAATCTAGGTCTCAAAATAAATCTATAGTCCTGAAGCCTGGTAATATTCTCGAACAAAGTTGGATGATCTATAATTTTCCCATAATGATTAATCACTGATTACTCGATTAATTTAGAATCGGTTAAAGCTACTCGCAAGTTAAAGCAGATTTGATTTTTTTCATCACAATTTATTTTAAACCAGTACCTACCTATTTTGAGTAATATATGTAATGTATATAATGTAAGTGAACTTGCGATGGTAAACACGTTGACTTTTTAAGTTTTTTTTTTAACGATTGGTGCACAAGAAACTAAAAGGAACTCAGAGCAGTCTGAAAACAAAACACTGTTATGAGTTTCTGTACCTACTTACCTTGTTAATAATTTATTTATAATCGGTAAAAGGAGTTAGCGTGTATACTAATTGTTGTTATAAGTATTGAATAATTAAAAATAAGTTTTACTGTGATAAAAAAGATTTTTTGTTTTCAAACTGCTGTGTTTGGCAATATTTATTGTCGGATGATTTAAAAAATAAATGGATGTAAAAATGGTGTCGTTTCATTTTTTACGTAGGTACCTTATTGTTTATCCATATCTACTTATTCATCATAAAAAATTATCTGCAAGGACCAGAACCAGAACATTTTAACTATGAAAACTATGAAAAAAAAAGCATTGGGTGCGGAAATAATCTGCATTAATTCCGCACCCAATGCTTTTTTTAAGCAAAAGTAAGGGAAGATTAAGTGGACGTCCTATGGCTGAGATGATGATGATGATGATGATGAAGTGAAGATTCATATCTGACGGAAAATGCGTGGAGCGTATCGTAAATAAGATCGCGTACGCATCATCGGTTAGCTGTAAACGACTGAATGCTTCATCGTATATTTGTCTGTTTCGGCGTTACGCGACGCATGTCCTGCCAGATATGAACCATTCCTAAGGCAGTATTCGAGGAAAAAGAAGTCAGCACACACAAAAAATTCCACCGTCTTGTCCAAACGCCTCTTCCAAGTATTTAAGAGTCACCAGAAGTTCTTTGTATAATTTAACCCTGCAGTTCTTACACACGCGTAACCTTGGCAGAGGAGGTGAAGAAAGTCAGTAAGAACTGACATCGTTGCTTTCTGCCTAAAATACGTTACCAATATTAGCCTTTTTCCTGGGAAAATTTAAAAAAAGTCCGCTAGGGGCAGCACCGGTGGGGGGGGGGGGGTACATATTAAATTCTCTATTGACAAGAACGTTAAACGTGTAGAATTAAAATGGAATTAACTGAAGGTGTTGTACCTGGAGCGAAATTAAAATTTGCAAAAGTGCAAGATCATCTTGTCCGGGACTTGAAATGATGGCTTGCATCATGGCTTAACCGTATCAGGTAATAAAAATGTTCTGGTTGAGAGGTTAGTTGGTTCATAAATTCTCTTGTGTATGTATTGTTGAAAATTTTATTATTTAAAAAAAATATCACCATATTATATTTATTCTGATAATAATAAGACGAACGTTTGACGTTGTTGTCAATAGAGTCAATTCAAAACATATGTACCCACCCCCCCACCGGTGCTGCCCCTAGCGGATTTTTTTTAATCTTCCCAGGAAAAAGGCTAATTACCGAGTGTCGACGTTGCTCACCATGTAAGTACCAAGAGAACATAATTAAGTATTCCAATCTCCCGACGTCGCGTAGAACAGCTAGTTATTATAAAAAGGGGTTATTCCCGTTCGGTAACACCCTTTCGTGAACACTGTTGACCATCGGGAAAAAAAGTTTCGTTCGTTCACAGTGTTGACGAACGCTACTTATTATTTCGGGTAATTCCCGTTCGGTAACACTGTTGGTGTTGACGACAGAACGAAACTTTTTTTTCCCGATCGTCCACAGTGTCGACGAAAGGGTATTACCGAGCGGGAATAACCCATAAAAAGAAAGCTAAGCAAAAGATCACCAAGTAATTGTATTCCCTAATCTGTAGCAATATTATGAATCTGAGGAGTTTGTTCGTTTGCGCCTTGAGTGTGCTAATCTGAGGAACAGCTACTGATCCGATTTCAAAAAATATTTCAGTGTTAGATAGCCATTAAAACTTCAAATTACCAACACGATACCTACTTACTTCTCTCGATTCACTATTCAGTGTAAATAAATAATGTAATTTCTGCAAATGATTGACATAAGAAGGACGCATGGAATGAATCCACCATTTTCCTTCGAGAACGACTCTACACTAGATCGATAACTTAAAACTGAAATAACCTATTGAATTATGGAAAGGTTTTTTCATATAATAAAGAAGATTCTTTTGTTATTTATTTGTTTGTACCCTAAAAAGTCCGGCTATAGGTACTGAACCGATTTGAAAAAAAAAACATTCACCCCCTATTAACATTAATAGGCTAAATTTTATCCGGGTACGAAAAAAGTTCCCCCTGGTCGCGGGTGAAACCTTGGAAACCGCGAGTAATAAAAATTATAGAGTTACCCTGGTTCATTCGTATTCGAAATCCCTATCCCACCCACCTGGGGCCCGATTCTGTTAAGTTAATAATGTCAAAATAAAAGACCAATCGCATTCCAATGACATTTGATTGGTGTGCGATTGGTCTGCCATTTGGACTATACGGTAGTTTGCTGTACAATCATATTGCAGTCGTACATCATTTGCAAACAATATGATTCATTATTGAATCACAGAGTTATAAAAACGTTTATTTAAAAGAAAATATAACGAAATACACATACGCCTTAATCGTAATTGAGTCGTGATTGGATCTCAATCGGATGAGAATCGTATGTCGCTTAAGTAAAATTAGCAGAATCGGGTCCCTGTTTACCTAATCTTTTGTAGGAACCTCAGAATCTAATCAGTCCAGGTACTAAGTATATTCTCTTCATGGCATGGTAGGTAAGTATAAATAAACCCTATCATTACCATGTCGAGATGTTACAGCACAAACTCCACCTTATCAAACATTTAAGTCCCTAGCCTAGTTGTGGAACATCACCGAGGTCTCTGCTAGCTACAGAAATAACTTTTATCGATTTAAATCATATTATTTATTTAAAATGGCAAAAACTTTTTGTTCGTCAGGAACTACTCTACAATGGCCTCTCTTGCATTGCAATAAGTACCTAGAGGTAGATACTACCTACTAGAAATACCCCAAGTAGACAGAAAAAAAATATTGGACAATATTGGCCATTGGTCTTTAATATGGCCTACTATTTGGGCACAAGCCTCTTCTCATACGGGCATAGATAAAAGCAGGAGCAACCACTGCGTTTGCTTAAAGTAGTTTGGTGGATTTAGGCGCTTTCGCAATAAAATACCTGGGGCCCGATTCTCCTAAGTTAATAATGTCAAAATCGAATAGAAATCGAGTAGCAATATGATTGCAATAGCAGTTTTAACCATATCGGGCAGTCTGCTACTAATTTAAGACCAATCGTATTCCAACGACATTCGATTGGTTTGCGATTGGTCTGCTATTTTGGTGATTTTGGTCTATACGGTAGTTTGATCTACATTCATTTTGCAATCGTAAATCATTTGCAGACAAAATTATTCATTATTGAATGACAGAAAAGGATAAAAACGTTTATTTCAAAGAAAAAATAGCGGAATGCCACAAACGCTTCAATCGTAATCGAGTCGGGATTGGATCTCAGTCGAACCGAGTCGAACGTGAATCGTATGTCGCTTAAATAAAATTAGGAGAATCGGGCCCCGGATCTTGCTTTGCAATATTTCTGCTTACATGTCTTATGAATTCAACCAACATGTTAATCACACAAATACACGATTCTCCTAATTTTACTTAAGCGACATACGATTCACATTCGACTGCGATCCAATCCCGACTCGATTACGATTGAAGCGTATGTGGTATTCCGCTATTTTTCTGTCTGTCTGCAAATAATTTACGATTGCAATATGATTGTAGAGCAACTATCGTATAGACCAAAATCACCAAAATAGCAGACCAATCGCAAACAAATCGAATGTCGTTGGAATACGATTGGTCTTATATTAGTAGCAGAATGCCCGATATGGTTAAAACTGCTATTGCGATTCAATTTCTATTCGATTTTGACATTATTAACTTAGGAGAATCGGGCCTCGGGCCTACTGAAACTACTACTAGTTTTATTTTACTGTTTGCATCAAACTGGTTACAGACTCACCAAAACTTTGGTGTCGTGTCTTTGCAAGTATTCAACATGCAAAAAAAGAAACACCGAAATAATTAATACTGCACCCTATCTGTCCTGCGCGGTGACCTACAAGTCAAAGGGTAGAAGAGCGCAGAAAGCTTGCATAGAAATTGCAAGGGGCAACAAGGATAATTTTGCAACGCACAGCAAAGATGCAGGACCTTTTGTTACTGGGTAGTTGCCTGGCAACCAACCCCTATAAATTAATGGTCGCTGCACACAGCGGGCGCGGCGCGACGGGACGGGACGGCGACGCGACGCTGAGCAGTTGTAATGTACTAGATATTACGGACGACATCACACAGAGCCGTCCCGCTCGGCGCGACGATCTAGTACATTGCGTCGCGTCGCCGTCCCGTCCCGCCGCGCCGCGCCCGCTGTGTGCAGAGACCAATCGCTAGCTTTGAGTCTGGCGCCCAAACCTCAGGTAATGGCTATTTTAAATTTTAGCATTCACTACCTACTTCAAGCTGCAGTTGTCGTACCTGTCCGCACCCAGTTACCCGCAAGACCTCCTTATGTACCCTTTAAGATGACGGTAGTTACCAGATCAATGGATTGGTCTAGACCAAGCTGACTGTCTAGACTGGCCTAGGCCAGGACACGTTAGAAAGTATCGGTCAACGTCGATCATACCTGATTACATCGACCAATCCATTCCACATCGGGTTATGCTATCCATCGACTATTCTGGACAAATCCTTCGCCATCAGGATAATGTTCAGATATACTTACTCCACAATACCATGTAATGTCGCATGTCATTGAAACAACTAGAAGGGAAGACACAAAGGGGTTTCAAACAAGCACAAAATGAATAACGCAATTTTTTCACGCGTAGCAGTATAATTAATCGCAAATGCTTTGGAACACCAATTAGACAATTATTATATTTTAAAATATAAGAATGCTAGCAATGGAGTTGCAATGATTGCTGACATTTCCGGTGGCTTTGGCGCAATAGTTCAACGGTGGCCTCATGCAACCAAATAACATTGGACTATTGCTACTAATCCAATGAGCACACATAATAAAGATTACCATCGAATATACACCCTATTGGTGATATGAGTGACAGAGTAAATTGAATCTAATTAAATTGACCAGGATAGCTTCAGCCTGCTTCAAATTGATTATATTATTATGATATTATAATTCAAATGTTAGCCCTAATGGCAACATACATAGAGATAATAATTGAATCTTATATTAAAGAATTCCAGTAAATAACCTTATTGATATAATGATATAACTAGACACATAATCCATTATTTGATAACATTGAAATTTCCTTAAGACCTGTGTGTCACTCGGTAATCATGCAAAATAACACCTCAAATTCTGATTGTATCCCGTTGCCAAGACATGGATCATTTGCACGGAGAAACAGCAAGTTAAATCGCGCAGTTTTTTTTTTTATATAATTAGTTAGAATACTAGCAGTGCCTTTTTAAAAGATTACTAATATTCTTTTCAACCCACAGGGGGTCCACCACAATAGTTCAATGGATCTGGTTATAACCAAATCAAACATTGTGCTATTGCAGCTTCAAAACTTATCCTACACAGTTTTACAATAACCATTTTGAATGTTTATCCTATGTGTAGACATAATTATGACAATAAGATCAGATTAATAAATACCCAGACTTATATTAATAATGATAAAATTAGACACCAATAAGTTTTTAAAACCTTGATTACTAGGGATATGTTTCATATAACTAGTAATCTTGTAAGCCCACCTGTACCCAGCAACATTTACTGGAGACAGGAGGGGAACACGTCAATAGTTCAATGGACTTTAACTTCCACAATGCCATTAGGCTATTGCCGCTCAGATCATAATAGAAAGTCATAGTGACAGTAATACAATAAATTCTAAAATCTAAGTTTAAACAGTCTTTCTTTTCCGATTGGCCATAATGAGGCCTTCAATATAATTCGATCACACATAACACTGTTATGCCAGTCATCACACCTGAATGTTGCATTCTTAGTACCCGAAGAGCAGGGTGTTCATCAAGAAGATTGGATGCAAGCCAACTCTGTTGTTGGCGTAGATCAGCTGCATTTCCTCTGTGGGGCTTAATGGCACACGTGGAAGGGGTGTGCCATTAGGGGCCCTATTTTACCATCTTCTGTCCTTTATTCTATCTCGAATGTGGCGCTCGACCTTAGCAAGCTCTTTGTCAAGCATGCCACTGCTGCGCAGCGGAATCCAGAATTCCTTCTTCATAGTAGCGGCCAGGCCAGGCGGTAAGTTGTTGAAGAGGAGGCGGCCAGTCACAGAAGCAGCCAGCACCTTGGCAGCATTGATCAGCAGAGAAGTGGTCCATGAGGAGGCATACGTAAGCCTCAGAGAGGACTGAGCAGCTGTTGAGCATACCATTGGGTACCATGTTTTGTGACGTCCGAGACCCGTGAACACCAATCCCTGAGGCTCACGGTTTAGATAAAATTCCAGTGTGCCAAGGAACATATCAACCATCACTCCAATGATGGTCCCCTTGCAGAATCCAGGGCAGTCATCAACGACTCTGGCATTCTTGCAGATAGCGCCTGTGTATGAGAGCCCAAAGGAGTGCTCGTTGCCACCAAGGTAGGATGTGTAGTCACGGAAAGATTCACCTACCTCCTGGCTGCCCAGGCCCACCATGATGTCAGTGCCATATGGCTGGGTGAGCATTTTCACTTCCCAGTAGTAGTGCCTGTTGGTCTCTAAAGCTTTGTTGCCTTTGACGATTGCAGTGCCAGAGCTGTACAGGGGATGGAACACCACCTGCTTTTGATCTTCGAACAAGTCGACCCACTTAGGAGCTCGCTTGGGGGCCGCCCAGCGCCACTCGACGATGCCGAGCTCTTCGCCGCAGCCGCAGTCGGGGTTGCCGGGCTCCGTCTCGCTGTCACCGTTCCAGCAGCGGCAGAACCCCTCCGGCATTATTTCGTTGATGTAGAGCCCTTTTCTAATAGAGCCCCCTCCTGCCATCTTGTTGTAATTCAGCACTTCACAAAATGATTTAACTCTTCCACAGGTAAAGTGAACCGCATTCAAGCGGGCGGCCAACTCGATGGCGCCCGAAACTCGACTGAGGCCCTAGATTAAGCTAGCCTTCGCTCGAAGCTGCGAGCGTCCCGGCCGGTGCATGGAAGGGTGCAGGGGTGCAGGGTAGTGTGTAGCGCGGAAAATCAATAATCCAACGACTATAAACAACTAGTTCGCACTTCACATAAATAAAATCAATACTGCATTTTTCGTCATCGTCAACTTTAAACTATTTTATTAATTTGTCTATAGGTAGTCAGACACCAATTCTACCATCAATTTACTAGTCTTTTATGTAATATTTTCCACCACAGATTTCTTGTCTTTATGTTGTTGTTATTTATTTTGATTTAATTGGACTCAGGAAAAGGAAACCATCGCAGTTTGACAGACGTAGACAGCGAACTATCTATTTCCGCCATTTACAAATTAAATATCAATTCTGCCTTTCAGTGTTGCCACTTACTTCATTCAGAAGAATAAATAATCGTAAAGTTGTTCACGTTGCGCTGCCTGTATGTTCATTTTTCTCATCATCTATACTCCATTTATCGATATATATGTACTGCACACTAGATGGAACGTTCCGAACAAAAAGCTTACCACACTGAGATGAACTGTAGGTTAAACATCGCTCAGAAGAGCAAATCATCTTAGACATCATCTTCTTAGACATCCATCTGACATACGTCTGGTCAGATAGATGTCTAAGAAACGACAATTGTAAATTAGAAAATACATATCAAGGTATAACTAAACTTACACATATTAACTACTAGCTTCCACCCGCGGCTTCGCCCGCGTAGAGTTCGGTTATATCGTGTTTCCAAGAGAATTCTTCAAAAGTCCGGATAAAAACTATCCTATGTTCTTTCCCAAGGACAACTTTATCTCTATACAAATTTTTATTAAAATCAGTTCAGTGGTATAGACGTGAAAGCGTAACAGACAGACAGACAGAGTTACTTTCGCATTTATAATATTAGTACGAAGCTTTTATATCATACTTTTCAATCATAATTCAATTTTACAAATATACATTTATTTTTGTTTCCCGCCATCTTAAAATTATAGATTAAGAAAATCACGCAGAAACAGATGTGCCATAAAAGTAGTAGGTAGTAGGTAAAATATCAATGAAAACAGACTTCACTTTGTCATGGTATGTTCTTACTTTTAAGAAAAAATAATATGACGTCGTGTGTATTTTGCTACTTTAAAATCACTACAAGAAATATCAGTGCATCATCAGGGACATTTTTATCATTCTTTCACCATTAGAAAGCTACATTATCTGCGAGTGACATCAGAAATATTTTATTTCGGTGCGGGCAGTAGTTTCCACGGGAAGCGGCACCCACGACCCGAAGGAATTATGAACTTCGCTACATTCTTAAAAACTCTAATGTTGTTCTGACATATCAGCCATACCTCTCATAAACATCGATATCCATTCATTTCATCCAATAACAAACACATCACACTGGAAGTGCATTGCAAGTCTAAGATTTAATTATTATTCTTAGAAAAAAAATGTAATTTATATTAAAAAATCCTTAAAAATAAGTTCCTGAATTTAATATACTAAATGATTTTGAACTCACTTACATATAAATAGAAGGTCCTTATTAATAAACTTTTTGAGTAATAAAGAATGTAGGCAAAATACGAGCGAGAACATTGTGTCACTTCTGCAATTAACATCAATGGGGATGACTACCTGTCACAATACGTCAACAAGATGTCTACAGACAACATAAGTGGGTAAATTATTTGTATGGATGTTCTTGTCTATCGTTAGAATATATGTCAATGGTTTTTTAACATATTGGTACATGAATTATATTTCCATTAGTCTTTGCGCCTCTAGCGCCACTTTGACAGTGACCGGCCCATGACCGGCCCGATTAAAAGTGGAATTATTAGCATGGCAACACAGAGTCCTAGATTTCTTTGGATTCCAGCATAGTCGCAGTGTGGTGAAGAGTTTGTAGTTCTCCTCGTCCTCGCGGCCGCCATTTTGGCGTCACTGTCGCGCTGTGATAGTGAAATGAATTGATTGAAACGCCCTCATTGAGAAAATATAGAAGCTTCACCAAGACACAGGTATAATTAAATACATGCTGTTTTACCAATATTATAAAATAAAACAATTCTACACTTTTTAGAGTTACTCTAGAATGACGTATTACTGGTATGAATAATATTATGTGATTGTGAATTCTAGCTGTTTCCTTGTAGAATCGTGTCTTGGATTATTTGACTGACGCTAGCGCCGTCTACCTCTCGTTTCCTATCAGTCTGTGGCGGTAATTTGTTGTTATTTCATGTGTTAATTTTTTTCGTTGTTTAACCAATAGAACACAAAGAAAAATGTGATTAATCCGTTTTTTTCAACACGTTGATAAAATGGCGGACTGTTACTTAGGACTTCACAAGTCGATGAAGGTTTTCTACTCCACTGTAGAAAGTAGTGACTGGGATTTTTGTAAATATCTGTTTTGTGAATTAATAAGTGGTAACGAGTTCTTCATTCCTTAATTGGCTATTAAAACGTAAGTCCGGGTGGCATTAAACAAGAGCGACTGACTCCCTGGTAAGTGTAAATATAAATAACAACAAATTTTAATCATATTTACACCTATGTTTGTGGATTAGATAAAATTTAGACCAAAATTAATAATTTTGGTTCCAAGCCTTACAGTTTTTGGAACTACAAGAACAAATTGGAACTTACTTGTAAATAATAGGGACTTAATGCGGTACTATGTTTAAAGATACGATACGATACGTTCCTGCCGAATTGCACCGACCGTGGTCACGGATGGACTGATGACAGCTAGCGGCGGCCGGCGTCTCCGTGAAGCAAAGTGTTTTCTAGATACCCTCACTTAGTTGTCACAATTTTCACATATTGTATTCAGTTTGCGATTTACCCTACACTCTTTACTAATACCATCTTTCCCAGTATTTGTATTTGCGGATTTTTGTGAGGATGACACTCACTCATCACAGGATTCCATGATGTTCATGAGCTGTATCCATCTTCACGGTTGAAATTTGGCGGTGGCAGGTGTTTGGAGAGGCATAACATCCTTGGGTGTTCATGATCTTGTTGATTACTGTTACCTACATGATCTTGGTCGGAGTAATTTATCTGAAACATAGGTAAATAAAAAAGGTATTACACCTTTATATCTCGAAAAAGTTGTTGTGGCCTAGTGGGCAAAGAACCAAACTTTCAAAGTATGAGGGCACAGGTTCAATTCCAGGTCAGGCAAGTACCAATGCAACTTTTGTAAGTTTGTATGTACTTTCTAAGTATATCTTAGATACCAATGACTGTGTTTCGGATGGCACGGCTGTCATTGAACATCTTTGGCATTTGTTATGGGTAGTCAGAAGCCAGTAAGTCTGACACCAGTCTAACCAAGGGGTATTGTAGTAGTGTGTAGTATATACTGGATTGAGGAGGTCAGATAGGCAGTCGCAGCCGCATCCAGTTAGACTGGAAGCTGTCCCCAACATAGTTGGGAAAGGGCTCGGGAGATGATGACTTTTGTATCTTCCACTTTCATTGTATCAATCCATCCATTATCAGATCTTATAAAGGATGGATTGTTTTTGTCATATATACATACATGACGCTGTGATTCTTGAAAGATAATTAAATTAGTTACCTGGGATTCCATTACATAGACCAAAGGTGAACTTTCAGATCCTTTCTTCAGGCAATGGCAGACTGTATAGTTAACATCATTGTGGTACACAAATATGATTCTGTATCTTTAGAATCTTGGAAGGATCCAGTTCTGATAGTTTTCTGTTCAAGGTTTGAATAGCTTTAATCTAAAGCTAGCTGCAATAAAATAGATCATGATTATTGGTTGGTAATAACACAAAAAATCTCTTATATCAGAAAAATATATTAAATGCTACTTATTGATTTCTGACACTTAAGCGAATATTAAACATTTGAATAAAACTACTGTCATGGATTTTATTGCATTTATATTAATATTATTTAATCCCGACGTTTCGGATCCTTTACAGCATCCATGCTCACGGGCATACTAAGGTGTTGGTCGTCTTGATATTTTAGTCACGCAAAACAAGCTCACTGTTTCCTTACATCTAGCAGTTTTTGATTTCTAAGCATATGGTACACTGAGGTTTTACATTAAATATTGTTATTGTTGCTGGTGTAGAATCATTAAGTTAACCATGGTTGCTCGGGTAACTAGGTTGAGGAGGTCAGATAGGCAATCGCTCTTTGTAAAACACTGGTACTCAGCTGCGTCCGTTAGACTGGAAGCCAACCCCAACATAGTTGGGAAAAGGCTTTTCAGATGATGATGTGTGCAAATACAATTATAACTCCAACATATCTTAGCGCGTTAGATACCTAAGCTTGTGCTGTACATTACACTTCTGTTACCTACTAAGTAATATAAATGTATTTTCCCTAAACAATCTTCGGTTTAATCACTATGAAATTATTGATATAAGAAAACTCTGGCAAATCGTCTTCCAAATAGGGATGGCGATCTGAGACCAATTAATCGGCTTTTCGACCCATGAGAATAGATTTTTTCGGAAATCGATCTTTCAGACAACGATTTTTTGTGGATCGATTCATCAGGTCACGATTCGAATCGATTTGAAAATCGTTTTTTTTTTTTTTTAATAATCGCCATTTCTACTTCCAACTAAAGGGTCCCGATTAACACAAAAAAGTGTCTATAATACATACATATTACCAAATAACTAAAAAAATATATTGTAATGAAAACACCAAAACATCATTTTGTCGACATCTATTCATTAAACAAGATGATACTTATCTGAGATCTCATTCTACCCGCAATTGTAGTTATAACGACTAAGCAAGGCGCCCAGCAACATGACCTAGAATGCACTCTAGCTGCAATCGTTTGCACATAGGTGCCCTTGAATCACCCTACTCTATCGATCCACAGCATCCCCAAAAAGCTAACTTTCCGATTGTTCAAAACATTGGTAGGAGTAATACTCATTTAAAACATACTTAGTTACTGTTAGTTCTCATCTTCTGAATAAGAACATAGAAAATAAAATAACTAAGACAATACGGCATTAATAAAACGTAGGTAACACCAATCATTCGCTTAGCGTTCCCCAGCTATATTGGAGTTGCTTCCAATCTAATCTATCTTACCTCCTTAACCCAGTTAGCTGGTCAACACAAAACTCCTTGGTAAATTATAGATTAGGCTTATTAGACTTTACTAAATTTAGGATTCATAAAAACCGGCCAAGTGCGAGTCGGACTCGCGCACGAAGGGTTCCGTACTATTTAAAAAAAAACGTTCCATAATTATAATACATTTCATATTCTGTGAAAATTTCAAGATATCGAGCAAAACTGAGCAAAAAAATCACGTTTGCTGTATGGGAGCCCCCAAAATATTTTATTTTAGTTTTCAGTATTTGTTGTTATAGCGGCAACAGAAATACATCACCTGTGAAAATTTTAAATCTCTAACTAGCACGGTTCATGAGATGCCTGGTGACAGACGGACGGACGGACAGAGGAGCGAAAACAACAGGGTCCCATTTTACCCTTTGGGTACGGAACCCTAAAAAGGAATGAAATTAGGAGCTTCTAATTACACCGTTCTAAATAGTTACTAAATCAGTTGCCTGCTGAAACGCAACAAAACTGGACGTTTTACTACTATAAATAATTTACTATAAATTGGTTCGAGTGCTGTCCAAAAATCAAAAAATTGGCCTCGCTGTGGCTGTGGCCGTCGGGTCCATCTAAACAAAGAAAGACGTAGGTCAAGTAATATTTATTACTGCGAGAGAAGTTATTAAACATTAATATAATTAGTGTTTTAGAACCGGCAGACTTCAGACGTTTTTACTGTAGCATTCTTATCGATATTTGTGTATATAATATGCTGAGGAACACTTCGAAACCTTCACTTCTAATATTTTTATGCATGTCTTTATAAAGTTCGATTATATGGCCTAAAACTTCTTTTTCTTTCGTCGATATTCTCGAACAACAAGCGACACATCCACACGCCGAAAGTGCTGCCTGCTAGCCGTACTTTTTCCTAAATTTAGAAACCTACCTTCCTAAATGCGATTACATTTGACTGAATTTAGTAACTGCATCATTTAGATGACTGAATTTAGTCAAATGTAATAAGCCCTTAAGAGGCAGAATCATCGACGGCATTGATTGCCAGAAACAAAAATATAGTAGAATAGAACTGCTAGCTGTCATTGGAGTTAGCGAATTATCCCGTTGATTTCTAAATTTGGAAGTAGACTTGTAACTGATTGTTTGATATACTATCCTGCCTATGCAGTGGTCATTGGTCATTTGAGACTCTTTGAAAATGAAATTGTACGAATATAAAGGTAAGCAAAAATGTTTCAGTAGTTTTAAACCAGTGGTTCTTAACCTTTTTGTCATGAGGGACTATTTTACCAAAAGTTTGTCTTGCCGGGGACCACCCCATTGGTTTACCTAAATTGAGGGTTCTTTGATAAAAAACACAAGCACACCTTTGTAGGTAAGCAAATGCAAAGAAAGATAATCATATGCCTATGTATATAGTTTTCAAATGCGCGAGCGAAGCGAGCGCGAAATTTCTCTCAGACTTAAACCATACATTACGTAAAATGTGGGCCAAACGTACTTAACTTTTTGTTTGTTCACAAATGCAAAAATAAAGGCACATAGATTCTGAATACGCAAGCGAAGCGAGCGCAAAATTTTAATTACTTTTTAAGACTCAAAGCCTAAAATTACGTAAAATGTAGCCCAAACATATTAAGGAAGATGGATATTTTACATATATACGTCCATGCGAAAACCCCTGTTCGCATAGATAAGTCGTTAAAAATAAAGTTAGATAACGTATAGCAACGTCGCGAAGCTTAGCTTCGCGGACTACTTGGAATGCCTCCAGGGACCACCAGTGGTCCGCGGACCACCGGTTAAGAACCACTGTTTTAACCAAAGAATTATGTTTTATTATGTTTATATTGTAATGAGTAAATCATCCGATCTATCGTTATTGTTAAATGAATTTTTAACCGACTTCCCAAAACGGAGGAGGTTCTCAATTCGGCCGGTATGTTTTTTTTTTTTAATGGCTGTTTTGTGGCTACGCAAATGTACTCCATCCATTATTAGTTTCCGTTCTTGAAAACTACTTACGAGCGTATTTTTTTTGGAATAATGAATTATTAATTAATATAATGAAGGATTCCATATAAAATTAAGCTCGCGTAGAACGAGACCAGCCTATTTTAACATAAACTTCTGCTGATAAACGTTGACAAATACTTAGTGCTATGTTTGTCTGTAAGATTATGAAACAAAGTAAACACTCCCTGCTTACTTAACTTACCCTCATTAGTTTCCGTGCCCCCTCTAAAATCCCTCGCGACTTCGACCACCTTCTAGAAATATCTCGGAATCCAGCTCATCTTATGCACCAATGTGTAAAGCAGGGTGGCTATAGTAATGTTGTCGATCTACACTTTGACTCTCTTGCTAAACTGAACATTGCCCTCAGTTGTTTACGAAGTGATCGCTAAATGTTTTTAATCATTGTCATGTAATTTCATAACTGAACTATTAACTTCTACTTTTTTATCTAATGATTTGATGTTATGTGTTGCATTGCAATTTACTATAATTTATTTAATAGTTTTCATTTTAATTATGATATATGTATGTCTCTTCCAGACCTCGGGACTATAGAGTCCCGGATTTTTGGGAGGCGAACGTGGGGCCGAAGCCAACACGCTGAAGCCCTTTTGAGACAACTTTAATGAAATGGTGACACAAAACTAACGATTATCCCTGTATACACTATAGAAATGTACCCAAGGACAATCCCCGGTTCTGTGCTAAACTATTGCTAACTATGGATGAAAACTACTTGGGCTATTGTGATGGGATGTTAGTGGACTAGGAATGGGGGAAACTACGGGAACTATGGCACCTGCCGATGACAATGTATTGAATACATGTAAAAATGGCAGGTGGAGACTCGCCACCTTACTTACTGGGCCCCCGGGAATCAGTCGCTAAATCGCAACAAGGGGGCAACAGGTACATGAGGGGCTGAAGGGTGAGGATACCTCGGCGGACTTTAAACGCAGATCACGCGCTCCCTGTGGGTCCAGCATCACCGGCCCACTCGCCACTTACCACGAGGCACCTACCCTCCGAGTGGGCTGCTAACCCTGCTCTAGCGACTCCACTCTGACCGGCCGATAAAGGCAAGCCAAGAGGCGAGAGACCTATCCCCCGTCATGCTTCACTCCGGCAAGCCGGAGATGGGGGACAGTATACTCTCCCTGGAGCACTCGACCCCGCGGGGTCGCTACTCCCCGTCATCCGCCTCAGATGCCCTGCGGGGCTAATTATGATTATTATTTTAACTTTCATTTTAATTTTACTTGTGCAATCTTTATCAAAGTACAAATGCGTCTTTATCAAAGTTAGCTTAACTTCAGTTTTAAAATTAATTTTAGCATGTTTTGTTCCCCTATAAGTGATTGTCACATTGTAGTCCTGTTGATAAGCATGTGATTTATACTGAAACTAGCGACCCGCTCCGGCTTCGCACGGGGTAACAGTATTTCCCCATTATTTAATGTATGTTATTATACATATATAAACCTTCCTCTTTAATCACTCTATCTATTGAAAAAAACCGCATCAAAATCCGTTGCGTAGTTTTGAAGATTTAAGCGTACAAAGGGACATAGGGACAGAAAAAGCGACTTTGTTTTATACTATGTAGTGATTATGTATTGTTGGTGAACCTATTAAAATTAAAAAAAAACCCCGAAGTTAAAGATGCAAAGGAATAATTGGCAGGCAATAAAAAAATTAACATAGGTATTATTTTCATTGGGCTCTTTATTACCATTTATTTTATTTTTTATTGCTTTTTATCACTATCAATATTCAAACAAAAATTTTACCTAACAGGTATTTACCGACTTTTAAACACTTGTTCAATAAATCCAATATTTTCTTGTTTCAGATTGGGCGGAAAGCCTGCAACAGCTCGAAGTTTTCTATAAAGAAAGCCAGGGGGGGTAGAAGATCTGTTATGCCTGGATAATCTAGAACCCTTCACAAGAAACTTCACGTCAGGAGAGCGTGCCAATAAGAAGCGAGCCGACAGACAGCTTTTCAGACGACGAGGAGTCGTCTGAAAAGTCGCGCCTGACAAACTGATAACCCGTAAGGGTATGGTCACGGACTCCAAAAGGCGTCGTATTAGCGTCAAACCTATAATAACTGAAATTATTACGTAAAAGTTAGAGGGAAAGGTAGAGGCTAGGTCGGTGAGCCAAGATAGCGTCTGTCAGGATCCCACAGTGTCTTTCACCGTTCGACCTATACAGGTCACACCAAGCAAAGAGTCGAAGTCACTAGAACAGGCAAGCCTTGTGAACCAAGATAGCGTCTGTCAGGATCCCACAGTATCTACCGACCTTGTATCGATACAAGACGTCAACATGGCACCCCCTGATAAAAAGGACAGCACCAAACAAGCTATCATTCCATATACAACAGCTGTTATAACAGGTTCTTATCTTTATATTTCTATAAATTTAAATTGGTACATATACTGTTTAATACATAAATAATGTTGACACACCTTTTTCACACACGGTTGCTTAGCCCCATGGTAAGTTATTAATTAACTTGTGTTATGGGTGCTAACACAAATGTCGATCGAACCCGGGACCTCAGGTTCGGCAGGCAACCGTGTTGAGAGCGCTTCCTCTGAAACATCTCTCATCTAATATAATGTACTGGACTTCAACATTTATTATGTATGTTTTTTCAAACATACATAATGAATATTATCATAAAATAATCATATATTATCTCACTTCAGTTGCGGGGGCCGAGGATGAAGCTGATTCCGGTGTCGCTTACTTTGTAGATGAAGATGGCAGGTACTACTACCAGCCCACAGTTGAGGGCCAAGAGTTTGTGATGAACAACCAGACTACCAGCCAGGATACTGAGGTATTTACACCCTTGATAATAATCATATATAGTTACTTTCTCAAAGTACATTTTACCTACATAAAAAAATTAATAGATAAAACCTATCAACTAATTAAATCCCTTTTGCTTAGTAAACAACTGTACACCCCACACACTATGTTAATAATTTGACGAAGAGTCTTGTATGATTGTTTTTTTTTCCAATTGAGTACTTTAGTTCCTCTTATAAAAGCATTTTAATATTTAGCAGGGATCACAAGAATCAGACACAATGTTGACTGATCAAGAAGCAGAGGGCTATCAAACTGTGACCCTCGTCCCATCGGAGACGAATGGAGAAGTCAGCTATGTGCTGGTTGTGCAAGAGGAGAATAAAGCTATGGTCAATATTGATCTTAAGGTGGACCAGGTACGATACAGATCTAAATGCAGATTTCAATAACCTGTCTCGATTTCAATAAATCTCTTGTTGAGCTTTCTACAAGGTTTAGTTAGAGTCTAACTAAACCTAACTGTCTAACTGTTAGACAGTAGACAAGGTATATTGACATTAGCCCCACATAGGCTGCATGGCATATCAAACTATTTGTCTTCTATTGGGTAGAGTCTAAAACCTGTTTTGGGTAATGTGTATTTATAAGGAAGAAAAAAGTCAACTTTTTTTAATTATGATTCCATTTTCGCTAAATTTTCAATACTTCTTGAAGTATACTAGTACATAGTTACAATGTCAATTGCAATATGTAAAATATGTACCTTGATGATATATCTAAACTATATATTTATTATTTTTATTTATGTATGTGCCTCATAATATCGGGTGTGTCGTACCTAATCTATATGTTTATGTTTAGTAAATGGCGGCCGCGCTGGTTTCTTTGATGTTTGTGTTGGGCAAGAGATTGTTTCAATTGCGATAAACGTACATTGGCGACAGGATTATTGTTTTTATTTAGGTATAAAGGATTTACGTGTCTTAGTGGACGGTATATCGTGTTTGCTAAAGTGGACGCCATTTTAGTGTTTTGTTTTTGTTTGTGATGCCTTGAGTAAATTACTCAGCCGCGGAGTACACCGACATGATGCTTATTTACGGCGAATGCCATCAAAACGCTGTTCATGTTCTAGCTTTGCAAACATATCGTGAGCGATATGGAAACAGTCGCGTTTGTCCTACAGATTCCCGAATCTTTGTAAGAGCAGTGCAATCAAAGTGAATATTAATCCAGTGATTCATAACAATCATAATGAATAAACAAAATAATACTTGTTGCCCTCTTGTTGCTATTTAGTGACTATTCCCGGGGGCCCCCCAGTAAGTGGGGTGACGAGTCTCCACCTGCCATTTTTACGTGTATTTATTAGGTACATTGTTGTCGACAGGTGCCATAGTTCCCGTTGTTTCCCAATTCCTAATTGATTAGCATCCCATCACAATAGCCCAAGTTGTTTTCATCCATAGTTGGCAATAGTTTTTAACACAGAACCGGGGATTGTCCTTGGGTACATTTCTATGGTGTATACAGGGATAATCGTCGGTTTTGTGTCACCACTTCATTAAAGTTGTCTTAAAAAGGCTTCAGCGTGTTGGCTTCGGCCTCACGTTCGTCTCCCAAAAATCCATGACTCTATAGTCCCGTGGTCTGGAAGAGATATACAAAATAATCAAAATAAAAGAGATAGGTATGACGTGATTGTAAGACGATTGAGATGTTAAGTTTGCCGCGTTTGATTCGCCGACATATTGTTGCGATGCGACGTTGCCGCTTCAGTGAATTATGCAATGTACTTATTGAAATGGTGTTCTAACTCTCGCACATTTTCTAATTAATTTGTTCGATTTTTTTTGCGTATTTTTATTTTTTCTTTGTGTTAATCGACATATATGAGCCAGTATATTTACGTATTTGATTTAATGTGATTAGGTACGACACACTTTGTATAATTCTAACTATGCAATAAGGAGATCATTAGATTTTTCTAAATCGTTTTTATTTCAATACATGTAGTTTATCATGGTATTAGCACCTACAACAAATAGCTTGCTACTTAATCAACCATGTGTGAAATAAGTCCTGGATGCCGAACTGCCGAACCTGAGGTCCCGGGTTCGATTTGTGTATCTCGAAATATGCACATATGTAGTTTATAAGTTGTTAGCACCCATAACATAAGTTAATTAATAACTTACCATGACCGTCTGTGGAAAGGTGTCCCGACATTACTTTTTATTTGTAAGTCCTAATATGAATTTATTTTGTACCTAGACCGAGGCCGGTGAGAAAGGCAATGATGATGTGTACAACTTTGATGAAGAAGAAGCTGGAGAAGAGGCTTCTGAGGAAGAAGAGGATGCTCCCGAAGGAAGGCAGAAGCCACAGAAGAGGAACAAGCATACTAGGCTGAACTTCCAGTGCAACTTCTGTTCCTATACTAGTCATCGACGGTAAGTTGCTCACACTTCTCAATCCATCCAAAGGTTTTCTGTAAGAGATCGCTTTTAGAGATAACACCGCCCATTGTGTCACCTAAACTTTAAAATAATATTTAGTTTTGCTTTTTGTAATGTTAATATGTGTAACAAGGAATATATTCATCTATCTATCTTCTTGTTATGCTCTGATAGTTTTGAAGCTGTTAGTATTCAATGCAGATAGCAAAATTGTTTTAAGACATAATTACCTACAGGGGGATACATAATCATTGGTATTAAATACATTAAGAGGGATTTGTTCATGGCATAGAATTCTTTATTGTATGCCAGCTTATAATGGGATTGACTTGACTTCATAATAATAAAATAGAATCATTTTATTTATCACTAACTTGGCCATTACACTTTAGCATATTCACACAGCTCTTAATTTTAATATGTCTTAAACACTTATCTCTGTTCCTCAGCTACCTGCTCCTTCGTCACATGAAGTCCCATTCGGAGGAACGTCCTCACAAGTGCATGGTGTGTGAACGCGGCTTCAAGACCATCGCTTCCCTGCAGAACCATGTGAACATGCACAATGGCGTGAAGCCGCATGTTTGCAAGTACTGCAACAGTCCTTTTACTACTTCTGGTGAGTTTAGCCTATTATTGCCTTTATCGTAATCTATATCTATTATTGTATCATCATCCTCTCAGCTATAGGACGTCCACTGCTGAACATAGGCCTCCTCCTTAGGTCTCCACAGATACCTGTTGGAGGCGACCTGCATCCAGCGTCTTCCGGCGACCTTTATAAGATCGTCTGTCCACCTTGTTGGTGGACGTCCTACGCTGCGCTTGCTAGTCCGTGGTCTCCACTCCAGCACTTTTCGACCCCATCGGCCATCTGCTCTGCGAGCAATATGGCCAGCCCATTGCCACTTTAACTTGCTAATCCGGTGGACTATATCGGTGACTTTAGTTCGTCTACGGATATCCTCATTTCGGATTCGATCACGTAGAGAAACACCGAGCATAGCCCTCTCCATGGCTTGTATGCTGAACCTCTAACGCGTTACAATTGTGCAGGGGAGCTGGTTCGTCACGTCCGCTACAAGCACACGCACGAGAAGCCTCACAAATGTACCGAATGCGACTACGCTTCCGTCGAGCTGTCCAAGCTGCGTCGCCACGTTCGCTGTCACACCGGCGAAAGACCTTACCAGGTAACATATAGTATTAACTATATTAAAAATCTGTTGAACACTTGTCTTTAAAAAAGTGTGGCTTTAGTGTGACCTTATTTCAACGTCATAATCTGACATTTTTTACAACAACAACAGACGTTTAAACGTTTTTGTGGTACGACAGTTAATGGTTACTTAATAAGACATTCAGATTGGATTGGATTTCTTTGACAATCCGTCACTAAGAAGTGATTTAAGTAATCATTAAATGTCTTTGAGTGCGGAGGTTACAACATTTTTTTAATCTGAGCATGGTGATAAGTTGAGAACCTCAAATTCATTTATTTTTTTGCAAATGTAGAAACTAACAAAATGTGCATTGACTATATCCTACTACAGGGCATGCAAAAACTTAAATTAGAATTTAAGAATAATTGCGTCAATTTGTACCCATTTCTTTAACATTGCTCAACAGTGATGAAACCTATGTCATTTCAAAGCTACAATTTATTCTATGGCAGCCACTTTCGAATCCAGCGCGAATATGCTGTTTTTTAGGTCTCATCACTTGAGAAATTTTGAAAAGTGTGTCACCAATGCTCATTTCTAATTTTCTAATTGATATTATTAATTTTATTTATTTTAGTAAGTGTACATAATATGTATAGTATTATGATAATGCTCCTTTTCAAAAATGTAATGTGTAGACTATTAAAACTAAATAAATAAAATAAATTTTCAGTGCCCGCACTGCACGTACGCGTCTCCCGACACGTTCAAGCTGAAACGTCATCTGCGCACTCACACCGGCGAGAAGCCTTACAAGTGTGAAAACTGTAATATGTGCTTCACGCAGTCGAACTCTCTGAAAGCACATCGCCTGATACATAACGGTAAGTTGAACTTACATTATTATACCTTCCTGAGTGCTGTGACTTTGACTGAAACGTCAGCTCCGTTAAAAAAAGTATTAAAATAATAAAATACCTGAATATTGAAACATCCCATACAAGTCTGAGCAATTTTGTCATCATATTTTCACTCGACTTCAGAATTTTACTCAGACTTTTAAGTTCCTACAGATATTTGTACACACTTAAGGTCTGTATCATGTGGACCCACCATTACAGAACAAAAAAACACATTTTCTATGTATTTCGTAATTTTATTGTGTTTATATAGTTTTTCTGTCTGTCCCGCTAACAATATTCATGAAACTTTTTGTATAATAGTTACTGTATAATGTATTAAAATGTATAATGTATTAACAAGTGAACATTAAACCCCCAGTATCAGACAAGCCAGTGTACTCTTGCGAGCTGTGCCCTGCCAAGTGCGGCCGTAAGACGGACTTGCGCATCCACGTGCAGAAACTGCACACTTCGGACAAGCCGCTCCGGTGCCGCCGCTGCGGAAAATCCTTCCCCGATCGCTACTCCTGCAAAGTGCATAATAAGGTAACTTTAAATACAATTTTAAAGTTCTAGTTCTTATTATTTTTTCAAGTTTTTGGTACCCAAAGGAAAAAACGGGACCCTATTACCACATCTTCCGCGCCTTTTCCCAACTATGTTGGGGTCTTACTGGGTGCAGCCGAGTTACAGTACCAGAGTTTTATAAGGAACCACCGTCTATCTGATCTCCTCTACCCAGTTAATAGAGCTTTCCTAAACAGCTTAATATTATATTAGTTTTTGTATCCAAGTGAAAAAAACGAACTTTATTGCTAAGATTTTGCTGTGTTTTTGAGTGAATGAACCATGAAGTTAAAAGTATAAATTTTTACAGATTTTGTACCCATTTGTAAGTTCACAAGCACAAGATGTAAACAAACATTACAGTATGAATCGGCAAACACAGCATTTAAAATTAAATCGGTTGACAACTTCACCTTCACCTGACCTTTTGTATGTAATGGTACTAAATGTAACTATTTTATCCTTGGGCAGGAGTTTTTGGGCGTTAGCTCATCGAATATTTAACTTTATTAAATCCTAATGTGTTTTTACCATTATAGCAAGTATTGACAAGTTACTAACTATATCTTTTCTGTGACAGACTCATGAGGGCGAGAAATGCTTCAAGTGTGACATCTGCCCGTACGCGTCGACCACTCTGCGTCACTTGAAGTCACACATGCTGAAGCACACTGATGAGAAGCCGTTCCTCTGTGATCTGTGCGACCAGTCCTTCAGGTAAATATCTAGTTCAACTTCAGTGGTTTTTTGAAGGAAGTACTTCCAGCAACTGGATGAATCAGTGTTTGTGCATCTATTCAATATTTATAGAGTTCTTTAGAAACGTTATTCTTTATCTTTTTAAAATAAATACATGTATCATTACAATTATAGCGTTGAAAGTGTCTAATATAATAATATTCATTTATTTGCTCAGGAATTTGTCTGTAAAATTGTATTGTAGATTTAGTATGTGCAACAGAATAAAATTGACATAATCATATCAGCTTGTTGCCATACAGTACAAATTTTAATGTATTAATGAGCATTAAGCATCCCAGTCTTGGACAAATTAATTCATCATCTGCCTAGCCTGGCCGCAACTATGTTGGAGTCGGCTTCCAGTCTAACCAGATGCAGCTGAGTGCCAGTGTTGTACATGGAGCGACTGCCTATCTGACCTTTTCAACCCAGTTGCCCGGCAATCCGGCAAACTGGTACATTTATAAAAATTTTAAATTACAGGCAGAAGCAACTGCTCCGCCGTCACCAGAATCTGTACCACAATCCCAACTACGTGCCGAAGCCGCCCAAAGAGAAGAACCATACGTGCCACGAATGCAAACGCATGTTCGCGCACAAGGGTAACCTGATCCGCCACTTGGCTGTCCATGACCCGGAGTCTGGTCACCAGGAGCAGGCCCTCGCCCTCAAGATCGGCAGACAGAGGAAGGTCAAGTTCATCGATGCAGAGCCTAGTAGGGTATGTTTGTTTTGACTTCCTTTACCTAAGAAGGGAGCTCGTTTAAGCTATCAATTTATGCACACAACCAATGCGTAAAGCCAATGTCGATTTAATAAAACTAGGCTAATTAACTTAGAAGCTTTTCACGTCAAAATTAAAAACAGACAGGCAGCGCCTCAAAGAACGCGCCAGCAACACGTAGTAATTGTCATGTTGTCGTATGGTTTCCAAGTTGATACAGATGAGCAGTTTACCTTTAGTACAGTTTCTACTTTAGTAAACAAACATAACATAGCGTATGTTTGAGGAAGAAATTCGATTTTATGCTGTTACCCTCTTACCCACGCACTCAGAGACATTTAATGATTACTTAACTCACTAACTAACGGCTTAAGTAACCATTAAATGTCTCTGAGTGTGTCCATTAACCAAATAAAAAAATTTACATACATTAAAAGTTTATATTACTTTTCTTTGCAGTGCTGAGCTCTTATTCCGTTAGTTTCGTTGCATTTTTTAAAGATTTAGTGGCAATGCGAAGTTATGAAAACGATTATTTTGTTCACGCATCTGCATCTGGCTGCATTATTGCGATTTTATGCATTTTTTTGTCATCATTTTTGCAATAGCTTTTTTTTAAACAACATTGATTTGACCTTCTTCCTGCAGATAGATAAGGAGGTAGTCTACATGTTATTTCGATATGTTACTGCCAAGTTTCATCAAAATCCATTCAGTAGTTTTCATTGCATTTTTTTTTGTTATATTGATTTGTTGTCAATGTTGATTTTAAATTTGATTCCTGATACATATTGTAAACAAATTTTGCCATTACCTATATGAAATGAATGACAAGGATGTGTAATACTGAATTGCTTATCTTTGTTAGCTTGTTAGATGAAATAAATAAATACAAATGCGATTATACTTATTTCCGCCTCAGCAATTCATCTCACCATGAAGCTTTGCTTTATTCTTATGTGATCTTTATTTTGCCATTTATATATGTAGTTCCAATTTACTAATCCAAAGACTAAAGTATAACCCTCTTATGATAAAACCCGGTATCAAAAAAGTATCGGCTTTTAATCCAGCTTAAAGTACGACCTTGAAAAAACGTTATTACAAAACGGAGTTTATCGCAGGTTGTGTCTATGGTACTATCTATGGTACAAAAGATAAACCACTGTGCCCCCTAGTTTAACTGCAGTACCTAATTGACAAACGTCAAATTCCGACTGTTTTTACTTTTGAGGTAAAAGTTTAAAATAAAGGCGGTTTCCAAAGATATCCACTAGTGCGCTGAGCTGTATGGTTATAGTTCACGACACAAATGTATCTCGTCCACTCCGTCTAGCAAATAGTAACCAATTGTCTACAAACATTTGTAACGTGTTTACGCAACTGCAACCTTTATGCGCGAACTCATAACGTAGAAATCCCGCCTATGCTAAACTTCAGAAAACTTAATATTCTATGCAGAAGTTATTTGATCTTGCTAAAGTTATGCTCGCTCATGTTTTTATTTCTAAGTGCATTGCCATCAAAACAATAAATAAAATAAATATTTTTTCTGAATTTCATAAGTATGTATGTACTTGTGAGACCTTAGAACCTTGAAATAAATGATTTGATTTAGACTATAGCTTCTTTACATTCATACATTCTTAGTCAATCGCTGTGCATATTTTTGTTGTAAATAACGCTTTGCGGGTTGAATATTGAAGAAAATAAGATGGCATTGTATTATAATTTCATGTAAAGGTCAATTTTAGTATGTTAAGCTAGTCATGCTGTAGTCTAAGGTTTAAAATCCTGAAACAAATAAATAAACAAACTTCACAATATCCTTAGGATATACGTGTGCTGGACTCGACCGATGCATCGGAGATGATGAAGCTCGGCCTCTCTAACAACGAGATGAAACGAGGCGAGCTGGTCACCGTGACGGACGGCGACGGACAGCAGTACGTCGTGCTGGAGGTCATCCAACTGGAGGACGGCACCGAGCAGCAAGTGGCGGTTGTTGCACCTGATTACATGGAAGAGGATGCGCAGGGTCAGTAGCAGTTGTAGCTTAGTTAGCAGTACAGCTGGAGTCTGGAGGACGGCAGTGAGCAGCGAGTGGCGGTTGTTGAACCTGATTACATGGAAGAGGATGCTCATGGATAGTTGGTTTGCCGTGTAATATTAATATTACTAAACTGAAGAGTCTAGATAAGCAGTCGCTCCCTGTAAAACACTGTTACCCAGCTGCATCCGATTACACTGGAAGCCAACCCCAACATAGTTGACAAAATATAATATAAGTATAACTTCTTCTGATTTCCAGAAGAGGGTGAAGAAGAGGAGGAGGAGGAAGAGGAGGAAGGAGAAGGAGAAAGGAGCTACGTAGTTAAAAGCTCAGAGAATGACAACAACATCAAGCTTGAAAAGGAGGTCGATAGCTGCTTCGGATTTGATGTGAGTAATAATCTATTTTGATATCCTAGTCAATTTTCTTTTAACAAACCAGTACTGAGTAAATCTCTCATACATTTCCGATATTGACAAAGTGAGATGTGTCATGCATGTTTTGTGCATTCGCGGCATGTGCAGTCGGCAGCTAACATTCAAAACGTACCTTTCGGCACATTCATATTGAATACTTCTTTTTACTGTACATAAGATTAAATTATCATAGAAATATGTACATATCACTACATAGTATAAAACAAAGTCGCTTTTTCTGTCCCTATGTCCCTTTGTACGCTTAAATCTTCAAAACTACGCAACCGATTTTCATGCGGTTTTTTTAATAGATAGAGTGATTAAAGAGGAAGGTTTATATGTATAATAACATACATTCAATAGTGGGGAAATACTGTTATCCCGTGCGAAGCCGGAGCGGGTCGCTAGTGTGATATACTTTCATAAATCGATTAAAATAAAACATTAGTTTGCACTAGAACAGTTAAAAACCATCCAAAAGTATGAAAGTTAAATGAAATGGATGTTAAGTTGTTTAGGCAAACCAATGGCAACTCAGACAAAATCTGCGGTTCTCGTCTGTTAAAAAATAAAGCGTATAGTATAATATTGTAAGACTAGTTATAGCTGAATAAGCTTGATATCAGGGTCAAAAAAGTAATTCTAATGAGTCCGTCTTTCAGATTACCAAAACATTCATACAACATATTGGATAGGTATTTTTATTTTGCCAAAAAAAATATACTAACATAAAACGCAACAAGGTTGAGTTTGTGACGTCATATTTATGTAAAATTTGTAAACTAATATGTAAACTGACATAACAAAAAATTCAAACGTGTTGTATCGTCGTCGTTGTTAGTCTGTGAGAAAAAAAATACGTGTACATTCTTTTAGGCTTATCTAAGAGCCGAACTAATTACTTTCTGCATTCGCTGTGCCTATTATAGAGTTCAGTTTCACCACTCCTGGATAGTATACCAGCATCTATGCTAATATTGTAAAGCTCAAGAGTTTTCATCCACGTGGTAATCTCAGGAACTAAAAGTCCGACGTGAAAAAATCTTTCAGTGATGGATTGTGCATTTGTTGAGGGAGGCTAATGGATAGTGCTTGAGCATGGAGTAGTTCGTTCTGTATGTGGGTGAAACCGCTGGCAAACACACCACCACCGATTTTATTCATTTTTCTCTAAAAGTCATTCTTGAGGAAGGTTTAAGTTATGTACTGCATGCTACAAACTCAGTCGGGGCGAGTCGCTAGGTGCTAAAGATGCTTATGTAAATACGTTTCATGTTTTCTTTTTTTATAAATTAAAAAAATATATACTTATCCAGAAGTAGTGAAACTCCATATGTTAATAGTTTATTTACAGTATTTAGCAAGACCCTGAATCTAAGGGAATTCTAAATACCTATATTTCAATGATTTTCCAAAACTAATAAGTTTCATTAAATTGCCGCGTGCTCATTAAATCCATCAGAGTTAAACAACTAGCAAGGCTTTTAAACCACTCATTCTTAAAGCTATTATTATTATATTATAGGCATGTATTTTATACAAGGGAATAAAAATAGACTATGCGCCTGTATCAATGCCATTGCAAGAAATTACCTGAATACCTAAGACAATATTATATTGAGTATTTTGTGATGACCTACAACAACAACCAACGAACTTACATGGTTTTGCCATATGCCATAAGGTAGGCAGATTGGGCGCCGCGCCTTCTAGGTCAAATACCTACTAACGGTTGTCGTGTGATCAATCTGATTTTATAAAGGTTCCAAAGAAGGCGTATACGCCAGTAAAGTTCCTCGTCCCCCGAACACCCTTATTTTAACGCCGCCAACGCTAATCATCCATAGCGACAACATTACTCGGCATTTTGTTCTCACTCGCTTCCTATTAACAAACGAGATTTGCCTGCGGATGGAATTTTGACACAAGCTTTATAGAATAAAGGTCCTGTTGACTTTTAAGGGCGTTTACTCATACACTGCTGCAGCACCATTTTTCATCTAAATTCGTACATGTGACACAGTGAACAGTGTAACCGACCGAAGCGTAGTTACAAATGAATTTACTATGGAAGGGTCCATGGAAAATTCATTTGGAGCTATACTCCATTTGAGATGCTTGTGTGTTTATTTCTATCAGCACTTAACTGAAGATAAACGATCGTGATAGGACTTTTACACTATTTATACTAATATTATAAAGCTGAAGAGTTTGTTTGTTTGTTTGTTTGTTTGAACGCGCTAATCTCAGGAACTACTGGTCCGATTTGAAAATTTCTTTCAGTGTTAGATAGCCCATTTATCGAGGAAGGCTATAGGCTACTTTTTATCCCGGTACGGGAAGTAGTTCCCACGGGATGCGGGTTAAACCGCTGGCAGAAGCTAGTATTAAATAAATTTATTAAGGTAATTGCTGTAAGCCGCATTTTATTTTTAAATTGAATTATTTATAAATTTGAAAAGTAATATCAAGGTTTATCTTTAGTTAAGTGTCTACTCGAAAATGTAAACTGTGCAGTACACCTGCCGCTGTGGCTTAATGTGTAACCAGCATTAAGGCTAGGGGTGGGTTAATAGGTATTACTATAGGATAAGAAATCTACAGCATCCTGTCCAGAAGACTGAAGTACCCATATGAACTTGTGATATTCAGCCCCGCTTTTTAACTTAAAATAACAATATAACATATTCCATACTAAAAAAATTAAGATGTGTTACCGGCCAAATCCGATGTCAGGACGAACTGGTTTAGCCTAGGCATCGGGTTTGGTAACAGATATAAGCTTCAAACTAAATATCACAGGTCATAACTACCCTCATGCTACACTATCCATACCTCGCACGCATTCTGCTATTTTTGTAAGTCTCTGCTTTTTTTTACAATTCATTCGAACGCCTTTGCTTCGCTTCAGCTACCTATGCTACCTGCGCTAACGCGAAAGTTTATTTACTAACAACATTTCATTTACTAACAAAATTTTATTATGTAATGTCTGTTTTTTTTTTTTTCGATTACTCCCTTTTTTATTTTTGTAAATTTTACATGTTGCAGGAGGAGGAAGAGGAACCGGACGACGATGATTATACTGAGAAAGTAGTATTGCGTATAGTTTAAGTTCTTTCAATACGCTGTCGGCATGAGGACCGGCGTTCCGCAGTTGCGCAAATTGCGCAAAACTGTGCAAACATTCACATAATTATACACACATTACTTTTACACATCAAGCTCATATACATTTACATTTAAGCTCATAAACAATTACATTTCTTCTATTCTTTGTAAATTGTCGCGTGTTTAAAGAGGAGGCAAGATGTCGTACTAATAGATATTAGGTTATATTTTATTATTTTCAAATATATGGAAAGTGTCAGTTAAGTAGATGGCAAGAAACGATGAAATTTTCGTGGGAGAATCCCCCTACCAGATAAGTGTTTATTTATTTATTTATTTAAGGACAACCAGCAAAGATTACACCAGAAAAGAACATGTTATAGCACTTACATAATTACATTTTGTAGTGTAGCCTTAATTAAAGGCTGCCACGGCATGCATTAGACTGATTGTTGCCCGTCAACTCTTGTCAGGTTCGCGATATCTATGTTACTTTAATCACATTGAATTAATAGCTTTTTTTTAACTGTCGCACAGCTGTTTTGATCAAAAGATTTTGTAATAATGAATAGATTTGCGAGTATCATATAATATAATCGTAAATACATGTGTATTGTGTAGTAGTGACATGTTCCAAGTTTATCTCTGGACAGTTATATTGAGACAATTGCCCGACTGTGACGAAGGGTTATCTACATATTGTGATTAAATCTAAACTCAGTATTGCGTAGTACGACATACTCGCCTCTCCCGTTTTGATGATTAATTACGGAACAAGAAACAAACTCATCAGAGTCAAACTATACAAATATTCATTAATACTTACATGTATAAGGTATTTTACACTTGATTAGCGCTGTAGCCATGCCGACATATGGGATACCGCGTCGATTGTACCAAATACTTAGATCACAATCGAATGTATTAGTTATTATTATGATATAATATATTGAGGGCCAAACTGGAGTACGTAACTAGCTTTAACAATATTTATTTTTAATGTTTATGTGAATCTGCGAGGTATGTGTTACGCTTCAATGTGTTGTGATGTTTATTTTTAGAAACGAAGGTGCACAAACTGATATAAATATGATATCACACATTTATTATTTGTCTATTTATTAATTACTCTGACGAATTATTCATCTGAGTATTCTAGAATCATCAAGTTATACTATGAAGTTACCGTTCCACACGGTTTTACTCGTGTCCTGAGGGATCTACTTCATTTATTTTATGCTGTCATCGTGCACGGTGAGCTTAAAATCTTGCCTATTACAATTAACACAACTTACTATGTTTGTGTACCTTCAAAATCAGTGTATGTAGCTTTGCACTCGTACTTACCACGCAACCTACGTAGTTACGTACTCTCGTTGTCTCGTACGTGTACAGAATTTACCTTTAAACTAATTATTATGAGCATACATTCCGTTTTAAGACGGAAATAAAATTTGTTGCGAAGGACGCGAAGCTAGCGGCATTACTGAAAAGTAAAAAAAAATGTTGCACAATTTAAATATGCTACGGCGGTTAGTCATAGTGTGGTCTACCCTTGCGGTGTTGTGTTGAACAAATTGACTTCTTGAAATGATCATGACCGGTAAACTTGATGTATAGTCGACTGAGCTGATTAGATCTCATCTCCGACCGAAATACTGTGGATTTGTATAATCTTTCCGTTGTTTTACGAAGAGATTGAAATCTGACATATAGATGTCAATCGCCAATCAACGAGAGATTAGTTATACAAATCCATATATAGGTTACAGAAATAGCCGCTAGCTTGTTATCCTACGATTGTTTACGCATTAAATGTCTGAGTATATAAACAAGTAACACATAAACAGAATATATTTCCTGCACTTTGTGTAACATGTATAGAATACTGACACATTTAATGCTTTCTCGTAATTATGAAGGAAACACTTTGCGTAGATTATAATCTGTATCGATTAAGTGTATTGCATTAAAATTATAGTGAGCGTTTTAAAAATCATCGTTATAAATATACATTTAATAATTTACAGAAATTACACGTTTCTATTCACGTTTGCGGCCGGTTGCTACAGAACTTCTTATAATAATTAGATGATAAGTTTCTCTTAATTAGATTAATCTATACTTTTCACTTTATCTGGCAGTAGTCAGAGATTCGAATGTTTTAACCATAAATCGCGACATTAAGTCTACATTTATAATAATCTATATCTTATGCGTGTCGCATACTTTATGCAACACCATTTTTTGAGGAGCCGGCTGTTAAACATAGAGGTTACAATCAAAGACCAAAATACATATTTCGAAGTTTCTTTATAATTTATGAAAGTATAGAGCGTCAACTCTACAGAAATGTTTAAATAACGTTATTAGTCTTAACTATAGTGATAGGTTATGTAAGATGTAAACATTAATATACTATCCTGTCGATTAGGTTTGTTTTTTTTTTATTTGTTGAAGTTGAAACACGATATTTTAACGATATTTATACCCAATAAATATCCTTAAAATATCTAAGAAGAAAATCAACTGATTGTATATTTTTGTTTGCCTTCAAGTAAGATTGTCGTGATGACAATTTGTGTGTACCATATTCTAGTGTAGCTACGTGCCGCATTCTTGAAAGTCTTTATTATTTAAATAAAGTGATCATTGTATAGTTGTTCGATAAAATGTAAAAAAGTATCTGGATAAATGGCACATCGCATCTTATTTTTTGTTTTATTATATATTTCTGAGCACTCTTCTTTAGTGTTACCTTTTGGTAACTTAATGAACCCCTAAATAATATAAACATAAATTATTATTATGGCAAGGCTAATCAACTTTGTATTTTTAAGTATGTACAGGAATGAATGTTAAGCAGTGCAATAAAATAAAACTGGTGGTCCAGAATCATTAACAGAACATATCTGCATAATAAGTAAAAACATTTTTTTTATTATAAACATAAAATAAAAAATTTGCGGAAAAGAAATTTTGATTTCAATCAGCAAAATAGGGATACTAACTGTTCTTACACGCTTGGAGCAGCGCTTGTGTCAGTAAACCGGTTTCGCATTGCCGCCGTGCCTACTGTGACAACTGAGAGCGTACAATCGGTTACAAAATAAACTTCTTTCTCTATCAATAACTACTGTTTTTTAACCGACTTCCCAAAAAGGAGGAGGTTCTCAATTCGGCCGGTATGTTTTTTTTTTTTTTTTTTTTTTTTTTTTTATCTATGTATGTACATCGATTACTCCGAGGTTTATAGACCGATTTGCGTGATTCTTTTTTTGTTCGACGCGAAATAGCTGCCAGATGGTCCCATAGTCATCAGGTCAGGATCTGATGATGGAAACCCTGAGAAATCGAGGGCAACCTTCGAAAGTTGTAGGCATACATAGTGTAAAAACTTGACACTCAGGTGTATGCCTGAAAGTACTATTCAACAGTGAAGGTTTGGAGCTGACCTGATGATGGAGACCGGAGAGGGTCGAGGGAACTCGACAACTGAATATGTAAACTACCTCGTGTTTGGGCTTATATTATTTGTATTGATGAGACCTTTGCAACAGTGAAGGTTTCGAGCTGACCTGATGATGGAGACCAGAGAGGGTCGAGGGAACTCGACAACTGAATATGTAAACTACCTCGTGTTTGGGCTTATATTATTTGTATTGACGAGACCTTTGCAACAGTGAAGGTTTGGAGCTGACCTGATAATGGAGACCAGAGAAGGTCGAGGGGACTCGACAACTGAATATGTAAAATACCTCGTATTTGGGCTTATATTCTTTGTATTGATGAGAACTTTCCACTTATATGGATAGTGACAACTATTCGTATCACTGAAAAGCAGTAAATAAAAAACTTTTTTACAAAAAAATTAAACCGACTTCCAAAAACACTAAAAAGCAAAAAAAAACTAATTTTAGGTGCATCGGCCTACAAGTCGGTGGCAAAATTAACTTAGTAACATCCATTAGACACCGACTTCTAGGCCGATGCACCTAAAATTAGTTTTTTTTTGCTTTTTAGTGTTTTTGGAAGTCGGTTTAATTTTTTTGTAAAAAAGTTTTTTTTGTATTAAAACACAACAAAATAAAAATATACGTGTCTATAAAACTTATTTAACTATAAGTTGACAAAGTTTACGCACTAAATAAAATTCATTCCTGTATTGTATGGAATCTAAGTTTCCTGTGGACTCGGGTGGAGCGAGGTAAGAATAGGATTGCTTGACCCAGCGAGTTGGAGAGAGCGGACAGTCGCTCGATTTGAAAATTTTACTAATACGCTGGGGTTTCTGGTTTATTTGTGTTAAGCGACATTTTGAAACTATGAAAATGACACCATAGAATTATCTATGGTTCATTTTTATTCAAGTTTAGATTTGTCGCTTAACACGAATAGATTGGCAATCCTAAACATGTGTATTTTAGATTGGAAGAAAGACGGAGCCTGCTTTACAGCCCGTGCCGCCTCGAGTGGCCTATAGGGAAACCACGGACTGTCATAGGGTAGGTAAAATTCCTAGTATCTATACTAATCACGTGAACTTGTCTGTCTGAAGATTTGTTTACTACAGGTAGGAATTAAATGCCCGCCCACGCCCGATAATCGGTGACCCATTTTTTGTCGGAGGAAATGGAACACACTGATGGCAATAATGCAACGCACATGTCCTACAAAAAGTCGGGCCGATTATCTGTCCTACAAAAAGTCACGTGGAAGATGGTAGAATTTTATTTAGATTCAATTTATTTAGCAAATTGCCATTTATTACCTTCAATTAAAAACATTGTATGAAAAAAAATTGAAGCTAGTAACGAAAACGAATCGCTGCAATACCGACTCTACGTAGTCTTGTTTGCCCTACCCCTAGAGTGCAATTCAAAACCGCGTAGGCGCGGAGGGGCGAGGCGGCCTGCGAGCTGAGGCGCAGGTAGTGTGAACGCTCGCCGACGCGGTGAGGCTGGCCGGTTCTGCCGGCCAGTAAGCCGAAGCTGCGGTGGTGAGCGTGAAAACCATCTGCGACGATAAGCTCGCATGGGACCGCCGGAGCGTAAAAATGTTCTCGCTGTCTACAGCTTGCCCTGTATAAGCTCGCATGGGACCGCCGGAGCGTAAAAATGTTCTCGCTGTTTACAGCTTGCCCTGTAGTAGAATACCGTAAAACATCACGCTGTGAAAGTAACTCTAAAATAAACTAGTCGAGCTGTGTCCTCATCAGTGAACTAACCGAGTTTCCTGATGGCGTAGGCAGCGGAACTAAGTCTTTCCACGAGGCTAGACCCATTGAAGCTTTGCATAAACTGTTCATCCCAGAAACACTGTAGACTTTACAGATACAAGAACCTTATTATTTACTTCTATATTTAGGTCCTAAGAGTTCACCAGTCCATGTTTTATCAAAACCGAAGAATTGTGAGACCTATGGATACCTGTGGTGTCCTGAGACCCGATTCTCCTAAGTTAATAATGTCAAAATCGAATAGAAATCGAGTCGCAATATGATCGCAATAGCAGTTTTAACCATATCGGGCAGTCTGCTACTAACATAAGACCAATCGTATTCCAACGACATTCGATTGGCTTGCGATTGGTCTGCTATTTTGATGATTTTGGTCTATACGGTAGTTTGATCTACATTCATTTTGCAATCGTAAATTTTCAGACAAAATGATTTATTATTGAATGACAGAAAAGGATAAAAACGTTTATTTCAAAGAAAAAATAGCGGAATGCCACATACGCTTCAATCGTAATCGAGTCGGGATTGGATCTCAGTCGAACGTGAATCGTATGTCGCTTAAATAAAATTAGGAGAATCGGGCCCCTGGTCGAAAGGTCACAGATTCTAGTGAATGAGAATATCTCTATTATTTATTCTCTGTAATTCCAAAAGATGGATGGGTGACCGTCTTGTTATGACTAGTTCTTCCGAGTTTCGTGCCGTCCGGCTGTTATCTGAACATCTTTGGCAGTCGTTTTGTGTAGCCAGAAATCAGAAAAACAAAGGGTATGGGGTTGCGCAGGTAACTGGCGGAGGCCAGATACCCAGACGCTCTATATAAAACAACGCTATTCAGCAGCAACTACCATAGTTGGGAAAAGGCTAGGTTGATGATGAACTCCATATTATGATACTAGCCTGGAGAGTAGACTAGATGATGATGATGATGACTCACCTTAAAAAGGACATTTTGTTGCTGTGAAGTCGTGGTGGCCTAGTGGGTAAAGAACCAACCTCTCGAGTATGAGGGCGTGGGTTCGATTCCAGGTCAGGCAAGTACCAATGCAACTTTTCTAAGTTTGTATGTACTTTCTAAGTATATCTTAGACACCAATGGCTGATATAAAGGTGAAGGAAAACATCTTGAGGAAACCTGGACTATATAGTCTGAAATCACCAACCCGCATTGAGCAAGCGTGGTGATTAACGCTTAATCCTTCTCCGTGTGAGAGGAGGCCTGTGCCCAGCAGTGGGACGATAAAAAGGCTGTAACAGTAACAGTTGCTTTGCGTTATTTAAATTCATGAGTCGTGGAGCCCTAGGCAGATAAGTACTTTTTTTTACGGTTTTGCTATGATTTTTTGAATGTAACTTGTGGAAGAGAAGCCTTTCTCTGGCCTGCCTATTACTTTTAGTCTTTGTTTCATTACAATCGGTTCACTATATCAAAAGATATAATTAATTTAATGAGTTCAAGTAGTAAGATATTCCAAGACTCTCAAGTCAGTTAATAGATTTGTCAAAATTTTTAGTCAGGATGCGATGAGACGATGATAATGATGGGGTAATGTGTGCTAGTGATGATGTTGTGAAAGTGGTGATAATAGTGGTTATGACTATTGTGATATTGGTGACTATGGTAATGATGTGGGTGATGATTGCTTTGGCGATGACGGAAGGTCATGATGGTTATGGTGATAGAGATGATTATGCTGATGATAGGATGGTTATGATAGCGACGGTGATGATGCTTGCTGGTCATGAGGGCGATGATTATTATGGCGATAATGATCATGATGATAGTTGATGAGGGTGATGGTTGATGAAAGGTGATCATGATGAGATGGTGATGGTTCATGAAAGGTGATCATGATGAGGATGATAATTATACTATGACGATGGTGATAGTGATGATGAGGGTAATCAATTTTTTTTCTTTTCACAAAATCCTAATTGCACGCGTATGGAATCGCGGGCAGAACTTAGTCTACTAACATTATAAAAGCGAAATTCACTTTGTCCATGCGGCTTTTACACCAAAACTACTGAACCGATTTAGATTTTTTATAGAGGTACTTACACAGATAGTCGAGAGCCTGAGAAACGACACAGGGTGGGCATTTATCCGTGTGCGTGATTCACTCGGGACGCACGTGTAGAAGTTAGTTGGATGAGAAATAAAAATACAAAATTTTCATAAGCACTTTATTTTATTTTAGCGATTACATGATATCGTTACAGACACATAATATTTGAGTAAATGTTGACATAGACACTTAATACGTCGCAGGAAAAATATAAAATACACTTCTCACAAAAAATACTCGCACATCAATCGCGCAGGTTCATTCTCACTTAAACATAATAAAAAATATTTGGCTAAGAATTGCGAATACGACTTACATTTGCCATTTATGCCTTTAAATTTCGAAAAATCCAGGTTTTTTTAGTTACTTCAAGATCGAAAAGGGTTTATAAATATTTAATTTAGAAAAATTCAGTGAGGTAAGTTACGTTTGATCTTAAGATTTATACGTTTTGAAAAAAGAAATGACTTTATAAGGTTCCTTGCAAATATTGAAATAGTTAAGTCGACCAAGTAGACATAAGTCAGGTGAGACCCTCCCATGTAAAAGACAATTAATTTAGAAAAATCCAGATAGATTTAGGTTATTTTAAGCCAATTGATGAAGAAGTTAGTAAATGTTTTGGTTCGATCGGATGAACGTTTTGGTTTGCACGTCCCTTGTAAAAAGACATTTAATAATTTCGAGCCAATCCAAAGAGATAAAAAACTTTCGAGAAACAAGCAATCGCTCATTAGAGAAATTTTTGTAAAGTTTTGAAGTTATTGAAAAAGATATGTGACTTCGTAGGATGCCTTTAAAAATCCGTGACAGCTGACACAGCGTGAGGAGTCTCGCTTGAAAAGAGAGTTGTTTGGTGATGTCCAGAAAGAATCATTCAGTACGGAACAGGGCTTCCCACGCTGTGAAGCTACGTGTTAAAAGGATGTTGGGGCGTTGCAGCTTACGAAAAGTAGAGAAGATGAAGTAAGTGGAGCTTATGAAGTTTTGATACATCTGACAGTCTCGAAAGTGGAAGTAAAGGTGAGTTTACAAATAGGTTGAGGTAAGACATTCTGAAAGTTAAAATATTATGGAAATTGAAGTTTTACTAGAAATTGCAACAACGTTTTAGATTCTTGATTGCCTTCCTGAATACAGTCATATCCACAAAACAAGCCGAACGAAGAATATAAGACTGAGTAGACATTTTATTACGAGATAGAGAAAAAGTTAAAACATCAGTTAAATCCTGCGACAATACACACCTGATTACTGTGAAATTAATTAAATATTACTTTACTAAAAGGAGAGCAGACTTCAGGTAACAATCAACGGGAAATTTGCTACATTTGAATTACTTCAAAATCTGGCAGTGTTTCACAAATAGGCCGCTGGTTTGTTTCATATTTGGGGTTCCCACTTTCAACAAGGTTCCGTCTAAACTTACTTTCCTCTTTAACGTCACTTCTGGTGTTAACCGATATATTATTGCCAACATTCAGAAATAGGGATACCCCAGCAAGAGTAAAACTCTCAAGAAAAGTTGAAAGATTAAACATGAATTAATAAAATAGCTTGAAAACTTAAAATAGAGAAATAAGTTTTCAAGCTCGAATTTAAGACAAGACGAAGACCTGAAATCTGCATACCGTGTACAGACATAAACCTTGCTATTGTAATCATAATTTTACTTAACATCCACTTAAAACTACGTGTAAAGGGGTTACCTTTAGACCAGAAAACCATCTACCAACCACAGCGAGTTCAATCAAAGAGAAATAAGACGAAGGTTTTTAGAGCATAAATTGATAGTTAAAAGTTGAAATAAAATAACCCCCGCTACGGTGGTGTCAGGTGAAGTGTTTAAAATGAAGATTCAAGAAAAATACTGATCATTAGTGTTAAAATCCCACCTGCGTTATAATGTCCTGAAATAACCCCTAGTGCCCAGTACTCGTTTCCTTAGTTGAATAAACGCGTAAAAGTTAATTTCAATGCGGTTCTTTTGCTTCGATAAAATGTAATTGAACTTTTCGTCTTCATTCCCCGGTGAATACTTTTTCGCCTTCATTCCCCGGTGGACATCTTTTGGCCTTCATTCCCCGGTGGATACCTTTTCGCCTTCATTTCCCGGTGGATACCTTTTCGCCTTCATTCCCCGGTGGATACCTTTTCGCCTTCATTCCCCGATGGATACCTTTTCGCCTTCATTCCCCGGTGGATTCAAAGTTTTCTTGATAGATCTTTTCCGCTGTCCGTCATAAAATTCATGGTTTTTGATAGAATTTTTCCAAGATCGCCGAGTGGTAAGTATCAAAATTGCTCGTTAAATTTTTGATCGAATGTACATGAACAGGTGGGATTAGAGTTTAGAAATAAAGAGTTCACTATCAAGATATCGCTTAGATCGTAGTAAAACGTGAGTCCTTATAAAGTTTTTTATGATTAATTAAATAAATACTTCGACCATAAGGTCTTACTATTGCAAGTGACATAGTCACGTTGCAGCAGGGTAACAGTGATTTTTTTTTCTGATTACTTTCCTAATTTCTTGTATCCAAAGTAATTTTAACTCAAGGCTTCCATTTTATTATTTTCATCAAGTGTCACCGAATGCACAACTATTTTTTTCTTCCTTAACATTACACTGTTGCCCTCAATAATTAACTTACGATAAGACGGTTATATTCCGTGATACACCTAGATTTAATGACTATAACCTTAAGTTACATATTATAAGTGACATAATTATAATAACACAGACTTAGATTAGCTCCTTTTATAACCTCCCATGACAATCTCGTTCCTACAAATGCCACACTTTAGCCCAGATTACGCTTCCTTGATATCTTATATTCTCTTATTAAAGAGACAAAGAGTAGTCCAGTTTGAGTGTAAACTTATTGCCACCGAAATGACAAAAAGTGTCCGTACTGATTTTTCTGACGTGACCAGCCGCCTAAGTTTTTTCACCTCCACTTCTATCAACTCCTAGACCGGCCGTGATGTTAGCATTATATTCTGATGTTACTATTTCATCCAGGGTCCTAGATAACTGATTCTTTCAAGACCTTGTTACAAACTAATCGACGTTTCTTCCCCATAATGTGATCCTCTAAATCTTGCATTGTATAATTTTGCCTTTTTTCCAATTTGGTTTCTGGATTTCTAGGCTTATTTCTAAAAAAAACCACCCGAGTTAGATGAAAGATAACTCCCATTACATCTTCAGTTTCGATTACGTTTGATTTCGCACGTTTTCCTAAATACTCATTCGTTTTGCAATTTCCAGACTTAAAGATTCGTCGCCGTCCTACTATCCATTTTTTTAAGTACATTATACTCTTCATAAACTTCTAACATATTAATAACTGTTTGAACTGACGCTGCCCGTTGTTTTATCCAAAAACTGACTTAAAAATACTAAATAACGGAGTCCTTATCCTAACTCTTCAATGTCCGTGCTGTTTAAATATGAAGCATATTTAATGTAGACATTGAGAGCAGAGTGGGGTAGGAGGGTACTTAACACTATCGTAATTTATTAATACGTCAACGTATTTACACCTAGGATTTGTCACGCTAAGGATAAGCTAGTCTAAGAGACAGCCGGGAATGTTTGCCGATTCGTGTATTAAGAAATAGATGAAGTCAAAAATACGCGATGTCTTTCATTTAGAAACGCTGTCCTTAAAACACCAGTTCTTGGATCCTCGGAATTATAAAGTGTAACACGTGTAACTTTATGAGCTGATGTTCGCTGACAATGAGATTCAGTATACTCCTTCATTCTCCCGAAAATACAGAGTGCATACAGATCTTAATACATAAAGGACAGTTTCCAAAATTGAGAAACATTCACGTTTAGAATAGTCACACGAGAGGCCGCAAAATACGAACCATTAATGATAGAGGAATATTCGAGAAGTTGTGAGTACAGTAGTGCCAATAGTGTGTGTTAGAATTTTAAGGGTGGAAAGTAGGGCCTCGGAACTCGCACTCACCAAACGAAACACACAATAACATGAACTTACCATTTCACGTCGACCTTCTGTGCGAGCGTGGTACTTCCCGGGTCGAGCCGGCCCATTGCGAACTGTAGTCGGGGACTACAGCTAGGCTCTACCACTATACGACCAAACGCACTGAGCCTTAAAAGGAACAGTTTTGTTTGGGAGGAGAATGACTAACTGCGTACGAGGAATTAGTTTATGTGTGAGGGAATGTGTACGAGTGGTAGGGGCGCACCGTGATTAAGTAAAAAAGAGTGGAGAAGGTAGGAAGACAAAGTACCGGGACTCGCACGCACCATCTGCAATACAGCAACACAAGGTCGCTATCTAATTTAACTCCCGTGCAAGTCTGGTATTTCCCAGAAAGAGCTGGGCAATAGTGGGCTGTTGTCAATAAGGGACCGCATTTACCAAAGAGCAAACTATTCGGACGGATAAGATGGTTGGAATTGACGCCAGCGGAAGAAACTACTGTTGATATTCGTCATCATAACAGCAACACGAAGTCGTTGGAGGCTCTACCACGTTAAACACAAACTAACTGTACCTTTGCCAAGGATCAGTTCTGTTTGCGAAACGAAGGTGGAATGGGAAAGGAATTTGGGCCACCGGCACTCGTCACCAACCACAAGGTCATCACCCCAAGTTGGTTTAGTGAGCGAGCGTGGTACTTCCCCGGTCGAGCCAGCCCAGAAGAATTTGTGCAAGGAAGGGTGCAGATGAGGATAGTCGGATGTGAAAATGGGATTGGGGAGAGAATGAAGGAGAGAAGGCTAGTAAGGATAGACGAGAGGACAGAAGATAGGCAGGGAAAGGAAGGGAGGAAAGTAGGCCCTTGGATCTCGCATTCACCAAACGAAACACAGTAATGAAGAAGTTACCATTTCACGTCGATATTCTGTGCGAGCGTGGTACTTCCCCGGACGAGCCGGCCCATTGCGGGCTGTAGTCAAGTGTAGACTAGGGACTACGGCGAGGCTCCACCACTACAAAGACCAGGTGTAAGTGCCTTTGAAATACGTCAGAAAAAAGTGTTCTTGCGTTTATAGGAAAAAGGGTGAATAGAAGTGTGCGAGATGGGGTGCACCGTTGATAGCAAAAAAAGGGACTGTGGCAAAGACGGTGCAGTGATAAGGAGGGTGGGCAGAAGACTCGGGCCCTCGGAATTCGCACTCACCGAACGAAACACAGTAACATGAAGTTACCATTTCACGTCGATCTTCTGTGCGAGCGTGGTACTTCCCCGGACGAGCCAGCCCAATGCGGGCTGCAGTCAATGGGTGACTGCAGCTAGGCTCTACCACTATGGGAAACGAACATGTGCAGTGTAGGCACTTATAGGTTTTTTTTAAATTAAAGTTAATTTGATATTGTTGCAAGGACTGACAGATGTGACCAATTAAGGGGACTGATTGAAGATCAGGGAGTAAAATATGGAACTTTTTTTCGTAAGTTAAAGTACCAGTACTCACATCTACAGTTAAATGAACGCGTACTGCGTTTGATTTCAGGTCTTTTGTTTATTCTGCGAAAAGTCTCGGGACCGAACTATAGAGTATCAGCGTACGCCTTCATTTTCCCGTAGATGTGCAGAATTTCAAGGTGATTTTTATTAACAGTGGCGAGATATTAACGCCTCGAAAAGAAGTCATAGTGCTTTAAAGATAAGGATTGAATTTTATCCACAGTTCATTAATGAGCGAAAAATACCAGTACTCGTATCATCAGAGAATGAAAAAGTTCATAGTGCAGAGGATACGTAGTTTATTTGGCCGATGTTTTCATTATAACGATTTTCTTAAAAATGCGCAACAGTGATGTGTTAAAAAGAAGTGTCAGGGGAAAAATAAGGGATGGAAGATTTAGGCCTGCGGAACTCGCACTCACCGAACGAAACACAGTAACGAAGAAGTTACCATTTCACGTCGATCTTCTGTGCAAGCGTGGTACTTACCCGGACGAGCCGGCCCAATGCGAGCTGAAGTCTGGGACTGCAGCTAGGCTCTACCACTCTCAAAGCCAAAGGCTTTTATTTTAAATAGATCATATAAAAACTGTTGCATGGTTCCAAGGAGTTAATCGCATGGAGCACTCCCTGGAACCACCACTCTGATAAAACCACACATGTTCTTAAAAATAGGAAGTGTTATATGGAAAAGGAGAATATTAAGGGGGGTGTTAGAAAGAAATGCCACGGGGGAAAGGGTGTTAGATACTTAGAAAAAGTAAGGAAAGGGAAAGAGAAAAGTGGGCCCTGGGAACTCGCACTCACCGAACGAAACACAGTAATATAGTTACCGTTTCACTTCGATTTTCTGGGCGAGCGTGGTACTTCCCCGGACGAGCTATAGTCAGGGACTACAACTAGGCTCTGACACTATTAGAACAGACATGTAAGTCTTGAAGGAGAAGGAGAAAATGAGGATAGGTGAGGGTAAGGCGGAAACGAAAAGGCAAGGGGAGAGGAAAGAAGGAAAGCGGGCCCTCGGAACTCGCATTCACCGAACGAAACACAGTAACGAAGAAGTTACCATTTCACGTCGATATTCTGTGCGAGCGTGGTACTTCCCCGGACGAGCCGGCCCAATGCGAGCTGTAGTCAAGTGTAGACTAGGGACTACGGCTAGGCTCTACCACTATAACAAGCGCTGCAAGGAACCAGCGCAGTGCTGCGCAAACAAAGCCCTTGATAGCCTTATTAGAATTGAAACTTCCAGTTGGAATGGAAGGTAATTTTGAAATAGTAATGAGGTGTCATGATAGATGAGAAGTTTACTTTTAAAGGAAGAACTGGGATATTGGTGCAAGCCCCGCGAAGAGCAGAGAGACGAAAGGACTTGTATTAGGAGACATTTTGAATTTTAGATTTCAGTTTGTGTATTGAGAAAGTGTGATTAGGGATAAATTTTGACTTTTGGACCTTAGCGCAATGTAGCAAAACTGTTAATACCAGAGATATTAGCTATCCGTAATTTAAATCAACTGTTATACAAATTGATTATTTTTCTATCCAAAGCGACTACCCAGTCCAGATATTCACTACATTATATTATGTTGTTAGCCTAACGCTATCCAAACCAAATGATCATCCCACATTATGATTCTACCCAGCGAGACTAAATAGATAAAAGCCACTCAGACCAAATTGTCACTCTATGCTGATTCCATATTATGTTGTTACCCAAACTGAATTCAACCCAAATGATCATTGTACAATTTTCCAGCGAACTAAGCAGATTGTATGTGCTACCCAGACCAACTTTACACTCTGTAGTTTTTTGATGCAATTTATGCTCAAATTTTTTACCGTTTCCTCCTACCCACACTTAACATGTAATTCATAAGAATTTCATTTACATTCATCGATTTTGATAAAATATGTCTTTGGTTTGCTGTATGCCAATCCTGTGTAACCTTTTTCGTGCCTACAGGAAATTTTCCTTTCCCAAGATTATGCCTGTTTTACGAAAGGTTCTGCCAAATTACTTTTAAGTACCTATACTGTACTTTAGTTACCCCGTTTTAGCCATTTTCGAAGTCAGTCGTGCTTACGTAATACTGAATCGTACGTTAGAAGCGCCTCGATTTTTTGTAGGGTGGTCGTTTTGGGGGCTGTTTTTACGTTCGAAAAGTGCTGTTTTGTCAGCTTAATTTGAATAAAATTTATTTACTAAAAATTTTGATCTATCGAGCCAAAATTTTGAGGTAGATGGTCACCAGGGTGCTCTAGCCTGGTGATCGCAGTATGCTGGTAAAAATGTACCCTAGGAGTCTGCGTCCCCCTCGGGTCATATTCCATTAGTCGCCTTTTACGACACCCTTTGGAATGGGGTTGGTCCTATTCTTAGCCGGGGACCACACGGCCGAACGGAAGTCATTACTACACTCAAAATGGACTTTCTTTATTTTAGCGCGAGGCTAAATATAGATCTTGTTTGCATCATGGATATTTATTTACTTTTTTCACCACACATTTGTGGAAACGAAACAGTCTCTGGTCAGAAATATATTAGGAGAGAGTATAACATTAGGTTCTGTAAAAAAGCCTACCTATATCCAACAACTTTTTCCGAGTATTGATGTTTTATTTCACGAAAGCGGGTGATCCATACTTGTGTATGCAACCGATCCGGGAATCGAACCCGAGACTGACAGCTAGAATGTTCCTCGTCTTTGTACGCGAAAGTTCGGGATCGCTCAGTAGTCGCCAAGTTGCCGCGTCACACAAGTGTAACTTACCCACTTTCATGAAATAAAAGATATACTACAGTCTAACCTAGAACCTCTAGACAGGCAACCCTGTTTAGTCACGCATCTTAATTTTAGAAATAATCACCAAATTCGATCCGGTTCATCCATCCCAATCATACTTTTGAATACACACGATAGATCATTCTAGATATTTCCAGTTAGCTTGTTTTACAAGACAGCTGCAAAATCCAATTTTTGACGGTTTTCTCTAAAATTCAAATATCCAATTTGAAACTTGTGTATTCAATCACCCTTATTAAGTAATCAATATATACCACGTAACTAAGCAATTCTGAAGATAGCCATTTGACGTTATTTGTGACTATTTTAAAGCCAGTGGTAGCCAACTTCGGTTAGGCAAAGCTTACAATATATGATGGAATAACATTACGGAGTTAATGGCTAACTTCAGACTCGCAAAGTTACGTGGCACGAACAATTACAGAACAAATTCATCGAGGAGTATCTCCTCAAGAATGCCGTCAACAATTTATCCTTTACAGGTGTAAAACCTTCTTTCTTCGACATTGGTTAACAGAACAAGGGTGTCGCTAGGCTTACCTTCTTACAAAACCGTGCACCTAACTCGCTATACAATATTTAGGTTCTGAATCCTATAGTTGAAGCAGTCCGGATGATCATGAAATCGAGGACCTGCAAGCATGTTGTCCAAAACTTCCTCGTTTTCTCTAAGAGCCTTGTACATAGGCTGCCAGGTGCCGAAATTCAGTTCCATTAATTGGTTGGCCTTTTTCGCTATTTTGACGGTTTCGCGGATCCAGTCTCTGATTGGCATCGGTTGTCGTTCACTAGGAAGAAAATTTCAACTTTAGGTAAAATATTTAATAATCTTAAAAATGCGAAAGTAACTCTCGACTCTCTTCACACCAAAACTACTCAACTGATTTAAATGAAATTTTGTATACGAACAGTCTAGAGCTTTAGAAAGGACATAAGCTACTTGTTATCCGGGAAGTAGTTCCCTCGGGATACTGCAGGGACCGCGGGGAATAGCCAGTAGGCAATGTAGCCAGTAGACAAGAGAAGTTGAGGTATAGACAGATATAAACAGTTGCATCAAAATATCGTATATTTTTTTTTTTTCTTCAAGTATAAAATAAAGGAATATCACAATATTATAGAATATTGTATTTTCAATAAAAGCTCTAAAAATGTTAGGGCACGCCACCATCGTGGCGGTAAGTCCCCTCTTTGAGGAGTGGCTCGGGAGGAGTCACGGCGCCCTCACGTACCGCATGACGCAGGTCCTCACCGGACACGGTTGTTTCGGGAGGTACCTGCACCGCATCGGTCGTGAGGAGGCGCCCGGGTGTCACCATTGTGCGGACAGCCCCGAGGACACGGTGGACCACACAGTCCAGGTGTGCCCCGCATGGGAAGGGCACCGCCGGGTCCTCGTCGAGGCTTTAGGCGGCGGCGACCTCTCGCGTCCGGCCCTGGTTCAGGCCATGGTCCGGGGCGAGAGGGAATGGGATGCCGTCGCCTCCTTCTGTGAAGCGGTCATGCTCGAGAAGGAGGAGGCGGAACGCCAGAGAGTTCGCACCTCTCATCCCGGCCGCCGCGCTGGACCAGGTAGACACCATGGGCGCCGGGTGTCGCGAGATGACTCCCGGCCACCGTAGGCGTGGGTCTGTGGGCGGTGAGTTCGGGTGGCTCATCGTCCCTCTGTCTTTCTAGACGACAGACCCGTGTCGACGGCGCGCGTTGTTCCACGCGCTCCTCAAAGAGATGTCAGCAACCCCAGCGGGGCCCAGCAGGGCCAAGGCCTGCCGGGGCTGCGGGTTGTTCGAAAGAGATACCGCGGCCCTGGTACATAAAAGGCCTGTGACGGAACACGACGGTTTTTAGTCAGTAAGAGTCTGACACTCCCTCTCCGCTGCTAACCCACAGCGGAAGGGGTCATTTGATGATTTTTGACGTCGTTAAAAAAAAAAAAAAAAGCTCTAAAAATGTTAGTAACTGCACTAACTATACTTTACTATAACAATCGCGCAGGGGATCTAACCAATCAAACACAATGCATATCGCCCTGTAAGTACAAAACATGCGCGCGCGCAGGAAACGGTCAATAAATCAATCAAGTGATATTGCGATGAGAACTTACTCTAACTCCGGATTGTCTAAATACTTCATGATGCGCCCAAGCATCAGATTCGCCATTTTTCGTATTTCATTTGTTACCTGAGTAAAAAAGGAAAAAAAAAAAGAACAATTTATTTTTTCCATGGTAATTTTTATGGCGAGCTTCCATCGAAATAGTACAATTTCATGGAGATTTTGAAGCCCAAGTTTACCAAAATAAACAGCCATTTTCTTGCACAACTGCTCACTTTGAAAAAATGTGGAAATTCATAAGAAAACATATTGTTTTAAGAAAACTGACGTTGCTGTTGTTAGTGAAGTTGGGCTTTAAAAATGTTCGCGAGAAAAGACCAGATGAAACATTTGTGTCACAGTGCCGAACACTGGTGGAATCTCACAATAATGATATTTAATCTAGCATATAGAAAAAATATTTTTTCCTTACCTCAACACTAAATGATCCGAACTGGTACTCAAAGCTTTGAATGTTCTGTTTTATCAAATCGATCGCCTTTGAATATTCGCCTGTAGAAAAACAACAGTTTTATACTCTTTTCCAGGTACATTAAAAAAATTATAACCTAACTTGGTGTGGTCTTATAAAAGCTTTGCCCAGCCTTTTCCCGTAAGGACTGCCAAAGATGTACAAATGGCAGCCAAGACCGACCAATTTAACGTGCCTTCCAAAGCACGGAGGAACTTGTTATGACATCGATGGTCACCCATCCCCAAACGACCACAATAAACATCGAAAAAAGTCGATGTTTTGTAAAACTAACAGTTTTAAAGTACTCATAAGTTCTAAGTTACTTACCGATGGCAGCATGTAGCATAGCTAAATCATCAACTGCCTTCCTTAGCACATCGTGATGTCGATACAGTACTTGCTGCATCAAGCGATAGGAGCGAACCATTCGCTCGCATCGCTCCTCTTTGGTTTTCGCGCGCAAAGCTACAAGAACACCCATAGAATTAAGAAGGGATGGATAGGGAAAATCCAATATGGCTGACAGTCAACGACTATAATTATTCCTGATTTTTTGGAGGATTTATGCTCAAAATAAATGATACTTTAAAAATTGAAATTTTTTTGCTTCGGGTTTGTTTTTTTTTTGGTAAACCTGACAATAATTCTAACAAATAATTAAAAATAAATTTACTTCAATCTTTTACAATTAAGTAGCTTATGGACATCTTTATTTACAGCCACACATTTATTAAGGTGTCCACAGACACAGGAAGGTGTATGGGCCATGGAGTCTAAAAAGGTAAGAAGGTTTTAATCTCTCCTTATTGAGTTTGTAAGTCTGTGAACACCTCAACTCAAAGACAGTATAGGTTCTGTAGATAGGTGCTTCTATCTACAAAGCATTGCGATAGCACACTATGGTAATAAAAACAAATCGCCCAAAATACTCTTTATTATTCCAATACACATAAAAACAAAAATCACATTGAAAATTCCAACAAAGGCAAATAAAAATTATGGTAACAAAATACTAAAAAATAACTTAAAAATTGATAAAAATAAAATTAAAGTTAAAGGCTATGTCGTACTCAAGCTGATGGTAAGCCTAAGATACCGGTAAATTAACGTACTAACAAGAGGAATGTACCTGAGCAATAGTCTCTTACAATTTTAAGACTTATGTTGGTACACTCAGGGTACATTTCCCTTTGAACCTTGGTACCTTGGTGAGCAGTCAACAGCAGTTGCAACAGGAAAATGGGAAGACATTCACGTAAATACTGTATATATAGACACCTTACCTGAGTGCATGTATTCATGAGCTCTGCTGAAGGTGGAAAATATGTCGCAGATCTTGATTTCCTTATGGCACCGCTTGCAGTTAACTAATACAGAACATATAAGAGAGAGTAGAAATTGAATCAGTCTGCATGTGGCCGATATACGTAGATATAACACGATGAGTGCGGAGCTGCCGAAGACACGTCCGCTCGCAGCGACGTTTTAGACTCATTTGAACAAATTGCGGCGCTTGCGCCGGCACCGGGCGCAGTGTTCCAATTTTAAAATATACTTTTTTTTTAACCAGGTAGATTTGTTTTCGATTTTGATGCGATTTGGTGCCGGACGGTCCCTTAACTGCCAATATTTTTTTCTTTTATTTAAAAATTGAAAATAATTTTGTTTGTGGCCGCCGTTACAAATGAGTGCTTTCCACAGTCAGCGTGTTTTTATTCGCTATTTCAATTTCAGGAATAGATCCTGAAACTGAACTAGTTTATAATAATTATATTGGAGTAAACTCAAGCAGAATTTTAAGACTCAGAAGTATTTACATGGGACGAAGATATTAAAAATCTTTTTTAAATTAAAGGGTTTTTTATAAGGCGATTTGTACGCTTACTTTAGGGACCTATATCTACTCACCCAAATATTAATAGGAACTTTTCTAAATGTTTCGACTCGACTCACACACACCACTTAACATCCTTTGGTCATCAGCTATTTTCATTACCTACCTCTCTTATATGTTCCGATATATTTAAATAAACTTAACTCTAATGGTTAAATATTTAACTGCTATACCGAAAAGCCTTTGCCCAGCTTATGGACAATATATTATATATATTATAATAAAATATAAATTCAAAAAATGTCAAGAAAGCGGTCAAGTCAGTTTTTGACTGACCTCATAATAATAATTACAGTGGGATTTCTTGTAAAATTTCAAAAAAAGGTGTTATTTAAAAAATAAACTTGCATCGACCAATCTGGACCTAATTCTAGTTTAGGGTTATCAAATTGGCTGAGCAAGGGCCGCGGTCATAATTTGGAAAAAACAGTATGTATATTGTTAAAAAACACGCCGTCATCGTAAAAAGTTCGCGACGAAATAGAAAATTCTTGCATTTTTTTTTTCAAAGCCTAATTAAAATATGTATAAAAATGTGTCAAAAAATGTTTAACAGAAGCGTAATCGTTCGTTGTCTTTCATTTAAATTCGTATTACATAACTCAAAATTTAGATAAGTACTTCACAAATGCATAATTTAAAAAAGTGCAATATCTTTGAGAATTATTCCGTAATACGGATTTTTATAGGCCAATTATGAACTTGCAACAAAAGTATTATTCAAATAACTTAAGCGATTTTTGATAAATCTTTGATCTTTTAAATTCACAAGTCACAAAAAACAAATAAAAAATTAAAATCGCTTAATTTATTTTTTGTCAAGGCCTTAGACCGACAACGAACATATCACTATTCCTCTTTAACAAACACGGATTAAAGTTACAATTCGGAATAAATTAGAAACAACAGTACATTTTCATCAGTTTAAGACTTGGCTTAACTTTATTCCATGTTTATTAATAAAGCACCAAAATCTGGGAGTAAAAAGGTATAGACAGTACCTATTGCGTGCATGGCATTAGCAGTTTCGGCTGCATTCTGAGCTCTTTGCAGCGGAAACTCGTTGGGGCATTGATGACAAGACATTTTCGTCCCCACCCAGGTCACTGGCCCCTTGCAAGATGGGCAAGCGTAGGCCGAGAACAGCGACTGGCAACAAAATTATTGCGTAAGAACCGGCTTAGATGATCGGTTAAATTGCGCAATATTTGTTGACTAATATTGAAGATTGCGCAATGTTTTTTAACAGCTTACATTTTTGTTGCACAATATTTTTACTGTAATGTTGCGCAATATTTTTGTAGGTTCAGGGGCCGCCTTAATAATGAAGATCACGCAATGTTTTAAGCAAATTTATTGTATTGCAGAACATTTTTACTGTAATATTGCGCAATCTTATTGTAGCTTGGAGAGCCGCCTTCATGATGACGATTGCGCAACGTTTTATTGAAAAATATTTCTACTGTAATGTTGCGCAAAGTTTTTGTAGGTTGAGGAGCCGCCTGAATAATGAAGATTGTGCAATGTTTTACTGTAAAATATGTTTACTGTAATATTGCGCAATGTTATTGTAGGTAGAGAGCCCGCCTTAATAATGAAGATTTCGCAATGATTTTTAGCGACTCACATTTTTATTGTACCTAATATTGCGCAATATTTACATTGCGAACACTACATTCAAAATCAGACAAAAAAAACTCTATATACTTACAACAAAGTCCTTTCTAGATTCGTCAACACAGGCCGGGCAGATACAGTTGAACCCATACTGAGTTTTGAGTTCCTCCCGCCTCTCTTCAGTCGACGCTCGAGCGTAATGGGGCCCATAACAATTGAGGATTTCGGTCCCTTTGGGCATCTCGTGAATTACTTTTATGTAAAGCGTGTTTTTGTAAAACCTGTATAAAATTTGGATGTTATTTTTTGGGTAATTTTTGAAATTTTTTGAAGCTAAATAAAGCGTTGGTTTAAATTCGGTCATGCTTTAAAGTTCAAAAGTAAAAAAAAAATAGCAATTTTGTATTCATGCAGATTCTCAAAAAAACTATGTTTTAATACTTTTGGTAATTTTACTTTTCTGTATTAGCATACCAAATACATACCATGATACTTTGGTACATTAGAAATTATTTTTAGTATAGACTTGCATGTTTTTTCTTCAAAAATACTTACACGTTAGTAATATTCGGTTCGCAGGAGTGGTTCATCATTGAGATTGCGGGATATACGCCAGTTCCTATCTTACGCCAAGGACTGGCAGTGCAAGGTACTGAAATAAAAACATTTATTGAAAACTGACTTTTACCAAGATTCATAATCTTGGTAAAAATCATGCCCAAAATCCGTATTATTTCATCATCTGTCTAGCTTTTTCCCGATCACGTTGGGGTCAGCTTTCACCACCATTTGGTGACTGCATAACTAACCTCCTCTGCTCATGTTTCGAAAGGCATTTTAAATCGTTACGGGTAGTCAAATACCAGGAAGTCTGACAACCAGTCTTACCAAGGGGTATTGGGTTGCCCGGGTAACTGGGTTGAGGAGATCAGATAGGCAGTCGCTCCATGTAACACTAGTAACACACTCAGCTGCATCAGATTCGACTGGAAGCCGACTCCAACTTAGAAAATGCTGCTACTTGTTCGCGACAGACGCATCCGTGCGCCGCGAGTGCAAAATCATAATGCCTAAGTGTTCGTGTATGCGCGTTACTATTTATACTCTAACAATTTGTGATGCGGGTAACGAGAAAAAAGTGCCGTGAGCCGCGCCGATGTGTGTTTTTCACGTGCACCCTCCTTCTAAATAAGTATAGAATTGTATTCAGTTTTGATAGTGTTTTGATTTGTAAATTATAGTGTTTTTCAATAGTAAATTGTAATAGTTTTATAGTGGTAGCTTAAAACCTACATAGTTGTGTATAATAAACATATAGTTCTGCCGTTTACGGCCTGATTTGCCTATGTAAACATTTCTCGATAGAAAAAATCCTAAACTTTCATTAGTGAAATAGTGTTTAACTGAAAGCCTAGGTCTCAGTATATAGAAAACAACTTACTTTATAGGAATATTGTTAATAGTTTAAGTTACAGAACAATAAATAATGTCTGTGTTTTGTCTTTCATTTTACATGCAAATTGTCAATACTAGGGCTTAGGTCACATCGCTAGGATTACTATCGCCAGATAGCCCATGAAATGCCCTAACACACACTGCTTTCCGTATCGAGATAGCCCCCATAGTTTGTTTTTTATCTCGAGATAATGTTCATACAAGGGCTGATTTCACATAGTTTTCATAGTTTATTCGGTTATAGTGTTTCAGTCCTGAAGAAATTCAGTGTGAGTATAGTATAGTTCGGTAGCGCACTTCATGGGGGGTCTGGCACCGTGCGTCCCATAACGCTCTCATGTACCATAGACCTGTAATATCGCTGTAAAATTGAAATGTCAAATAAACTGAGGTTGGTGGGAGGGACGAGGAATCGAGGCGCTCGTTAAGGTAAAGTTTCGAACACATTCGGTGCGCAAGCTCCGCCGTACAATCGTAGTCATCGGTATAGAATTTTAACAGTGCAAAATAGTAAATAGTGAAAAAGTAAATAGTGAAATAGTAAACAGTAGTGCGTCGAAGCTCGTCCCTTCAAGACTCCTGAAAAATATATGAAGACTTATTATTTCGCCGGCATTCCTGAACCCACAGTAGCAGAGAGTACTAAAACCAGTCTAAACGTATTAAAACCAGAGAGTACTAAAACCCGTCTAAACGTATTCTTGTTTCTCATACTCCTGTTTCTTATATTCCTGTTTCTCGCCACATCGAAAATACAGTCCACTCGCCCAGCCGTCCACGAACCAGCGACCGACGGGGCGTCAACGTCTCGAAGCCACCCATAGTTCCTGCTTCTGAGCTACGTCCGTCCCGCACATCTGTTTGGTCCTTCGAGCCGGATCGACTGGGGAGCGAGCCAGGAACTTCAGCTGAAGATTCGCAGCTTATACTGAAGAGTTGTAAACAGCGAGTATGCCTGTGACAAGATCGCAAGGAAGAGCCGCTCAAGCCTGGATCATCGACGCCGGACCGGGACGCCGCACGCCCCCCATCGTGCACCGCCAGCCGCCGTTCTCTCCAACCACCACCGAGGGGAGTGAGCAGCCCCCCCCTCCCCCGAGGGGGGGTGAAGACCTACCCTGCCCCGCAGCTGAGAGGGGAAGTGAGGCGCCACCCTGCCCCCCTGCCCCGCGAGGGGGTGAAGACCGACCGTGTTCCCCCGCCGCGCGGGGGGGTGAAGACCGACCGCGCCCCCCTACCCCGCGAGGGGGTGAAGAGCGACCAGCGCCGTCGTCGTTGATGCAGACTGAGGCATCGTCATCACTGAGGCCGCCTGGAACCAGTGCTGAAGAATATAGTTCAGGAGAAACACTGAAGGCTTGCGACAAGACATACAACCGAGCTGTACCGATGACTACCCGGGGTGACGCCCGTACCGAACATAAGGCACCGTCGCACAGATCGACGGCATCAAATAGAAAAATTAGAAAAGCGCGTGAAGACTTACTGAAAATTAAGTTGGAGCTAGCGCAAATAGCACTTCAGCGAGCCGAGGAAGAATCGGACGACGATTATATGGAAGATAGAATTTCGAATGAACAGTACATCCGTTCCTGGTTGGAGGAAGCTCCGGAACCAGACCCGCAGGACGCCGCCGCTGAGGGAGGACATAGACCACCAGGTACCCTGGACCTGCCCGAGCCCCCCCCCTCCGCGGTTATAGTGAATCCGGTCCTGCGTGGAATAAGTACTGCTCCTGGAAGGGACGCCGCCGCCGAGGGAGGACATAGACCGCCGGGTACCCTGGACAATCCAGAGCCCCCCCCCTCGAAGACCATCGATATTGAAGCCCTTTCATCAATGAAGAAACCAGTTGAAGATACCGCAGGGGGTGAAGGGCTCCGTCCGTTTATCACGGAGCTCACCTCCGCCATCGCATCGCTAGCCGGAAATAGAAGCGAAGAGAAACCGGTGTACCACAACCCTGCTGCATCGAAAGTCATCATGACGCTGCCGAACTTTAGTGGATTGCATACAGAATGGCTATCGTTCCGCGCCATCTATGAGACAACGCGACCATATTTCAACGATGTGGAAAATACGGCGAGGCTGAGAAGAAGCCTGCGAGGAAGAGCGCTTGATACAGTTAGTTCCGAGCTTATCGGCAACGCCAGGCCGGATGACATCATGAAGGAGTTGGAGCTTCAGTTTGGCCGCCCCGACTCAATAGCGCAAGCGGAGACAGACAGACTGCGCGGGCTGCCACGCTGCGGAGAAGCACCGAAGGACATCTGCACTTTCGCCAGCCGTGTACGAAGTGGCATCGTCACACTGCGAGCGCTGAAAAAGGAACACTATCTCATGAACGCCGAGCTTATGCGCATACTCACAGAGAAGCTGCCGTACTCGCTACGTGTACAGTGGTACAAGACATATACTGAGAAGCACCAGTCAACGCCGGACTTGGGTCTCTTCAGTGACTTCATCACCGAACAAGCTCGCTACTGCAGCGCATTTGCACCGCCTGAAAACATCAGTGAAGCTACTGGACTTAGACGTGTGACGCAGAGAACACACACCACTATAGACAAGAAGCCAGCATCGAAGTGCCGCATCTGCGATATGGACGGACACAGATCGCTAGACTGCCACAAGTTCGTGAAGGCTTCTGCAGACAAGAAGTGGGAACTTGCCAAGCAGCACAACCTGTGCTTCCGCTGCCTCCGCCATCGTCAGCACGGACACAGATGTCAAAAGAAGAGATGTGGAATCGAGGGCTGCACTGCATCACACCATCATCTGCTTCACTACAAGAAGAAGGCGAGCACTACTGAAGTCGCACAAGAAGCGCAAGAAATAGTCGCAAGTTCACGCAACCACGCAAATCAAGCGTTCCTGAAAATTGTTCCGGTGCAACTGTCCGGACCGGCGGGAGAAGTGCGCACATACGCACTGCTGGATGACGGCTCAACCGTGTCACTGATTGACGAAGAGCTAGCAGACATGATCGGTGCAGAGGGACCAGTCGAGCCGATGAAAATAGGCGCCATCAGCGACGTGACTATCGACACGCCCACGTCGAAGAGAGTTGACCTCACGCTATCGACCTGCCATAGGAAGAAGATACCCTTCAGGGCGCGCACCCTACCACGCCTGCACCTGTCGCCGCAGTCAATCAGCAAGGATGACATCGCTGACTGCAAGCACCTGATTGACCTGGCAGATCAGCTGACGTACAACGCAGGGACGCCGAAGATTATTATCGGGCAAGACAACTGGCATCTGCTCCTAGCAACAGACATAAGAAGAGGGCCCCAGCATCAGCCGATAGCATCGTTAACTCCTTTGGGCTGGGTGCTGCACGGTGCCCGCACTAGGACGCTGGGACAGCAAGTGCACTACGTCAATCAACTGAATAGCGCCGAGGAAAACATAGACAAGCAACTTCGTGAATACTTCGCACTCGAGTCACTCATCATCAACCCGTGCCGACCAGCTTCTGACCCGGAGAAGAGGGCGGAAGATATATTACAACGCAGTATAGTACAGTTGGAAGATGGACGTCTTCAGACTGCGTTGCTATGGAAGAGTGACGAGATACAGATGCCGGACAGCTACGCGACTGCGATGAATAGACTCGTATCAATAGAGAAAAAACTCGACAAGAATCCTGTAGAGGAAAAAACAATCACGCTCATACAAGCGGGCGCAGCAAACCTCATAGACGCCGTTCCCGACCCCGCTCGATTTTCAAAGTGGGAGCGATTGCTGCGCGCTACAGCCAGAGTACTACAGTTTATATCGTTGTGTAGAAAACAACGTACAGAAAAAACGTTCTACAAGCGAACAAGGAAAAATAAGGAAAACGATCCTGATTGGTCGAAGGCAGTGCGAGCGCCACGCACGCCTGCCGAAGCTGCGCGCGCCCAAATAAACACACGCAAGCTTATTACATTGGACGCGACATACATTCGAAGAGCAGAGAAGCTGCTAGTTCGTGTGGTGCAACAAGAAGCCTTTACACAAGAAATAGCCAGTCTCGAGAGCAACAAAACAGTCGCAAGTAGTAGCCGGCTGCACCCGCTGCGCATAGAACTAAACGACGGAGTTATAGTACTGCGAAGCCGCATAGCTGCTGTAGACAAAGTCGCTAAAAGCGTGAAGAGTCCACCTGTGTTAGACGGCGATCACCGCATTACACAGCTATATATAGACTGGACACACCGTAGCCTACAACACAGCGGCACCGAGCTCGTCGTGAATGAGGTCAGACAGCACTACTGGATTGTGCGCCTGCGCCCGACAGTCAAGCAAGTCATCGCGCGCTGCCTGCACTGCCGCATACGTCGCGCGCGCGCGCCGACGCCGGCAACCGGCGACCACCCGAAGACACGCCTAGCTCATCACCGCAGGCCGTTCACATACACCGGGCTTGATTATTTCGGCCCGCTGTCAGTCACCGTCGGTCGTCAGCATCACAAGCGATACGTGGCGCTGTTCACGTGTCTCACAACGAGGGCAGTTCATCTCGAGATCGCGCACAGCCTCAGCGCGGACTCAGCTGTGTTGGCGCTGCGCAGGTTCGCAGCGCGACGCGGCTGTCCCACCGAAATTTACTCCGACAACGGCACCAACATGCACGGTGCTGACCGTGAGCTGCGTGAGGCCTGCCAGGAGGAGGCCAGCCGACGCGGCATCGCCTGGCGCTTCATCACGCCTTCCGCGCCTTTCATGGGAGGCGCCTGGGAGCGCTTAGTGCGGTGCGTTAAGACCGCGCTAGGCGCCACGCTGCACGAACGACACCCACGCGAAGAGGTCCTCGCGACGCTGCTCTGCGAGGTTGAGTACGTCGTCAACAGCCGGCCGCTCACCCACGTATCTGTGAGCGGCGATGACGACGAGTCCATCACACCAAACCATTTCCTGCTGGGCGGCTCGGCACGCCTGCCGAGCCTCGGCACATTCGACGAGCGAGACATCGACAGCAAGAAGCACTGGCGGCGCGCCCAGATACTCGCCGACATGTTCTGGCGCCGCTGGGTGCGCGAGTACCTGCCCGAGCTGCAATACCGGCGGGAGCCGCACGCCCGCGGCCCCGCGCTGCAGCTGGGCGACCCCGTCCTCATCGCCGACGGCAACCTGCCTCGCAACACCTGGCCGCGAGGCAGGATTGTGGCCGTCTACCCGGGCGCTGATGGTGAAGTTCGGACCGCTGATGTGCGCACCGCAGGTGGCATACTAAAGCGTCCGACGAAGAAACTCGTGCCGCTGCCTAAGTAACCGGGCAGTGCGGCGTCACCGGCGTCGCGGCGCCCTCGCGCTATCACCGCGCCGTCGCTCACCGGAGATGCGGCATCGCTGCGAGCCAGAGCTACGGGTCATCGCTACGGGTCAACGCTTCGAGTCTCCACCTCGTGTCATCGTGTCATCATTCATCGTTTAATAGACTAAATAGTGATAGTGAAAGTGAAAGTGATAGTGCCTACACTCTGCCGCACGGCGGGAGAGATGTTCGCGACAGACGCATCCGTGCGCCGCGAGTGCAAAATCATAATGCCTAAGTGTTCGTGTATGCGCGTTACTATTTATACTCTAACAATTTGTGATGCGGGTAACGAGAAAAAAGTGCCGTGAGCCGCGCCGATGTGTGTTTTTCACGTGCACCCTCCTTCTAAATAAGTATAGAATTGTATTCAGTTTTGATAGTGTTTTGATTTGTAAATTATAGTGTTTTTCAATAGTAAATTGTAATAGTTTTATAGTGGTAGCTTAAAACCTACATAGTTGTGTATAATAAACATATAGTTCTGCCGTTTACGGCCTGATTTGCCTATGTAAACATTTCTCGATAGAAAAAATCCTAAACTTTCATTAGTGAAATAGTGTTTAACTGAAAGCCTAGGTCTCAGTATATAGAAAACAACTTACTTTATAGGAATATTGTTAATAGTTTAAGTTACAGAACAATAAATAATGTCTGTGTTTTGTCTTTCATTTTACATGCAAATTGTCAATACTAGGGCTTAGGTCACATCGCTAGGATTACTATCGCCAGATAGCCCATGAAATGCCCTAACACACACTGCTTTCCGTATCGAGATAGCCCCCATAGTTTGTTTTTTATCTCGAGATAATGTTCATACAAGGGCTGATTTCACATAGTTTTCATAGTTTATTCGGTTATAGTGTTTCAGTCCTGAAGAAATTCAGTGTGAGTATAGTATAGTTCGGTAGCGCACTTCATGGGGGGTCTGGCACCGTGCGTCCCATAACGCTCTCATGTACCATAGACCTGTAATATCGCTGTAAAATTGAAATGTCAAATAAACTGAGGTTGGTGGGAGGGACGAGGAATCGAGGCGCTCGTTAAGGTAAAGTTTCGAACACATTCGGTGCGCAAGCTCCGCCGTACAATCGTAGTCATCGGTATAGAATTTTAACAGTGCAAAATAGTAAATAGTGAAAAAGTAAATAGTGAAATAGTAAACAGTAGTGCGTCGAAGCTCGTCCCTTCAAGACTCCTGAAAAATATATGAAGACTTATTATTTCGCCGGCATTCCTGAACCCACAGTAGCAGAGAGTACTAAAACCCGTCTAAACGTATTCTTGTTTCTCACACTCCTGTTTCTTATATTCCTGTTTCTCGCCACATCGAAAATACAGTCCACTCGCCCAGCCGTCCACGAACCAGCGACCGACGGGGCGTCAACGTCTCGAAGCCACCCATAGTTCCTGCTTCTGAGCTACGTCCGTCCCGCACAACTAATATACCTAAGACCAATCGTATTCCAACTACATTCGATTGGTTTGCGATTGGTCTGCTATTTTGGTGATTTTGGTCTATATGGTAGTTTGCTCTACAATCATATTGCAATCGTAAATCATTTGCAGAAAAATGGTTCATTATTATAGTTATCGGCACGGATATTGAGCCCTGACCTTCACCTGCGCAGAAGCGATTTATTGGTTTATTGCCTTATGTGAACAGTGCGCAAAGCGATCCCCACTCTTCCGCCGAGAGCTCAATATCCGTGCCGATAACTATAAATGACAGAAAAGGAAAATATACTTACTAGGCATATCAGGTCTTTGTCCCGTATTAAGTTCCATAACAGTATGTGCGTTTGTAACCATTTGGCCCAAGCTACGGAATATAAGGGCCGCACACAGCAACTTCATTTCACTCATGGGTAGGGGATACCCGACTTGACCGGGGAAGAATTCGAAAAATTTTGTATTTTGCTCAAGATACAGAGTGAGCATGGTGGACGTCTGAAAAATCAAAATATATTGAGTTTTTATGCAAAGGGCTGGTTAAAGAAGTAGTTGATATAAAATATACATATAGGTATTTAACTTTTTGGAATTCAAAATCGGTTGAATATTAAAAAAAAAAGTAATTAATAGAAAATAATGTCTGCTGGTGGCGTTCTGGTTTTAGAGAATCTGATATGTATACTTGAGTTAGAATAGTGACTGTTCCTTCCTAAGAAATTAAAAGTAGACCAACAAATTATATTTCATCAATAATACCTAAAAAGCTAAGCTTAATGGCCTACTGATGTTGCTATCAAGCTTAGATTCGACTCTTAAGGTAAGACTGATGCTGAAGCCACATCAAAATCCCAACCCAAATTCAACACCCCATATAACCGTATAACCGAAAACCCTTACCAGCGCATACTGTATGTTATCAGTATTCGCCGAACTGTCCAGGTTCGACGAAAGGCTGTACATACGGTAGAATGTAGGATACTCTTTCTTGAATACGGCAATAGTGTCCACTTTGTCGTACTCGGCTAAGAGGGCAGCGGCCGTGGTTGGCACGATTGACCCCTCGGGCAGCTTGGGCAAGCCCCTTTGGGCGTATTTCAGCATTACCCTGCAAAAATGGGATGTGATAATTTTTTGGAAAAAAATTGTGTAATATTTTGATTTAATTTTGGGGTATTTTATTTGTTTGGCCTTTTGGTTTGTTTATATTTATGTTTTATAAAGTTGAAAGTGATGACCGACACCCAAAAAACTGAGTTTTTCAATACTGCTTGAAATTTTCAAAAAGGTTCTCATTTTCTCCTAAAGGACCAATTTAACTGCCAATAAAATACCCTGTAAGTATACTAAGTATGTACTTCATATGTCCTGCACAGCTGGCTGAAGTTTTTAACCCTTAATTTGGCAAGCATAATGTTTATAAAATTTTATTAAAAAAATACTGTAGTCTAATTATTTGAGGTATAAGGAAATAGAGAAAAATATTATAAAAATGTTTTTTTCAGTAATTGCGCTGAAATAATATGTATCTTATTTTACACATTGCCAAATACGGAGGAATGTATAGTTTTTCGATAATGTATCCAAAAGCATACATTACCAAATCGGGGTTATAAAATAAAATAGTTAATTGGTAAGAAAATTTATTTTTTTACATGAAAATCGTAAAAAACAGTTCCGTTGTTTAGCTAGACATAATCTCACATTACATTTTATCCGAATCCAGTGAAGATGTTAAGGAACTATTATAAGAATCATGTTGTATTCCATAAACTGGCAAAGATGTGTTATCTTCCTCATTGTCTGTTGTGTTACTGTCGTCCGATCGTGCATTTCCTGCAGGAATCAACGCTAGAGTGCGCTTTGATCTTGCTCGTTGAAATACCTACGAACAAAAAAATTGCACATGCAACCAAACCAAACCCAAGCAAACTGAACACTGAACTTTTTATATGAAATTATGTCAAAAATTATGCAAAAAAAATCGAAATAAAAATTAATTTTATCCTACGGAACCTTACATGCTGTAGGGTCTCACATGCGTGTAGTTAATATTTTTTTATGTAAACATTACGAGAAATTAAACGTGCGATAATAGGTTAACTTTTGGCAATGTGTCTTTAAAGATACAATGTCGTATAGTCGACATTTGAGCAAAGTATCTTTAAAGATACATTGAGGTTTGACAACGTGTCATGGCTCGATAAATACATTTCTATGCCATAATTTCAGCTAAATCGTTAGTATATTACGTTACACACATAAAATAGTGAGAACCTGACATCATCACATATAAAAAATAATAAAAATCAATAAAACTTACAGCTTTGTTGCTCTTCGTGTCCGTCATTTTTTCAGGTCGACGTAAATAGGGATGTCCAGTTGTTGAAAATGCAATAGACTTACTTTTCCTAGTGATGTCATGAGTCAAACTTTATAATTAAATCGATCGATTCAAAAAAATACAATTACTTAATGTTACAGATTTTTTTAAAGTTGTTGTATCTTTAAAGATACATTTTCAAATTAAGGGTTAAGGAGAACATTACCTCAAAATCCTTGTTATTTCTTACCGAAAAGCGAGGTGTGCTATCCCTATTATTTGAAATATATTAGCTCTTATCCCTGGACACTCCCAGCGATGGAAAACCGCACTTGCCAGGTAATAACATGCTTCATCGCAAAATACTATGCGAGAGCAATCTTTGCATCTGCGGAGAAACAAATGTTATTATTCAAAGATAAAAAGGAAAAATAAAGAAAAAGATTAAGAAAGAGAGATAGTATCGAATTTTAAATATCAAAGTCAGCTGAAACATTTTTCTATCTCCGTCACCATTACTTAAATTGTTTTAAAGAATTTTAAGTATGACTTTAAGTTAAGTAACATTTGAGTACCTATTCCAAGCTCAAGTGCTTAGTTAAATGCTGAAATGCTTATGATCAAGAGAAATGTTTACTATGTCTTGGCAAAGGAAGTCAGTTAAATGTCCAAAACATATTAAAATATGAAAAGATTGCCATTTGTTTCTTAAGATTCTTGCCATTCTTAATGTCGTTTCGTTATACCGGATAAAACTTACGTTATCATTGTGGGTTCACTGCAGCAGCAATAATCGCAATAATATGGATGTGGCAGTTCGCTTTCCCTCAGTTTGACAGACGCAAAGGGCTCTTCAGCGAATACCACATCGCCCCTCTTTAGTGGTTCTTTTACAATCACATGACGACCATACTGATCATTACGCCTGAAAAATGAGTTTTGTTCAAAACTAGCTTCAGACCGCGGTTTCACGTCTTCCCGTACCCAGATGAGAATAAAAAGTATCCTATGCTATATGTGTATTCAGATATTTTTTTAAAGAAATATGTTCTAGAATTTAATTACAGAATTGTACTATTATTCAAGAAGTTATTTTTTATTGAATTTTACAAGAAAAACTATTAAACAACAGGACTATCCTTTTCTTTTGTTAATATATGATGTCCATAATTTTTATTTCAAGTCAAACTTGTTTATGTTCCAATATTAAGTATTTTCCTAACTTACACCAACTCTATGGCATTGCTAGCCGCTTTGAAGTCAGGGTTCTCGCCTAAATGAAGATCTGGTAGAATCAGTTCATCAGGTGGCTCATCATATTTCAGATTCACCAACTTCTCTTCAAGCTGGCGGTATGATCTGTCAAAATCCACTGTAAAAACAGGCTTGTTTTAGTAAAACTATATATTTTTTTAATACAATTTAAAGTAAAACCATTTTTGTTTTATATATATTTTACTAGCTGTCTGCAACACTTTCATCCGGTTTCCCGGGGGTAATTCTTCTCGTACCCAGATAATATAGCCCATGTTACTTGTTGATAGCCCAACAGTAATTTTCAAATCAGTTCGGTAGCTTCGAAGCCAAACAAACAAACCAAAATATTCCCTGTTTATTATATTTTTTATGCAAAAATAATAACCTTTAGACAACCCCTTAAGTTGTATCATTTCATTGTACTTAACAGCCTGTCTCATTGCTTCAATACACTTTGTTCTTTGCCCCAACTCGCAGTAACATTCCGCTCTCCGTAGAAATAACTTATGCTTTATTTCTGGTGGGTACTTATATTTCAGGGCGCGTTGTACATCTCTTAGACTATCCTGTAACGGTAGAACAACAGTAGAACAATATTAGTATAAAAGAATCATGTGTAAAAAAATATATTACAGAGTGCAACCTCAACATAACAAATACTATGATTAAAAAAAAAATTTGGACGCCCTCTTGCATTAAGTAAAATATACCTATACAACTCAACCAATTTTAAAATTAAAAGTTAGCTTTAATTAGCAAATTCTGTTAACCCAAAACCTTTTATTACTTCTAGACCAATCTTTGCCCCATATAACTATGTATCTTCAGATTAAATTATTCCTTGATTTGACAAACATTTACATGTTCCCTTCAGTTTTGTTACATCAAGCTTGCACTATATTCTTTTTTTAGGAGTACCTTAAACTTCCCCATCCGCAATAGAGCAGCAGCCCTATTGGCAAGTGCCAGAGGGTACAAAGGTCCATCTTTGTTCGCATATAGAATACTCTTTGTGTACAACTTGTGGCTTTCTTCAAACAGTTCGGCTCTAAACTTGACATTGCCCCGCTGTCTCCAGAGTATGGAGATTGCATCGTTTTTCCCTGAAGTGTCTTCTTCGGACATCTGCTTGTCATAGCATAGTTTCATTTGTTGAATCCATTCGGTGAAGATGTGCCTAGTAAATTGAATATAGGATTCAATAATCTTGTATAGTTTAAAAAAGTTGCATAAGTAATATAGCTATATGTAAATATATGTTGCAATGTTCATTTATAACAAAAATTGCAAAAGCTCAGCAAATATGAGGTATTGTAAACTGTGCATGTAATATTGTAAGGTGTGCATATAGCATGGTCAAGTGTGCATGTTGGATGGTCAAGTATGCATGTTGCATTGTCAAGTGTGCTTGTTGCATGGTCAAGTATGCATGTTGCATAGTCAAGTGTGCAATGTGCATGTTGCATGGTCATGTATGCATGTTGCATAGTTAAGTGTAAATGTTGCATGGTGAAATTTAAATGTTGCGTGTTAAGTGTAAATGTTGCATTGTCAAGTATAAATGTTGCATGGTCAGGTGTAAATTTTGCATGGTCAAGTGTAAATGTTGCATAGTCAAGTGTGCATGTTGCATGGTCAAATGTAAATGTAGCATAGTCAAGTGTGCATGTTGTAAGATCAAATGTTGCATTGTAAAGTGTGCATGTTGCAAGATCAAATGTTGCATGGTCAGGTGTAAATGTTGCATGTTCAAGTATAAATGTTGCACGGTCAAGTGTGCATGTTGCGTGCTCAAGTGTGCATGTTGCATGCTGAAGTGTAAATATTGCATGGTCAAGTGTGCATGTTGCATGCTGAAGTGTGCATGTTGCTTGCTCAAGTGTACATGTTGCATGGTAAAGTGTACATGTTGCATGGTGAAGTGTGCATGTTGCATGGTCAAACGTAAATATTGCATGGTCAAGTGTAAATGTTACATGGTCAAATGTACATGTGGTATCGTAAAGCATGGTTGTAATATGGTCAAGTGTGGATATTGCATGTCAATGTGCATATCAGTGCAAGTCAATGTGTATGTCAGTGAATGTTTATGTACATCAGTGTATGTTAAAGTGTATATCAGTGCATGTCAATTTGTATGTTAGCGCATGTCAGTGCATGTCAATGTGTATGTTAGTGCATGTCCATTGTTCATGTGAATGTTGTAATTTATATCTTAAATTCCTGAACAAAATTGCATTGACGTTATTAGCACAATGAGTAGTAATAATTTTTTTTTTATACAGTCTAAAATATTTGACTAAACTAAAATTCTGATGAAAACATTTGTAGCCTATTTTCCAAAAAGGAGTAGTTCTTCATTCAGATGTATAGCATATAAAGAGACTAACTATGTACCTGCTCATATTTTCTGAGCTTAAAATAATTACCAGTTAATTTTTATTGACTTTAAATAATAATTTTCTTCGCCAGCTTAAATATTCTATGTTTCAAAAACCAGTAGGTACATAAAAATTTAACTTGGATGTCACCGTGTTTTTTATTTTATTAGGTGACTGTCCACATTTTCAGTTTACATTACTATAAAAATATTCAGACAAAAGACCATTGCATTGAGGCACAAGATTTTAACCATTGCAGTTGAGTGACAAAAGTGTAAAATATAACTTAGCCCAGGCAGTTGAAATCTCCATCGCACAGCCTAACTGTTTGTCCTATCTAGGTAGCCTAGGATCCTACATGACTTGCGCGAGCTTCTATCGATCGCACCATTATCTCTGGCCTAAAATAAATAATCCCCAAAGAGTCCTAACACTCACCTTATTCCTTTATGGTTGAAGACGTATGTAAGAGTCTCGATCGCGCCATCCGGCCGCCGGTCGATCTTCTTCTCTTCGAAGGCGATGATACACAGAAGGACCTCCCATTGCTTCGCCGGGTCTTCTGGCAAACCATCGCGCTCCATTATAGATCACGTTTTCACAATATTCGCGAGTCGGCAATAGTACAACCCCGAAGACATGTTTATTTGATGCACTTGCTGTATTGACTTAGCAAATCTGAGAGCTGGGAGCTCAAGGGAGCTTCGAGGCGACGCGACCAGCTAGCCGGAGAGTCGGTTGAAGACTGAAGCTCGGAGCCCGGGCCGCGGAACACTGCAACGGGGTATACAAAGTACATACAATTCAAGGAATCGCAATAATATTGATTTTGACGGCTGCGCGTTTCATGACCGTTCCGTTCTACGCATAGGTTATTCGTTGTACGCATGCTCGGCAGCTCGACTGGGCAGGGCCCGGGTCGCGAAAGGACACTAAACTATAACTAGAACGCTTTATGTAACTACTATAGATATACTGTGATGACCGCACCCAACAGCCACACCCAATATTTAATACATCAATTTAATTTTCAATAATTTTCATATTTTTCCATTGTTGGTTTAGTACGGCATTCATTTGAAAGAAGGAATAATGTACTCGAGAAGCAATGGACAACGAACATGTGTCAGCCTAAACCATTGTGTAAAGGCCCAAGGGCTAAGATGTTCTTTCATTGGAGAATTTTGACATCAGAAATAGGCGGCAAAACTTAAAATATTGATAAGATGTTCTGTAACATTTTTCGTATTCATTATTAGTTTGATAGGCGACGTAGAAGGATATTAATGTTTGAGAAAGATGTGAAAAACCTTCTAAAATACCTAGTTACTAGGTACTAAACATAAAACTAAAAAAAACAACAAGCAATTCACCTTTATGAACACAATTTGGAATTTTAATCAAAATAATGATTTATAAAGACAGCTAAATATACTTTATAGATCATTAATTAATATACAATAAACAATATAGTAATTGTCATCATAATGAGCTTTCATTCATTCGTTTATTTATGTAATTTTCTGAAGATATTTAGCGCCTACCGAAAAGGTAGTAGCAATGATTTGCACAAATGCACAAAGCCTAAGCATTCCATTTGTAGTCAGGCACTATTTTTTTCCTTTAAAACTTTTAACCACAACATTAATTTGTAAAGCCTTCTAATAAAACGTATTAACAGACAGGTAGAATTTGCCGTCGGGTGAACGCGCCGACGGAGTTCGGCTATCACTACAAAATACTTGAAAAGTGTATCAATATCCTGTTTTCATAACTAACTCACTATAAAAAGATTGTATATGGAGTTTCTTGCTAGTTTTTCTCCATGAGACCCGCTCTATGGAACCGTGCAACTAATTTGACGTTTCGAAAGAGCTGTTATAGGCCTATTTGAAATAAAACATTCTTTGACTTATGTTTAGCTGTCGTTTTACAATAGTCTAGTGTCTGTGTAAGAAAAAGATACCAAAAAAATACATCACGTTTGTTTATTAAGAGCATATTACACAAAGAACCTGTGGAAGAAGGTATCACAATCTTAGTTTTAAAATTACGACAATAGATGGCGTTATAACAATCTTTTTTCAAAATTAAAAACCGTTTTCGGTTAAAAACGGTTGTTCGAAGCTCGGTTACGTCAAGGTTAGGGTTAAATTCTAGTTACAGTAAAATTACCAGGTTTTAAATTCAAAAAGCGTTGTTGAAGTAGGTGTTAGTTTTACGAACGTTAAAAAAATTATCAGTTCAATAGGTAGGTAATAGTCAAAGCCAATTGTTGGCTTTTGTGAGCTTGAAAATAATTGTGGTAAAACCTATAAAAATGGATGGTTATTCCTTTCATATTAATAGGTATAACTTTTATCCGTGTTTAAGAATTATTGATAGGTAAGTAGGTTAGTACAGCGGTTCCCGAATTCTTTTGGCTTCGGAACCCTTTTCGTCTCACCATTTTTCGGCGGAACCTTAGCTTAAGAAGTAAACTAAAGACGTATATACACTTAGGTACGGGTCGTGGCGCGTGGTAGCGCACCAAATGGTTATATGGTTAGAGACATATTCATTATACTCGGGCGTAGCATGGCCACACGGGCCAGAAAACAATTTAGCCGCCCTTGACTTTGTGTATTATGTGAATAGTTTTCAGTTTGAAGACTGACAAAGTAAACGCAAAAAGAAATAGATTGGGTTTGTACAGGTGCGAGCGCGATTTTTTTTAACTAAAAGAAGAAGTTCCAAGCACCCTGTGGTAGCGGTATCGCGAGCGAAGCGAGCGCGAATTTTTTTTAGTTTAAGTACCTACACAAAATAAACAAAACCACTGTAAATTAATAAGGTCTCAAAAAGTACAATATCCACACAAAAAAGGAAATGTAAATGAATGAGTAGCTAGCGAAGAAAGCGCTATTACTTTTTCTGAACCAGAGGAATAAAAAATAAACATCAAAGGAAACCGCGACGGAAGAGCGCGAAATTTTTTCGGTGTTGGATACTTGAGCAATTAGACGAACATAAAAGCATCACAAATAACATGGAGTCGCGAGCGAAGCGAGCGCGAAATTTTCGGCTTCGCGGAGGTGCAAAAATTGGAAATAATGTCACACTTTGATTCATGGTAAAAATAGCCACTAGAAATACTCGTATGCCGTGTCATTTCACGTCCTGTCAAATGTATGAAAACGTATAATCCTGGCGATGAAATAAGCCCAAAAAATGCGGTGATTTTTGGCCGACTCGCTACCTACTTTTGCCGATTGCCGAAGACCTGGAGGTATTAAGTTAATCTACAATATGTAAAAAACGGAATTAAATTATCTGCTGCCGTGGCCTTCCCCCGCCACTTGTCGCGAACTCGTACTTACACTCCCGAGTGGTACCGACCTACATGGTGCCTAAATGGAATTTTGGAATGCAATATTTAAAACAATTTAATTGAAAATTAATAATAATTTAATATTGTCAAAAGTGAAACGATTTACCATATGGAAATCTTGAATTTTCCACGGAACCCCTGAGGGCCTGTCACGGAACCTCAGGGTTCCGCGGAACCCCATTTGGGAACAGCTGGGTTAGTATTTGATGTACGGATAGTTCCAATATGGATATAAGTATCTGGAATTTACAAAAAAAATTGGTACTTTTTCTTTTTTGGAGTACAAAAAGGGCCTTCTTGGGTCGTATTCCTCGGGTTTCCAATACGTTTAACGATACGTAATAATTCCTGTAAGGACAAGATTATTTTGCTAAGTTCTTCGTTAACTCAACCCAACACTCATTCTATTCTAAGGATAGAACCCACCGCTCATCGTAGTTACACCATTTACATAATATCTATACTTCAAAAAAATTGTTTGTTTGTACCTGTAAAGGCAGCGAATCTACAAAACCGATTTGTTTTTTTTTGTATTGTTGGAAAGCTGCACTATCCCCGTTTAACATAGGCTATATTTTATCCCGGTACGGGCAGTAGTTCCCACGAGACGCGAGTGAAACTGCAGCCAGTACATTATAAATAAGAAGTATCAACAGCAGCTTATGTAAATTATTAGCTGCTTATCAATATAAACTGATGTCCTTAAATAGAAAAATATTTGAAAGTTACAAGCCTTATATTTTTTATGGTGTTCAAACCACATTTTCCAAGTATGGGGGCTTCAATCAAAACAGTCCCATTAAGGATAAGGGGAAAGAAAGTGCTCCTTACATTCCAAAGCCTAATTTCACGATAGGAAACTATCAACCCATAACAAAACGACCTTATAAACATGCAAATATGAACTTTAAAATCAAAGCAATAACATCTATTGCGACCGCAAACAAACTGTGTCTAAAATCTCCAGAAGAATTATCGAACATCTAAAAATCGACTGTAAAATAATAGCATTAACGATTGATTTTAATTGCAGCAGTAAATGCCTTTGACTGCTCTAGGCTAGCCCACAGTTCTGCAGTTGAATCAAAGAAAAATGTACCCTACATTGTATAATATAGGGTTTATATTAACGTGCATTGTGTCAAAACTGGATAGTTTATGGTCCCTAATGGTTTGATGGACTATTGTCAGCCTTTTAAGTTTTTAATTGTGGTTAAGTTTGAAACCTGGGTTTGCTCGTTTTATACTTCATTTGCTAGTAATACCTACAGGGAGTTTAAATATCATGATCTTAAAATGGACATTGGCCCTATTCGAATGTCTTATTTTTTACCGGTTGCCCATAAAGAACGTTATCAATTCGGATGTTTTCGTTTTCGATTCGATTTCGGCTTTAATAATCATACATGACTGTGAAGTACTATTTTAGATTTAGATTTAGATATTAGAATAGTTTTTATTACAAAAAATAAAAATAAGAAAAAAAATATTTCCGACATACAGCGTCATCTATTGGTCAAAAGTTGGCATCAATTCGATTCATGTTATTGTTTTAATTCATCGGAAAACAGTAAATAAATAGTAAAAAGGTAGCTATGGTGACCACCCAGCCTTCGGCCCTAGATTAAGTCTGTACGCACACATGTATAATGTGCTGACTATAATTTTAAGAACTTAGGTAGATAAGTCGCCCCACCGGAGATGTCGCGCCGAGATGGGTCAGACAGTAGATTAGTTTTTTTACAATTAAAAGTACCTCAGAATCGGTAACACGCTTTTAATTTGTCTCCCGAAATTCCTTAGTAGTAATACTTAGTAATTTCAATAGTTTCCCCGCTCCGGAAACAAGAGTGGCGCAGCCGGTAGGATTTCGCTGTTATATTCCTAAATTCTTCGCGGCTTTAAATTCGTCGCGTGTCTCGAGGACGAGCTGCACGATAGCTGTGGGAATTTAAGGACGAGTGAAATCCGACGAACCAAATAAATTACTCTTGGTGCGTGTGGGCAAACAAAGGAATACCAAGGATGAGAGTAGCAGCTGGCTGGTGAGTGATTTTTTCGCCAATCCATGTTCCTCTATCCCCCAATACTTAATACCTACATTATTTTGAGATTAAACCTCTCTCATTATAACGTGTTCATTTAGATTATTGGCTTATCTCATTGTGTTCTATAAATAGAACCGACATAGAGTAGTTAAACTTTCAGAGACGCCAATTAATTGTTATCTCAAGTGTATTCTTTGCATTGATATTTTTATAAATGTGTTTTATTAAAAGTAATAAGTAAAGTGTATGTAATTCTACACCTAATATAAAAAAAAAAAATATATATTTTATACATTAATATTTTTAATTTTATTACCTAAACTATTACATACATTTTGCGTCTAATTATTTTCTGATTTACGTGTGTTATGTTTGAATTGTGTTATCTTGTGTGTTTCATAGCATAGTCAATTGTACTCTCACGAATTGTTTTATCTGTTCCGTTCTCTACTCTGTGAACATGATGACTTCAGTGACTATTGAACAAATACCCAAAGAAATTATTCAATTAATACCTTTGTATAATGGTGATAAAAGACAGTTAAATCTTTATTTGCGAAAGTGTCAGTATGTCCTTGACCGATATAAGGGTAGCCACGAACAAAATCTTTACGTTTATAATGTTTTAACTAGTCGATTGAGAGATGACGCCGCAGCGCTCTTATCAGAACGTGAAGATATTGTGACATGGTCTGCTTTTAAAGATCTACTTATTCAACATTTTGGAGACCCGCGTAGCGAAGCGTGCATTAATATCGAATTAGAATCCTTAAAAATTAAATCCGGTGAAAGTTATTTAGAATTTTGTAATAGAATCCAAAGTGTTCGATCATTATTGATGTCCAAGGTCAACATGATTGAGGATACTGATTTGAAGAGTGCAAAGACAATTATTTATAACAATACGGCCTTGAATGTGTTCTTATACAATCTCCCAGAGAATATGGTTCGTATTGTAAGGCTTAAGGCACCCTCTAGTTTAGAAGCGGCCTTGAGTATAGTACTTGAGGAAGTTAATTTCTTAGAGCAGTATAATACTAGGAATCGCATTTACGGTCAATCTAGCAGTTTCGGATCAAAATTGGTAATGACGCCAGCGGGATACAAACCTTTATTGCCAAATAATATTACCACACCTAAATTTAATTTCGGTATTCCACAGAATAAATTCAATCAGCCCCAAGGTCAATTACCAAATGCATTAACATCACGCCCCAAGCCTGGGTACTTACCCCAATCTCAACAATTTGGGTACAGGCCACCCCAACAATTCGGGTACAGGCCACCTCAACAATTCGGGTATAGGCCACCTCAACCATTTGGGTACAGGCCACCCCAACAATTAGGATACAGGCCACCGCCACAGTTTGGCTATAAACCGTTGCAACCTCAGCAGTTTGGTTACAAATCCCCCAATAATTCTAATACCCCACAAATACTAAAACCTCAAACGCAAACTACTGATGTGTCTATGCGAACAGCCCAACCTAAATCGAATGTACCACAAGGTTTCAATTTAAATGAATTGTCTGCTGACGACTATGAGCCTTATTACAATAACTATTACTCTAACTATGACGATGACTATTATGGTGACTCAAATGAAATTAATTATCATGACGAGACTCATGTTGACTATGAATTACAATCAGAAAATGAAATTCAGGCACTGGATTTTCAGGAGAGTGCCTCGACGGACAAGAAATCTTAGAATTAAATTTTGACTCTAATTTAGAGCTACCGTATATTTATGTAGAAGAGATAGACGCAAAAATGATGATAGATACTGGTAGTATGAGATCGTTCATTGGTCCTACAAAAGCATATGAGTATTTTTACGACTATATACGTAATGAAAATTTTCAGGTGGTTAGTACTCATGCTACTAGTAGACATAATGAAGTAATAGAAATTCCTCTTCTACCTACCTTTGTTAGTGACGATTGGCATAAGTTCTATGTATACGAAGTAGATCCACGGTATGACGGGCTTATAGGTAACGACCTTTTACAGCAATTAGGTGCAATTATTGATCTAAAAGAACGAATCTTAAAAACGAATTCCACTTGTATTCCAATAATCAATAATAATTTAAATTATAAAATTACGGTACAGCCACGTTCAGAACAACGATTTAAATTGCCAGTAGATCAATATTCAGGTGACGCTATTCTTGACTACCAAGAATTTCGAAATGGACTACGAATGCCTAGTGCTTTAGTAAACTGTGATAGTGGATACGCATTTACAGTAATTCAAAACACTTCAGATTGCCCAAAACAACTGACTATTTGCCAACCTTTCACAGTAACGCCATATGAAAATACAGAATACAACATTAATTTTACTACGACCAATACTCCTCTAGAAATTGACAAATTACTTGAAGAAAATTTAGATAAATTAAGACTCGATCATACCAATGGCGAAGAACGTGAGAAAATTTATGCACTTTGTAGGGAATATAAGGACATATTCTACTGTGACCAAATCCCCCTTACGTTTACTAATCAGGTTAAACATCACATACGTACCAAAAATGAAGATCCTATATACATTAAACCCTATAGACAGGCACCTTTCATCCAAAACGAAATAAATAATCAGGTAGAAAAATTACTTCATGAAAATGTTATACAAGAATCTCATTCCCCTTGGAGTGCTCCAGTTCACCTTGTCCCTAAAAAGAAGGATGCGTCTGGTGAAATTAAATACAGGATGGTAATAGACTACAGACGACTGAATGACATAACCATAGACGACAAATACCCCCTACCTAATATTAATGACCTTTTCGACAAACTAGGAAAGAGTGTGTACTTCACCACATTGGATCTAGCAAGCGGCTACCACCAAATAGAAGTAGAAGAGAAGGATAGACAGAAGACAGCTTTTTCGACGCAAAATGGCCATTTTGAGTTTCTCAGAATGCCGTTTGGACTTAAAACCGCTCCTGCTACCTTCCAACGGACCATGGATAATATTTTGCGTGGTCTGCAAGGACTCCACTGCATGGTATACTTGGATGACATAATAATTTACGGAAATAGCCTTGACGAAATGATAAATAAATTAAGAATTGTATTTGACCGACTTAGAACAACTAACATGAAAATTCAATTAGACAAATCTGAATTTTTACGCAAAGAAGTGCTCTACCTTGGACACACTATAACTAAAGACGGGCTAAAGCCTAATGACGACAAAATAAACGCTGTATTGAATTACCCGTTACCAAAGACAACGACGGAGATTAAGAGCTTTCTTGGACTTGTAGGTTACTACAGACGTTTTATAAAAGATTTTGCAAAAATTACTCAACCATTGACAGCCTGCTTAAAAAAGCGCAACAAAATTGTTATTGACCAGAAATACATAGACGCATTTAACAAATGCAAGGAACTCCTGACACATGCCCCACTGTTACAATACCCTGACTATGACAAAACATTTATACTGACGACCGACGCATCCAATGTCGCTCTAGGCGCTGTGCTGTCACAAGGACAGATTGGCAGTGACAAGCCCATTGCGTATGCTAGTCGTACCCTCAGTGATACAGAATCACGTTATAGTACCATCGAACGTGAACTGCTCGCTATAGTGTGGGCAGTAAAGCATTTTAGGCCCTATCTGTACGGTAGAAAATTCTATATATATACTGACCACCGTCCCTTAACTTGGCTCCAATCTCTTAAAGACCCTAGTAGCAAACTCACACGTTGGCGGTTACGTTTGCAAGATTACGACTTTGATTTAATTCACAAAAACGGCAAACAAAATACAAATGCAGACGCTCTGTCCAGAATAAAAATCAATGCCTTACTCACAGACGACGAAAATCAGTCTCTAGCAGTTAATATTGATGAAAAGGAAGATAAAAATCTAAATGAATGTGCAGATAGTAAAGGTTCATCAACAGTAACGATATCTGATTCTAGTCGAACTATGACCTGTAGTCCTATAGATTTTTCCGACAATATTAGAGAAGTTCACTACGATACAAATGAGTATCCAATACGATCAGTGTCCAGTAAGTCGAACGAAACCGTTCATTCCGCTGTAGAATTAGAATCAACCGGTATACCTATTTTACATGAGGCGATCGACACCAAGCCGAATCAAATCTTAATATTTTCATGGTTTAAAAATCAAATGCATGTTAAGAACCTGTCACGTGACAAACAAAAGATATTAGAAGTTTTCCTGCCAAAAGATAATCCGCAATTAGTAAAGGACTTTTTAAAGGAATACATACAGCCAAAATTAAAATATTTCATTTATTTTGAGGAGAATGAACATCGGAAACTATTTAGCAATATAATAATTGAACTATTCAGAAAGGGAACTATTAACCTATTTGAATGTACAGAAAGAGTTATTTTTGTAGAAGATGAAGGAGAGCAAAAGGCACTTATACTTAAACACCATGAAGGAAAGACCTGTCATAGAGGCATAAAAGAAACGCTAGTTAGGCTCCGTAGAAATTATTATTGGAATAGAATGCAGGAAACTGTAACAGCCGTCATAAACAGTTGCGATGGGTGCCGTAGAATGAAATATGATAGGAAACCCATCAAACCTATATTACAACTAACACAAACCCAAGACGCGCCTTTTCAAGAGCTATTTATAGATCTTTTTAGTATAGAAGGTAAAACTTATTTAACTATAATTGACGCATTTAGCAAATTAGGTCAGGCAATCGAAACTCAGGGAAAATCAACTCCCGAAGTAACTAGAGCACTGATGAAATATTTTTCGTATTACGGTACACCCAGAAGAATAAGCTCAGACCCCGGAACCGAATTTAATAATGAACTAATTAAGGAATTTTTGAATTTACATAAAATTGATTTCCACATTGGAACCCCTAATAACCCCAATTCAATGGGTCTTATTGAGAGGTTCCACTCCACTATAATAGAAATTTACAGACTGGCCAAATACGAAAAACAATGTACTGATGCGGCTTCGGTTATGACTTATTCTGTTCTGGCATACAATCACACTATTCACTCAGTCACTGAACTTGCACCATTTGAAGTTGTCTTCGGACATACCGACTCAAGCAGTCCGTTTAGCATAGAATTAGAAAAACGTTATTTCCAAAAATTAGTAAAAGATCATGCAAAAAGAATAAAAACATTATACGAACACTTAGCAGACAAAATGGTTAATATTAAAGAAAAGAATAGAGAGAGTAAGGGTGGTGAAGGTGAAATAAAGTTTAAAAAAGGAGAAATTGTTTTCGGTAAAGACATAAATAAGCGTAAAAGTAAGGATAAGCCCCGATATATAAAAGCTGTAGTAACAGGCAAAGCAGATAAAAATATTTTACCTATAAAAATAGGAGAAAGGGATACCAAAATTCCTATTAAAAATATAAAACGTCCTCCACAGGTGCGGCATATTATTGATGACAGTCACGATGCTGTCGCTGGCCCTTCATCTGCAAAATCTTGAAGGTAATCCAGGAGTTTTACCGGTGAAACAAGGTCATGCATATTTCCAAACTGATCAGTGGACTATTGTAAAGATCATCAGCCTAGATCAAATTTATACTGACCTTAACTACATCTCTACCAACTATCAAGCGCTTTGTAATTTAATTGATTGGAATGCATCATACTCACAAGAAATTATGACTATTAAAATGCATACAGATTCCATACGTGATTTAACTGTAGAAAAATACCAACAGCTTATACCATCCAAACGATCTAAACGAGGACTCATTAATCCACTGGGCTCTATTATAAAAATTGTTACCGGTAATTTGGATCATGATGATGCGTTGAAGTATGATAATCTCATTTCTAAATTGAATCAAGGTCAAATCACTATATCTAAAAGGTTAACATTGGTCTCTAAAATGTTTGACAGTTTTATTAATGCCACTGAAACTATTGAACAGAATACAATTAACTTCCATAACAGGTTAACTAAAATTGAAACATTAATTAAAGATTTAACTGCTCAGCAAAATAGTTGGATTTTTCTGACGTACTTAACTGGGTTGTTCAATGTTTTCATGAGTAACTTTCGTACTATATTTATTAGATTAAGTGAAATCGAAACTGCACTTGCATTAAGCAGAGTCTCTATTTTACATCAATCAATTGTTAATTCTTCAGAACTTTTATATCATCTTAAATTAATATCCGAATATGAAAGCTTAATATATCCTCCCGCCGAAGCGAACTTGTTAAAAATAGAAGAGATTATATGTGTTAAATCATTTATTAAAAGTAATCAAATAACGTTTATAATGGAGATACCACTTACCGATAATGTTACTTATAACTATTATAAGATTTACTCCCTACCAATTTTCCATGACACCGAAAATAAGACCCTAGCTATTTTCCCCAAATACCCTTACCTATTGGCGAAAGAAAATAGATACTCACCAATCGCAATACCGTGTAGACCATTCTCTGCCGGTGCTCGCTTCCTCTGCACTGCAGACAACAGGATCCCCTTCTATGAACTTACCTGTGTCGAACAGCTTATGAATTTCGAAAACGACCTTACCCTTTGCAAACAACATCCAATAGAAATCGAACAGGTCAGAGTCCAACAAGTCGCTAACAACAACTGGATCCTGTATAGTGAAGAGAAGACCACACTAACAGAACGATGCAAGGATGAGACCAGTAGACAATTGGTATTTGGTACTTACCTGATGACCATCGAAGAACCCTGTGAGGTGGAGATTCATGGCATACACATTAATCATCGTATCTTCATAGAGTCCGATGTGGTGAAAAGAGTACCAATCATCGCCTTACCTCAGTTACGCACTAACGCACAGCTATCCAGTACACGTGCACTTGATATGAAGGGCATAAATCTAGACGAAGTGAAATATATGGCGTATTCGTTAAAACATAGTGAAGTGATCGAAAGTGTTTTTGATAAAAGGGACAGTAGCTTCAGTGCGTCCTTGGTGTACGTGACCTTAGGTTTAGTTATTTTAAGTATTTTTGTATTTTCCGTTTATGTTGTTCGGCTCAAATTGCTGAAATACACGTGTTTCAAGAAAAATTATCGGAACCAATCTAAAATCGATTCTCCCGATAATTTTCCTCTTAAGGTCGGAGGAGCTATGGTGACCACCCAGCCTTCGGCCCTAGATTAAGTCTGTACGCACACATGTATAATGTGCTGACTATAATTTTAAGAACTTAGGTAGATAAGTCGCCCCACCGGAGATGTCGCGCCGAGATGGGTCAGACAGTAGATTAGTTTTTTTACAATTAAAAGTACCTCAGAATCGGTAACACGCTTTTAATTTGTCTCCCGAAATTCCTTAGTAGTAATACTTAGTAATTTCAATAGTTTCCCCGCTCCGGAAACAAGAGTAGGTACGAATAAAATAATATCAATATAATTAAACTTGTGCCCGAACGGAGTATAGATATAGTTATCGGCACGGATAATGAGCTCTCGGCGGAAGAGTGGGGATCGCTTTGCGTACTGTACACTTAAGGCAATAAACCAATAAATCACTTCTGCGCAGGTGAAGGTCAGGGCTCAATATCCTTGTCGATGATTATACCTAAATAATCCGAGTTGCAGTAGCGGCGTAAGGGGGGGGCGGAGGGGGCGGTCCGCCCCGGGTACCACGACTCGGGGGGTGCCATCTCGGTCGGCACATATCTGCATTACCAGGATGGCACGGGTAGAAGGGACAAGTCACAAGTGCAAAGCCTAGGTTCACTACCAGTCACTGCACGCTATTCAAATTTTTAACAAAACGAGGCGGAACTGAGAGGGGTGCCAGTCCGGCTGTCACCCCTCTCTTTCTTGTTTATTTTTGTTTTTACCTGATTACTTAAATTAATTCCTCAAAGTTATAAAAAAAAAATCCGATCTCTCCGCTCGCGGTTTTTCATCATTTCTGCGCCCTTTGAGTCCTCAATCTAACAAAAAGTTAAAACATCGAAGTAGCAAAAACAACTAGCGCTCTACGATGACGATTTCTAAGCTGTTTAGGAGGTGAAAGACTTTTGTGTCCCAAAACTCAAAAAATTTCGCGCTCGCTGCTTTTTGACTTTCCACTGGTTTTTTTCAAACTTGTTTGAGTATTTTTGTGTTCCGAGACTCAGAAATTTGGCGCTCGCTACGCTCGCGCCTTTCACTTAACAGTGTCTTTTTCTTAATTTCTTTAGGTATGTACCATTGCGTCCCAAAAATCAAAAATTTCACGCTCGCTACGCTCGCGGCTTCTTCTCTTTGTAGTGTTTCTTTTTCACACTTGTTTGGGAACTTTTGTGTCCCAAAACTAAAAAATTTCGCGCTCGCTACGCTCGCGACTTTTTCACTTTGCTGCGGTTTTTTTTTTCAAACTCGTTTTGGTACTTTACTGTTTCAAAACTCAAAAAATTTCGCGCTCGCTGCGCTCGCCGCTTTTTCACTTGACCCTGTTTTATACAAAAAATGTTTGGGTTCTTTTATGTCCCAAAACTCTAAAATTACGAGCTCGCTTCGGTAGCGCTTTATAAGTTCGCAGTGATCTGTTTCCGGTTTCTTTATGTTAAACCTAGCAAAAAGCACCATAAATGATTTCTACACGATTTATAAGTACTTTAATTTACAATTTTAGTCCGTGATTATATTTTGCCTTTTTTTTTGGGGGGTGCTCAATAGGTAGTCCGCCCCGGGTGCCACCCGATGCTACGCCGCCACTGCCGAGTTGTCACTATACTCGATAGATATACATATATGTTGGGAAAAAACTGATTCGTTGGGTTCGAATTAGATCGCGTTATGGTTCTTGATAAGAGGTTTTCTAGATAAGAGTTCCATAGAATATCCTCCATGTTTCATTTTTGAAGAGATCCCGCGAGATCGGGAACTATTTGGGTAAAACCAAAAATCTGCCGGAAGTCACTTTTCCACGCGAAGGAAATCGCGGGCTCAAGCCAGTATGACTATATTTCACAAAGTCTTGCTAGGCCAATGCAGGCTACTCAAGTAAATCATGCATGAGATTGAAACATTCATAGCATGGCGCCGATCGATCGCGAAATTATCGATCTAGATGTGCTTAGCTGCACGTTTGTTCTATCTTTTTAAAGAAGTGTTTTCTGACATTTAGGTACTAGAGAATCTTTATTAATAGGTACTATAAATGCGAAAATAACTCTGTCTATTTGTCCGGCTTTTATGCCAAAACTATTAAACAGATTCTAATGTTTGGCACACAGATAAACAAGATCACTGATTCCCTGATGATCTGCAGAGTTCTACTGGAGACCCATTTGGCGCGTCTACGTTGACTATATTTATTATAAATAAAAATACATGTAACTTAGAAAAGTTAACATACCATACCTGGAATCGAACCCTTGCATTCTTATTTGAGAGGCTGGTGCTTTCACTACTACCTCTAGGCCAACACGAATAACCAATCAATATTTTTAACCGGCTTTCCAAAAAGGAGGAGGTTCTTAATTCGTCGGGATCTTTGTAATTTTCGACGTTTCGTCAAACAAACAAACTGACAAAAACAAACCTCTTTACTATAACAATGGCCCACAAAACAACGAACATTTCTAAATCCTTTTCGGAGCGGATATCAGTCACTTTTACTATCAACCGTTTTGGTGCAAAGTGCCAGATAGTGTCAGAGTGGTCACGACGTAATTGGTACTCACATCAGGTGGCACTTTGCCGTATCTGGTGGTGACGATCTTGGAGAGTGCTTTAGAGGTACACTTCAATCTCTAATAGCGATAATATTGAGGTGCTGATAGAAGGCATGCAGTCTATAGACGTTGAGGTGTAAGTTATAAACCGGTATCATTTTTGCCAGCCATTTCAAACACATGCAAGTGAGATGGCTGAGCTCGTGGCGAAGTCAAAGCTGAGCGGATCCATGGATGGGTTACCTTCTTGTCATGACGAGATCTTCCGTGTTTCAGAAAAAAGCGATAATTTTGTGGGTCCCAGCTGTCATTTTAACATGTGACGGCCCTTTTACACGGCAGTCCAGTTTTTTGCAGGATACCGTTTTCCTGCCTTCCTGCAAAACTGAACTACGTGGGAACACAGCGTCCGTTTTTGCAGGATACAGTAAAATGCCGGTCCCGCAAAACTGGACTGCCGTGTGAAAGGGCCGTTACTGTTACCATGCATTGCATCTTTACGGCGTCAACGCACATTTGACAATGATACTCTCAAGAAAACATTTTACAAGTACCGACGAAACCAAGCATTGCTTAACCTGTACTTACAGCTTTGAGTCTGTTAGGCATTAGCTTCTCTGTAGTCTTAACTGTGTGTCATATATTCTGGGTGTGCCTTTGCGCCATCATTTCGTAGGCATGCGCGGTATCTTTGGAGCAGTTCCAAGGCATTTTCCCTTGCCTTTTATAGAAAGAGATTTACTGTTGTTGTTATACATGGCATGTGTAAATTTTAATGCATTTAAACTTAACACCTTCAGATATTTATTTATTTATTTATTTATTCACAAACACAGCTATCATTACAGGAATATCCCAAGGCGGTAGCGTGGTAACATAACTCCTCTATCATCTATTAATATTTATAACATAGTACAAACAATGTAGTTTTTGTGAACTCATTCAAAGAACACGAAAATAAATCAATCCTCTCAGCAATGTCATTCAGTGTACGCAAAGCGCGCGTCACTGTATAATATATAATAATAATGATAACATTTTTATTCAGATAACCAGATATGCATAGAAAAAAGACTAGTTTGTCTTTATATATGTTACAGCCAAAGTGATTAAATATATATTATACATAATGACTGGTCATTGTATATAATACCCAAATTGACTAGACAGTGTGATAGATTAATCTCTTTATCTGGATCTAATTCATAATAGCTGGTCAAAGTTAGCCAAAGTAATAAATATGGTATAATCGTCTGACTACTTACTAATTCTTAGAAACGGCTCAAGTTATTATCGGCTCTTTTTATGATAAATCATCAAATGATTCCTCCCACTGTGGGAGAGCAGCGTGAGGGACTCTGAGAGCGTGAGCGTGAGCGTGCAGCGTGAGGTCAGACTGTTAGTGGCTTAAACCCACGCGTTGAACAACGCGCACCGCCGAGACGGGTCCGTGTCTCCCAGGAGACGGAAGGCCGATAAGGCACCCGAACTCATCGCACAGGCTCACGTCTACGGTAGCCGGGAGTCGCCTCTCGACCACACAGAAGGAGACGATGGCAGCCCAGTACCTCTCGCCCCGGACCTTGGCTTGAACCAGGGCCGGGTGCGAGAGGTCGCCGCTGCCGACTGCCTCGACGAGGACACGGCGGTGCCCTTCCTGGGCAGGGCAGACTCCGGGCCGTCGGTACAGTGGCCCGAGCCACACTTCAAAGAGGGGACTTTTCGCTACTATTATGGGGTGCACTGTGCTAACTAGCCTTTTTCGAATTATATTAAGGCTACCAGGCACTTTAGTTAGCTAACATGAAATAATAATCTTTACCTACTTGTTTTATTACATTATCTAAGTCTATGGAGACATTATATAAAATTGCTAGTTAATGTGATTAATTCTGTGTCAATTATCACTTTATCCAAATTGAGTAGATATTATAAATAATAGCTAGATAATATTATGTATAATATGCGGACTCATTACTTTGGCTGTAACATATAAATAAATTAAACGATGTGATTGCTGTTACAGGCTTTAAAATTCTAAATTATAAACACACTAGTTTCTGCCAGTGGTTTCACTCTTTAGGGTACAAACACAAAAAATGCTCTTTATTATAGTATTTAAATATTATTTTGTGAAGAAAAGAACGCAATTCAAAGTAAGAAATATAATTATAACATAAACATGAATTTATGGCATTTTATGATTGTTCCTATCAACGATTTACGACAGATAGTTAAATTGCAACCAAATTACAAATGTAATTTATTTCATTGAAGATATATGTATATTTGTGAGAATCTATAAAGATTTACAGGTACTTAATTTAATGTTCAGTTACATTCGTATTTTCAGGGAAAACAGGTTACAACAATCACGTTAGGTACTAAAGTAATGTTTCGGGAGGTACCTGCATGGAATCGGTCGTGTAGAGGCGCCCGGGTGTCACCACTGTGCGGACAGCCCCGAGGACACGGTGGACCACACAGTCCAGGAGTGCCCTGCGTGGGAAGGGCACCGCCGGGTCCTCGTCGAGGCTTTAGGCGGCGGCAACCTCTCGCGTCCGGCCCTGGTTCAGGCCATGGTCCGGGGCGAGAGGGAATGGGATGCCGTCGCCTCCTTCTGCGAAGCGGTCATGCTCGAGAAGGAGGAGGCGGAACGCCAGAGAGTTCGCACCTCTCATCCCGGCCGCCGCTCTGGACCAGGTAGACCATGGGCGCCGGGTGTCGCGAGATGACTCCCGGCCACCGTAGGCGTGGGTCTGTGGGCGGTGAGTTCGGGTGGCTCATCGTCCCTCTGTCTGCTTAGACGACAGACCCGTGTCGACGGCGCGCGTTGTTCCACGCGCTCCTCAAAGAGATGTCAGCAACCCCAGCGGGGCCCAGCAGGGCTAAGGCCTGCCGGGGCTGCGGGTTGTTCGAAAGAGATACCGCGGCCCTGGTACATGAATAAAATTCTGACACTCCCTCACCGCCGCTAACCCACAGCGGGAGGGGTCATTTGATGATTTTTGACGTTGAAAAAAAAAAAAAGGTACTGAAGTAATTTTATAACATTTCTGACTAATCAATGATATTTTAGTTTTTTTCCTCGATACTACTCCGGGTGTGCAACCCGGATCAAAATTTACTTTCCCTTCCTTGAGAAATGGTCTATCTACATAACACTGAAAAACATTTTCAGATCCGTCCAGTAGTTCAATTTAATTAGATTATCATTAAATCAGTGCTTTCAAACGAACCAACTCAAAATCGAATATTTATTTGTTTGACAGGGTACAGTTCCCAGATGTACCCATAGTCATCAAGCCAGGATCTTATGATGGTAACCCTGAGAAATCGAGAGCAACTTACGAAAGTTGTAGGCGTGCATAGGGTAAAACCTTGACACTCAGGTGTATTAGCACTATACAAGAGTGGAGGTTTGCAGTTGACTTGATGATGGAGACGAGAGAAGATCGAGGGAACTCGACGACTGAATATGTAAACTACCTCGTGTTTGGGCTTATATTATTCGTATTGAAGAGAACTTTCCACTAATGGCCATAGTGACAACTATACTTGTTACTAAAGAACCAAAAATTAAAAATAAAACTTTAAACAAAAAATACTGACTTCTTTGCCGATGCATCTCATAATCGTTTTTTTTTATCTTCTATATATGTAAAAGGCCACTGAACCTTTGCCAGGTGTGAAGGTTGCACATAACTAGGAAACCTCTCCAGGTAGATAAGTAATCGTTTCTGGAGTGGTTCATGTCAATAGTGTAATGGGTAGGGGTCAAACTCAAGACCTTTTAATCTCCAGGCAAACTCTGTAACTATGGAGATATTACTATTGGCTTGTATAATCTTAGTATACCTTGTTTTATTATGTTCCTTGATGTAAATAATCTTTAAAATCTACATAACCTATAACTATACTCCATGGATTTCAGGCTGGACTTTTTGGCACCATCAAAGGTCTATCATAATGAACCCATTGGGACCCCATTTCGTTGCTGTCGATTCTGGGTTTTTTTACTATGAAAATTTGGCCATCTCCTTTACAAGCGACAGCCCCCAAAACGCCCACCCTTGACCACTTCCTAAGTGTTTTTGCTGGGAAAAAGAAGTGGCGATACAAACTCCTCAGCAACACATGTCTGTCTGTAGGTTAGAAGAACCTTTCCACAATATTTTATAGGCTCTACAGCTTTACAATATTAGCATAGAGAAGTGTTACTACTAAGTGGACTTTCCAGACAGACCCACATTATGAAGTAGAAATATGATGATGTAGGAATATTGTATGATAGTAATTATTTAGTTTCTTATCAGATTTATGTCAACTACATATTGTTGTGACCAGGAAGGAAGGGAAATCCTACAGCCTTTTACAGCCTTTGTATCGTCCCACTGCTGGGCACAGGCCTCCTCCCACGTGGAGAAGGATTGAGCATTAATCACCACGCTTGCTCAATGCGGGTTGGTGATTTCAGACTATATAGTCCAGGTTTCCTCAAGATGTTTTCCTTCACCTTTTAATCAGCCATTGGTGTCCAAGATATACTTAGAAAGTACATACAAACTTAAAAAAGTTGCATTGGTATTTGCCTGACCTGGAATCGAACCCACACCCTCATACTTGAGAGGTTGGCTCTTTTACCCACTAGGCCACCACGACTTTTTTCACGATGATGACTTATGACTGTCAAATTATAATAAAAGCTCGATTCTACCTCTAGTTGCCATTGAGTTTCTTGCACGTTCTTCTAGATACGGACATATGGACATATGGACAACTAGACTCGTCCATAAGTGCTTGTAAAGGCCCAAATGAAATAAAATTATTTGATTTTGACTTTGCCTATTCCAAAACTTGCTTCCGATGGACCAGAACGGGCAAGAAATCAAGTCATGCAATGAACTCATTTCTTAACGAAGAGTAATGGTTTTACCATTTTTGAAATAATGCAAGTTTAAGTTGACCATCAACGATCTCTAGTTATGCAAGTTTATCGAATTGATTCAATCGAGAAAGTGAATTAATATCGATTCTCGGTTTCAATTTGGTTTCTTTTTTAAACGAAATTTCTTGGTTTCAGTTTTTGGGTTAATGAGGTAACTGGTTCGTGAAATGTAGTAATTGTAAGATTGTTTGTTTGAGTTTAATTATGTTGTGGATTATAATTTTGTAGTAAGTCATTTGCCTAGCCGTTTTGTTCTTTACCTGGAGTCGGCTTTCAGCCTAATCGGATGCAGCTGTGGAGCAGTGTTTTACATGGTGCGACTGCCTAACTCACCTCCTCAACCCATTACCTACATCCGATTATCATTGGTAATCCTGGTACAAATATGCATGTGCATACTGCTTTTTTTGATAAGATGAACGTAATTTACAAAAATAGTTTCAGAATTTGAAATCAATAAAATAATTATTTTTAAACTGTAGAACATGTTTATTTCGAATCGAAAACGACTAATTAATTCAATATGGAATAAATTACAAATCGAAAATTGCCTAAACTTATGTAAATATATGCTAAATTTATACCGTTGTATCTAAAAATACAGCTATCATTGTCCTCATACAAAAGACATCAACGCTTAATTTTGTGTCAAGACAATTTCTTATAAGGATGTTTCTGCATATATGTTAAGCTTTTTATTAATAAACAGTTATAGTATTATTAAAAAACACCGAATTTGTATTGTGAGATCACAAAAACCATACCTATTTGAATGACTGAGAGCCTGATTTTACACTTCAAATAGCGTCTCATATCATTATATTAAAATCTATAGAATACGTTATGATAAATCGTTTGTTCCAAAAAAATGTGCTATCGTCATCAGCAGCCTACATAAGGAATAATAATAGTCACCGATACGGCTACACAAATCAATAGAACCAGCCGCCGACCGCCATACAATCAAACTTAATCCATTATAATTAGAATATCAAGTTGCACCTCGTAACCCAATTATTTTGTCTTTCAAAACACGTACGGAATACCCTGGAGCGCCAGAAATTGGTTAATCAGCGCGCGAAAGCTCCACGGGCGGGGGGAGGGGGGAAGAAAGTACCTGCATGCGTGCGCGCACCTGTTGTCGCAGCGCTCGCTCAGTCGCTTCCCGACAGCCCGCCACGCTGCACGCGCCATGACCGCGCGCCTCTCAAAAACGCCGCGCGTGTTTAATGTCATTACAGTGTGAATTATCAAAATGGATGTTCTGTATTTTTGTGTTATCTTCACCCTCATTCAAGGTTGGTTTATTATTTAAATTAACATCCTACAGTTCACTTATTCACTGTTCCACTTTCTTAGGAAGAGTTGTGATAAAATTTCTCCATTTTTTTTGTGTGTTCTTCTCCTTTCATGATTGTTTGTATTTGGTTATTTGCAATGGTTTTACGCTCGGTTGATGGTGAATGTGGGGTAATTTCCTATGGGTATCGAGGTCGTAGTGATGCCTGTAACAAGTGACTGTCTTCGGTTTGTGTCTCAAACTTCATGGGACGTGGGTTCGATGATTGCGCGAGGCTCGGTTTCCATCTCGAGTTTTCTTACTGTTAGTTCAATCAGTGATAGAATATTGCATGCTTGGATGGATGTGATTGAAGCTTAGATTAGACAAACGTTTTGGAAGATTACTATCACTTATTAATAAACTAAAATAAATCGTTTTTTTATGTATTTTAATATTACTCATCAATATGTTTTATGTAGTTTCACCATCCATAGAAATATTAAGCTCAAAACTTACACGTTGATTAATTATTCTCAGAAATTCACTTATGCGGTCCATTCTCATCGACTTTTTTTAAACTCCCTTCTCTCAAGACCTGGTCTTCCGAAGGTCCAAAAGACTAGAATATTTTGCCAAAACGATTAATGTTTATTTCAACATTGGCGTAAAAACTGCTTTCTTTCCGTCTTTCGTTTCTGTAATGTAGGTCAAATATTGTTTCGCGTCTCTCTTTTTAAATTGCTCAGTTTCTGAGAGAAATGAGAATATCGCGTTTGTGTTTCGATTACTTTAGATTAACGAGTTTAATTCAATAAATTACGTTTTGATTTACGTCTGATAGGTATTTAACTTTGTAAGATGTAATAGAAGCTCAAGTTCCATTTGAAGCACTTACATCTGTATTTTTGTCAAGTTTAACATCTTAACGGAGGACTTTTTAATAACTATTTATAAAATATTTTGCCAAAAGATCAAAGGACCAAAACCTTTATCTAAGGACCATACCAGACGATGACTTCTACCTTCCTTGTACCGTAAATACCAACTGAACGTCGTTTAACCACATTGTAGCTCAGAATCATGCAAGATCAACAACACTAACCCAGTTTCCCGTATCCATATTGGTTGTTTTGCTCCATTATATGGAAGCGACGCAAGAAACCTCCCGCTACACAACGTCACTAGTGCACTTAGAGCATTTAACAAGCTGGATACGCCTTTACCGTACCTACGCAGCTGCGTGAGCGCAGCTCATAGTCGTGCGGGTGCGTTTATCAAATAAAATCGAATCAAAATACCTTTATTTTCAGGCTACATTGGCACGGCATAGATATATCATTATCTTAAAGACTAACATATAGGTATAATATTAAATACAAAACTTGTCAGTCCATAGAAACTTAAATCTATATCAGTTTAAATTATAACTATTAGGTACTTTATGCTTGTGTTTGTCAATTTTGACACGTGCATGCATAACTAGGTATATGATCCAAATTGCAGTGTGGTCTATCTCCATTTGATGCCCAGCTTCGATTGTCTATCATAGTCATTTGTTTTAATGGCGTGTCCAGCTTGTTCAATGCTCTAAGCTCTCGAGCTATATTCATAAGACGCGAAAGATAACCGTGTAGGTATTAGGAACCGCTGAGCTGTAACTAAACGCGTGTTTGTAATGCGCAAGAGTTTAGGCTAATTTGTCGATGAAACTGTCAATTTGACTTGTAATCGGTTATTGGTGATGATGAAAAACTTGCAATCGATTGGGAAATGAAGTTAGCTCGAATAGTTGTTTGAATGGATTGCAAGAAGGTTGTAAAAAGTCAGAATATTGGGGATGTATGAAAGGAAACGTACATGAGTAGTCGAAGTAGAATCGAGGGTTGATTTGTTGCTTTGTCTTCTATACTAATATATAAAGCTGAAGAGTTTGTTTGCTTGTTTGAACGCGCTAATCTCAGGAACTACTGGTCCGATTTGAAAATTTCTTTCAGTGTTAGATAGCCCATTTATCGAGGAAGGCTATAAGCTACTTTTTATCCCGGTACGGGAAGTAGTTCCCACGGGATGCGGGTGAAACCGCTGGCAGAAGCTAGTTATATTTATATTTTTGCAATCGAAGGTTCATTGGGAGGTATAAAAATTGGCAGCAATCCTGTAGTATTTCCAGTGGCGGATTTACCAATAGGCCAAGTAGGCCAGTGCCTAGAGCGGCAGATTTAGAGGGGCGGCAAATTTAGCAAAAAAAATTCTTCAGATTTTTTTTCTAATTATTCTTATTATAATAAATCGGAAACTAGCACGAGCACCATCTCCACAATTTCGTGTTAATGGTTTTATTACCAAGCCTTGGTCTTTCTGTTTACCTTTAAGTAGTTCTTAGCTAATTATCTTCTGTTATCTGATTGTTGTGAAGAGAAAATAAATAAAATCGAATAAATAAATAAACTATTATTAATATTAATTTAGTAACTTTTACCTTCATTATAAAAATGATTTTTAACGTGTAATATGTTTGAACATGTACCTAAATACATATTTCTTTTCGCAACGCAAAAAGAGGGGTGTTCTAAGTTTGACGTGTCTGTCTGTGGCATCATAGCACCCGAACGAATGAACCGATTTCAATTTAGTTTTTTTTTGTATTACAGGTGTTTTACGGACGAGTGTTCTTAGACATGTTTGATGAAAATCAATTGAGCCGTTTAAAAGTTATAGAGGTTTTACGCTTTAAATTTGGGGTGTTTTGTTTTACCTGTCAAATAAACTTTTTAGGTCAACATTAAACTCTTCAGTACATAGCGTAGCGTAGCGTGGGGGGCGCAGAGGGGGCAAATGCCCGGGACAGCACGATTTAGGGGGCGGCCAAATTAAACATTACATAATTACATAATAAAACTATTTTTTACTAAAAATAATAAATAAATCCAAACTAATATTATAAATGCGAAAGTAACTCTGTCTGTCTGTCTGTCTGTCTGTCTTTCTGTCTGTCTGTCTGTCTTTTCTTCACGCCTAAACTACTGAACCGATTTGTGTGAAATTTGGTACAGACATAGTTTGAAACTTGAGAAAGGACATAGGATAGTTTTTATTACAAAAAATAAAAATAAAAAATAAAATTTATTCCGGACATACAGCGCCATCTATTGGTCAAACCAAAAATCTGGAGGAAGTCACTATTCCACGCGAACGAAGTCGCGGGCAAAAGCTAGTAAAATATATAATAAAACGTTTTATTGAAAATAGATAAGTAGATTAGCAAAAATTTCAGAAAAAGCTGCCCTCGCTTTGGTCGTGTCCTGTCAATTTTGACGGGTTCGCCCTTTGCAGCCCCAAAAAAAATCGCACTCACTGCGCTCGCGGCTCCAAGTCAGATATAACAATTTATCTTTGTTTTATTGTTGAGGCATTCAATTCCGAAAAAAAAATTTTTCTCCCACGTCCATTATGGCTTTTTGTTCACTTTTGCTTTTTATGCTATGTTTACTTCATGGAAACTCTAAGGAAAAAATCGCGCTCGCTTCGCTCGCGGCTTCTTATACGTTTGCACTTCATTTCTTGCATATCTTACTTTTTGAGTTTGCTTTGTTAATTTACAGTGGTTTTTCTTTATTTTGTGTCCTTAGACAGAAAAAAAAAATTTCGCGCTCGCTTCGCTCGCGCTTCCTAACATAAGTATTTCTTCTTGTGCGCTATCAACATCTTTTACTCATATTTAAGTTCGTTAGTTTGGTTTACCCATAAACTGTTCTAAGCACTATGATATACATATGTTGGTACATCTTAATCACAATCTTTCAATACATAGGGGCCACTTTGGTAATGATTGCACAAGGCTCATAAGCTCATTTACGGACATTAGCTAGAGACGCCTTTGCCTCCCCTCGCGCCTTTTTAATTACCTCCAATTACTTTTTCAAACCATAAACTATAAAAATTTTCGCGCTCGCTTCGCTCGCGCTTTTTTACGATTGCTCCTGCCCCGGGCGGCGGAAAGCCACGCTACGCCACTATAGCGGGTTGCAAAAATAATCTAGTAACTGACAGAAATATTATTAAGTTCACAATCATACTAATAACGAGATTAAACTTTCGTATTGAATTTCAAGTCAGTGGGGGCGGCAAAAATTGAATGGCCTACTAGCGGCAAATTTGTAAATCCGCCACTGAGTATTTCACCTTTCCATGGAGGTTGAATAACGACTATGGTGATACTAGAGACTTAGTGGTTTTCGGGTCATACTGGATTACCATCCCATCGGGGTATGAGAATGAAGGAATAGTGAGTGCTGCTGCTTGTGCACGATAATAATGTCCTGCGCAGCTGGCTGATCTCCTTAAAGGGAATTGATGTCACAATCGATCTGGACGGCTAATAATAATGCTTTTAAAAATTCTAAGACCATACTATGAAAGTAGTTCAATAAAGTAGCTTTTGATACAAATATCTTTTTTTTATAAATTATAGCCTTTTCAAAAGCAAAGGGACAACAATCTATTTAATAACTGCTATCTTTGTTTTAACCTTCCTTGTGCCGTAAGTAGACCATGAAGCTATCTACACGTGAGTGTGTCTGTTTGTGTGTGTGTGAGTGCGTGTGTGTGTGCCGGCGACATATTCGACTGTCATCGTTCAACATTGTGCTAACTAATGTTTTCCGGTTAACAGTTGAGTTTTAACATTTACTTACGCCAAGTTTTGGTTTGTTACCGTATTTTTTCAAAAATATGGATGTCGCTGTTGATTTCCTAGAATCTTGCGTACCTACGAAACCTTTCATTTCAACTATTATCTTAGTAAATGGTGGTCCATTTTTTTTTGCTGTTTCATCTTTCGATAAACCGTCATCCATGAAGTTTCTTGCCAGTTCTTCTGCATGGCATTAACTTTTTGGAACCATACAACTAGTGTCTCCTTAAAGGCCTATCATCATCATCATGGGCCTATTTAAAGTAAAAAACACTTATTAAATGTTGAAATTTTATAATTCGCAGTTTTAACTTTATTTTTTCACGAGCTTCAAAGCTACCACAAAACATTTGACAATCAAACACCAACTCGACACCATACAACTCGACATACGTTTGTCAGGTCATTTTGTCCCCCAACAAACTCGGTGCAAGCCATGTGCCTACACCGGAACAGCACGAAACCCTCGCTTCCTGTGTCCACTGACCCTTTGTAAGAATAATAACAGCCTTCGGGTTTAAAAAGTCCCAAAAATATTTTGGGGTACGCTCAATGCAGGTTGAGCGATGAATACGTTTTGGCGGTCGGTATTTTAAAAGTTGTATAGTTATCGGCACGGATTTTGAGCTCTCGGCGGAAGAGTGGGGATCGCTTTGCGCACTGTACACATAAGGCAATAAACCAATAAATCGCTTCTGCGCAGGTGAAGGTCAGGGCTTAATATCCGTGCCGATAACTATAAGTATCCAGGTTTTTTAAAGGAGTTTTGAAGTTTTAAAAGATTTGTTTTTAAATTGGTAAAATAGCTTTACTTTTTAGTTTTGTAACTTATAAGGTTTTTAAACAATAAATAAAATAAAGGTTTAAGTAGTCAATAATAATGTGTACGGACAACCTTTTTAAACTGACTTGACAATAATTAGGTATATTTTGTTTTATACCTGAAACATCCACTCGAGCAGCCTAAGTAGTAATCTGATGAATATCATAATAATTACTGTCAAGTTTCAACAAAAGCTATTCAGCCGGTCGTGACAATTAACTTTGTATTACTGAATTAAGTCAATTGACTCGTGCATTTGTTCGTACATTTCTTGTCGAGAAGCTCCGCTTATCCATATAACACTGCACATACGATGTGTCAATCTAACTTCAGGAATGTAAAGTTATCTTACGCGAACTGTACCACTGTACCATCTATACAAATTCTTAAGATTCTTCACGAAATTCCTTTGAAATGTGTAGAAAAAGAGGTACCATAATAAAGGATCGATTATCCCCGGCGTGTCTGGTCAAGAATGCGCTTTTTTGTCCTCATGTGTCCCGGATACCTCTGCAGTTGATGGATACAAAAAACATAAATGTGTACTCTGTCTAGCGTTGTTTCCTATAGTCGCGTAATATTTGTACGAATTAGAAAATTCCTTTGTATGTGTGGTTGTGTATGAGTATGTGTGATAGACGAAGAAAGTAATTTTGAAATTGAATATGTTTACTTGGATTTGTTTTGTGTATTAATTTATTTGTTTTAGGGACCTAAGTTTTTTTTTAATTAGTTTGTTTTTTTTAATCAATAATCTTTGCTTTCCGCCTTGCAACTAGTTAGCGCTCCAGCACGTGCAAACTTTCAGTCAGCCGGTAGTTTCTTTGGGCGCATAAAACTGAGTACGAAGATGAATGCGGTAGTACGCACATTACAAAGATCAGGTACTTAGCTGGCATCAAACTGACTGAAAACTGCAATGGGACTCAAAATTTTCTTTAAAAAAATGTCATCTGTCGGCCGACTGTTAAGTAAGCAGTGTGGTGTTGCAGTTACTTTTTTAGGAGATAGGTAGGATTATTTTTTTTTTAAAGAGGACCACGCACGTCTTTTGTTTTTCCAAAATATTTTTTCCCACTATAAGTTTGAACTAACACAGTCTACGTGTTAGGCTAGAAACTTTCACTAAAGAACTAGTCTGGCAGTGACTTCTGATACACTTTGGGAGCACGTAAGGCTAAGTTCGAGAGGTTATTGTGTCAACGACTGCCGGTTTTGGGTAGCGATTAGATTTTATTGTTATGTGCGAAAACTTTTACCTAATGTGTGAAGCACGTTTTGTTTTTATGTGATGCTAGTCTTTTCCCGCGGTTCCTAGTTAAGTTCCAAGGAAAATAGGTAAGTTTATATAATAGGTATATTACGATATTTCAAATATAAACAGAAGGAAATAATGTTTTTGTAATATCATTTAAGATATTTTTTTTGTAAGCGGCACTATGATTTTGATATTCAGATAGAAATGAAACAGCTTTTTTACACTAACGATTTTTTGAGCGGAAAAATCAAGTGAGATGGCCTGGTTCGTAATGGTGGTGTCGCTCGGACAAACCGAGCGGAAAATCCACTAGTGTGAAAGCGCTATTAATATTGTGCAAACTTGATGTAATTTTTACTCGTCGTAAAATACCCTCTGAGGCGCGGGTAAAACCTTGTTGAACACGTGTTATTACACATTTTAATTACATCATGTCTTGGGGGCTTTCTTCAATAGGTTTTTACAAACAGCTAGTAATAACGTAGTAATATTGCACTTTGCTACAGGAAGTGGTCGCGCTCTGTTTGCCATACGATCTGTTATGATTGGAAGTGAACAATATTTACACTATATTATGTGGCAAGTGAAATACTCAGTATTTCACTTGCCCTCTCATTTTGGGTGAAAGATAATGAGTTTAGTTTTAGGGGTGGCCCATTTATTGAGAAAGTAGCTGCTGAAGGAAACCAGTAACACTTAGATGAGATTCGAATGGTAGTTTTGAAGAAATTCAGCTAACAATTTATTTGAAAAAAAAAAAAAACGCAACCATGTTTGACTTGACTGAAACATATATGACCATCGATGACACCACGAATTTTTTTTTACAGTTAAAGTCAGATTTTGCTGGCATTATAATCATTTCCATAAGATCATAAGATGGTCCTTTTCTTACTTATATAGTCTTCGCAGTGCATTTTTACCCATTCACCCTACCCACATGAAATCATAATAGGAGCGTAACCACAATCATTCGATCGAGTGTCAGCGGGCGCGCGTTTGGCAACTTCCCTTAGAAAACGGTAACTGTCGAAACTTAGTAACGAGTAATTAACCGATGCCAAGGTGCTGTTGCGCATTGTGCGAAGGTCCTAGCAGTATGTTAGCGTCAGTGTTCGTTTTCAAATAGCACTTACTTCTTACAACAACGAAAAATTAGATCTACTAATTTTTCGTAGTTGTAAGTTGTAAGTGCAGGAGTAATTGTGGTTCAAAAATTAGTTAAAGAATTTGAAAAAAAATGTACATATACGTCCAAAAAAAGTTTACCTTTTTTACAGTTTTTTTAATTCATTTTGTTGTAAATAATTTTATAATGAAATAGGAGTTAAGTGAAACTATGAATTGATTTTAAACAGTTGATATCATTCCAATATATATGAAAAATAAATTACGACGATAAACTCTCCCAAGAAAAATAAATAAAATAATAACAATGCGATAAGAAAGTAATCAAGAACGGTTAGAATGAAACCTCCAAGAACCTCCTCTTGAGAAATCAAAATCCTTCTCATAGAATCTTGCGCAGCAACCGCAAGGTCTAAGAAACCCTAAACACGGAAAACAAATGAAAGGAGCAAACACTGCAATTCATCAGAAATCTTCAAGCGTACCAATCACATCTCACAAAAACAAAACCGAAAATTCTAGAATAATTACGTAATATTACCCACCTGTGTCAGGACGCTCAGGGTTCCAGCAACTTCGAAGGATCGATAGCTTTTCCACTGCGCATGACAGGCACCAGCCTGGTCTAGGACAAAGCGTTGCAACCTGCACTCAGTGCGCAGTTGCAACTCTATCGATTAGTCTATTTAAGGACCCCGAGCTAGCCTGGGAAATTTCAGACAGGCTGGATTTCCTTTGTGTTCGAAACTGGTCGTTTTAGGTCTTTTGAGGGCTAATTTTGGTCCTAACATCGTAATTGATCTCCGTATAGTCCTATAAGACTATTTTTTTAATTGAAACCTTAATACTTTACACTTTAGGTAGGTTCTTTGTTCTCGAAACTCTAAAAATAAGACGATTAGCTATGCAATTTTAGATCAGAGCCTTTTAAGTCTACGATCCCTACTAACTCCCGAAAGAGTGAGGAGAAAATCTGAAAAAAGATTGACAAAAAATTAGCGTACCTGTTGATAATCGTAATTTCTTTGTCCATAAAACTGGTAATTTTAGGCCTTTTTGAGGTCTAATTTTGGATCTAACATCTTCATTCACCTTCTCATAGTCATATAGGACCATTTTTTGCTGTAATTTTGTATTAAAACTTAATACTTCACACTTTAGGTAGGTTCTTTGTTCTCGAAACTAAAAAAATAAGATGATTAGGTATGCAATTTTAGATCAAACCCTTTTATAAACGCCATCCCTACTAACTCCCCAAAGAACGAGCAGAAAATCTGAAAAAAAAACGTGTTAAAATTATTCTACTTGTTGATAGCGGGATTTCCTTTGTTTTGAAAGGTAAAAATTTTAGGCTTTATTTGTAAAAGGTAACTCTCATTGACTTGGGTTGTTAAAACTTAGGACTTGAAGATTCACTCCAAAAACTGTTTGTGATTTTGAATTTTAATGATACTAAGATAAGGCTGTTTCTTTGTTCTCAAAAGTTAGAAATTAAGAGGTTTTGAAATGTTATTATGTATCAGTTTCGTTCTGTCTGCAACCCTAAGAAGTGCTCGAAGTATTAATAATATTATTAAGTTCATCCAAAAATGAATTTACCTGTTGATAGTATAGTAGCGATTCCTTTGTTTATGAAAGCACAAGTTTTCGTGTGTTTTTGGAAAAAAATTAAGTGTGGATCTTTTGGTTATCTTATGGTCTCTGCACACAGCGGGCGCGGCGCGGCGGGACGGGACGGCGACGCGACGCTGAGCAGTTGTAATGTACTAGATATTACGGACGACATCACACAGAGCCGTCCCGCTCGGCGCGACGCGACGTGACGATCTAGTACATTGCGTCGCGTCGCCGTCCCGTCCCGCCGCGCCGCGCCCGCTGTGTGCAGAGACCATTATACTCGTACTATGTTATGATTTATACAAACAGTTTGTAGCAAAAAGTGCCTACTGTAAATAACATAAACAGAAAACGATTTCTTTGTTCTTAAAACTTAACATTATAATATTTATTATATTTTTATATCAGTTGATTAGAGGTGGATTCCACCTCTAACACACACACATAGATCCTAGATTTCTGAAACATTAGTAGAAGGTACTAATTTACCATTTTCTGAGCTGCAAACAGTATACCTATTGTCACGTACTATCATACGCCAAGATAATTGCGAAGAAGATACAATGTCTATCCATTTTACCTATCTTTAATATCAAACCCACATTTTCAATAAGTACCTACAAGAAAGTTCTTAATTTTAAAGAGAAAATTCTAGAAATCCTTTTTAACCTAGGGTTGCAGAAAGGTCGAATAACAGACGTTTTTATTTCAATAATATTTGAAGTAGTCAATAATAGTCTGGCGTGGTAGTAATAGTCTAGCTGTCTGATATGGGATCAGACAGCTATTTATACTTTTTTACAGCAATTTTCATAAACAACATAATTGCCTATTAAGGAGCTTACAGACGGTATTTTTTTGCGAAGTTTTTAGAAATAGGGATTTTAGTTTGTTATGAGTTTATATTGCAGTAGGTTGTACTTATTGATAACGTGAAAAAAAACATATTTTGTACATGAAATAATTTTGGAACGGGGTACCGAATGTTTGTGTAGTTGGCAACTGTAATTGAGGGAAAATAGCATTTTTTTTATGGACTGACAGAATTGTTACCTGCAGCAAAATATGGTCAGACGTACGTTTTCCAATTATTTAAATTTCATACAATTTAGACAGAACTCTTTCTATGAAGGACAAGTTACTTAACCGTCTGTAAATATTCCTTGAAATATTTTTTTGAAATATAGGTACCATATTTAATATTTATAAATATTATTCCACCTATTTCTAATTATCTTCCGCTAATTGCCATCTTCCCTATACAAGTAGCTGCGACACAAGTATTGAAGCGTAAAGTCTGCCCATAAGCAAGCTTGTTATCGCTATAGCAGGCTAACTTTACGCCCAGCTAGACAATTGTGCAGCCAGCAAACTTGCGTACTTTACGCTCCGCTGACTTCTGCAAACTGTTTCATTTATACGCTAATTAGTGTTATTTTTTATATTGTCGTTTAAGATGATATAAAATAATGTATTTTCTTTATGTGTTTGATAAAGGTATCGTATAGGACCAAACATGTCATGTGGCGCTGATCTGTAAGAAGTTGTGACACTAATTTTTCAGTAATTTTATAAATGTTAACAATTGTTGATAAGCCAATAAAATAAAAATAAATAAATAAACAGTCGGCCGACAGTTAACCGATGGTTGGCTATCCTAACTAATATTATAAATGTGAAAGTAACTCTGTCTGTCTGTCTTTCTGTCCGTCCGTCTGTCTGTCTGTCTGTCTGTCTTTTCTTCACGCCTAAACTACTGAACCGATTTGTGTGAAATTTGGTACAGACATAGTATGGAACTTGAGAAAGGATATAGGATAGTTAGTTTTTATTACAAAAAATATAAAAATAATAAAATTTAATCCGGACATATAGCGCCATCTATTGGTCAAACCAAAAATCTCCCGGAAGTCACTATTCCACGCGAACGAAGTCGCGGGCAAAAGCTAGTTTTTAATAAATCTTGATTCAAATTAAAGTTTTCATCGGTGTGACTGACTTCTTCTTCTAAAAGTTTGCTGTGTCTTACTCTTAGCATTTTTCACCAATTTTAACAGTATTTTCGAAATTTATTTTCATAGACTTCGAAATTATTATTTTCTTCAATAGTGCTTAGAAAAGCTAGCAACAAAAACAAGTTTTATTATCAAAGAAAGTTTAGCTATAGCTTTGAAAAATCCAAGAATGCACATGAAATAAACTGAGTTCAAATCTACACAATAAAGTTGCTATGAGCTTGGCGCTTACGTCGTTTTAAAACCGCAGCGCAGTGAGTAAAAGTAGTTTTAGTGAAGCCAAGTGAAAGTATCATAATAATTAACTTTAGTTATCTGTTATTTTGTAATGCTGACGAGATTAATTCTTACTAAGTCCGTCGTGAGAAATTCATTGTTTGAAAATTTTGACGCTTTTTTTTGTTTCAAATAACTTGCAAATTATACTGTACAGTGTTAAGTGTTAACTATCATGACCGTAACCTTCACTTCGAGTTAATAATGACTAGTTTTCGGTCTCACTTGTGTCTCGTCCTCTAAGAAGCCTAGTAACCTATAACCTTTTTAGATAAATGGGCTAAGTATCTAACACTTCGGTTCGTGGAGAACCAAACATACTCCAAGTAGGTACTTATCTATGACCTTGTTTAAATTTTAAACGACTCACAAGAAAATTGCATTGGCTCTAACCGAGTTAGACACACTACATTCTAAGTTCTGCAAACTTTCATCTTAACCAAAGATACATAAATCAAAAATCCAAATTGAGAACCACCTTTTCTAGAAGTCGGTTAAAAACCAACTCAAATGACTAACAGATGTAAATCAAAATAAACTATATAACTAATAACGACACTGCCTTCCTTGCAAATTGTTATTACCTATTACATACAGTTCCTTGTTATAAAATGTCGAGGAAATTGCCAATCAAATGCTCGGAACTTAATTCTGAAGCTAGTTTAGTAATATCCTTTCTGTGAATGACAATGATATCCGCAACTGCATAAGGGCTCATAAACATTTTATTGTAGGTCGTGGCTAAGTCCCTTCCCAACATTCCATCTATTAGTGGATTTGCTCTGTTACTGTTACATGCTCTTTATCGTCCCACTGCTGGGCTGCAGCCTCCTCTCACACGGAGAAGGATTGAGCATTAATCACCACGCTTGCTCAATGCGGGTTGCTGATTTCAGACTTTATAGTCCAGGTTTCCTCAAGATGTTTTCCTTCACCTTTTTATCAGCCATTGGTGTCTAAGATACACTTAGAGAGTACATACAAACTTAGAAAAGTTGCATTGGTACTTGCCTGACCTGGAATCGAACTCACACCCCCATACTCGAGAAGTTGGTTCTTTACCCACTAGGCCACCGTTACCCCTTTTGATTGACGGATTTGCTCTCTAGAGATAGAATGTTGACATTAGCCAATGTCAATGTAGTGTCACGTACCAAAGGTAAGCAAATTCAGAGATAGATACGACTATTGGGAACAGACAGTACTGGTTTAAGCGCCTGACCGAGACTTCATTTTATTCGCGTAGACCCCGTTGAGGCAATGGTGCCGAACCTGAGGTTGCAAGTTCGATTCCCGTTACGGTCAACATTTGTATGATGAGCATGCTTGTTGTCATGTCGGTCTTGGTTGAATAATACGTAGCGGCGATCCGACACGATGGGAGAGAGATCAGATGCAGGACCAAAATTAACAGTTGTGTTTGGTGGCCTCCCGTAACCCGGAGATTCTTCGCACCCCCTATCCCGCCGTAACCACGGTCGCCACCGTGACCGGGAATAGCGGAACTGCCGGGAACTAGGGGCCGTGGCTTTATAGTTCTGCACATTGAGGAATTTAGCCTACTGCTATCACGCTGGCCAGACGGGTTGATAGAGGGTTTTTTTTCGAGTTTTCCTTCTCTCGCACGGTGTTCGGTGCATTTTTGACTCCATTAGTCGACTTCTACGACACCCACTGGAAGAAGGGGGTAGCGACATATGTATTCTTAAGCCGTCGCTACGCGGCTAGCCGTCGCTACGCGGCTAGCTCTCAAAAAGCAGAACTAAACACATCACGACCGCCTAACACTAAAGTATCGTCATCTTTCCTCACCTACCCATCGAGTGTAACACGAGCCTATCGCATGCCTCGACTTCCACCAGCGAGCATGTTCTCAACCGACCTGATTACGGACGAACTAACTGCGCATTGGACTCCTAACGGTGCAAGAATGCGGCCTCCAAGCGAACACCTTGGGTATCACGGATTTCGGAATTCATTTAAATGGGACATGTATGTTTAAGTTTCAACTGTTGGTTTTACGGGTGTTCTTGTGTGGGAAAGTCTATTTTGAAAATTAAGGTTTAATTGACTTGTTACCTTTCGTTATTATTCAGTTTTTATTGCTATCGACAGCATATCTCTGCCTACCGTTTAAAAACTGATAGCAAGCCCTTAGCCTTCCCCGAAAAAAATCCCAAGTTTCGGTTGTCGTCCTCATCCAATATAAGTCCCGGTTCCTAAGGATCTATCGATTAATCTACTATATAAAAATAAGTCCGGTTTTCCTTCCTGACGCTATAAGTAACTCCAGAACGCACGAACCGATTTCCACGGTTTTGCTTCGTGAGGTTTATACAAATATAAAACAAAAAAATATATTTTTCTTTATCTTTTAATCACCAAACAAAATGTAACATAAACGCCATCTGGTGACGAAACGGAGTTCGCCAGGTTTGCTAGTATTTTATAAAAAATCATAAGCAATTTCATACATTGCTCAATTTTTGTTTCGGAAAATGATTTCATGATAGCAGCCCAGATCTATATTTACCCTTAAGATTCCTAATTATCTTCTCTGTTTGCACAATACTCAAAAGGCCAAAACTGTGTCATCAAACATATCTTTAATGACCAAAAGATGACGAAACTGATGATGCATCCATGTAGGTCCTGAAACGCCCACATCTTCACATCTACTTACGGAGCCAGTGAATGCTCGTAACTTTCGCCGAATGATTCACAACGTTGTCACACATAGAAGATAAAAAAACAACTAATGAATCACCTGTTTCCTGTTACAGCTCGCTGTTCAATCATGTAATCAAAATTATATGAGGATGTAGCAAAAACTAAGAAAAAAGCTTAGCATCAGACATAGACATTCTTTTGTTTTTGTTTACTGCCGAAATTACTACTGAGATGAAAAGTCTATTCAAAATCTGTTAATAAAATATTAAAATTATCGATTTCGAAAAACACGCATTTTTTGAAGCTGTTGTATTTATTTTAATTGATAACATAATATTAACATGTTAACATTAACCTTATTATTAAAAGTGGATTAAAAATTACCGACTAAGTGCTAAATACAGTAATTTACTTCAAGAAAACTCAAGGGTTTCATTAGAAAAGTATTTTTTCTATAACATTTTGGAAATTTTTACCTACTATCATTTTATCATGATTCGAATAACAAGTAACGATGAGACAGGTCACCCAATGAAATATGATATGCTATCTCAGTTCTCCGTATGGTGTTCATTACGACCCAGAACTTTACACTGGAACGTCCTACATAGTAGTGCAATGAGCTCGTTTTGACACTGTAGTTGCTATTAGAAGTCTTTATATAATGGCAAATATGTATATGTGTCCTAATGAAGTAGCGTTAAAAAAGGCTCCTAATTATAAGGGTTCGTTCAAACAGACCGGCTCGGAGAGCATCGGCGCGCATTTTTCTTTTCACACAGACCGGAGCCGATCGGCTGCGCGAGCATTAAAGAGCATGCAAACGGAGCCAAACGTCAAGAAAAAGTACGCGATCGGAGCCGGTCGGCTCCTCTTATTATTTCACACCGATCGCCTTCGAGCATTCTTAATGATAAAAGCAGTGCACATCCAAAAATAAACTACTACATATACTAAGTACTCGATTTTCAACGTGTTAAGAATTTGCTCTCTCTCCGAGCTGGTCTGTCTGAACGGACCCTAAGGATCTACTATTTTCGTTGCAACAGCAGTTTGTTTGTCGCCCTTTCACGCCGAAGCTACTAAACTACTGTAAATTTGATACACAGAGAGTTTAGACCCTTACAAAGGACGTAGGCTATCTTTTACACTGTTACAGTATCGATTCTGGCAATTAAGGTGATTTAAATCGCAGGGAAGCTAGTCTATACTTATAATAAATCTGTAGAGAGGTCAATTCTGTACATTAAATATATTTCCAAAATATCTATCAGGGGGTGATTAGTGATCGATACTGATGCCAAAAATGCAATCAGTAAAAATTTTGTCTGTCTGTCTGTCTTTCTGTCTGTCTGTCTGTATGTTCGTTATGGAAACAAAAACTACTCGACGGATTTTAATGAAACTTAACACAAATAATCTTCATACTCCTGGGCAGGTTATAGGATACTTTTCATCACGCTACGATCAATAGGAGCAGAGCAGTGATGGGAATTGTTGGGAAAACGGGAGAAGTTACTCCATTTTTTAAGCTTTCGTCACGTGTGCAGCCTTAGTGGTTAAAGCTAAGTAGTAACAGGCTAGGTACGCATAGATTTAGATAATTGTATAGGCTGGTGATTATTATTATTTCCTCTCTTTGCACAAAGTCCGAATCTAACGCGGACGAAGTCGCTGGCAGAAGCTAGTCTATACTAATATTATAAAGCTGAAGAGTTTGTTTGTTTGTTTGAACGCGCTAATCTCAGGAACTACTGGTCCGATTTGAAAATTTCTTTCAGTGTTAAATAGCCCATTTATCGAGGAAGGCTATAGGCTACTTTTTATCCCGGTACCGGAAGTAATTCCCACGGGATGCGGGTGAAACCGCTGGCAGAAGCTAGTGTCAGATAAATGGCCTAATGTCTCAAATATTATGTTCTGAAACATTCTATACTACAAAATCATCAAGACAAAGTAAATAGAAAATAAACAACCTGCACTAAAGTCGTTATTGAGAATTTGAGGTCAATTAACATTTATACCCATGTTATGTTAAAACATAAAAGTGATATATTCCACAATAAAATTCGTTAAAACAAGATGTAACAAAGCTGTTTATTGCCCAACCTACAATAATGCGTGCTTAACTTCGCGATTACAATCAACCCTATCGCCGCTGAATCGTCTAAACTCGGCCGATTCGACCCGAATGACTTCATTGGGAAAATCTAAAGTTTCTCATAATACCGCATAATATAACTACTTAGCGAATATCAACTTTAAACGTTCGCACGTAAGGTTGCTAATCAGTTGTAGCGGTGCAAGCTTTCACATCTCTGATGGGATTGCGTCAAGATAATCTTGCTCATGCTATGAAAGTTTTCTCAGAAGTACGGAAGCGTTGATTCTTTAGTTTTCATGTTCTTCTGTGTAGGAATATGGACCTTAGGGAGTTTTAATTGTTCTCAACTTTTGTCCAAATTCGTGTGACCTGATTTCGTGAGTTACCTCGATATTGCTGGGATGGACTTTGTGAAAATGTGCGCAAGAGACTTATGAAGAGCAGCGTGGAAATGCTATTTGACCTGCATATCTATCTATTTTAGTTTCAGGAATATTATTAGAATTAAAAAAATATAGAATGAATTTTTATCACAACCTCAAGAGGTTTTTTATTACAAGCAGTATACTTATTTAACCCAAAACCATATTAAATAGCAACTGCGCTCATAACCGGGTCATTGCGACCGGTCGGCAATTGCAGGGTTAGGTCGTATGGTCGTAACCCTAAGAGAAACTAACCTGTGCTTAGTAGCATAATTATTAGGTACTAAAACTGTGTTTATGACTAGAAATACATGCTAAGAAGAACCTAGATCACAATCCGGGAGAAACTAGCCGCTATTTGCAACTACATAAAAATATATGTTTATAACTAGTGTTCTTTTATGTTTTTGAATATATTACTTAGATATATAAAGCTTATTAAGAATTGTTTTATGTCGAATGCTATGTCACATTGTGCTCACCAACACGTATGCCCAGCGCAGTGAGTATGGGAAAATCTCCCAAGTTGAGACAGTAGCCCGATTTTTTCGGCTTTATCGACCAGAATTAAAATAAAAAAATAAGTAAGTAGGGCTACAATTTTTCTTTAGCATCTTTCAGTCAAACAGACTGAACTTTCAGAAAAAAGTCGTGATGGCCTAGTGGGCAAAGAACCAACCTCTCGAGTATGAGGGCGCGGGTTCGATTCCAGGTCAGGCAAGTACCAATGCAACTTTTCTAAGTTTGTATGTACTTTCTAAGTATATCTTAGACACCAATGACTGTGTTTCGGATGGCACGTTAAACTGTAGGTCCCGGTTGTCATTGAACACTTGGCAGTCGTTACGGGTAGTCAGAAGCCAGTAAGTCTGACACCAGTCTAACCAAGGGGTATCGGGTTGCCCGGGTAACTGGGTTGAGGAGGTCAGATAGGCAGTCGCTTCTTGTAAAGCACTGGTACTCAGCTGAATCCGGTTAGACTGGAAGCCGACCCCAACATAGTTGGGAAAAGGCTCGGAGGATGATGATGATCTTTCAGTCAAACAGACAGATCAACATATGCATACTTATCGATCAGTATGTTCGGGACCTAGTAGTCTACGGTCCTTAAAAACTCCGTAGGTAAGCTAGATAAAAGTGCAACAACTTGTTACTCTTCAGGTTGGCAGGGTGCCAAGTCCCGCCAGCGGCCTGGCACGTTGCCAGAGCCCGCCAAGCACTTGGCATGCCAGTGTCTGGCATTTTAACACGCTTAAAAGGCCGTAACCATCCTGTTGCATGTAAATGTGGGTTCATGCATAAACTTGGAAGCTTAATTCTTGTTAGGAAGGCTCAATTAGATTTTTTAGCTCGTTTTTTCGCTCTTTGTTTTCTTGCCTTTTTGACGGCCTGTTTTGTTTTCTCAGTAAGTTGTAATGCTCTAAATAATGACCTATAGTAAAGTTATAAGCTGTGTGATTAGACTTAACTTAGAAGATTTTGGCCAACAATGATGCAAGATAAAGCGTTAATAATGATGATTATAACAAAGTTAAGGTGTCAAGTACTATCGAAGCTAATAAGTTGCCTCATTCAAAGTACAAAACTTTGTCAGCCAAAGGAAAGCTGATCACAACATTTTCCTTGCTCGGTACCACGCAAAAGTAAGTAGGTTCTTTTTATATATCTATTCATATTTGTATGAAACACTCTACATTATAATAAAAGTGGTTGCATAACTTCGCTGCACTGATAAGAGATCGCAGCAAAGGTGAATGAACGATTATAACAACAGGTGCATCCTGGTGATAAAGCTTACACAACAGTTGAGATAATACACTTTTGTCCTACGACTTGAACGAGTAGGCCTATTGGAAACAACGTTGATTGATAAAATAAATATTTGAAGAATTTGTTTGAAGTAAACTGTGGGGGAGTAAACCCAATAAGACATTGTTCATCTTTGGCGCCGATACGTATCTGATCATAAGCCAGGAAGTCCGCCCACAAGTCTAAAGAGATACCTTCTTCTTCTTGGCAAATCGATGGCAATCAATCTTTATAGAGGCCCAGTATTTCACCAGGCGCACGCCATTATCAGTATTGGCGAGTAGGTCTTCCTCTGTGTAGATGTTAGGGCACATTGGACAGCACAGAAGGTGCGCGACTGATTTTAGTGCGGCACCACAAAAAAAAATAGGGTCATCGGTATTTAGGAGGTTAGATAGGCAATCGATCAGCGCGGTTCGATTGGTAGCCGACCGCAGCATAGTTGGGAAAAGGCTAGGCAAATAATTAAAATGAAGAGGTCTTCTAGTACAGCTCATTATTCAAGATTTACAGCATTAATTAGAGAAGTACTGTACTACGTAATTATCTTACAGACGATAGTAATTAACGCTCGATGCTATCCGATATGCGTTTATTATGAACATATTAACACTTGTGCGCGAATAGTAAAGTTACGATCGATAATAACCCACGTGGTAATGCAGTTATAATGGTTAATGAGGTTTCTGCTTTTTGATAAATTAACACTTTGTAGACTTATCTTATTAGAATTAATTAATACTTTCTGTTCATACACATCCCGGGAGAACTATTTAAATTACTTAAAACTAGCCGTTTTCTCGCGGTTTCACCCGCGTCCCATGGGAGCTACTGCCCGCACCGGGATAAAATATAGCCTATGTTACTCGCAGATAATATAGCTTTCTAATGGTGAAAGAATATTTAAAATCGGTCCAGTATTTTTTGAGTTTATCCATTACAACCAAACAAACAAACAAACAAAGTTTTCCTCTTTATAATATTAGTATAGACAATCGGGTAAAAACAGCCTATATCTTTGCCCAGCTTTAGACTAATGTGTATCAACCAAATTGTAAAAATCTGTGTATAGTTATCGGCACGGATATTGGGCTCTCGGCGGAAGAGTAGGGATCGCTTTGCGCACTGTACACATAAGGCAATAAACCAATAAATCGCTTCTGCGCAGGTGAAGGTCAGGGCTCAATATCCGTGCCGATAACTATAGTAATTTTGGCTTGAAACCGCGAAAGGCGGAGTTACCTTATTTTTGAATTTTTACTCGTAATTTTGTAAGGATTCATAGTATTAATTTCATAATGTGATGTTTCCTATGATACTATAAGATTCTAAGTGGTAAACGTCCCAGTAACCGTTAAGTTTTGAACTTCACCAACTTTGCTGGTATGCTATGCTAACACTAGAAGTCTTACAAAAAAAATAATTACGTGACTAGAGAGACAATTTAAGCTAGTTTTATTGTAATATACTTTTTTAATTTTATTTTTAATTTTCTTTAACAAAGATAGAAAAATAATAAAAAAAGGGCTAGTTGTACCAGTACCCGGTAGATTTGTACTAGTAAACGTTAAATTGTCCCAGAATCCGGTAATTTTCAACGCAAATTTGAACTCTACTGGCTTACGATAAGGTTCACAGAAATACGATTTTTGCGTTTCTGTGTAAAATATATAAAGAAGGGCAAAGAAAAAAACTTCTTTCTTTTTTTATGTAATTAGATAAATAAAATTATAAGTAGGTAATAGGTAATAGTAGGTAATAGTAATAGGCTGTCTAAAAAAAAAAACTTCTAAATTCATATCAATAGGAAATCCCACTGTGGATTAGCAGCGGCGAGGGAGTGTCTGACTTTTCCTTCGCAGGCCTTTTATGTACCAGGGCCGCGGTAACTCTTTCGAACAATCAGCCCCGGCAGGCCTTGGACCTGCTGGTCCCCGCTGGGGTTTGCTGACGTCAGGTACTTCATCACTCGCTGAACGCCGATGGGAACCCCTTCCACCGTGACGACAGTGAAGGGGAAGGTGGCCCATCCCGAGACCCATGAAAGCATATGGCCTCGGACTTGTGCAAGGTCACCTCCAGTCCCAGCAGCTGAATCCTTTCGATGGCTGTCGCAAGCCCGCGCATCATTTTGTCGACCGCCTCCTGGTGCGATCTCTTTTGTGCCAGTACCAATGTGTCGTCACCGTCAGCATACTAAGGGCTGCCTTTTAAGTTGTGTCGTTTGAAATAAGTATAGACAATCCAATAGGTTATTACTGTTTATTGTTTTTTTAAGAATACTTAGGGATATTTGATGCACTTTTGCATGCGCTCAAACCAGTTTTTAAATATTTATTCCATTCTAAAGTGGGGGTAGTCAAAACGGCCTATTTGCAAGCGTCAACAGCTTCTTCAGGTGTGCTGAAAGGTAGACCACGACGAATTTGCTTAATTTTGGGGAATGTAATAAAATAGTTAGAAGCTTAAGTAAGGGCTGTCAGGTGGATGATCCAAAATTTCAACAATTTGGGAATTCAAAAACGTGTTTGTTTGGCGGGCGGTGTGCGAACTTGCACTGTCATGGTGCAGGATCATTCGACGTCTTGAATTATTTTTTCTAAATTCGGTGATGACTTGTGGCAAACAAATAGTGGTATACTAGTTAGCGGTAACCGTTTTGCTATATTCTAGTACAATAGTGGCGAGGTGGCCACCCTTTGCCACAAACGAGGCAAACATTTTTTTTTAAGTGATTCTTGAACGATCGACTCCGGTCGGTTTTGACTCGTCTTGGAAGACCCAGACAGTTGACTGCTGATTGGAATATGGATCGCAAGCATATATCCAAGACTCGTTACCCCTAACTATATCATAGACATGCTTTGACACTCCTCGGTTAAATCGCTGCGGAGTTTTGCGACACCAACTTACACGGGCTGTTTGTTGGTCGTCGCTAAGCAAATGGGGTATCCAACGAGAGATCAACTTTTTTACGCCAAGTTCTTCGTGTAGAATTTTTTGGATAGTGGTCCCTGAAATGCTCACGGATGCCTCTATTTCACAGTATGTTGCAAATCGGTCTGCAAGAATTAGCTGCCGCACGGCGTCGATATTATATTCCGTCATGGCGTTTTTTGGACGACCTTCACGTGGCTGGTCACTGAGGCTAGAGTTGCCACGTTGAAATCCTAAATATTAGCGTTCTACGGTTCTAAGGCATAGTGCTACATCATTAAATACAGAACTAATCTCTTCAAAGCACTAAAGTCGCGACAACCCCCTTTTAAAGTTCTAGAAAATTATCGCTCGCAAATTTTCCTTAGACATTTCCATTTTTACAACCGACCTGCCACGTTTGAATGGACGATACAATAAAACTATTCGACCAATTTAAAAACATTCTTTTGTTTTTGAATTCTAAATTCAAGAAGGTGTAAGTGGCATATATATATTTTTTTAATAATCGCGGGAAGTTAGCAAACGACAGAACTTAAAAGGCAGCCTTAAGTACACTGACGCTGCTTGGGAGGTCGGCGCGCAGCACCCAGTCGTAGCCGATGTTCCACAAGAGCGGCCCCAGAACCGATCCCTGGATCCCGCCAAGACGACCACCCCCCCCCCCCTCCCGGGAAACAGCGTCCCCCGTCATAAGAGCGCTCACGTGCATGATGGCGTTAATCGTTGAGAGCCCCTTGCGGAAATCATGTTGGTGGACCACTAACATGGTTGGTGGACACCAGCAAGGTTCGGCCCTGTCCCCCCAAGAAGTTTTACGAGGCGAATTGCAACGACTCTGTCAAATAGCTTGCCCATCTCGTCGAGCAGCACAATGGACCGGTATACGGACGGAGAGTCCGCAGGGCGCCCCGGCTTCCGAATGAAGACCAATTTCCCTGTCTTCCAACTAAGTGGGAACTGGCCCCTCTCCAAACATGCGCTGACCAGGCAAGCCATCAGGCCTTGGGGCGATATTTTTGGTTTTCAGCCTGGCTACCGCCACTCTCAGGTCCACCCCAGTCACCTCGGGGATATCGTCGTCTTCGGGTGTGTGGTCCAGTGTTCCCCGCACGATGGGAACAGAGCGCTAACCTTCTGCTCCACCATCTAAGGCCGAAGACTCTAAGTCGGCGGGGGGCCCATGGGTGGAGCTTGCCCCGCACCATTTTGTATGGGCGCCCCCACGGATCTCTGTCCAGAATACCCAGCAACTCCGCATTGGCCAACTCCTTAGCCTGGATGATGGCCAGTTGGAGGGCGGTGTTCGCAGCTCTACATCCCTCGTACAGCTCTACTTCCCTGGCCTCCGTATCCGGAGGGCGGATGCGAACGACGAACGCCTCTCGAAGAGACGCCAGCTCGCTAGACCACCAGTGCATCTGGCGTCGGGTGCGTCCTGGCAGGACTCGGGGCATGGCCATGTCGCAGATCGGCCATCGGCCATCCGCTGTGCGAGCAATATGGCCTGCCCATTGCCACGTCAACTTGCTAATCCGGTGGGCTCTAACGGTGACTTTCGTTCGTCTACTGATCTCCTCATTTCGGATTCGATCACGTAGAGAAACCCCGAGCATAGCCCTCTCCATAGCTCGTTGAGTGACTTTGAGCTTTGAGATGAGACCGATAGTGAGAGACCACGTTTCGGTGCCGTAAGTCATCACTGGTAACACACACTGCTTGAAGACATTCGTCTTGAGGCATTGAGGTATGTCGGACGAAAAAATATTGCGTAGTTTCCGAACGCTGCCCAGCCAAGTTGGATTCGGCGGTTGACCTCTTTCTCGAAGTTGGACCTACCTAATTAGACTACATGTCCTAGATAGATATATGAGTCAACAACTTCAAGTACCGAACTTCCAACAGAGACTGGGGTGGGCTCATCATGGACATTTGACAATTTTCGTCGTGTCCATGTTCATTTACAGGCGCACCCGTTGTGAAACTCGGTCGAGGCCATCGAGCATCATACTGAGTTCCTCCATCGACTTTGCCATGACTACGATGTCATCGGCAAACCGAAGGCTTTCCATTCCAGGAGCTTGAAGGCGTCTTCCATTGCGGCGGTAAACAGTTTCGGGGAGATAACGTCCCCCTGTCTTACGCCTCTTCTCAATGGAATCGGCTTCGTGCTATGCTCCTGTACTCGGACCGACATGGTGGCGTTATTATACAAACCCTTCAACACTTCGATGTACCGATAGTCAATATGGCATCGTTGGAGTGACTCAAGTACCGCCCATGTTTCCACCGAATCGAAGGCTTTCTCATAGTCCACAAACGCTAAGCATAATGGCAAGTTATACTCCTCGGTCTTCTGTATAACTTGCCGCAGCGTATGGATGTGGTCTATGGTACTATAGCCTCTTCGGAAACCGCCTTGTTCGGGAGGCTGGAAGTCATCAAGCCTGTGTTCGAGACGGTTCGTGATAACCCTTGAAAACAGCTTATAAACATGGCTTAGAAGTGTGATGGGTCTGTAGTTCTTCAATAGGCTGTCATATAAATACTTACTTTAAAAATATTTCTTGTGACTGCAACCGGTGAAATAGGTAATTAATAAATAAAATATAATACTTAAATTTGTATACATATATGTATAATATTTACACAATACACAAGATACTTACTATATAATTACAAGTGTGAAAGAAACTGACAACTTTCGATTTTAATGTTTTGTCGCCTGAAACCTGAAGAAACGTGAGGTATGCCATGGATTTCTGACTCTGAGGGTCCGTTTGGGGCAGTATAATTAAAAATAAATCCTCAAATGTCGGAACCACGGTGATAAATTACTAAATCTAGAGTTTATATGATAGAAATTACACATACAAACAAAATTGTAGTGAATCGAAGGAAAAGACAACTTAACAAAAGGCAATAAGGACGATATCGGGTTTTGCATGCAACTTATAATGCAAGTCCCAATATCCGGCATTATATTCGACGGTTCCAAAGGAAAATGAGACTTATTTCAAGGTATTAAGTACACAATAACGGGTTTCGGTACAACGTCTGCTACCGGGTTCATCGTGTACTAATAACCGGTAAAAAAACTACGATTTTAACGGGTATTGGGTCAAGTAGGGGTTTGTTGGTACCAATAGATGTGAACGGCAAAAAAAAATATTTCTCAGTTAGATTCAGCACAATTTATAGGTTACATCGAAAAATAATATATTCAAATATTTGCAAAAATTAACACTCTTACTTTAAAGTTATCCATCTCAGAATGGCTAGCTCATCAATGCGACGTGGTAGCTTCGGAGTTCACTGTCTGAACTTTAATTTTTCACATAACAAACTTTTGTCACCGTATATTTTCGAAGATATTAAACTTATTGGACAATATTGCCTTTATAATAGTACATAATATTACTGAAAAGGTAGTGCCATACGCAAACTTTACTTAATTATTGGTAGAAAAATGCAATAAGCAAAAAACTGACTTTTAACGGGTACTGGTACCTTAACGGAAATAGGTGCTTTTCCCTTAATTTGTGTAAAATTTCCAAATTATAAAACGTGTTAGACTTCTCTGATAGTCGCGGGCGCTACAACTCAGCGGTCACAAGTTCGACTAGGATTGGATATTTTTCTGTCTATAGATTTTATTACCGAGATCAGTAGCACCTAGGTGTTTCTGTTATTTACCTCCAAAATATTTAAAAATACTTTAGATATAAAATGTAGCTGCTAACCTCTCCATTAAAAACAAGCAAAACCTTACATTAAAGTACCCACTGAAAAACTAATTAAACCATCACCGGGAAAGTCTCACCACGTAAGATCTGTACGATACAAATAAATGATTCAATCTCGATGACTCAGAGGTCACTGACCCCACCTGTGTGACCCACTACGATCCGCCGCAGGGTAGAAAGTTTTCGAGAAAGGCACCGCAATGACCTTGTCACGAAGAATGCGGTAGGTGTGTTTATTTAAATTTTAAGTATTATAAATATTTTATTTCTATACTATCCTTAGTTGGTGTAAATGTGAAAGTTAGTGGCAGTTTGTAAGGTTTTTGTGCAAAAACTACTCAACCGATTTTAATGGGATTTGGTACACTGATAGTTTAGAGCCTAAGTAAGGATATGGGCTACTTTTTATCTGAGTGATCGGAGTCGTTCCCGCAGGAAGAGTGTGGAACTGCGGGAACAAAGTTACTCTGGCTGTTTGTCCGGCTTTTATGGCAAAACTGCTGGACCCAGTTTAATGATATTTGGCAGACTGATAGTCTAAAGCCTACAGCATGATAGAGATTACTTTTTATCGAAGTGCGGGAAGTTGTTCCTACAGGAAGCGCGTGAGTGCAACTGCGCGAACAGCTTGTTAAATAGAATATTGTAGCTTTAATGTAAGAGAAAAGCTCTAATCTTCGTGAATTTTGTTGTTGTTGACAGTGCAATTGACGATAATAATCAATGAATGAATAGGCGGAATAGGCCAATAAAATGCCGGCGTTGCCAATGTCAAGGTTTTGTTCCGAGTTTACGCCGTTTGTGTGACGACTGGAGAAAATGGCGAAGAGAGACATACTGAAAAAGGTTAAGTAATTCTGAGATAATAAATTACTTAAAAAAAATAAAAAAAATGCCAAAATCTTGATATTGTCTATTAATTCATGATATGTACCTATGTATGTGAATATGTATATTATTTATATATGTGTGGAACTGTGACTTGACAAATGTTTCTTCTGGTCTAATCGCTCTAGCAAACAGTTAGGTACCCCTTGGTAAGACTGGTTGTCAGACTTCTGACTACCCGTAACGACTGCCAAGGATGTTCAATGACAGCCGGGACCTACAGTTTAACATGCTTTCCGAAACACAGTCATTGGTATTCAAGATATACTTAGTCGCATATATGCATGTATTCGCGAACAAATGTGCGCAAACAATTTTGCTGTCTCCATAACCTTTTTCTGTTCAGTCGAGTTGACAACGCTAGGCGCTAAAGATGTCTTTATTTTCTCTCACAGCACGCTTTCTTAATCAGGCTAATAGTTCGGCAGACAATTGTTTGTGTTATCATGATCTGCTAATTTTCCACTTCCCGGGTTTGTCACTGTGTGACTGTGTCGCGGCTTTGTGGCAACTTTTATATGAGTTTCGTCCCGTATGATGTTTTACAGAACTGGTATGGTTGAGGAGTTCAAACTCTTGGAAAGGAGTTTGGTTGATGAAAGTAATTGATGAATTATATCTACACCTATAATTTGGGGAAATCATCATCATCATCTCAGCCATAGGGCGTCCGATGTTGAACATAGGCCTCCCCCTTAGATCTCCACAGATACCTGTTGGAGGCGACCTGCATCCAGCGTCTTGCTAGTCCGTGGTCTCCACTCCAGCACTTTTCGGCCCCATCGGCAATCTGGGGAAATACTTTGTTGTTTTAATTATTTGTGTAGGTTTATTTAGTAGTTAATTATTTGTGTAGGTTTATTTAGTTTTAGGGAACAGAGGGAACAGAGGGCGCCACTGTGCCACTATTTACATCGGATCTGCAGTTAAAGCAAAAATAAAAATATAAACAGTGTTTAAAAACAGTGAAAAAGTGAAAAGTTAATAAACCTATACAGTGTATCGACCGGACAATTTGGAGTTATAACAAGAAGTGTATCAAGAACAGCAAAAATTGCGACAAACATTCGGCCGTTATGGAAACATTAAGAAAGAAAAAATAAGCCAATATACGGTTGACGGAGGGTTAAAGCAAACTCAAAAACAGTGTTGTTCAGTGTTGTTCAAAACCAAAATACTAAAACAAGCCTGGTTATTAATGACACAAACATTGTAACCTTAAAAATAGTGTAAAAGTGAGTGACTGTGAATCAGCACTTTCTGCAACAACATACTACTAACGCCATCTCTCGTTGACCGCAGCAACTACATGCAGAACGACATCTAGCGAAAAATCGATAATACCGCGTCGATAACTGTATTACTCAAGCGATAACTGTATTACTCAAGCTCAGATATTTCACAAACAAGTTCATAGGGAGCGCTTGATAACAAAATGGAAGAACTAAAACTAATGCTAGAAAATATTCACAAAGAAATGAAACAACAGAAAAAAGACATGATTGAAATGAAAGAAGAAATAAAAACTACAATCACTAACAGCATAAATGAACAATTTAAAAGCCTGGAAATAAAAAATGAACAATTGGAAAATAAATTGGAAGAACATTCTTCAAAATTTAAGTACCTAGAAAAATACATGAAACAAAAAAACCTAATATTTTTTGGAGTGGAAGAAAATGAAAACTCTTACCACGAATTAGAAAGGAAAATACTAGACATAATACAAAGTCACTTCCACTTCGATTATGAAAACGGAATCGAAGTTGTTAGAAGAACTGGAAAAAAAGGTGGAAATGCCCGACCTATAGTAGTTACGTTTGTCACAATGGGACTAAAAATAAAAATATTAAAAAACTTAAAATGTTTGAAAGACTCTCCATACTACATAAATCAAGATTACCCCAAAGAAGTGCTTAATAAACGTAGAGAACTAGAGATTCAAAGGAAAGAAGCAATAGAAAAAGGAAAAATTGCCTTGATAAGATATGATAAACTCATCGTACTTCCTAACAACAAAAATACCAATTCACAACATCAGAAAAAGAAGAGAACTTTCTCCGAGTCTCCTGAAGTAATAGAAAACAAAAGTCAAACAACAACAGACAATAAAAAGCAACCAACGAAGAAAACTAAAACAATTTCAATGAAAAACTACATTCAACAGAAACCAAAGCTCACCTACAATACAGAATGTACTTCCAGTGAAGAACCAGAGCAGCAATAGCAATCAAATAAGGCCCCTCTCGATCTCGATCTCCCAATCCGGCTGGTCCCCGCGGGAGATAAAGACCAACACCCTTCAGAGTCTAATAGTACAAAATCAAAACCTAGCAAACAATGCCAACTCTACATAGCGACATACAACGTAAGAACTTTATCATCACACACCCGTTTGGTAGAACTATTGGAAGCCCTTAATAACATCAAATTCGACATAATAGGCCTGTCAGAGATTAGAAGACTTGGAAACTCTATACAAGAATACGAAGACGTCATCTTATATTACATAGGAGAAACGCCAGGACTTTATGGAGTGGGCTTTCTCGTCAATAAACATTTAAAAAACCATATAGTCAGTTTCAAGGGCCTATCAGAACGCGTAGCATTGTTGAGAATAAATGTGAACAATATTAAAATCAGTATTATTCAAGTATATGCACCTACAGATGCAGCAAGTAACACAGAAATAGAACTTTTTTATGCCACTATCAACAGAGCTCTTGAAATATCAGACAAAAATTTGATAGTTATGGGGGATTTTAATGCCAAAATTGGACAGCCAAAACCAGAAGAAAAAATTATAATGAAGAGTCATGGGTACAGCACACGCAACAACAGAGGAGAGAGATTATTAGATTTTGCACTGGAACATAAACTCTTCGTAACTAATACCATTTTCAAAAAGAAGCCTAAACAAAAATGGACCTGGTTATCTCCAGATGGCACCACCAAAAATGAACTTGATTACATACTAACAAATATGCAGAAGAACGTACAGAATGTGCAAGTTATAAACCCAAACTTTCCCACAGACCATAGATGCGTGAGAGCCACTTTTCTTATAAAGGAACTAAAAATAAACAGAAATACTTTTACCAAAAACCTAAGAAGCACACTAAGAACCCAAGAAGAAATAACGAAATTTAAACAGTCTCTACTAGAGTTTGATGAGAACCTCACAAAATGTGAAGAATCAAACTGCATTCAAGAAATCTATGACAAAATAATGTACATTTTGGAGCTATGTTTGAAAAAAGCTCTCGTATCAAGTAAAGGTAAAACAAGCGAAACGATATCAACACGCACCAAAAATCTTTTAAACCGTAGAAGTGCTCTTCAAAAATTGAAACCAAGGACGCGAGCCATGAAAAACGAACTAAGTGCACTTTATAAACTAGTGAGCAAATGTGTTCGAATCGATTATTCCAGACACCGAATACAAACCATCGAAAGGCACCTTGATACGACTGGGAGCTTAAAGAAGGCGCTAAAAGAACTGCGAGTAAACAAAACCTGGATAGAAGGACTACAAGATATTAAAAAAACAGCTCATGATAGGAAAGACATTATAAACATTGCAACCAGATTTTACGAAAATTTATACAATGCTCCAGCCTACCAAAGCTACGGTAAAAACAAACACGAAGATGAGATCTATAACAATATTGAAGACATAAAACCAGTTGACGAACTAGAGATCATTACTGCTATTAAACGCTTAAAATCAGATAAAAGTCCAGGTCCAGACAGACTAACAAACGAGACCATAAAAATTGCAACCCCCTTTTTAGTAAAGCCTCTGACGCATCTATTTAACCTGATACTCTCTACCTCGGTTACACCAACACAGTGGTCTGAATCCGAAATAGTCTTATTGTTTAAAAAAGGCGACCCAAAGAAAATTGGTAATTATCGACCAATTAGCCTTCTTCCATCTTTTTACAAATTGTTCTCTACAATGATAGAGAAGAGAATAACGAACACTTTAGACAAAAGTCAACCAATCGAACAAGCTGGTTTCCGTAAAACTTATTCCACCGTGGATCATATTCACTCGCTGGAACTGCTTATAGAAAAGTACCAAGAACAGCAACGTGCACTCTACATAGCGTTTGTAGATTATCAAAAAGCTTTCGATACAATTCTACACCCATCAATATGGAACGCCCTAAACTCTCAAAATGTAGAGAAGGCTTACATAAAAGTCATAAAACACCTCTACAAAAATAGCACTAGTAGAGTGAAGTTAGAGACCATAGGACAGCCTTTTGCTATCAAACGGGGGGTGAGACAAGGGGATCCCCTGTCTCCACGCATTTTCATAGCAGTCCTAGAGTCGATTATTGGAAAACTAAATTGGGATAGAGTCGGTCTATGCATCAATGGAAAATATATAAGTCACTTAAGATTCGCCGATGACATTGTTCTTCTTTCAGAATCCAATACAGAGCTCAAAACAATGTTACACCAATTGCAAAAAGCGAGTAGAGAGGCTGGACTCGAAATTAACCTGAGCAAGACAAAACTCATGACTAATTCTACACGAAAAACCATATCTCTAGATGACACACCAGTTGAGTACGTTGACAGCTACATCTATCTTGGGAAGCTGATTTCACTCCAAAACAAACGCAACGATGCTGAAGTAGACAGAAGAATAATGTCAGCATGGAAAAAGTTTTGGAGCTTGAAGGAAGTTTTAAAAAGTGAAATGCCAATGAAAACCAAGCGCAAAGTTATGAATACATGTCTTCTGCCTTCATTAACTTACGCATGTCAGACGTGGAACTTCACAAAAAGAGTGAAACAAAAAATCACGTCCTGCCAACGCAGTATGGAAAGGAGTATCACAAAAACAAGGAAGATACATAAAATTCGCCATTCCATTATAAGACAAAAGACAGGATTTACAGACGCTCTCACCTATGCTTTGAAATTAAAATGGCAATGGGCTGGGCACGTCGCTAGAATGAGCGACGACCGATGGACAAGCCGAATAACATCTTGGCCAGGTCCTATAGGGACTAGAAAACGAGGGAGGCCAGTAGCGAGGTGGGCAGACGATATTGAACGAATTGCGGGGAAAAACTGGCAGGAAATAGCAAAAGATCGAGACCGCTGGGCTACTCTGGAGGAGGCCTTCACCCTCACCTCAGGAGGGGTTCATGCATGATAAAAAAATTTGTAAAAATTGTAATGAATTAAAATTATTAATGATATTGATTATTGATAATAAACAATAAAATGTAATTAAATAAAAATTAAAATATTTAAATTTACAAAATAATAAAAGCAATTGATGTCTTACAAACATTCAAATCTACTAAAAAATTACTAAATGATGTATAATAATTTACTTTAAAAATTTACTTCAATAATAATTCTTGTAATGTTATGTACTGCATGAAATAAAAGGCTTTTTTATTTTTATTTTATTTATTTATTTAGTAGTTAATGGAGAAGAATATTTAAAAGAAATTAGAATTTTTCTATCAAAATTAATCTATGCGTTATGTGATTACATGAATTTTAATTTAAATTTTAACTCTTTTTAATTTTAATTTAAAATGCATATTTTGTAATAACAAACAAACAGTCCAATTCATATTAATTCTACATACGTGGAATATAATTCCCTTTACTTTGAAAGCTGCATTCCTCGAACACAGCTACCTACCGTCCACGGCGCGCTCGACATCAAAGGATATTCTCGGATTGCAATTACGTGGCTTCCCGGAACTGCAGCTAGGGGTCTCTAGGGGGTTCTAGGGGGCTTATGAATCAATAACAGCCACCCTGCAGCCTGCCATCCGTTGCCATGGAAACCTTTTAGTCTAGATACAAGTGCGTGGGCTGTACCTCCACTCGTAGCCATGGCAACCAGCCATGTAGTTGGATCTGTTAGTCTGTGTGCTGTGCACCCCCTTTTATATTGATTTATTGGTGGAGGCTGCTAGTTGCAGGATATTTTATGTATATTTTATTCTCGATGTTATGTAAGGTTTAATATTTTGGAATAAAATATTCGTGTGGATATATTAGGGTCATCTCAGCACCCAAAGGCTTACATAATGAGCGTTCAAGTTGAATTATCACTAAGTTTCGAACATTTCAAACATAGGAGTTTTTGGAACAAAGAATTGCTGAAATGTTTGGTAAACAGACTTAAATGGACGCGGGAAATAGTTTCCTCTGAAAAAAGGGTTGAACCGCGGGGTAAAGCTTATTCGAAATAATGCGGATAAATCTGCCACCTATTATTTCGGTAACTGGTTTTGAGTTTTGAGGGACCTAAATATTAAAAAAAGACAATCAAATAAAAATCTCCGCAAACGTATGTCCTACTGGAAGAAAACCTGACCGTAACGCCAAAAAATCGTCAAAATATGTCTCGTGAAGGAATTACTTCGCTTTCACCGACTCCAGATAAGTCTATTCGCGATGCTTCGCGGTCGAACACGATGCCGCGATTTGACACAAGCCACCATGTCAAACTGCTTTCCAATCTTCCACAATATAAACAAATAACGCTTGCCTATTTAGGAGGATTTCGTTATTTAGTCTACACGGTGCATGTAGCTGGAGCAAATTAACATGCGCAAATAACAAGCGACAAGCGGACGCGGGTGGAAATTTTTTGCTTTGGTACAAGCGCGAGTCGTTGGACCCGCACGTTTTAATGCATGTAACCTGCGCATGTGCCTCAATATGCGCAAGCAACTTGCACTGTGTTGATGCACCCTCAAGCTCTTAGCAAAAATGGGTTATCAATAACTGTGGTACATTAAGTGTCTACCTAATCCACCATTTTTACAACCAACTTTATGAGTAGTGGTGATTGATACCCTGATGCCTTGAGCTCATAAATGTCGGTCTTGCGCCTCTCTCTTGACAAATAAAGAGTGCACCAGTGTCTGCAGAAATGCTGTGCTTCATCATCATTATAACACTGCAGAACTTAGGCCTCTCATCAAGGAACGCCCACCATCACGGTCATGGGTAGCCCGCATCCTACAGTTCAGCTGGCTGATCTTTAAAGAGAACAGCTGCCATTGTTGGTTGTACTAAATAATGTTCTAACAGAAATAAAACACAACTCTACTTTTCTTTTTTAACAACTGTCATTATTGGCACCAGAGCTAAATCCAGCATTAAGGCTATTGCGGCTGCAGCACTGAGGCACACCTTGATAATGACCTGACGTCGTAGGGGAACTCCTAGAGCGAAGAGTAGTTCAGCTACCACTTGGGTAAGCTCTCCTGAATGATGCCAGCGATGCCAGATAGCCCCTGCGTTCACTAGAAGTAATGCTGCACCAGTACTGCAAATATACGCCTGCAAGAATTCAACATAGGGGTTATTAGAAAGTGGTTTCCCAGAGCAAAATCACACAATTATACGCACCGTAATGACAGGATGTCTAAACGAACAAATTGGCACTCTTCAAAGGCTTTCTAAAGGTTTAACAGAACAGGCGTTAAATGCTATCAATTAATGGAATGTAAAACTTTTGAGCACCAACTTTTCCTTCAGCCAAAGACTACAAGGCTGTGTTCAAACCAAACTGACTGTCATACGCTGAATGTGAGCGCACCATACGCAGTTTATTGTATTTCCATACATATTCACTTTTTCGATAACCAATAACGATACGTTATGCGTAATGTGCATAGACGCTGACATTCGGCGGCTGACAGTCATTATGCTTTGAACGCAGCCTAAAAATCAAACTTGAGCTTAGTATTACACCTGCATAGCTTTGCCTCCACAGCGGTCAGCTCCCGCACAAAGGGCTAAACCAGTCACAGCCACGCAGTAAGTCACCAGAACTCCTCCTGACACTGACTGCTCCCAACGAAAGACCCTCAGAGATCGCACGTGCATCGTCAGAACTGATACCAGCAGTATCATGGCGATCAGTCGCAGAGCAAGCAGGGGGACTCGCTCGTGGCCAGGGGTAGGCTCCCCTTGACCAGGGCGGGCCTGGGTCCACGCCTATATCAATAACTATTTAATAATAGATCTTTAAAAAAAAGCACGAAAAATATGCAATACGATACTAGGTAAATTGATAGATCTCTGAATTCTGTTAAAATTATTAATATACTTTATATGAAACTCTTAATTAGTTTTTATAGCGAGCATTTCTATAAGAATGGTTAAACCAATATTGCTACGGACATTGGAAGGCTAGGCTTGTCATCCGGATGCATCTATTAGCTCAAGACTCGGAAAATTTCAATAAAATTTTCAAAAAACTCACTTCGAAACTCATATTGGCTGTAGTTTTCTTTTCACAATCATATCCAAAGATGTCGGGTAGTAATAGAACCGCTCATTATTATCCAAGCATGTAATATCGCACGTGACGCCATGACAGGTGGAATCCATAGAGAATGTAGAATGTGACGAGAGCAAGGAGGCGGATGATTTGAGTTTTTACTCGAATGATGTTGCACCTTTTTTGTGGACTCATATCTGGATTGTGTTACTTTTTTATTGAACCTAGTTTTATATGCATTGTTGTTACAGAGTATTGTGGTCGTTTTCTTCGGATCTTGTTGAAATTGTTTTCTCTGTTAAATTAAAGTGCATTCGCTAGAGATGCCTCTAAAGCTTTTGGGTCATATAAAGTCATATTCTAGTTATTTGCTTTTTTGTTTTACTCATATTACTTAACCACATCTAGTGAGGATTTTTAGGAGTAAACAGTGAATTTAAAATTCTATGATACTTTCCGCACCTTCTCATCTCTATTCATCATCATTAACCATACTTTCTTTCATTCCAGGGTTATCAGCATCGACATGTCAGTTCCCCGGTGCTCCTGCACACTGCAAGGTGACCTTCTCCGAGGACTCGATGTCTGAAGGCACCATAGCCTCTTACGAGTGTGAACGAGGCTTTGAACTCCTGGGACCAGCCAGGAGGCTGTGTGGGGCTAATGGGAAGTGGACGCCTGATGGCATACCTTTTTGTGGTGAGTTATTTTTTGCAAATTTGATTGGAGTGGTAGATTATTGTCAAGAACTAGCCTGAGGAAAGGGGCCAAAGTACAGAGAACTTCGTGCCACCATTTTCCTTTACCTATATAAAACGTTTTCCAAGCAATATAAAACTCAAGCAAAAAGAGATTGAATTCGTCGTTAACTTGTTAAAGGGAAATAATAATTAATTTATTTATTGAATGCAAATTCCTGTTGTCAGTATAGCCGAAATGGGTGGGTTGCATAGCTATAGTAATGTATAATAAATAATGTATAACTATGAAAAATACAGTATTCTCAGAAAATAATTTAATTGGGCACGGCGGCGAGTTGGTGACACAAGAGACTTTTCATATGACATGTCTTTAGGATGGCCACGCACCATACGGTAGTAGTTACCTAATGGAAGGCGGTTACCACAGACTATCGTGTAAATCTTCCTGGTCATTAGTTGCGTTTCACTTTAATATCAAAAGCTACATTAGAAAGAGGTTATTAAGTCACTATCCCTTCATAAAAGTATAAAAATGGTAAATCGAACAACGAAACAAAAAGAGATATATAAATTAATTTACTTAGCGAAAATCAATCACTATATAGTAGGAGCGAAACAATAAAATTAGTAAAAAATCGTGACGAAATCGTAATATAAAATTTCAATAGAATAATAGAAAAAACTACATCACAAAGGGCATTAGTAGGTATACTTTCTTTGAGAGTTGTGGGATTGTGATACAAAGAATCTCCGCTTTTTAGAAGCCATTCATAGTCATGTGAAATGTTTTCACGAAGAAAGTAAAAGTCGGTCATGTAGCAGGGTTGGCTCGGCAAGTATTGTACTTGTAGTTAATTCAATTTGACGCATTGTGTATTGTTTAGATCGTCTTATTAACGTCTGCGAGAAAGAATTGTTGCTGTAAGAAATTATGGTTTACGACATTAAGGACGGAACTTTAGTTTTTAAATCTGTAGGATTTTTCTGATTTAAAAATTGGGAGATGCTTATTTATCGACTTACAGTAAAAAGTTCGCTATAATAATATGCTATCCTAATGATTTTTGAGGACACGATATGTTTGAATAACGAAATTCGATTGATTTTTCAAAACTTCCGCCGCTCTGCTTTGAGTCTGGGCTTATGTCTGCATCGGCGGTAGAGTTAATTTAAGAAAGTTGTCATAACACATGTGAGCCCTAGACACCGTGCCTTTTGGCTCTTTGCTGCTAATTTGTAATTTATAATACTAATCAAAAATTTACGAAATTACTATTAAAAGATTATTAAGCATATTAAATATTCTTGTCACCATCACAAATAAACATACATACTCTTTAATAGATAGAAAGGTGACAATGCTATGCACGACCCCGTGTCGTAAGGTTGCACGCAGCGCCATGTCACGTCACGTCAGCGTCACGCCGTGAGTCTTTGTTAGAGCTGTGACGAATCTCGTTATGACAACTGTCCAAAACGACACTCTCACTTCAATAATCAAGGGACATTCTTTCGGGGTTTCAAACGCGTCTCAGGGAAACTTCTTCGCGAAGCTAGATAAAATATAGCATAAAGAACCAAGACATCGTCATGGTGGCCTAGTGGGCAAAGAACCAACGTCTCGAGTATGAGGGCGCGGGTTCGATTCCAGGTCAGGCAAGTACCAATGCAACTTTTCTAAGTTTGTATGTACTTTCTAAGTATATCTTAGACACCAATGACTGTGTTTCGGATGGCATGTTAAACTGTAGGTCCCAGCTGTCATTGAACATTCTTGGCAGTCGTTACGGGTAATCAGAAGCCAGTAAGTCTGACACCAGTCTAACCAAGGGGTATCGGGTTGCCCGGGTAACTGGGTTGATGAGGTCAGATAGGCAGTCGCGTCTTGTAAAGCACTGGTACTCAGCTGAATCCGGTTAGACTGGAAGCCAACCCCAACATAGTTGGGAAAAAGGCTCGGAGGATGAGAACCAAGACATAGTTTAGCTTTTCAGCTATAGAATGTTTTAATTGAAATAATAAGAGTACAATTTATGATAGGGAAATATTAAATAGCTATATGTAGAAATAAATTATTTTTTTTTGTTGTTTAGGAGTCTGTACAGGACAAACAAGAAAAAAAGTTTCCTCTCTATTATGTCACTATAGAAGCATATGTAGATAATAGGTTCCTATTTATAATCGCACTTATCAGCTAAGGTTAAGCTTTGGTTTCCTAGGAAAGCGGTGCCGTCATATAGCGGCCGTAATACAGCGGTGAATGACGTCACCAGAACGTTGTCTATGTAAACAAAATGGGGCGGTTTCCTAGAGAGCGGTAACTGACGCCGTAACTTCAAAAAGCGGTGCCGCCATTTGCATGACGGCCGTCTTGACGGTGTCAGATAGTTTGGTGAACGTTTTATTGAAAGCGGTGAAGCTTTTTTAATACGTATTTGTGTTTTTTTTTCGGAACAACGTCAAAAATTAGTTACAACTCTTGGAGCAGCGAGGACGACGAAATTTTAATAGATTTCGGTCGTAACCACGAAGCAATATATAATATAAAAAGTAAAGATTATAGAAAAAGTCAACTAAAACAGAATTGGTGTCGTGAAATTTGAGAAATATTAAATAAAACAGGTTAGTAAGTATTATACAACTAACAAAAAGTTTATGACGGTGTGTTAAAACGGCCGTGGAACTTTCCACATGTCATCACCGTAAAGACGACCGTCTATTTGCGTCCGTAATATTACGGCCGCTATATGACGGCACCGCTTTCCTAGGAAACCCAAGCTTAACATAAACGATTCTGAAACACCAAAAAGGTCAAAAGGGAAAAATCACTAAGTAGGTATAGTTTTTGCCCAACAATCAAGAAGGGTTAGTTTTTACACTCGGTAACCTACCAACTTCAAATCAATTTTAACACAAGAAAGCTTCCCAAAATCATAAATCAATTGGACACGCGGTTGAACCATCGCTCAAGGCGCAGGTACACTGTGCTCCACTTGCCATCACACCTGTGAATGATATTACTTATTAAGTACCGGTACAGTTACCATCATCTGTACCATTCAATTATTGTACCGCCCGTAGCTAGAATGTTCATTATTATGAACATTTGTTATCGTCTCTTTTTAACCAACTTTAAAAAAGGAGGAGGTTCCAGCTCACTACAGATTGGCTGATAATTGGTTTTCTTGAACTTCAGCTGATAGTTGGTTAACTGACAGTTTATTTTAAAGATAATCCGTCTGATACCGGCCAGATACCGCGTCGTAGTAATGTGCGCACTACCATTCATCTCCATAAAGATTTATGCACCCGATCATATCGGCAAACCAAAAGTTACCAGTTTGCAGTGAATTTTAGTATAATTATTCTGTGATAGAAATGTACTAAAATTAATAGATTCAAGATTGAGTATTAGATTAGATTAGAGTATTTAGCTTCATTATAAAGTTTTTTTTGTGTACCATCAACGATAAAGTTCATCAGTGTTTTAGCTTAGTTCAACACTCTAATCTCAGGAACCACTAGTCTAATTTGAAAAAAATATTTCAGTACTAAATTGGTCATTTATCAAAGAGGACTACAGATCCAAAATATGTTCAAGCTACAACTAAAATCGGGGGAAACACCTAGTTTTCCACAAGATCTTCTAACCACTGTCTACAATGGACCGGTACAAAGTTATATATAAGTTGTTATAGCACCAGTTATTTCGAGTTCCGTATTGATTATGAAGTCCCGTTACCGTCCGCCATATGTACGGGGGGACAGTGTTGCCAGAATAACAATTTACACCTTCACCTTTGTTATATTATAACAGGTGTTTTTTGCTGATTATTTAGTTGGGAGTCTGTTATGTAGGTTGGTAAAAAAACTTAAGTTGAAATATTAGCTTGGTTGTTTTTCATGTCTGTTTCGTTAAACACTTAATTATTGAACTTAACTGTATTTATTTATTTGAAAGTTACGCTTATGTTAATCTAGACAAATAACCAATTTCAATATTGAATTAAAGAATTGACGGCTGCTAATTGTAAACAAAATATAAATTAAAATTTTAATAATTGGCATGCAAAATATCTCAACCATATTTGCATCAACGTAAACTTACTTTCCAATAATTACTCCGAAAAAGGCACAACAATAACCGATTATCACTAAATCGATATAGGTCAACCATGCGACAGTATCGAATCGGCACGATCACTCGATTATCGCTTAATTTGTATTCGATTCGCGCCCATGATTCACCTGTGACACAAAATCCTCCTTTATGGTGTCTATGGCCTACAAACAAATGACATACGATTAATATTCGAAGATATTGCCCACGGAGTAAGGAAAGATGAGCGGAGATGCCATAATACAGTTTGATCAGGCGCCTTCTTTTAGGTCAAATTCGTACGGTGGGTATAATCGAAACGATCTCTGAACTAACGAGGCGTTCGGGTTCTTTAGGAAAACTCTTACAGTCAACGATTTTTGGTTGGGTCCAAAGATAAGGCGTATAAGGGCGAAAACGGTACCGTTCCTCGTCCCCCACTCATCTGTATTTTGGCGCGCAACTTCCTTCGGCGATTTTTGGTTATGACACCTCCGCTAGTCATATTGTTCTCCATGATATTGCCAGAGTAAAAACTGCTTGTATTTTGAGGCAACGGAATTCTGTGTACTAATGAGAATCGAACCTCATATAATTATCGCGTGGGTGTGACATATTGTAACGGGTTTATCGTCACTACTTATATAAATATATTTATCAATGGAGTGTAAGTACTTATACGTATATTTTAAAACGGTTTATTTTACTCAATTGTTTTGTATTGAGTGGGAGACTGGTTTATACATCGTCTGTCTACCTAGGCTTTTCCAACTATGTTTTCATCCACTGAAAACATAACTTTAATTTCACTAGCTGTTTCCCGCGGCTTCACCCGCTTTCCGTGGGAACTACTGACCGTACCCGGATAAAATATAGCCCATGTTTAGCACAGAAAATGTAGCTTCCTAACAGTGAAAGATATATTCAAATCGTATCATCAACTTCGGAGCCTTTTAAGGGTACAAAAAATATCCTTCTATACATTATATATTAGTATAGAAGTACCTATAGATTAGAAATCAGCTGTACAACACTAATATTGCATGTGTTACACCATAACACTAAATCACTAAACAAACAGCTTAACTCTCTAAAATTAATAACTTTCAATTGTCACTATTATCCTAAGTACTCAATCAGACTAAAAGCTGTTGACAAAAGACTTCCGACGCTTATAAGGCAACTCATTACCATTACGATTACCATTGAATCGGTTCGGTTACCGCCCGAATCGCTCGGCCCATTGTCCCAGGTTATGAGGCCGATTCATTTGTATTCGATAATCGTAATAATCGGTATGGTGACGATGTTTCGAGCTGTCATTTGTCAAGTGGCTGCAGGTTGGGTTACTTAAAAGGAGGGTAGTGGATTTTTGAGCACCTTAATTGGTTGTTGTTTTGGATTTTTAGGATTAAAAATTCATAGTGAGGCGGCGATCGATCGCGAAATTATCGATCTATGAGCTGCACATGTGTAATGAAAAATTGTTCACATGACCTGAATTCTAGTTTTGTGTATTGATTTTCTTGTCACTGATATAATATTCTTAGACGGTGAAATAACGTTCTAAGAAAGAAAGATATCTATTATTATCTATACTAATATAATAAAACGGCGGAAACATTTTTTGCTTTTTTTTGTATTCTAAAGGCCCAGAACTACAAAACCGATTTAAAACATTCTTTCACTGTTGGTAACGTACATTCTTCCTGAGTGACAAAAGCTATATTTTATTCCGGTGCGATACGAAGGGAAGTTGCTTATCCGCGTTAATCTATACATATAATAAATCTGTAGAAAAGTAATTTTTGTACATTGAAGACTAACAGAACCCATTTCCATCATTTTTGTCATTTTTGTCTGTTTGTCTGTTTGTCTGTTTGTCTGTTTATCTGTTTGTTTGTTCGGGATTCACGTAAAATCGACGAATTCAATGCAGACAATGCTTATATACAAAAATTCTACGTAACTTGGGGTATTACTTAGTTTTTGTTTCATCGAAATCGATTCACTCTATCAAAAGATATGATTAATTTTGTGAATTCAAGATGTAAAATATTACGACACGCAATCTGTTTGTCAAAACTGTACATTTGAATGTTGTATTTATATTAGTTGTTCGGCCTATTATTAATCTTTACACAGAAAATCACACCTTTATAAGTAACTTCGGAAGAAAAAAAAATATGAAAATTTTGTTTAGCCAAGGTTAAAGTAGCTCCATCTGTGGTAAAAATACATCAAATTTGTCAAAAGAGCGAGGTGGAATGACAATTAATTACCATACATTCTTTATAGAGGATTATTATTTCAACAGATGGAGTTGTGTATTTTCCGTAATTCACCATATTTTAACACGTAGTGTAATTTTTCGATAGACATTTCAATAGTGTTTATCAGTTTGCCGTACCAGATCAAAATCCAACTATAATTATTACCTTGATGAAAGGAAAATTAATAGTTCTCAGCCAAATTTAAAACGGTGCCATCTAAATTATTTTTTGAACATTATGTCAAAAATGATGACTTTAGTGGAACAATTAATTATCATTTAAACTTACAGATGGAGTTCATATCAGGATTTTTTCATAAACATAGTTTAGCTTATCTTCCACTAATGTGGTGGCCTTAAAACAAATTACTTTGAGTGAGTAGTATTAAGTAGACCTTAATTATTTTTTCTGATGCAAAATATGTAAACTTAATCCTAGAAGAAAGGAAGATCTATCTCTCGCAAGCGCTGCTAAGCGTGAGGTAGGTAATGTAGGCTTCTGTAGCTTTAAAAACAAGCCCAGATACAAAGTGCAGATAAGAAATGGGAGCTTTCTCGATTTAATACCATACACACGTAAAATGCTTTATGCGTCTGGAAACGTACAAATTACGCGTCGCATACCAGAGACATGCTTACTTTCAACTTCTGATCGCAAATACACTGTTCACGATTACGAACAGTCTCAGTAAGACCCGAGCCAAGTCTAAAAAAACACCTTTTATATAAAACTACGTTTGATGTCATTCAATTACAAAGACAGAATTGTTCTCTGCTGCAAATCCTATCCACCTATATCCTATCCTAATCCAGCATGCATTGCAGGTGTGCATTGCACAAAAACCAATGGTATCCTATTCGAGAAGTCAAAAGAGTCGGCCTGCCAACGTCAGCTTTTGCGCTAAGCAAGTGTTCTTAATAGTACCATCAGAATTACATTCATCGTTGAATGAGGTGAATACATTTTCAGAAACCACAATAACAGTAGGAGCCAAAGCGTATGATCGCTTCACAGAGCTCTGATTGGCCCCAGGTGACCAACTGAGGTCTGATTTGTTCGTTCATCAGATCTTTGAAAGTGTTTCGGTGGATACTTACTGTCGTCCTGTTTACGTGTGACACAAAATATGGTATATAAACGTCCTCCGCAAGAGCGAAATTTTCCCGGTAAGCGGTAGTGACGCACAGTATACAACACTTCTGTTTCTTTTGATTTGCTGGCTCCACCAAGAAATGACAAATTGCGAGCGTACATTTTGAAAATCTTGGCAAAACTGCAGGTTTCAAGTACGAACACACATGAAGTGAACTCTCACCGTGACTCTCACAGATACGTACATTTTGCCTATTCGTGAACTAATGCAAACATTTCGGTGTAGTCCCTCCCGGTTTAGACCTAACCCCACATTAGGCGTGCGCGATCCTCGGGCGTGTGAGTAGCGCGTGCGTCGCGAGCACGCTGCGTGAGCGTCGCGTTTTGCTGCCCTGCGGCATTTGCAGCGCGCTCGACTTGACGTTTAACTGCTAAGGCGTTTAGCGGGCGGCGGGGATAGCGGGCGTAGGGGTAAGAACGCAACTCGAGCGCCGCGTGCTCGCCGCGAGCGCGTCGCTTGCACTCTTCACACATGCCGCAGGGCAGCAAAACGCGACTTTCACGCAGCGCGCTCGCGACGCCCGCGCTACTCACACGCCCGAGGATCGCGCACGCCTAATGTGGAGTCAGCCTTACCATAGTAAGTAAGTGCACAGAAAATCCCCAATTCATACAAGTCATACAAGTGTTTCTCCCCAGTAGTGAAACTATCCTACCCTATGCGCCTGCTGATGATGATGACTCATTTTATCATCCATCCAGCTATTCCCCAACTATGTTGGTGTTGGGCTTCCAGTCACCGAATCTGTTTGAGTACCAATATTTTGCTTGGAGCGACTACCTATCTATCTATCTTCAATCCAGTCAACTACACAAGACGATATCCATGGTAAGACTGACAGACTTTCTGGCTTCTGATTAGTCGCAGCAGCTGCAGAAAATGTACAAATGACAGCTTTGTCAGACTCAAAGCATATAGACATAGATTATAGCTATTTCCTGTGAAAATTACTTACGCACCATACGTAATAATTGACTATTCTATATTGCCCACGCAGACGAAGTTGCGGGCAACAGCTAGTTATAATATAATCTTGTATAAACAATATTCAGCCTCTATGCATTCTTGAGTCTTAACAGACGGACGAATAGAAGCTAAATGAAATGAACCTATATTGATTTCGGCAATCATATAATTTTGGTAATCCTATTATGCACAGTAACTAAGTGGATAATAATATTTTCAAGTACCTACGTTACTGCACCAAAATGGTGAACCGTGTTGAGATCCTTCACAGCCCTACAAAGTTTTTTTTTTCAAAATTTTTGGTCACTGCGTTTCTTAACGCCTTAAAAGTCGCTAAAGAAAGAAAGAAAGAAAAACGTTTTATTCACGCGAGTAACACAAGGAAAAAAGAGAAAAATACAAAACAAAACAATAACAAAAAAAAATAGATATAAAAAAAATACGAATTACAACACAGAGTACGGAAATTACAGCAAGAGACACGACACGAGAAGAAGGTACATAACGGGAAATATGTGTCGAGGGCGAGGGCCGTTTCACGTGGGGTGTCCACGTGAAACGGCCCTCGCTCAGCATAATGCTGAGACCCTATACGGGACAAAAGCCTCAGCGCTGATTTTCAGCGAGAGCGAGTTTGTTAAAGTCGTTTGCAAATGTAGAGCAAGCGGTCTATATAATGCATGAGATTTAAAAATTCATAGAGAGGCGGCGATCGATCGCGAAATTATCGATCTATGAGCTGCACGTGTGTACTGAAAAATTGTTCACATGACCTGAATCCTAGTTTTCTTAGTATTGATTTTCTTGACACAAATAATATTCTTAGATAGTTAGGTAGATAATATTCTAGGAAAGTAAGAAAGAAAAATAATTTATTTTGCGCGAAAGAAAATAGTGAAAGCTAAATATAGAAAATATTATCAGTTGAAAGATTAATAGTAATTAATATTAGAAGGCATAAAACATGTCTGCCAATATTCATAGCTATAATGTAAATACCTTATTTGTCTTATCGTTAAACACTGACTAATGATTTCATTCGATTTTTGAATGGGAAAATTGTTTTGTATATATATATTTGATTTAACAAATACTCACACCTAATTTCTCGTTTTCTTTAAATACCTATATGTTTTCCAAGTTTTATCTGGGTGTAAGTATACATTTATGAGACATTCTGACTATATTTTATTTTTAACCGACTCCCAAAAAAAGGGTACGTTCTAACTCACCATATATTTTTTGAAGCTCCATTTTTTGCCCAACTAAACTGACTCTTCAAACACTCGAGCATAACTTAATAATTATTCACAACTACTTCGACGATAGCCAATAAAAAACTTGAATTTTGAAAAGCGGGTCATGACGTCCATTCTTGCCTTCTGCTAGTTTGACGACCCGCATTTAGAGGTACATATTAAATTCTAATTTATAGCCTCACGTGGCTCGGTGGCTTGTGACCATGTCCGAAAGATGTCCACTGCTGGACTAACACCTCCTTTGTAGCCCACAAGTTTCGCCACTCAGTTTGCTCGATCTCCAGCAACCCGCATATACTGCTTTCCGGCGACTCAGGCTGGATTGTTCTTCCATGTAGTGGGCTAGAGACATAGCCTAGCTTTATATATGTTGACGATAACAATATAGTCAGCGGTTTCACCTGCGTCCCTACGGTCCCAACGGAACTCCGCGCAATAGCCTAAACAGTAGCCTATTATCTTTCACAACACATTTAGTGCTGTTAGATACCGAAAAATAATCCAATCAGTTGCAGAAATTTGCATATTCAAACATGTGTTAGGTGTCAGATGTGGTTTCGATCGCACCTCTGTAATGTTAATTATGCTTAAGTTTAGTTTTATTGAAACCAAAAGTTGCTATTTTACCATAAAATCGTAACAAACATTTCAGTAACAGTTTGGATAATTGGTAGTAGCAATGCTGTTCCTGTTTCCTATTACCAACTAACGGCCTTTCCCAATATTCTATCTATCTTTTGATTGGCTAACTAGAGTTAGAATTTTGACAGTAGCTCCATACACGTAATGTCAAATTCTCTCTCTCTATAACAAGACCACAGATAAATATTGGGAATGACCGTAGTATATAAATTGTTTTATAAAAACATGCTCGATATAATATTATTATTATTTCTTATGTAAGTTACTGCATAACTCTACATTATCTTTAAGCTGTGCCCTACCGAATCTCCATATAAAATGTACCACAATGTAACATATATGGAATGCTTATAAAGAATTGAGTATTGAGTATATGACTATCTCTATCCGCTGGTTACAAAAACGACACGTAACTTACAACTCGGCGTTCGGTTGTTTTAACCGTTGTAACAACTCAAACAATTGTACAACTTGCAACTGTTACTACCAGTTATAACGCGATAATTGTTACTGTACCAACAAATGTATGATCTTTCATCTTAATGGAAACTTTGATAAATCCCGTTACTTACATTGGTAGAGGTTTGTTTGAGCTATCGAAATACTTTTGTGGAGTCTGGTGACTATGAAGACGTATGTTTGATTTGAAATAGTTCTTAATGTCTAATTTTTTTTTGTTTTTTTTTTTTTTTGTATTTTTCTCTTGTTTTTGTCCTTGTGTCACTCGCGTGAATAAAACGTTTTTCTTTCTTTCTTTCTTAATTTAAATTTTGTAATAATTTTGTTTGTTTGTAATGCAGCCTTTTCCCAAATGAAGTTCGGGGAAAGAAAGCTAAGCTTCATCAGATTTTTTCATGTAAATGGATACCGGAGATGGTATAATTATTATTCGGATGTAAATATTTCCTGAAACATTGTGAATTCGTGATTAACAACTACCTGGAATATAAAATGGAATACAATTTTCAGAATATTGCATCCAGCAAAATATTTCGCTGCAAATTGAATACACAGAATCCTTTGAACAAATATTTCCCAGAATATTTCATTTCGCATTCGCTTTGAAGTCCTGAATTCACGTGAAATAATTTGTACCCGCCCACTGTCGACCAATCAGACCCATGGTGGGCGCACACATATGCAAATTACATAAGTGTGCGCTGTAACGTATACCACAGAACTAATAATATTAACGCAGTTCAAAGGGACTGGTTGCATTGTGTGCGTTGCACTGACCAATCAGATGGCTGCAATTCTGTACAACCAGATGTGTGTCTGTGTGTGTGTAAATATTGATTCTAGTTCGCGGAATGACAAAGTAATTGAATCTCTCCAACTGTATATTCACTGGGTAATTGCAAATGCAGTAGCTTGGTTTGTTTACTTTACTTGCCTTTGACTGCAAAGCCGTTCGTTGGAGCAAAAATGTAATATGTTATTTCCTATTTTACGTAACATTTATACAGAGTGTTTATTCAGTTCTACAGAGATTTTCAAAAAGTTGGCAAATAACCCCGCCCTGGTCCTATTCTATTTGATCTGTACCTCAGTGCCTAGCCTTTTGTCAACATAAAGCACAAAGCTCCGTTAAAGTTAAAGCTTTTTTAAATCTATTGCTAACTCTTTCTTTGTCAACAAGATAAAAAGAGTAAGCAATAGATTTAATGAAGCTTTAATTTTAATGGAGCTTTGTGCAACTGACGGTAAGTACTTATCAGACCTCGAAACACTTGGGCATCTGATCATCAAACAGGCTTCTGACTGCCGTTTGCAAAACAAATGACAGCCGCTACCCAAGCTCACCGAAAGTTTGCTTAAAACAACTATTGTCTATGAATTATTGAGTACAAAGGAAAGGAAAGGAGGAGGTACAAAGAAAATTGTTGTTTTAAGAAATATGGACGTTTTGGTTGTCGGTGAAAATCACTTCCAAAATATTCAATCAATTAAAAAACCGCTTCACCATAGTTCATTAACAAAATACCAAATAGGTCTTCAAGTTTATAAATGTCAAAAGTCAAAGTCAAATGTTTTTATTTCAAATAGCCCTTTGCAGACTCCTATGAAATGTCACACTAGTTGCACGGTTCCAAAAAGTTGGTCTCATGGAGAAGAGTCGGCAAGGAACTCCATAATATCAAAATCATGATGACAGCATCATAGATTTTCGCACATCTGAGTAAACGGTCTCCGAGGGTGTGGAACAAGGTGTAAGTGGAACGGCGAGCGCCATTGACGACCGTTGGTAGCAAACACTGCACCCGCGCGTAGGGTTGCCGTCAATTGGCTTCTAAAGCTAGTTTTGCTGGTATTCCTGTTCTTGATTTAAATTAAAATTCAAAGCTCCTTATTCTTTGTTCATAGGTTACAAAAAGGGGTTAGTATGTACATAATATTAGTCTCATTATGCCCTGTTAGTAGAGCGTACAGAAAAAATAATAATTACCTCAATGTAGCTACTTATAGAAATTAAATAGGTATAGAAAAGGGGCATATAATTTCAACTTTTTTGAGCAATATTGACGTAACAGGTAGTAGTAAAAATATCTTCCCTACGTTACCTTTTATCAGACATTTGGCTATAAGTGAGATATTGTCGTGATACGATGATTTTCACGATACATATCTCTCTGGATAGCGAAGATATATTTTGGATGTTTATTCCTTAATCACACTTTATTTTACACAACTATACTGGAAGTATTTTGCCCAAGACGCGGGCCACCAACCGAATAACCATTAGTTTTACAATATGTATGAAAAATATTTATTTACACTTATAACTACCAGGTTCTCAGCCAGCCCTACGCGTAACGGCTTGCAAAGTGTGCCACGAGTTGACGCTAACGGTGCCAGAGCTAGCTCGGGACTCGAATACGTTGTACTTGTAACCACTAACCGCTTGCGATCATACTGAGCTGTAGGAAATTAGGGAATGCGGAATGGGAAGTGAGAAAGTGAATACATTTGATACATACACATTAATCTATCTATACAAGAATGGCTGGAAAAATTAGAGGGAGATAGCTTGGACCCGGGAGAAGGACACAGGATAGATTTTGTCACCATCCCGGTGAAACCGCGGGCAGTAGAATACTGAAACTAAAAAGCGTCGAAAAATTCCTACTCATCGCTGTCAACTGGGAGCGAGCCCAAAAGGCTGGCAGCCTGCCACGCTGGTTGGCAATGCCTGTTGTCTAAATTCGGTTTGAGTTTATCCGAATGCTCATGCCTTCTTTAAAGGCCTTTCCACTATAAAAAAGCAAACACAGAAACATTCATAAGGCAGCCTGGAGTCTGGAAGAAGGGGATTGATACACCGGTGCATCAGAGAGCACGCAGATGTCGGTCCTGCGCCTGATCTCTCTCCAGTCAAGTCAGATTGCCGTCCCATCGGGCTATGAGAGTGAAGGAATGTACTATAATATAAATATATCCTGTGCAATACTACGCAGTGCAAACGTAATTACATAACCAAACCCATCTTTCACCAGTCACACAAAAAAAGTCACATTCAAATCCGTCAGTCACGGTGTCTGTGTCGAAAGTGTGACTGTACTCACATGAGTACATAATTTTGTGAGCACTGTCCCTTTCTGGGGACAATTTAAATGACATTAGCCCGAATGTTAGACCGATTTTGTAGCACTCAATTAGGTACACTTACTTAATAGTCAGTTGGTGCTAAGGTGATTAGTTATTTTGATAATTTTATTTGGAATATTTCTATTTTTATTCAATTATTAAGATATTTAATTGTGTTAATCGATTTGTGCTGACATATTTATTTATCTTATTGACCTTTTCAAGAAAACGTCAAACGCATTCATTTAACATGTTTAGGCATGTTATCATTTTCATTAAAATTTCAGTATTGTATATTATTTCACACTTGCCTCGGATGTATCACTTAACGTGAATCAGTGAAATTACCTAGACACTTTATAATTCACTTCCTTCATAAAATCAATACCTACTCATAACAATTAATCAATTATAAGGCTAAAGATCAATTTTAAAATGCCATCAAGCAAAAAATAATAATAATCTAGAATAGCAGATCCACATTATTTTCCTTATAAAAGCAGATTAAGCGTGTATAATATTTTCCTACATTCCGACATCGGCATGCGACCTACTTTATTAGCCATGATAAAATAAGATTTGTCGAAAAAACACCGGCCGTAAAATTGTGATCTTGGCCCCATCTGAGGCCACGAAAACAATGAACTTGTTTTTGGTCCATTTTTTGCGCTAATGCGAAATAAATTGGTGTAAATGAGGCTTGGAATATTTTTTTATTATTTTTATCTGTTTGTGTTTTTACTTTTTAATTTATTAGGAAAGTATGTGGTTTGAAAGAGATGAAAAAAAGTAAGTGACGGAAGCTTTTTTAACGTGTCCCAAAAATACAGAAAGAAAGGAAATTGTTAGTGAAAATTGTTGCAGTATATTTTTGTTTGTAAATACCAAATAGATCCACTTTGCTATGAATTATAAAGAGATACCATTTAACAGTGACTATTCTCTACAAAAAATATGATGCGTTTTTTATAATGGATTTTAACATTATTTAAATGTCTAATGTTCGCGTAAGTGTCAGAAATTAATATGTAAGTAACATATTTATTTCTTTCATAAAATGATATAAAAACAAATGAATAAGCTCCATTAGTATACGTTATCTGTTAGTAAAGGCATTCGAAGTTTCCAAGCAAAAAGCGAGCGTACTAACGGTATAAGTTGTACTAACTATCAGTTTTATGCAGACTACACAGTTATAATTATTATGTATTCACGACTTACTGTACTACTGAGTTTATTGAAATTCTGTTTTATAACGACGAGGAAATAGAATTTTATTTTGACGGTTTTTATTTTCTTTCTTTTTCTTCGGTTTTGGTTCTCCGGTGCACTTGCTCTAAAATATTATAAAGACAAAAGTTTGTGTTGTTTCTGCTCGCATAACAATTTGGCAGTACCTAGGTAATAAGCTTGTTCATTGGAATATCTAATAGGTTACCTTTTATACGGTTGCGCAAAATAGTTCACCTAGTAAAATAGTTAGTGGAACCGCTTGTGGAGCCTAGTTAGATAAAAAACAAAGCGGCGCACATAGCATCTTCTCCAGTCTTAAAACTCGATTAAACAGTATTTTATTGTATAGTCAAAAGCTGTCTTCAACTAAAATTATTCCTAAAAACATCTACGTAATACAAAGTCTGTATTGTTAGTGGTGTGAATCAAATTTTTCGTGGCGTCACGGTCAGGCGCGCACTTTCCATCTCGCCGGGACTTATGCTCAGCCCACTGCCTCACATAGCTGACGGTCTGTTCTTATGACGTGTTTTACTCAGCTTTTCATAAAGTTAAGTAATTGGTGTTTTAGCCAAAGTTATGGCGGTACACTGCAAACTTTTTGTCGGCCAATAGTTTGTTCAGGCTCATAAATCAGGACGAGTTCAATGGCACTATTTCATATTACAATGTTTAAGTATTTGGCCGGAATCAGACTGACTAACATAGACATACCTCAGTGCCTCAAGACGAAAGTCTTCAACCAATGAGTGTTACCAGTGATGACTTACGGCATCGAAACGTGGTCTCTCACTATCGGCCTCATCTCAAAGCTCAAAGTCGCTCAACGAGAGGAGAGGAGAGGGCTATGCTCGGTGTTTCTCTACGTGATCGAATCTGAAATGAGGAGATCCGTAGGCGAACTAAAGTCACCGATATAGCCCACCGGATCAGTAAGTTGAAGTGGCAATGGGCAAGTTTAGAAGGATTCACGACCTTCTTTAACAATAACAAAAAAAATTGCCAATTATAGAGCCAACTAGCGACTGTTTAGTCTGCAGTGTAAGGGCGTTTGTTTCCATTTCAACAACAGTAATAACTGGTACTTTTCATCTTCTCTTTAATTATGTGGCCTTACCAAATTCACAAAACCTGATACAAAACTAACATTTCATATCATTGAACGCGATCCCGTTAGAGCCGCGTGAGTCGATAGTTTGTGCAATTATCGACAGTTATCGAGCACATCACTAGACCGAGACATGTTAATTTAATCCGCACAGGTCTAGTTCCGTTAGTTGTCAACGTCGTGGGGAATAGAAAACTATGGGTGGTAACCATGGTGGTTAAACTTAGGTTTATGTCTTAAGCTATTGACTTGTATAGACCTAGAAATGCCTTCCTGCTTGATCCCACTAATGTCAAAGTTTGTACAGTTATTTGTATGTTTGTAAGTCTATCACGCAAAAACTGTTGAATACATTTTCATGAACCTTGGTAGTAATATAGCTCATGTCGCAGAATTTATCCACATGCAAGAAGTAGTTCCTCCAGGACGCGGGCGAAACCGTTGGCAGAAGCTAGTAACCTATAAACTTACCATCATCAACGCATACCGCATATTATTGTGCAAAACAAATGACTTATTACCACCTTATTACTATAGGTACAACGCTACAAGACAATCAAAATACAAAAAAAAACCAACCAAGTAGTTTTTGATAAAAAAAATGTATTCCAACTTTACGGGTACAGTCCCACTAGTTCACTGACATTAATGTCGTCTTTAAATATCATGGAATTTAGTAGGTACTGAATCAAAGACCATATTATAGCTGTTTTATGAACATTTTCATAGTCACAGTTACAGTTTGCCACTAACCTGAGCCTGTTAGCTGGACAGTTTGAATACCGGTAATACCAAGTAGGTGGTTAGGCTTCATGCTTCTTCTAATGGCGAGATCACACCAAAATTGTTGGCGAGTGCACATTTGTTCGCGAACGCAACATGTGAGTCGGCGCGAGTCTATGGCTAGCATGTGTTCGCGCACAAAGGTTGCAATTTTGCGAATATTTAAGAAATGGTCGCATGCAATTTGTTACTATTTGCTTAGCGAGTAGACCAGAAGATGTATTTCTGTGTGTCACAATACCACACGGTGGTGGAGTCTCGCCTCAAGTTTTGCTCAAATGTTTACATAACCTTGAATGGTTAACGAATTTGAAAGAAGTAAAAAGAGAAAGAAAATATTATGTTTAAGGTAGGTTGCTAGACGAGATTCTATACACAATGGCTACACAAATCAAAGATTCAGACAACATTTGAGCCTAAGTTCATTGGCAACAATAAACGTCCGTTTTTCTTAAAACAACTGATTACTTCGAAACTTGAACGTGATGATTGATGTAGAGTAATTTTAAGAAACGTTTAAATATTATCGGTAAACATGGGGCTAAAACGTAGTTTTCTATTTTTCACATAACTGTTGAAAAACAATGAACAGCTTAAGCATCTCTACACAAATGTCACCCATACCCAACGACGAGCAAATAAATCTCACCATATATAATTTCTTCAAACTTGGCTGCAAAACAGCAGTTTTCGAACATCAAAAAAAATTACAAAAGACAGTCCCCAAAACGCCCATCCTTCACCACTTCCTATGTGGTTTTACTGGGAAGAAGAAGTGACGCAACTAACTCCCCAACAATGTCTGTCTGAAGGTTAGATCATTTTCAAATTTGACTAATTTCTCTTCTCTTCCACAGTCCTCAACGTGGCAGCGGGGAAAGCTCCAATGCAGGCCTCCACAGAAGACGGGGGGGTTCCTCAGAGAGCCCTGGATGGGAGTACCTCAGCTACCTTCAGCGCTGAGACCTGTACCTTGACGAAGCCGGAGCGGGTACCCTGGTGGTACGTGAATCTGTTGGAGCCTTACATGGTGCAGCTGGTCAGATTGGACTTCGGGAAACAGTGTTGTGGTAAGCATATTAGAAAATTTTATAGAAGTTTTTTTAAATGTAAAATTACTATTATCTAAATAAAAAAGAGGGCCAAATGCACCATAAGATTGCTAGACATGTTGAAAGCTATACCAATGCCCATACATACATCTTGCGTACGCTTCAGGAGTAGAGCATCACGTAAAATTCCTTTTTGTCATCTGCCGAGCCTTTTCCCAACTTTGTTGGGGTCGGCTTCCAGTCTTAACCGGATGCTGAGAACCAGTGTTTCACATGGAGCGACTGCCTATTTGACCTCCACAACCCAGTAACCCGGGCAACCCTACACGACAATTCTACCGCTCTGTGCAGCGCGAGGGAGTGTCAGACACACTGACTAAAACCCACCAAGTTCCTTCTTAAGCCCTTCATGTACCAGGGCCGCGGTAACTTTTTCGAACAATCCCACAGAACCGGGAGATTTTCTAAACATCTTACGTACACTTCAGTACTACGTAAGTTACCTTGTTGTCAAAATAACGTCACGTACCAAAATCGCTCCTAATTTTCCCAAATTCGTTTCGGATTTCTTTTTTTCCAACGCTTGGGTGATTGTCATCTTGTTTTCATGATTCGTCAATTATGACCGGTCCTCTACTTGTTTACTAGGTCTTATGTAATGTGCTTGATTTGGATGATTAGTGAGAACTTTAATGAATATATAATATAGATTGCTCGGAATGGGGGTCACACTATGTGCAGAAATAGTTTTGATCTGAGCTGACCTTTTTTTTTTTTTTTTTTTTTTAGCGACGTAAAATCATCAAATGACCCCTCCCGCTGTGGGTTAGCAGCGGTGAGGGAGTGTCAGACTCTTACTGACTAAAATCGTCGTGTTCCGTCATAGGCCTTTTATGTACCAGGGCCGCGGTATCTCTTTCGAACAACCCGCAGCCCCGGCAGGCCTTGGCCCTGCTGGGCCCCGCTGGGGTTGCTGACGTCTCTTTGAGGAGCGCGTGGAACAACGCGCGCCGTCGACACGGGTCTGTCGTCTAAAAAGACAGAGGGACGATGAGCCACCCGAACTCACCGCCCACAGACCCACGCCTACGGTGGCCGGGAGTCATCTCGTGACACCCGGCGCCCATGGTGTCTACCTGGTCCAGCGCGGCGGCCGGGATGAGAGGTGCGAACTCTCTGGCGTTCCGCCTCCTCCTTCTCGAGCATGACCGCTTCGCAGAAGGAGGCGACGGCATCCCATTCCCTCTCGCCCCGGACCATGGCCTGAACCAGGGCCGGACGCGAGAGGTCGCCGCCGCCCAAAGCCTCGACGAGGACCCGGCGGTGCCCCTCCCATGCGGGGCACACCTGGACTGTGTGGTCCGCCGTGTCCTCGGGGCTGTCCGCACAATGGTGACACCCGGGCGCCTCCTCACGACCGATGCGGTGCAGGTACCTCCCGAAACAACCGTGTCCGGTGAGGACCTGCGTCATGCGGTACGTGAGGGCGCCGTGACTCCTCCCGAGCCACTCCTCAAAGAGGGGACTTACCGCCACGATGGTGGCGTGCCCTGCACTGGGTTGCGATAGTCGCTCCCTCCAGGCCACCATGAGATCGCGCCGGAGCTCCGCCCGCTGCGCGACAACTTGCCGCGGCAACGGGGTTTCTCCCCGGCGCTGAGCCTCCTCGCGCCAGTCGTACAGGCGCAAGAAGACCCTCGCCTCCAGATCCCACGGTGGCAGTCCAGCAAGTAGGCCAGCTGCTTCGCGGGAGATCGTGCGGTACCCCCGGATTAGCCTGATGGCTATCACCCTTTGGGGCACGTTCAGGTAGTGCACAGCCCGCGGCCGTGCCGAACGTGCCCATACCGGGGCCCCGTAAAGGGCCATGGACCGCATGACCCCCGCGTAGAGTCTGCGGCAGGGGGCGTTTGGGCCGCCCAGGTTGGGCAGGAGCCGCTTGAATGCAGCACCTGCCTTCTCCAGTTTGGGGCCCAAACGTCGGAAATGCTCGACGAAGTTCCACCGGCCGTCGAGGACGAGTCCCAGGTACTTCATCGCCCTCTCGACGCCGATGGTAACCCCCCCCACCGTGACTTGGGAGCCTGAAGGTGGCGCGTTCCGAAGCCCATGAAAGCACATGGCCTCGGATTTGTGCAAGGCCACCTCAAGTCCCAGCAGCTGGATCCTCTCGATGACTATCGCAACCCCGCGCGTCATTTTGTCGGCCGCCTCCTGGTGCGACCTCCCCTGTGCCAGAACCAGCGTGTCGTCAGCGTAGCAGACCACGCTGACGCCGCTAGGGAGGTCGGCGCGCAGCACCCAGTCGTAGCCGATGTTCCACAAGAGCGGCCCCAGTACCGACCCCTGCGGAACACCGCACGACATCTCTCGCCGGTTCCATTCCCCGTTGTGACCAGGGTAAATGATGGACCTATCCGACAGATAGGCCTCGACCACGCGACGAAGGTAGGTCGGCACCCGGTGATACCGGAGTGCCTCCCTGATGCAACTCCAGGGAAGGGTGTTGAAGGCGTTGGCGATGTCAAGAGACACCGCCAAGACGACCCCCCCCCGGGACACAGCATCCCCCGTCGTGAGAGCTCTCACGCGCATGATGGCGTCCACCGTTGAGCGCCCCTTGCGGAAACCGAACTGGTGGTCCGCAAGGTCCGGCCCTATCCCCCCAAGGTGCGCGACGAGGCGGTGTGCGACAACTCGCTCAAAGAGCTTGCCCACCTCGTCGAGCAACACGATGGGCCGGTATGCGGACGGAGAGTCCGCAGGGCGCCCCGGCTTCCGAATGAGGACCAGTTTCCCCGTCTTCCAACGAAGTGGGAACTGGCCCCTCTCCAAACATGCGCTGAGAAGCCCCCTAAGTCGAGGCCCGAGAGCCTCAAGGGCCAGGACGCCCGGCACATCCGCATCACTGGAACCTTGGTCCTCCAGGCTGAGGAAAATTGAGAAGCGGCAGTATGAGGCGGCGTCCAGTGACGATAAGTTGCTGCCGCCTCCCAAGGTGCCGACGAAGGCCAAGGAAAAGCCTGGCCGTCATGGAAGGGGACGCTTTTGGCGGCCAAGTACGTCGCGCTTAAGTGACGAAAGCGATACGGACACGTCTCAGGCCTCGATTGAACCAAGGATCAGACGAGTCTCTGAAGCGATGGACGTGGAAGCCGCATGCTCCTTACTGCCACCTACGGGCACCGACAGCTCGGTGGCAGGACTGGAGCGGACAGGCATCCAGAATGTGGAGGTTCTTCTGGAGTCCATCCGGAAATCAAAGAACCTTAAAGGTACGAGTCAACGTACCATGAGAGAAGCGGCGGAGCAGGTGCGCTGCTGCGTCGAGATGCTCGCTGCCAGGAGTACCACAGAGGAGACTAGCCGCCTCCAGCTGGAAATCCAGCGCCTGAGGCAGCAGGTTGGATCCCAGGACAAGGAGATTGAAGCTCTCAAAGAGGAGATGCTCTCGTTGCGTCTCCACTCAGTTAACTTGCCACGTCAGCAACCGCAGCCGTCGATACCTTCCACCCCGGAAAAGTCCACAGTAGACGACGAGCTGCTGCGTGGCGTTATTGACCGCGTAGGCAAAATGTTGGATGCTCGTATGGCGGGGATTGAAGATCGCCTTCTACCACAGGTGAATCTTCGCCCTCCATTAGCAGCCGATCGAAAGACGGCAGCCCAGAAACAGCGGCAGAGTGCTGCGGCTGGTACAAGCCAGGCGTCCGCAACCGCAACTGTCATCGCGGCAACTCAAGCCTCAGTCTCAGAGGCACCGTCGTCTGCGCAACCACAGCAGGAGTGGCAAACTGCCTCTAATAGGAAGAAAGACAGGAAGAATAAAAAGAAAGCGGTTACGTCGCAAGAGGCCGCTGCCACCATCTTAGGCGGTGCTAAGCCCTCGTCGTCACAAGCCAAAGGACGGAAGAAACATAAAAAGTCACGGAATCGACGCAGAAAGCTTCGCGAACCGAAGTCAGCTGCCCTGGTTCTGGCGCTTCAACCTGAGGCAGCAGAAAAGGGGCTTACCTACAAAGATGTCCTGACAAAGGCCAGACAAGCGGCCAATCATGAAGAGAACGGTATCACCGACATCAGATACCGTCGAGCTGCAACGGGGGCTCGACTTTTTGAGTTCACGGGAGCCAATGGCGCTGCAGAAGCGGATCGTGTAGCTGAACAGCTTCGCCAGATCTTTCCGGAGGGTATCCGGATCTCAAGGCCAACAAAGTGTGCCGAACTGCGCATTGTCGGCCTTGACGATTCTGTCACCGAAGATGACATATGTGAGGCGGTTGCGCGCAGGACGGGCTGCTCCCAGGAGGCGGTGCGCGTCAGCGCAATTCGTGTTGGACCTGGAGGAGCCGGTTCTGCCAGAATTCGGTGCCCCGTAGCCTCTGCCAAGATGTTAGGCGAAGCCAATCGACTTCTCGTTGGCTGGAGCTCCGCAAAGGTTCAGGTTCTGGAGACAAGACCTATACGGTGCTATAAATGCATGGGGTTAGGACATACCTTTCCTCTATGCACTTCTACCGTGGACTACGCCGGACTTTGTTACCGTTGTGGAAAACCAGGTCATAAGGCAAATACCTGCACTGACGATCCCCATTGCCTGGGTTGCGAGGCAGCAAAGCTGCCCGCAAATCACGCAGTAGGAGGAAAGGGCTGTAAGGCCCCAGCCAAGCCAAAGAGGGGGAAGACGGCCGCCAACATCCAGGCCACCCCCCATAGCGAAGTAATGCCAGACCAAAGGCAACAGGAGATAGAAATGATTATCGAGGACTCTAATGGACCAAGTCCGTAATCACAAAATACTCCAGGCGAACCTAAATCACTGTGCCGGTGCACAGGACTTGTTTCTGCAAACCATGGCAGAGTGGTCGATAGGCGTGGCCGTAGCTGCAGAACCATATTTTGTCTCTCCTCGCCCTAACTGGGTGGGTGACGTGGACTCGTCTGTAGCTATAATCGGCTCAGCGGATCCCAACTGCACCCCTCCTACACTCAAGGAAAGGGGCTCGGGATACGTTGCAGCCAAGTGGGGTGAGGTCATCATCTTCGGCGTATACTTTTCTCCGAATAGGACCCTTCCCGAGTTTGAAGACTTCCTTGACAGACTTGGGGCCTCTGTTCTTCGGATGGCACCAAGCCAGGTCTTGATTATGGGGGACTTCAATGCGAAGTCTACTGCATGGGGCTCCTCCCGACCTGACATACGAGGACGTGTTGTCGAAGAATGGGCGGCGGTAACTGGACTCGTTCTTTTGAATAGGGGGTCAGTTAACACGTGCGTGCGGTGGAACGGGGGTTCAATAGTGGATCTCACTTTCGCTACGCCGGCTCTGTCCGCACGCGTACTAGATTGGCGGGTTGTGCAGGATACTGAAACCTTATCCGACCACAGATACATTCGTCTGGATGTATCTGTGTCTTCATACAATGACGCTGCTGCTCGACATTCGAATGCCCAAAAGTTTCCACGATGGGCACAAAAGCAGCTTGATAGAGAATTACTGGAAGAGGCCGCCATTGTTCAGGCGTGGCTATTGCCACCAACACGCTCAGAAGCGGCCGACGTCAACGTCGGGGCCCATCGTTTCCGGAGCGCCATGACGGCGATCTGTGATGCGGCCATGCCTCGTGTGCGCCGGCGACCTTCTAAGAAGGAGGTCTACTGGTGGTCTCAGGAAATGGCGGGCCTCCGGCAGGCCTGTATTCATGCGCGGAGGTGCTACTCTAGCGTCCGCAGGCGACGCCAGCGCAGCGACAGCCTTAACATCTTAGAGGCTGAGCTTTATGAGACGTATCAGGTTGCACGAGAAACTCTGCGGGTGGCGATAATTCGGGCGAAAGACCAAAGCAGAAGCGAGATGCTGGATGGCCTTAATCGCGATCCCTGGGGACGCCCGTATCTCTCAGCAAGGAACAAACTTCGTGCTCAGGGCCCCCCACTTACGGAGGCCCTCGAACCTCAGTTCCTTAGCCAAGTAGTGGAAGCCCTATTTCCCAATCGGGCAGAACATGTACCTCCAGTTATGGCTCCGCCTGAGGAGGAACAGCACGATGAAGAGGAGATCCTGCCAATCACTGAGGCGGAGATGAATACTGTGATTTTGAAGGCGCGCTCCAAGAATAAAGCTCCCGGCCCGGATGGCGTACCCTCCAAGGTACTAGCCATGGCACTGAGCGATGCGATGAATGATCAGCTGAAGGAACTGTTCGACGCGTGTTTAACGTCGAGACAGTTCCCTGAGCCTTGGAAGGAAGGACGCTTAGTGCTTCTGCAAAAGCCGGGTCGGCCGCCAGATTCACCTTCGGCTTACAGACCCATTGTCCTGTTAGACGAAGCGGGTAAGATGCTGGAGGGGATTCTGGCCAGCCGCATAACTCGACACCTTAATACGACCGGCCCCAACCTGTCGGATGCCCAGTATGGCTTTCGAGCCGAACGATCGACTGTGGATGCCATATTGCGCTTGAAAGCAGAGGCGAGGGAAGCGGTCGCCGGAGGGAACGTGCTGTTGGCGGTGTCACTGGACATCGCCAATGCATTTAACAGTCTGCCATTCAGCTGCATAGGTGAAGCGCTCCAATTCCACGGAGTGCCTACATACCTGAGGCAGCTAGTGGCAGACTACCTGAGAGGACGGAGCGTCTGCTACCAGGGACGCGACGGGCGCATGGTACGGCGCTCTGTTACGTGCGGTGTTCCGCAGGGGTCAGTCCTGGGACCACTCCTGTGGAACATCGGATACGATTGGGCCCTGCGTGGCGGCCTTACCGCCGGGCAGGGTGCAATTTGCTATGCAGATGACACCCTCGTTACCGCTCGGGGTGAGACTTTTGACGAAGCAGCTCAATCGGCAATCCAGTGCGTGTCCCTGGTCGTCAGCCGTATTGAAGCGCTCGGACTGCGCGTTGCTCTCGAGAAGACGGAGGCCCTAGTATTTCATGGACCCCGGCGTCGTCCACCTGCCGGGGCCCACCTTGCCCTTGGGACTACAAGGGTAAGAGTTCAAACCAAAATGAAATACTTGGGCCTGGTAATAGACCGATTGTGGAATTTTCGCGAGCACTTTTTACAGCTTCAGCCAAAGTTAATCAATGCTGCGTCCTCCCTTGGTCGATTGTTGCCGAACTCGGGCGGACCAAGCGCGATATGTCGGCGGCTTTACACGGGGGTGGTTAGGTCGATGGCGCTCTATGGAGCACCGGTGTGGGCTGATTCTTTGAGGAGTCCCTCAAATAGGGCTTTACTGCGTAAGCCACAGAGGATCATGGCGAACAGAGTCATCCGCGGATATAAGACCGTTTCTGCGGAGGCCGCATGCGCCCTGGCTGGAACCCCCCCGTGGGATCTAGAGGCACAAGTGCTCGCGGAGATTTATTCCCGGAGAGCTAATGCTCGCTCGAGCGGCGACTGTCCTCCGCCCGAGCTTGTGAGAAGATGGCGCGAGCAGGCGCAGGAGGATGTCCTGTCCGAGTGGAAGGAGAGACTGGCGGCGCCTACTGCTGGTCATTGGACTGCGGCGGCAATAGGGCCAATTCTCGAAGAGTGGGTGGGAAGAAGGTACGGAGTGCTGTCCTTCCGTACCACCCAAATTTTGACCAACCATGGGTGCTTCGGGTACTATCTGCATAAGGTGGCTAGACGGGAACCTACCCCCGTGTGCCACCAGTGCGGTAGTAGCCCGGATACAGCGCAGCACACCATTGAGCTGTGTCCCGCCTGGGACGAGCAGCGCAATGTGTTGGCGGCTTATACCGGACAGGACTTCTCGCTGCCGAATTTGGTGAGAGCGATGATCGGCAGCGAGGCCGGCTGGAAAGCCGTAGATACCTTCTGCGAACAAGTAATATCGCAGAAGGAGGCGGCGGAGCGGGTCCGTGAGGCAGACGCTCATGCGGACCCAATTCGTCGCCGGAGGGTGGGCAGGCGTCGGACGCGTTACGCCGCCCAGATGCCGCCCTAGCAGCAGCCAGTGGGTAGCAGACCGGGGAACTCCTGCTACCTGCATTGCACGAGCTGCTGCTGAGATGGATCGCCAGTAGACGGAGGCGACCAGCCACTGCCGAGAGGTCACGAAAGTCGTCTTTGGTCCTCGTGGCCCCTCTCTAAAAGGCAGAAGACGGCACAAACGCTGAGGTTTTTAGTGGGTGCAAGCCCCACATAACCTCACCGTCTCCCCGGGCGGTGTGTGTATGCGTCAGGCATTTTCCTCAGCTGAAACAAAAAAAAAAAAAAAAAAAAAAAAAAAAAAAAAAAAAAAAAAGGACCCAGGCCTTGCCAGGCAGGCCGTCAGGCCCTGGGGCGGTGTTTTTGGCTTTCAGCCTAGCCACCGCCACTCTCAGGTCCACCCCGGTCACCTCGGGGACATCGTCGTCGTCGGAAGTGTGGTCCGTCGTTGACACCGCGGGTTGCAGAGCCATGGGCGGGGGAGAGTGTTCCCCGCGCGAAGGGAACAGAGCGCTCACCACCTCCTCCACCAGCTGAGGCCGGAGACTCTGGGTCAGCGGGGGGGCCCATGGGCGGAGCTTGCCCCGCACCATTTTGTACGGGCGCCCCCACGGGTCCCTGTCCAGAGACCCCAGCAGCTCCGCATTGGCCACCTCCTTGGCCTGGATGATGGCCAGTTGGAGGGCGGTCTTCGCAGCTCTGTATCCCTCGTACAGCTCTGCTACCCTGGCCTCTGCATCCGGAGGGCGGATGCGTAGCCTGCGGTGTCTGGTGTACAGGTGCCTCGCAGCGACGCACGCCTCTCGAAGGGCGGCGATTTCGCAAGACCACCAGTACACCTGGCGTCGGGCGCGTCCTGGCGGGACTCGGGGCATGGCCACGTCACAAATTTCGGACATGGTCTCCCGGAACCATGGTCTCCCGGAAACATGGTCTCCCGGAAATCTGAGCTGACCTTACGCCTTTTATGAGTAACAGCGGTTTCACCCGCATCCCGTGGGAACTACTTCCCGTACCGGGATAAAAAGTAGCCTATAGCCTTCCTCGATAAATGGGCTATCTAACACTGAAAGAATTTTTCAAATCGGACCAGTAGTTCCTGAGATTAGCGCGTTCAAACAAACAAACAAACAAACAAACAAACAAACTCTTCAGCTTTATAATATTAGTATAGATTATACGCAACGGATTCGAGGCGCTTTTATCATAAACAGTCACAAATTCGTTCAAATAGCCCAAACTTTTTAAAACTATAACTGATATTCTACAATTAAATGTATGAGTCCAAATTTCGTCGTCGATGAACTTCATCATAAAATAACCTCTCTTTATGAACATCTCAATGAACTTTCCTTCAGCCAATACACTTGAGTGCAGTCAATAGTACGCATGGTGATCTCGATATGTTCTGTCTGTCCTACTTGCGCGCGCGCCGTGGTGAAGTGTTAAACGCACATAATCGCCCACCTGGGGCGATAGGTAATCACTTGTTTATGTTTGTGACGTGTGATCTCATTGGGGGACTTTGAGGGAAATTGGGGGAATCTTGAGGCCGCGGACCGGGTAATGTCGCATATTGTATTATGTCGGATATTCAAATGACGTGGCCTGATTTTTAAATAAGTCTGTGCTAGGTCCGCTGACCTCCACCGGGGCTGCGGGATTGTTCGAAAAAGTTACCGCGGCCCTGGTATATAAAAGGCCTACGATGGAACATGATGGATTTTTAGTCAGTAAAAGTCTGACACTCCCTCAAACCCACAGCGGGAGGGGTCATTTGATGATTTTAGCCATCAATAAAAAAAAGGGAAGTTTGGGGAGTTGAAATTGGCTTAGCCTATGCTATGAATAAATAATCAAGTTGCAGGTTATCTCTTATTTTCCATATAGCTTGCATACTTGCATTTAACATCAAAAACATGACGAAAGATGTAAAATGTAACATGTGTAAACTCTCATAACTTCCGATCATAAAGCCCCAACAGTAACAAAGAAGTATTATACTAATACAATATAACAATGAAAAACCAGACTCGTGCAGCTTTCCCTCGGTTGACTGACGCATGCGCGGGAGACTAGCTGTGATTCACACATAATGCCTTTTATTCTTCCAGTAAAATACCTGTCAACAAGACGACAAATTATAATCTCTGGAGTGGCTTTTCTTTTTCAAGAAGTCGTCATCGTCAGCCTTTTTGTCGCCCCGCTGTTGGGCACAGGCCTCCTCTCACACGGAGAAGGATTGAGCGTTAATCACCACGCTTGCTCAATGCGGGTTGGTGATTTTAAACCTTATAAGTCCAGGTTCCTTGAGATGTTTTCCTTCACCTTTAACCAGTCATTGGTGTCTAAGATATCGAAGAAGATCTCGTCATGACGAGATGGTCTCGATGATTGATTCTTAGCCAAGAGCTCTTTCATCATTGTCATTCTTAACAAAAATCTAACGATCCGCAGATTTATTCAGACTAGTTCCAATTCAATATTCCCTACTATTCTCTCTACACGGAAGTGTCAAAAACATGCTCTATTCACTTATAAATCATGGACGCATAAAGAATACTTGGAAAAACAATGCACTTCCGAATTCGCACGGAACAGGGTGTAATCAAAAGGACGTTTAGATTTCAATCTGTTAATCTTAAACGTTGAGTTAAACTAGCCTTGGGTTCAACCGGAGATTGAAGTTGACTGTCGGCGGATGTTTACTGAGTTCATGGTAAATTGTTCTCCATGCGCTTCAGAGTGCGAACACACTGCAAAATTTTAGTCGGCCGATAGTTTGTTTAGGCTCATAAATCATGAAGATGTAAAGGGCTTATTACACTTGACTAAATTCAGTCGTCTAAATGATTCAGTCACTTAATTTAGACAAATGTAATCGCATTTAGGAAGGTAGGTTTCATTAAATCATTTAGAAACCTAGTTAGACAAACCTAATCAGACGACTGAATTTAGTTAAGTGTAATAAGCCTTTAAAGTAACACGCACATTACAAAGATCAGGTATTTAGCCGGTATCAAACCGACTGAACATTTTGATTGGAATCAAGATTTTTGACATTCATCGGACCGACTGTCTAGTCTGCAGTGTCCGGTCTACTCTTAAGGGCGAACTTAGTAAACCAAAACACCGCACTCCTTTTGCATAAGAAACAGGTAATTTGTTACATAATATTATAATCAAGGGGTAATTTAAAGACAACTAGAAAGCGTTGCGTAAATTGCTGATTGATCAATCCAGTAGTGAATTATCAACGGCAAATTGACAATAATTGAAATTGACACCTCAAGGAAGTATAACATAGTTTATGCTTTACCTGTTTACTTTCTTAGTTAATACATATAAGCTTCAACAATAAGTCGAAGTGGCCTAGTAGTTAAAGCACCAAGTGTGTGTATGCGGGTCTGATGCCAGATCAGGACCAATACAACATTCTAAGTAAAGATGAAGGAAACCATTTTGGGAAACCTGGTCTTTAAAAATCTGAAATCGTCTCCACCTTGAACAAGCGTGATTTATTGCTCATTTTATCTCTGTAGAAGAAAAGGACTGTGCCTCGCAGTGGGACAAAAAAATGGCTGATGATCAGAGGTTTTAATTGACTATTATATCTCTGTTTCTCTTGGAGCCATGAATTGTTGTTATTTAACATCTAAGTACCAAGTTACAAAAACAAAACGTTGGCTGGAGCTGAATAAAAGATGGCATTTCTAACACCGTTAAGAATTATGTCTTGCATCAATAAAACACACAAAAGCCATGTTTTTGTGCTTCAGCCCAAGAACATAAAATAAATATTATTTAAAAATAAACAATTTTACAGCAAGCCATTCAACTCTGAAATTACCACTTACTGTCGAATCATTCTGCAATATCGCAAGTTAACTTTCCTGCAATTTCGTTAGATAACTTTCACTGGAGACTAGTGATTTGGGCCCGGCGATGCTTGTCGTTGACTCTTGACAACGCAGTAATGACAGTCTAAAGGGTCGTCTTATGTTAAATGATTGTTAGAAAGTGGCGCGAGCGCATCGCGGCTGTCATTTGTTTTATGACGGCGTCATAAATTGTTTTGAACCTCAATAGCGTTTGGTTGGCTGAACATGATATTTTGTTGTGACTGTAAAGTTGGCAATGACTGTCTGTAAGTTATTAGTATGCACAGAGTTCTATAATAATGACTATTATTATTTTTCTCTATTACTTGGTCTTTACATCTACAAAAAATAATAATACTTTAACCTATTTTATTTCAAATAGGCATTGTAAAGCTCTTTCGAAACATCAAGCTAGTTGCACGATTCTAAGGAGTGGGTCTCATGAAAAAGAACCAAAAAGAAACTCCATAGATACTCTTTTCAAACAATACTCGAGACGATAGATGTATCAAATACTTTATTAATAGATACTTATTCCACTGCAAGTCGTTAACTATTTACCCAATCGAGAGATTGACAAGATAAAATATATATCTGGAAAAAAACTTTTTAGATTCTAAGAAAATCTCACATATTCAGAAAGCCGAAAACAATTCAACAGTTTTGCAACATTGCCCCATTTTGAGATGTGTAAAGCACTATATTGCATATATTATGCAACACAAGATGCATGTCGTGAATTGCATATAGTGTTGCAAAACGCGAGCTCTCGTCTCTTCGCTGAGAAGATTGCTAATGGGATTTTAAATAATTTAATGAATATTGTTATTTGCTTAGAATTGTAAATAGGTTATTTGTAACTACATATTGTGTACATAATCTATTGACGAAAATGTTGCAAATAAATTGGGCTCTTGTTTGAATCACGATTTTTGTCGATAAGTGTAATTCGAAGGGATTTGGTGATCAGTATATTGCTGTTTTGGGAAAAAAATATTTATATGGAGGTCGATTTTCTTGCAATATAGTTGACTGACTTCGTATATCTCCGTCGACTGTACTCACCTTAAGGTTGTACTTCAAGACTCTCAGCGTCCTGAAAAAACATTTTTTATCCCGTTGTGGCAAAACAACATATTATCAGCAATAAGCACTGAGCAAGCGTAGCGATTGACGCTCAACTTTTCGAAATAAAGGCTGTTGATGATAAAACAACCAGTTCAACGTGCATGTTTTAACCTCACATTTTACGAAACCAAATCAAATCAAAATACCTTTATTTTCAGGTTGCATTGGCCCATAGATATTATAGATACTTTAAAGACTAAAATACATATTATATTATTAAAAATTGTTAGTCTATAAAAACTTAAATCTATGTTATAACACTTCACTATATAGTTTACGAATCGTTATATGTTTTGTATATTCTATAATCCTGTGTGTTATTTTATACCATTGTTTTAAAACCAATTCTCCCTTATTTCCAGGTACCAACAAAGCAGTGATCGTCGTCCGAGTAGGCAACAATCGGCCTGACCTCGGCACCAACCCCATCTGCAACCGATTCACCGGCTTCATCGAACAAGGCCAGCCCCTCTTCCTACCATGCAACCCCCCCATGCCTGGGGCCTTCGTCAGCGTACATCTTGAAGCTTCCACGCCTTCCCAACTATCTATTTGCGAAGCATTCGTGTATACCGACCAAGCATTGCCGATAGAAAGGTGTCCACAATTCCGCGACCAGCCTCCCGGCAGTACTGCTACCTACAACGGGAAATGTTATATATTCTACGACCGGCAACCAGCTACGTTTAGAGATGCTTTGGGCTTCTGTCGGTCGCGAGGAGGTACCCTGGTTGTTGAGAGCAACCCAGCACTGCAAGGATTCATCAGCTGGGAACTATGGAGACGGCATAGGTAAGTCGTCTTTTGTTTTAAGTTTTTTACTGTGCTGGCGAATTCGCGACCGTGTTATGTTTTTTTTTATTTTATGCTGTTTTTTGTGTTGGTATGTTTTTTAAGCTAGGCGAATATTCTTTTTAACGTGATTCTGTGTTAAAATATGTACAAAGGATCTTTGCGTATATATAGTGAATGTTATATCTAGTGGGTAATAAGGATATGGTAATCTTCAGACTCGGTTTACTTTTATAACTTAAATATATCTCCTGTACAGCTAACAATCTCATTAAGTACTTAGAGATTTATTCAGACCACAAAATCCAGACCTAACTAGTTATCCCTGATTTTTACAACTATCACAAATAACTCGAGTAAGACTAAGGCTGTAGATACATCACAACTGCAGTGTGATCTATCAACGTCAGTGTAGCCTCGACTTTATATCTTTATTCGACCTGACTGACTTGACTACGATCAGGATTATAAAATGTTAATCTGCATCTAATAATTTTACTTAAAGCACACTTATTTAAAAAAACCCTAGGTTTAAATCAAAGTTAGCCATGAAAAGGTTTTAAGCTAAGTTTTATTTTTGAGCGGAAAATATATATTTTACCGACTTCCCAAAAAGGTGGAGGTCAATAGATTATTTTATATTTTAAGTTCCATAGAAGTTATTCCAAACCTCTTCTTACCAGAACGAAACTTAATAAACTCTTGCAAGACTAAATCTAATACATTCGTTAATAAACATTCGTATCTACAAAATAAGACTCAAAGTCAAAGCAAAAGACAAAAATCGATCATGTCAATCACACGATTGGTCGCGTGTTTATCGATCATAGGATTATCATCACACGATAGCTTAAAACGCGAAGCTGGTGGCGTGCTGGCTGTCGTGTGCAAGTCCGTCAGTTTAAACTTACCCAACGTCAAAGTGTCGAATATGAAGTGAGGAAAATACGCACTTTGATTCTAAAAAAACAATTTCAATTTCAAAGGAAAGAAATACCTTTATGACATATCTTTGAGCTCCTAATAACTGCGGTTTACTCTAATTTTGACGACATAACAGTTTTTGTTTAAATTCGATTCCACTTCCTACTCGTGGCCAAAATTACTTAATTTGGGCCTAGAAGATTGTAGTCTTAATCTAGCGCAATCTAAAATGCAGGATATTTCAGATTACCTACTATGATAATGATGTAGAGGAGAGGTTTCAGTCGGTAAATAAAATTTTAATTAATTCTGCTTCATATGATATTTCTAAAACTTGAACGTACATTCCTTACTGTTTTCCCATTGATACTGTGACTTGATACAAGTCAGTTTGCCAAGATTTACAAGAGTTGTATGAGTGGATGCTAGCAACACTATCGTGCACGAAATATGCGATTTTGTATCGTTCGTTTTTTTAGTCTAACCTCGTAAAATTGGACGTGTTTAGGCTAATTTATGCGCCTAACCAGTTTTATGACCATAAAAATATAGCCTATCACCTAGCTTTCTAAAAGAAAGATTTTTTTTTGAATTCTGAATGTGTTTTCGATTGCCTATAAGTAGTAATTTACTGTTACTTCATAAAATATTATTTTTTATTGGAGACACTTTCTTTTGAACACTTTATTTAACATACGAGTATTAACAACGACAGTAATATTTTTTGTTCTTTTGTGTCAGACCAAAACATGCCTAAGTTGTCCAGGAAATAACCAAAACTATTATTTAACGTTTCAGTTTTTTGTTTCCATAGAGTGACTAGGCTTGGAGAGAAGGTTTTAGGACATAAACAAGATTTTTTTGTTCATATGCGGAAATAATTCGGGTCGCGTGCATAGTCAATAGCCACGCAGAACTACGCAATACCTAGTGCATGGCTCTTTTTTTTTTACTCTTTGCGTATTTTTTCAAAGTGCTAACCTCATAGTGCAAAAGTAACTGGCGCAAACTGTAGATAGACGTCCATCTTGTAAAATCCAAAGCTACTACCAGCCACGAGCCACTTGGAGCCACGTAACGGTCACAAAACGAGTATATTTAAGACAACGGGTAGAATCCCGTATGGCCGTCTACGATCCGATACGGTTCGGATGCCGAACGTTACATGCGGTTGCCGATCAATTTGGAATAACGGAGGCTGTTATGTCGTATTGTGGGATAACGTGAAATATGTTACGAATATCTTGAATTAGGTGATCGAGTAAGGCTTTAAAAGCTGGTAGAAAAGATGGTTGTTACCTACCAATATAATGCAGCCTTTCGGACTGCTGATATATTTAGTGACCAATATTTTCCTGTTCATTAATTTGCCTCGGATAAGGTTGGTATTTATTTCATAATATTCTTAAAAAAACCTAATTTCAATCTGCCATTCTACTGGAACTGTATTGACAGGTAGTTGATGGGTTGACCCGATGGTTGATTGACAGTTCATTTTAAAGTTACCTTATCGTGAATCCAAACAAACTTTAATCGATCTGATACAGGCCACTACCGTTTATCTCCATACTGATATGAGCTTGATCAAACTATCGGCCGACTAATAAAACGTTTTCAGAGTGCTTTAACTCGAACTGTGCAAACGAATAATAATTTGCACTGTGCAGAGTGGCACATTATTTTCTCTCACTTAACATAACATTTTGTAGGGTGCTCTAACTCAAACTGCAAACTCAGAACATTGTGGCAATAATTTTCTCTCACTCAACATCACCAACGAACAGCAATTTAAGAGAATGCCAATACCAAATCACCGTCATTACAATTCAATTTAGCATTGCACATGCAGTCTACCAGTGCACATGATGCACATCAAACGCCTTGTTGCACATGATGACAAATTGGCCACTCAAGCTTCCTAACTGTTGTATTACGTTTTGATGGAATAGTAGGCAAGAGTTCGTTGCTAACAACCCTTCTCAATATTCAATCTACGTATTGTTTAGCTTACATTTTTTTAACGACGTCAAAAATCATCAAATCATCAAAAAATCATCAAACCCCTCCCGTTGTGGGTTAGCAGCGGTGAGGGAGTGTGAAAACCAAGATTATGAATTACTAGCTTCTGCCAGCGGTTTCACCCGCATCCCGTGGGAACTACTTCCCGTACTGGGATAAAACGTAGCCTATAGCCTTCCTCGATAAATGGGCTATTTAACACTGAAAGAAATTTTCAAATCGGACCAGTAGTTCCTGAGATTAGCGTGTTCAAACAAACAAACAAACAAACTCTTCAGCTTTATAATATTAGTATAGATGAAGTTTATGCCAAATGTTGGTATGCAAAATAAGATTACTTATGACATAAAAAGTTCTGCCATAAAGGGGGGACCCATAATAAACACCAGCCAATACAATTATCTAAATCTATGCGTAACTACTACTACTTAACCTAAAAAGAAATAAAATGTAAACTATTAATAATTTGTTATTGGAACGAATATTTAAACACTACCAAAATAACTATATATTAACTGTGATGCGGCGGTTATGAGGATATTTAAAGCCGATAGTGTAATAGTTGTAGAAAATGTAAATCAAAGATGGCGGCCGAAATACGTATAATTTTTTTCGTCATAGGACATCCATCACCCATTTTCAAGATATTCGAGGGTGCTAAAAACGATAGTGCAGTCAAAACGTAAATCCAAGATGGCGGCTGTAACAGGGATCATTTTTTTCGTCATGGGTGTCATATTCATGGTATTTGAGGGTGCTAAAAACGATACTGCAGTCAAAACCTGAATCCAAGATGGCGGCTGCAACAGGTATCATTTTTTTCGTCATGGGTGTCATTTTCATGGTATTTGAGGGTGCTAAAAACGATATTGCAGTCAAAACGCGAATCCAAGATGGCGGCTGCAACAGGTATCATTTTTTTCGTCATGGGTGTCATTTTCATGGTATTTGAGGGTGCTAAAAACGATACTGCAGTCAAAACGTGAATCCAAGATGGCGGCTGCAACAGGCATCATTTTTTTCGTCATGGGTGTCATATTCATGGTATTTGAGGGTGCTAAAAACGATACTGCAGTCAAAACCTGAATCCAAGATGGCGGCTGCAACAGGTATCATTTTTTTCGTCATGGGTGTCATTTTCATGGTATTTGAGGGTGCTCAAAACGATACTGCAGTCAAAACCTGAATCCAAGATGGCGGCTGCAACAGGTATCATTTTTTTCGTCATGGGTGTCATTTTCATGGTATTTGAGGGTGCTAAAAACGATACTGCAGTCAAAACGTGAATCCAAGATGGCGGCTGCAACAGGTATCATTTTTTTCGTCAGGGGTGTCATATTCATGGTATTTGAGGGTGCTTAAAATGATAGTGCAGTCAAAACGTAAAACCAAAATGGCGGCTGTAACAGGTATCATTTTTTCGTCATGGGTGTCATTTTCATGGTATTTGAGGGTTCTTAAAACGATAGTGCAATCAAAACATGAATCCAAAATGGCGGCTGCAACAGTTATAATTTTTTTCGTCATGGGTGTCATATTCATGGTTTTTGAGGGTGCTTAAAACGATAGTGCAGTCAAAATTTAATAATAAATAAACAAAGAATTTCGAACGTGCCGTAGCAGACGAAAATATTTTTCTGTTAATATGTTGTAGATATAAATGAACAATAAGTATTTTTTATGTAATGGGTTTTTAATTATTATACCTACTCCAGCTTTTTAGGTAGTTATCTAAAGCCTTTTAATTTAAAAAACTCAGTTTATTAATAAAGAACAGCTAAAAATAAGTGTAAATACAATAACAACAATTACTTAATCAATTGGAAGATTATTTTAAGCAGTAGTTTATTTGTTCGATAATTATGTATTTGTGTAAAAAGTCCTTGAGCCTTGTCTGCGCGCCATCGCGCGCGAGGTGGTGCGGCGACAACCGCGCGCCCGCTCCAACTAACGCCCGAAACATTTTCGTCTAAACTCGGCTCGCTTACTCCCGCCAAAACTTGCAAAGGTTACGCCACCGTAATTATAAAAGTTACAGATCTAATATAAAGCTATAATTTAGTAATAACAAGTTGTTGTGTAAATATTATATGTTTTTCGTGTTCAATCAAACTATCGTTTTTTGCTGAGATTAACCAAAGCCATGAAATTACCTATTTAAATTGTATTGTAAGCTAGTTAGGTAGTTAATTAAATTCGATAATTGATCACTACAGAACAAAAAAGTAAAAAAAAAACAACACCAATATCATTAAAAGTGACAACCCTATTGCTTCAACGGAGCGTAGGTAGTTATGTCCGCAAACAGGCTTAGTTTCCATACTGTCCATATCTTTACCGTGACTTCGGTGTTTCTTTACCAATTCATATGTTCCTTTTTTATTGAATAGGTAAAAATATTACTTTTTTTTAATTAGTGTGCGTGAGGATGTTATAAACGTAATACGAGTAGTAGACAACCAAACTGCTAAGCTATCGAGAGTTACACGTGTTATTGTGAGCCAACCATAAAAGATAGACATAGTTGTTGTGGTATATTTTTAACATCATTTTAAGGAGAACATCTCCGTCATACATGGTTTCTGTGTGGCTTTAACCATTAAGGCTGCACACGCGACGGAAGGTTAAAAATGAAATAACTTCTCCCGTTTCCCCAACTTTTCTCTTCACTGCTCTGCTCCTATTGATAGTAGCGTGATGAAAAGTATCCTTTAACCTGTCCAGGAGTATGAAGAATAATTGTACCAAGTTTCATTAAAATCCGTCAAGTAGTTTTAGTTTCCATAACGATCATACAGACAGACAGACAGACAAAAATTTTACTGATTGCATTTTTGGCATCAGTATCGATCACTAATCACCCCCGATAGTTGTTTTGGAAATATATTTAATGTACAGAATTGACCTCTCTACAGATTTATTATAAGTATAGATAAACAAACCGCGTATAAACTAAAGGCAAACAAACAACAACTGCAGACTTCCCATTACGGACCAATTAGTTTTCCTACCTGTCTGCCCCCATACGCAGACATAATCAGCTTACATACACAAACCAACATTTACTTAGCATTCAATTTTCCATCATTAAATTCTCTTTGCAGCTTATAGCCCTCGCTTAAATCAATATTGTCAATGGCAACCCAATCCCCATGTACTGTTATGTGTCTGGCAATACTAGGGGATGAATATTAACCCGTGCAAACTATGTACTGGCCTGAGGCTTTGATTGAAATCACGTATCCTAAGTGGACTGTGTTATGCGTAATAGTGTCAAGTTGTTTTGATTATAATTAATTAATTAACTGATAATAATTAACGAAGTCATCTATTACGTTAAGTTATTTTGTAACACCTTTTTAGGAGCTTTATAAAAAATAAAACATTTGGCTTCAAGTTTTGAGTAACAAACCAAAAGGGGCTGGTTGCTGTTCAACTGGTCTGTGGTGTTCAGCCAAAAATTTAAATTACCGAGATATATAGTACCATAATTAGGGCATTGACGAAGAGCTATATGTAATAATATTATCAGTCCAACACAATTTAGTTCATTATTTAATTCAGAAAATAAATGGACGATTTTGGCAAAAATAACGCTGTGCACTGAAATTGAACCAAAACAACACAAAATAGGTTCTTTCATCTTCAAACGCTTTTCAGGCATCACCATCTCCCGAGCCTTATTTCCCAACTATGTTGGGGTCGGCTTCCAATGTTACTAGCAGTTAATGCAGCTTAGTTCTTGTGTTGTACATGGAGCGACTGCCTATATGAACTCTACAACCTAGTTACTCGGGATTTCCGAAAGCTCAGACTGGCTCAGACAGTCAGCATTATTGAATTTTAGCTAGCATATTTACTGCATAATACCATCCATCATGAAAGCTTCTCAATTATCCGGTGGCAGCGTGTGAGTGAATACCATTCAGTGCGGTCGGTTTGTGTTAGAGTAATTGCATCGCCGCTGGTCAGGGGGTCCGTTCGACCCCCTGTCCGGGAGACCCCACGTTCAGGAGACCCCCTGTCTGCACTGGTACTCGTGTTCAATCAAATCAGACTGTCTATGTGGATAAGCGACTACCTATTTCAGGGTGGATCAGCCTTTGGTTTTAACGTTACTAAGTATTTATTAATACAAAAGTTAAGGCATCTGAGTTATCGCTTAAAATTATATTACTGGATGGTAATCGTACAATAATGTAAAAAGACTAGTTTATATTTTCAGGTAAATCAAACCCTTGTAGTATTCCTAAAAACACCTTTTGTTTGCTAATTACGACATTAAGTTCTTTACAACAAAAATTATCTCCTCTAATAAAAAACAATAAAACTTTATTAAAGTAAACCCCCTAAATCTCACGTCATGGACTGTAAATTATATTTAAAGAGCCTTTTTTTTACCCCAAAATTGAAACTTCCGTATCAGCCTCGTGACCCTCTTGACGTAAACATGTTCCCAACTTGGTTTGGAATTAAACAATACACTCTCCAATGTGCACTGAAGAAAAATCTATAGGGCTTCGTTACGAAACATGGCATTCTCCTGCCAAAAGTTCCTTTAGAAAATATTTTTGTTCGTAGGCTCGAAATAAAATGGCTAATATTTCACAACTTCGAGTTGCCACATCAAAAATGAACAATCAAATTTTGTTTCGTAAACAATTTCAATAGCAACGTTTGTACGTCTTCTCAGAGCTTTAAGAAATCTTTGTAAAACTCCACGACGTATTTTCTTTGTATGAAATCAAAGACTTTTGACGTTTACTTGATAACACGTTGTTTATAAGCAAGAGAATCGGTTGTCACTTATTTATTTTTCGATGTTGGCGATATTGCCCACGTGAGTAAGAAAAAGACATGTACCTACTTATTTATTATTAGTAAGTTAATGACGTAGGTAGGTAGGTATTATCTTACTGTATTTCGCAATTGCCGGAATTTGACACTCCCCATATTTTTCCTCGAAATACATTTGATCGCGGCCAGCTGCCTAAGTTGGTTGTTGCCAATTGCCACACTCGTTGTTTCAAATACCTAACAGTCGGCTGAAAGTTGCAACTATGGTTGGCGATTTTTTTAAATAAATTCTTGATTTCGATCAAAGTTTTCAGTCGGATTGATACCGGCTAAATATCTTATCTTTGTAATGTGCGTATTACTAAATATCGTCTTCATACTGATTTATGAGCCGAAACAAACTATCGGCCGACTAAAAGTTTGCATTCTTACTGACACTTAAAAACTTTTAAACTATCTGGTATTGTAGGTATTAAAGTGAGAACTTAGCTATTAATTTTCTCGAAGCGCTAAAAATCAATTTAATAATATATTTTTTTAATCCCTAAAATGAAAAACTGGACGTAAAAACTTTGCCAGCAACTCTTATTAAAAAAATAGATTTCTGTCTTTAGGTATTTTTTTTCTATTCTAAATATCAAACCTCAAAATAGACTAACCTTATTACCTCTACAGTTTTAATCCAACTATCGCTTAAAAGGTTGCGCGTCTCTGCACCATGTTTCACCCCTTCGAAATTTGATTTCCAGCTCAGACAGGTAGCTAGTGGAGTCTGTGCATCGAGGGGGGATGGGAGGGGGTGGCCAGGGCACTTTAATATTGTCAAATTAACTATTGAATGTACTCAATGTACTCTCTACCCCGTGGGGTCAGTCTGCCCCCCTATAGTCGCCATATTTGAAGCCTAAAACTGTTCTATACATAGAACTATAGCTGTACGAAAATGCAATTATTCTGTAAATCAAATGTTTGTGTGTACCATGTTTGGATGTGGTACTCGATAATTAAATCGTCGTTCAGGTTGCAATGTTTATATTTTGTTATTAAGGATGAACGATGAAATGAAAAATGTATGATGAGTAAAATGTTGTAACTGTAATTAATTTGGATACTAATGTAATATAGTTTTAGATAGGTACTATGTATTTATTATGGTATATTAAATGTCTCTACTGTTGCTGTGCGCTTTGCGAATTGTTTGTTAAACAATATTAGCTAGCTAGCATTACCACTGCATCTTGCGAGAGTTTGAATACCATATTTTTATCTTTTATTTGCTAAAAGTAATCTGTGCAATTAGACACTAAATATCAATAAATATTTTTATGAAAGCAATCCTTACACTGTTATCCCTAATTATCCCTTCAACGTCATTAACGATCAATATAATTCCATTTTAAAGGGACGTTTCTCTATCAATGCTTCCTTATGAAGACTATCAGTTGAATCAACTGTTCTGTTCCAGGAGTGACAGCAGCAGTCAGTACTGGATGGGGGCAGTTCGGGACCCTCAAGATCCTGCGAACTGGAAGTGGGTGAACGGCAATGACGTCACAGTATCCTTCTGGAACGCTCCAGGCGGGGGCGAAGGATGCGCCCGGTTCGACGGCAGCAAAGGGTGGCTGTGGGCCGATACTGATTGCCAAGCGAGACTCAACTATATCTGCCAACACCGTAAGTCCAATTTCGTCTGTACAACTGCGATCTGCAGAACGTCATAGTATTGTTGCTAAGCTAGTTTGTGTATTATTCACGTGGTCTAAGGTTTATTTTGGAATGTTGCTTTTGCGAAATTGTGCATACATCAGATTTTGTTCTGGTGTTTTCTCTCATTCTTGGTCGAGTCTGCAGGGTGCAGGTGCTATGCGATGTTCAGCGAACTACTAATTTGGCTTATGCAATTTCTTAACCTTGCGAATTTGTTTACAAATGTATATAATGTGTGGTCATTAGTTCTTGCGAATTTTGCAGCTGTTAGGGTGTATTTATATTACAAATCTTTATATTGTGTAATGCCAATGCACGTGGGTGGCTTTATAGAATCCAAGATGAATTCTTAGTAAAGAAGCGGTTTTTATTTAGGTACTTAATTAAATGTGTTATTTATTTTATTTGTAAAATATAAGTTAACAAGATTGTTAACATGAAGGTTGCGAATAGATTTTGAGCAAGCGCTCTTATGTATATCAGTAAGTAGATATACTTAGATAGGTTAGAGGATACTATTTTAAAATATAATATAGCCGAATGCAATAGGTAATTAATAAGGTAATTTCATATAAAATGTCCTTCCTCTCTAAGGGGCATTCATAAAAAAGACCATTTAAAAACGACTAGATTTCGTCGGTTTCGTCCCGTCCCATGAAAACTTTTTCGCACACCCTTACAAAAAGTCGCATTAATCATCTTCCACTTGTGGGTATTTTTCTGTGATTAGCGCATACAAGCAAACTCTTCAACTTTTTACTAATAGTATAGATAACGCTACTAGAAATATCTAACACGAATAGGCACTAAAAATAAAGCTAGCGATCATAAGGCCCAGTTTCACTAGTTACCGTTAAAATGTCAGCTAGTTGTCTGATAGTTAATGCTATCTGACAGATAAAAGCTGCTTAAAATTTCTGCTCGAAATTGCTATCCGAAGTCTGCGAACCCAAAAGTTATAGATTATCTGTCAGATAAGTTCCTAATAGACTATCAGAGATTTTATCAGTACCTAGTGAACCTGGCTATAAATCATATAAAATATATCTATAGTACATAATATACAGTTGATTCTTCTCCATTCAACTGACATTTCCTCTTCTTCTCAGAGCCGAAAGCTTGTGGGCGTCCTGAACAGCCCCCGAACTCCACGATGACAGCTGACAGCTTTGAGGTCGGAGCCTCTGTGGAGTACTCCTGTGATGATGGCCATCTCCTTGTGGGGCCTACCGTGAGGACCTGCCTCGACACTGGCTTCTACGACGAGTTCCCGCCAGTTTGTAAACGTGAGTAGCTGTTCTTTTATGGTGAAAATAAATGTTAGTGGTAATTTATTTCGAGAGTAAAAAGTCTAGAAGGTTGATTTTGAGTGCTTGTGAGACCTAAATAGAATGATTGCAAAATTCAAACCTTAGAATGGTCTTTTTTACTTTGTTTTGATTGGCATACTTACTGAGTATGCATGCGATGTGCAGTCTGGTCATTCTAACCAACAAATTACTAGCCATAACCAACAAAAATAAAAACGAAACCTACTCAAATCTAAGGCGTCTCACCGTCACTATTTTGTTTTTTTTTCTACGTCAAATACATGCCTCTGTTTGGCAGTCTGGTAAAAATGTTACTTAACGTAACACGACTTCATGTAATAATGGTTTTAGTTTTCTTAACCAACTTCGTTAATGTTTTTCGTTACCAACTTGTATTTATTTACTCAGGTATCGAATGCGGCTTCCCAGCAGAGATTCCTCACGGCTCGTACCAGCTCATGAACTCTTCAGTGTCGTACCTGTCCCATGTCCAGTACTCCTGTGAAGCCGGCTACGAGATGGTGGGCAGGTCAAGACTGGTGTGTGATATCGATGAGAGGTGGAACGGACCACCGCCCAGATGTGACGGTAAGAGCTTTAAATACCTTGTGACAATTTCGAACAATCAAGCAGCCCTGCAACTTTAAATACCTCGTCATTAGCCTTTTTATCATCCGACTGCTGGACGTAGGCTTCCTCTCACACCACAGAAAAGGATTGAGCGTTAGTCACCACCCTTGCTCAGTGCGGGTTGGTGATTTCAGACTGTAGTGTCCAGGTTTTTACCTTGTCCTTCACCATTAATCAGCTATTGGTATCCAATATCTTGACTTAGCGCACGAGGTTGTCGCCATGTGGGATGTCGACACGGCTGTTATTGTGCCGATTGTCATTACGGCCAATGGTCTAATAGCCAAGAGCCTCGACCAACACCTCAGGAGGCTCTCGTTGGGCGGCTGGATCAAGGGATTGATTCAGAAGGCAGTACTCCTTGATACGGCGCGTAATGTGAGGAGGTTTCTGTATCTGGGACCCTAACCACCGGTACCTTGGACCCTGTGCCCGATATCGGTGGCCATCTACTTAGAAAGTACAAACAAGCTTGCCTTGCAATCCTAAAGACGTTCTCCCTAACGCATCACACACAACTGCTTTTACTAGTAAATCTCGCAGAATAACTAAACCAACTTCCTGCAATAAACCACATACAAGCCAGCGGTTAGTTTTGTCCCCGTGGGAACTAGAAGCCCCCTCCTCGACTCAAGATATTATAATAATTATTCAAACTGCAGAAACTATTAAACGCGACAGCGACGACCGTATCGCGACTGCACGACAATTAGTCGCAATTATGCGTCGCATCTAGAAACGCGATGTACAGTTGAAAACAAAAGTTATTTAAAGATACAATATATTTATAAAAGATTAAATATTGTTCCCCAAAATTACAATAGAAATATGTGGGATTCCATTTTTTCAGTTACTGCTGAAATTATAATATTAATCAATATTATTGAGATTGATTTTATATTTGGTACGCGTCTTTTGAAGTCTTTTGTAATTATTAGGGTTCGACAGTCAAGGCAAAGTCAAAAAAAAAATTAAATAGGCCTGTAAAAGCTCTTTCGAAATGTCAAACTAGTTGCACAGTCAACTAGGAACCTCTCATAGTTTAGGCATGTCTGTCTATACATACGTGCGTCCATCCGATGATAATATTAGTAGCAGTTAGCACTAGAAAGCTGAAATTTGAAATGACGGCGAATTACACGAATTCGATTCAAATTCACCCACGAGCCACAAAAGCCAAATGATTGCTTAACCGAATACCATACAATTGCATAAAAAAACCTTTGCAATAGTTTATAATGTTGTTGATTGTACAAAGCAGCACAATGATATGGATTTTTAACATGTAGGCTCAGCAGTCAGCGGGTTTCTTACGTGAAGTCATTGTCAAGTGGGTCAACGCGAATACAGGAGAATATTAGCTATTGAAACTTTGAGACTGAGTTGCACTATTTAAATTTAAGGCTGCTCCCCACTTCAGACTTTGTATAGGTCAGATTATTTCACCTTTCCTCAAGCACACACACCTTTTCAATAATTGCTGATGAAATATTATAAAAAAAAAATACTAAAATACATATGATATGACAGTACTTTGGAGAATGTTAGCAATAAATAGTTATGTGCTGGATTTCACATGTTGCATAGGTAGGTACTTATGGTTAATGTGATAGTCTCGTGGGTTGAGGTTTGGTAATTGTACGGTGCAACCGCACATTGTCATTTTCGCACTATCAGCAATATTGAATTGTATTAATTTTCACACATAATTGTTCATAAGTTCAGTTCACGCTCACCTCGGTGTCTGTACACACGTCATATCATAACTCATTAGTCTATCAAATCACGTAGAATCGTTATCAGTAAAAACTGCAAATCTAGTTTGATTTAAATATCACTATCATCTATCAATCAGCAAAAGACGTACGGTGAGAACCGTACAGTAATAGACAAGACCGTTTAGATTAACACTTAATAATAAACGATAATCGAATTGGAGCAAAAAAGTCAAATGGGAATATGTAGCTAGGCGAAAAAAGGCAACGGTTACTCACTAACAATTTTTAGTGACAATTAATATTTGCTATTTCTATAGACTACAAACATAAAAAAATATACTTTTATAATTCCAAGCTTATAATGTTCGTAGCTCTCAGATATTCGACTGTATATGTCCTGAATGAAACGAACTTTTACCTAAGTGCAGTGAGACAGTTCGAGCGACAGCCGGAGATTGCCAAGTAACTTACGAGGCCGCGAAAAGTGCAGTCTAACTATCGACCGGTCTCCCGACTATAATTAGGCAGCTTTTAACCCTTGTCATCTAGATCTTGTCTTTTTCCAACTATGTTGGGGTCGGCTTCCAGTCTAGCCGGCGCAGCTGAGTACTAATATTTAGCCATTGTACATTTACTAAATATTTACAAACTTTATCGTTTTCTCCAGTGGTGCAATGTGAAGATCCGCCGCCGGTGCTGAACGGGCGCGTCGCCCTTAGTCACAATGCCTCCGTGTTCGGTTCCCTGGCAGAGTACTCTTGTACTAAAGGATTCAAGCTGCTCGGACCCAAGAGGATTGCTTGCCTAGCCAGTGGTCTGTGGGATAAACCAGCACCCATCTGTCAACGTAAGTAACGTCCACATTTAAAAAAATAAACTAGAAATAAGGGAGACCAGGTCTTAAATAAAACGCCATTTTATTTTCATTTTAATATTGATTTCATAAACACATATAATTTTCTACCTACTTATAACATTCCAACTTGAAAGAATAGACATATTTTTTGGAGAATTTAATTTTAACGGACGATAATATGAAATGTGAATGTTCAACAGTGAGTTATAATTTCGTTAATATAATACATAGGCGTTCCAAAATACAAGGAATACAGATCACAGTAACAACAATGTATAGATAAAGGTTTTGTAAATAACATCATCTCAAAGACCTATAAGGTAACAAAGGGAATGATGGAGATGCGCAGGAGTCACACTGGGAGGGACTAAGACAACACCGAGACAGCCGCATCGTCGATGGCTAATCATATTTAGTGCGAGTACCCGCCGCGGCGCTCGTCTTGATCGGGACCAAAATCAGGAGAGTCAGGCGCCGGATATCCAAAATCGTCATCATCAGAATCCGAGGAGATGTATCTGCCCTTGGCTTCGAGTATCTCTCGCACCATTCTATCCAAGTCGGCGTCGCCTCTGATGGCATACTGGATGTGTCGCGCGGTGATACGCGTCTGGCCGTACTCCCGCGCCAGATCGCCGCCCATCGTCACCACCTCGGCCGTCAAGTACTCCAGCACGGCTGAGAAGTACACAGCCGAAACGATGGAACAGTAAATTCCAGGCGGTGTCAGAGCATTCAGCGAACGTTGCATCTTCCCCACAGGGAAATTCAGGCCGGCCCTCGCTGACGGCGACCTGGCTCGTCGCTGCAAGCTGGGAGGTATCCCTGGTTTCTTGAAAACGCCAGACGTCCCGCTTCCGTCTCTTCCTCCGTCCATTATCATGGATGAAGCAATAGATCAGTTTATTAAGAAATGCCAGATAAAGATTCTGGGAGTTGGTAGGTGAGGCGTCGCAAAGAACGTCTCGATCCGGGAAGATGGCAGATGATACTGGAGGCTGGAGGAGCGAAGGTGTTGGCGCATGCGCTGTTTGGGCGCGCAGGCGACGGGTGGTGGTGTGAGGTAGCGTCCTCCCCACCCCACGCCCACACAACCAGTCTATTTCAATTCTGGGAACTTCTGATTGCTACGTAACTCTTTTAAACAGAATTTACTTACAGTACTCGGGAAATATAGTTGTTAATTTTCATCCTGTTTATATTGCAACTATAATTGTTTATATTGCAACTATAATTGTAACATGCGACTTTCCTCGCGTAATTATCTAAAATGCCGAGAAGACAGGTTTTGCTTCGCTCCTGTAGTAGAAGCTTGGGGGTGGCCACACGACACTTAGTGGAGAGAATGCATTTGTCTTGTGCCCGTACTCAGTTTACTTATACCGATATAGAGAATAGAACTTATTTATGTATTTTATTAATTTAATAAAATGTATATTTTTGTCGGACCTTAAGGTACTTTTTATTAAACAACTGATGACGGGCCGGTGTTTGCATTTTTTTCTGATAAAAGAAAATGGAAAAGTTTGAAGTAAACAACTATTTTTAGATTTTCTTTGTTATGGAGCGTAAAACTTCAGTGTGTGTGTGCAAGGGTGGATTTTTTTACTAGAAACACGTTTCTTTGTTTATTTCTTTATTTTAAATACGAACGGGGTCAAAAAGTTGGGGGAACATGAAAGGATTTTCCCTGACGATTTTTCCAAAGTTTCGCAATGGCCTTTTAAAAATTAATTTTAAACACCCTTAATTTCCGTTTTATACCCATTGGGTGGACAGAATTATATGACTATCCTTATTCAAATCACAAACCAATTCACATTAACTCGTTTTTTATCAATTTTGCTCTTTATAACTTACCTAATTATCGATTCAAATCTCACGAACCATTTTCTCTCATTTTAGCTGAAGAACGACCAACAACGACAACTCAAGCGACAACCACCAGCCCAGCAGCAACCACAACTGCTTCCACACCAACCAGCCCTCGCCTCGTCTTACCAACGAGGCCGAGAACATCTCCTCGTCCTCTCTCCTCACCCACTCCCTTCGCGACCGTGACTGCCGAACCTCCAAGGAGGTTGCGACCTAAGACCACGACGGATCGAGTGACGACCAGGAGTTACGAACGTCCTCCAGAGAGGAAAGTGACTGTTCCTGATAATCAGGACTCGCCGACCAGTCATGTGCCGCATATTATTGTGGCGAGCCATCCGAGAGAGAATCAGGTACGCGTGTTAAGACTATTACACACATGCCGGCGGCAATGCCGCCGGGCTCATGCCGAGCGGCGATGCCGCCGGGCTCATGCCGAGCGGCGATGCCGCCGGCAATACAAGCCGCCGGCACAAGCCGCACAAAGCCGTCAAGCATCATTCCGGTTGTGACAGTCACATAGAACGCTAGTGAAGGAACTGATGCCGATAAGCCGCGCAACCCGGCGGCACACCCCGGCGGCCATGCCGGCGGCTCTTTTGTGCGGCAAAGCCGGCGGCTTTGTATGCCGCCGGGTGCACGGCGGCTTGGCCGGCGGCTTACCCGGCGGCCCTGCAACCGGCACTGTGTGGAGCCTTTACTTATTTATCCATTTTTTTAAGTTAGCTTCTTAATAAAAATAGGCTTTTGAAGTTTCATAAACTTGCATATATTGTATTAAGGTGATGAAAATGTTCTAAGCTAACAGGGTCAAACCTACCTGTTACCTATTTCAACTGGCAGGTGTTTAATTTACCAAAGACTTAAATATTTTTTAAGCGCGACAAAAAAATATGAATAATTTTGTTTACAGTCAAGGCATAACTGATAGACTGAATAATCTATATGCACTACAATTACATCACGCTTATAATAAATATTAATCTTCAACTTACCTTTTCATAATAACCTTCAGATCGTCGGTAACGGCAACAATATAAGAGCAGAACAGACCCCTCGCGTGAACGTCCCACAACCAGTGGATGGGGAGCGACGGGACCCCGTCGGGGCCCGCCTCAACATCGGCGCTGTGGTAGCCCTGGGTGCCTTCGGGGCCCTGGTGTTCCTCATCGCCATCATCACGACCATAGTCATCCTCGTCCGAAGGTAAGACCTCATTTTAACTCAAGTAGGACATAGACAATCGTAGAAGGGTGATGAGTAAGCTTTTTATTTAGTTCGGGGAATATATTTGAATTTCGAATGATTTTTAGGAGTGACATTTTGGTAGGTTATCCGATTAATTATGGTGGCAACCCCAGTCGGGTAGTACCTTAAAGCTTATGTATTTTTTAATGAAAAATAAACTTAATAGTTATTTAAAACTCTTAAGTATTTAAATGTTTTTAAAAATCTATTAACAAACAATCCGATGTGTCTACACAACTAGATACCTACGTGTTGTCATGCATTTACTTACAAGTATTATCTGCTAACCAGGTCAGATTAGCTGATGTTCATAACTCAATTTTAGTAGATTGGTAGAGCAGCTTAAATAGAAACGATAGCACGATATAAAGGGTAGTTAGGCTAAAATTGCTTTAGAACTAACGTTAAATAATTCAAAACATTCTAATTCAGGGCGCTGTTGCTATAAAAGTGTTTACTATTCTTGAAGTAAGCAGTAGATATTAACAATAAGTACCTACTCTAGCTTTAAAAACAACAAATCTTACAAACAATGCAGTATCAAATTCTTGTTCATTATTTCTTAACATTAATATACCTAATTGCCTAGATATTCTTTAGACTTACCTACCTACAGCTAATCTAAGCTTAAATACTGAGTACTTCGTATTACAACTCACATAATTTTCAATAGCTTTCAATTGGTCGCCACAAAAGACTCCAGACTGGGCCCAGGCTTCAACAAAGACAAGCGCAGCGGAGTAGATTTTAAACAAACAATAGAATTTCTCCGCTCACGGCCAGACGGGATGTTTGAATAAAGAAATTCTATTGGTGGTTTAAACGCTTCTGCACTTCGCTTTTCTTTGATGGGCCTAAGGTCTGCAGTAACCATCAAACTAATCAAAAAGATAAATCTGACACCATAACATGACTCAAGTATGACCGCAAGCGACTGGGTTCAAAGCACACAAACGTTAGGAGAGGTTTAAGTCCAACAATGGATTTTTAATGACGACAACTACATGAGTGATTGATACACCAGCGGAGGGCCGAAGAGGCCACCGCCGGTGGTGCGCGAGCTCCCCTCCCGGTGGTACACGCTCTTGGCCCTCCCGTTCCCCGACCAGCAAGTCGGACGGCGAGAGTTCGCCCGAACTCACCGCCACACGCATCGGGCCGGACACTTCTCCAACCCGTTATAGCCAGTGCGTTTTGTTAAGGTACCACGTTGACATGGTGGTTGACCACCCGCGTTTAGTTTTTCAAGATGGCCGTTGGCGCCAAAATTTGACAGATGACATTTTCTTGTCATTTTTTTTTATATTTTTGTGCGTAGATTTCTCGTTGTGTTGATTCTGTTATAATTTGTAGATAGTATTTGTATTGTTGTGTTTAACCAACCACCATGTCATCGCTACACGCACCGGGATTTGGAAAGCACGCCATGTTGAATCACGTTTTGGCAAAAATCATTAATCTTCTACAAGAAGTACACTACACAGCTTCACAAATGGATGTTCAGGAGTCTTATATATTCGGGACACTTCTCACAGGCAATGCCTAGTCCACGATTACACTCGCTCGACTTTATAAAAATCAGTCACGCACAAAGACAATGCTTCGCGCCAAGCGACACCGATTTATTTAAAGATACCGCAATTATACCTATTACCTTCTACACCAAGCACATGTAAATATTCATGTTTTGTTATTGTATCACAAACACGAGTGTTCTAAAATATTTATAAAGGGCAGGTATTTAGGTATTTGTCAAGGTACCTATAGGTACTTTTAATATATGTAACTGTATCAAGTCAATAACAACAACAGAAGAAATACCTACAGACAACAGAGTATACAATTGGGACCAAGTTCACTATTAAACAAGTTCACTCCGAAAGATATTGGGCCTATTTTTAAAAAGGTGTACCTATCACGGTGCAGAGAAACCAATTACTAAGATTATAAATATTTTTTTATCTTTTTGTACATTAAAACCCCAGTAACAGCATTGCACAACACTACTAAACAAACATAAATCATTAGCAGGAAGCACAACGACGGCAAGCGGTACCGACACCACGTGTCCCCTGACTGCAACACCGTCGGCTCCCTGGACTCCTCCTCCTCTGAGTCCAGGAGTGGCCTTAACCGGTACTACCGCCAGGCCTGGGAGGAGCTCCACGAGGCCGCCGGCGCGAAGCATGCTCACCGCCGTCACGACCGAGAAGCCCCGAAAGATGGCTCGGAACTCGTAGTGTCAGACGTGTACCCTGCCCCCCACGCGAGGGACAAGAGACGACATCACCATCATCATCATCATCGTGAACAAAGGCACCAGGACTGGCACTCCCCCCATCGCCCCCACCATAATCATAAGCCTAGGTATTAAGCTGATCTACGAGTACGAGTGTGTCGACGGATATTTAATTATAACCGGAAAGTGTGACTGGATATGGATGATAGATTTTGAATTTTAAGCCCTTTTGCATCGTTGTTCACTTAATATTATTCATTTATTGTTTTGCTACCGATTGAACTTATATTTTTATGACCTTAATCATATTTAATGACCAGTAATGCAGGTTGTTATTGAAAATAGTATGTTTTTTATGTGATAGTTGATGTAGCAAAACTGTGATTTGAATATTCCGTCCGTCGACCATTAATTCAGGGATGTAGGTATAAAGAACTTGTAAATGACAACGATATACTTATTTAATTTATTCCATTTTCTTTAAAGTTATCCATCTTGGCATTAATGTACACTGATTATTCAAATATTCTGTGTAAAGGAACGGTAGCGTAGAAGCGTACAACTGAACGTGACCTAACAAAATGTACCAAATAGCATTAACTTGTAATTTCTTTTATCTAATTAATATAACTTATCATGTTTGGATAATATTGGGGCATACATGACTTCGTGATGAGTTTTCAAACATAGTTATTTCCGAAGTTGCTCATATGGTTGGAGATTGAGCTCCAAGGTAAATAACAATTTATATTTTTATAGATATTTATAGATATACTCTGTAATACCTAACTTATATTCAGTATTTTATGGTATAACTTTCCTGCTTCGACTATGATTACCTTGATCTTTTCTTAATATAATCATAAATATCGTATTATTTCATATTTCAAATTTATAATTTAGTTGGTAAGCAGTTATGAAGATTTGTACATAATTATTTTAGTAATGTAAGTACATAAGATAAGATTGAAGATAATCATTGTTTCTGCTCTAATTTTTCCTTCTGTTTTGTATTAATGTTTGTTAATAAATTATTTAAGTTGTTAAGAACCTGTGAAAATGTGTCCGATAGTAGTTTCGATATGATTCTTTAATTTTAACTGATAATAAAATGACGCGTCTGCTATGATGGCTGACAACACTGGTTGTACACGAAATCTAGGCTATGCTCCGAAATTAATCTTTCTCTTGTTTCACCAGTACCTACAATATGGTCAACAGTACATAACTACAACAAATTATGGTGTCACTTCGTGACGTCACGAGCACTGACCAGTAGCCATTGAGATTAATTTCAAAGCACAGCTCTAATGTCATGACTTTTTAATTCTTAAATTGCAAATTAAAAAGTTTATACTGACTGAAAGTGACAAATTCTGTGTTAACGACTGATAATGCACGGTTGGCAACAACGCGCTCTTTTTACCTGAAAATTAGACAAATAGTCTACAATATCTAGAAAATGGTGACCAGTTTGATGATTTTTCGATTTTGATGACTCTCTCCTAAAATTTCTCCATTACAAAATCTACTATGTATGGTACAAAGTAATTTAAACGACAGTTCTAAAATATCAGTACAAGTCGACATCGACGGGTGCTTAATTAAAAATGGAAAAAGTAATCTAATGTGCCATCGCAAAGGCAGACAGAACGTAGGGAGTTCACAGTTTGGTTATTATTTTAATTTATTATAAACCTAGGTATTAATAAACTAGTTTTTATTTATGTAAATATTATATACCTAACAAAAACATTGACAAAGTATTTTGCTCAATATGTACTACGAATTAAAAATTATTGTTAAACAGACTGATTGTAAAACGAGAAAGATCGACAAACGAATTCCTTATTATTTGTTCCGAAAGTAAAATATTTTTAAGAATATATTAGCATTGTATAGCGTCACTATTGAACGTCAAATTTTTATCGATACTTAATAATTCCGAATCATGCTAGTATTAAACTTTGTGATAATTGAAGATGCATTGTTTTATTTCATGTTTAGTGGTCAGTTGAATCACGGTGTCAGTTGTAACATATAGACAGCTGATAGATAAGCAAATCCACGGTGATGTACATTTTGTTCTCCAAGGCACTTACTATTAGGCCGTAAGATAGAATTATTAGAAGCCTTTCAGATGTAACTAGCATGTTTGCTGGCTTCTCCCAAACAGTTCAGAACAGTAGCTTTCTTCCCACATGAGGTTAGCACTGTGACGGCCTTCTGCACATCGCATGCAATATTAGCAATCTTTCTTAAATCAGGCAGGTACCAGATAAATATTAAATTGACAACAAGTACAAATAAAACAACAATTATATATTACTTTTTTATTAGTTTGTCAAATTAACTACGCATACAAAAGGAGGTACATTGCTTTGTGTTTATTCCTTGCATTGGATATAATCTCAACTTCAAATATCTATGTAAATAACAATATTAGAGGAATATGTTCTAAATTGGTGTTACACTACAACTATGTATTTCAAGGCATCTGCTATTGCTATTAAAATATATTTCACTTTATTAAGTTCCTATACAATAACTGCGATGGTAAATTTTTGCATGGATTAAAAAAATTTGGATTGTAACAAAAGACGTGCATTTTTTACTTTTTACAGAGCATACAGAATTCATTTCTAACATAAAATAAGTTTTCGGAATGCTGTGGTCATTAGCAGGTCAAAAAAGGATCACCGTCTATAAGAAAGCACAAACGATTTCAAACGAAGTGTCGAAAAAAAACAGAATAGTGTACTTGCATCAGATTAAAATATTGCATACTTGAAGCAATATAATTTAAAGAAATATATATTATTCTTACAAAAGACCACAGCAAATTCCGAATTTGAGTAATTAAAAAAATTCTAGGTACATTGCAAGTGCGTTAGCCATAACACAATTAAAAATTAAAGCTTAAAATATTGTGAACACAGCGAAATATACAGTATGATGCAACGAGGACATCCTATATACGAAAACGAAGTATATAATATACGCCATTGATCTAGAATCCATGATTTGAAATAATAATATCACAGTTTAGTTTACTCTCTTGTAAACAGTGGTGAAGCTACGTACTAACGTTCGTAACAATGTCAGTCAACACACAGTCATGTACTCGATGCACGACACTCAGTACTGACAGCACCGATAGCTCGTCGACGCACATGCTTGTGTGAGTGACATTTTTACGTATGTTAGTAGGTACCTTCAAAACTGTTTTTCAAGAGAAAATATCTAAATTGTGATTACATCGTATTGCCGGTTTGCTAAATACAAGTAAAGCATCACTGCCCACGGAATATATTTACCGCTAAATTATTGAAAACAGAATTATTGTTAGACTCAAGAGGAGAGCCAGAATTTCTGTGTCATTTGTCTGATTGTGGACATGAACACAATGATTTCTTCAATACCCGTGACTATTAGGAAAAAACAGGCACCTCGTAGTATTTAGGACTTGACTTGATCAAATTCACTCTATGGTGTCAAATTTTTTGCACAAAAGTTTATTTAGCGGTAATAATAGTCAATGATAAGTTAATAGCACAGAACATTCAAATTTCCCATTTAAAAGATGGTAAAACAAAAACATTCAGATGGTAAAAAAACATTAGTGATTTACTCTCGTATTGTAAAAGTGTATCAAAAGTCTACATCGAAGTTAAAAAAATATTAGACCATCTCAGCTATAAGCTTGTGTTTAAGCTCCATTTGTAGGCCACCGTGAGTAAGAAACCTATTAGTTCTCAAAACAATTGAATTAAGGGAAGTTCATACCTGACGGAATATGCGTGGAGCGTATCGTAAATGTATGATCGACGCACTAACGCGTCATCGTTTAGGTGTGAACGATTGAATGTTTCATCGTATATTTACGTTTGACCGACAATACGCGATGCATGTTCCGACAGACATGTACCTTACTTAACATTCGAGGCATTTTATACAGTGTTTTTAAAGATACTGTCACAGATTTGATCTAACTACGATTACTTATAGTTGTCATCAATTATATCATGATTTAGAGACATTGTATCATACAATGTCTTTAAATCATGATATAATTTTGATTCTACAAAATAGTCCTTCCACCAAATATTATGTAGAAAAAACATTTCTAAACAAATAAATGTTTAGATATTGAAACAAAATTGTTTCAACGAAAATAATAATTTAAAAATAAGCCTTTTGGATGGGTATAAATATTATCTAAATACAAATAAATTGGAACTATAATAAACTAGTTAAAGTTGTAATAATAATAGTCGAAAAGAATTTTGTCCGTATACCCAATAATAGGTATGATTAATATAATTACAAAAAAGGTGATTTACCCAAACTAACTTTAGCTATAGATTTTCATGATTTCAACATAAGAAAAAATATATTAATACAAGTTCGGGCCCACGTATCGAGACGTTACCAAAAACGTCAGATATCTCAACATTAAACATCGAAAAAGGAAAAATACTAAATAATAATAACTATGCCAAATAATAAATAACAAAAAAAACTACATGCATAAACTTAAAATCGCACCAATAAAGAGCTAGCTTATAAATACTAAGTATATGATATGAGTAGAATAATCTATGTTTTTTATAGTCAAGCAATAAGTCAGTCGCGCGATTTCTCCATATTAAACTGAATACTATTTATATATTATTGCTTGAGTCACTATTACTTAATTTAATTAAACGTGTTAATATTATACGTGTGGGAATATTAAATGTAATTCTTGCTCAATACACAATCCGTTCAGTATTTTTGAATGTGCAATAGACAGACATAGGATTGTTTGACGGCTAAAACATGTAGTAACATATAACTTTACCACGATAAGGCGCTCTGTTCCTACAAACTAATTTTACAAGCCTGCACAAACTACTGCCTTTGAACTATAGTTTCTTGACGGCGTATTTCTTAATTGACTGAATAACAATTAAATATTTATTAAGCATTACAAGTAAAATCTTCGCTATTATATGTATTTAGTAAAAAACAGCTATGTATTTATTTAATATTGCTTCAGTTACGAGTGTTGTACATATCATAGTAATGCAGAAATCTTACGATGAGTTGCACCATTGAACTATTAGTATAACTTAACCATTTCTAGTTGACCACGGCTGGTTATAGTTTGGTTATCGTTATAGTTAAATGGTACAACTCACTCTTAGTCAACAATAACGTTCATATCGTATAAAAATAGACCAACAACTTTAGCAATTTCAAATATATCCACTAACTCGATTATTTTAAATTCTTAAGTAAATATTTTTTGTCTCAATACAATTTATTATGAATTACCGCGCGACTGTAACGACAACTGTTAAAATTTTTCATTTTACTTTAGCGAAGCATAAATTGTATATAAATATATATGTACCTATGTATGTATGTAATTATATCGCCAGGTATTGGCCAAACTCATGACTTTTTTCTAAATAAATTAGATATTAATTTCATCATTTTTCATGGAAGACTAACTGCGATTTATACAGGCTGTGTAAATAACTAGTCAAATGCTTCTACGAATGAACTTCAAACTCTGGCCAACAGAGTTGAAAATCGCATGATATTGTTAAGACCAATCACGGACGAAGGAAAGATAGCGGAGATGCCATGACGAAGGTAGGTCAGGCGCCTTCTTGTAGATCAAATGGGCGTGATTAGTTACTAGAACTAACGAAGCTTTCGGGTTCCTAGTCAAATCAAAACCAGTCTTGTTTTGATTGGTCTTAATTAATTGGTGGTTTATTTTGAAAATAATGGGCGGGTTTCCTAGAAGGCGTGTAAGGGCAGAGCTGTAACGTTCCTCGTCCTCCGAACACCCGCTTTAAAATTTCTTAGGAGATTTAGCGTTATGTCTCCGCTAGTCATTTTATTCTACATGGGACCGATGTCGTTTGGTTGTTTAAATATTGCAATAAAAAGCACAGCCTGATAAAACGCATATTTAAAAAAATATTATGATCTTAATGGTGGCATATTTTTATATATTACTAATATATATTGTGTAAGGTTATCTTTTGTACAGTTAAGAAAAGGCTAGACAGATGGTTGATGAGTTATGAATAAAGCAGCACCATTGACGGGCACCGCTGCTGAATCCTCAAAAATACTTGCAAGTATAATAAATTATGATCATTATATAATTTTTATATTGCTCAAATCGACTCGTTCAATACTTATACATTCATACTCTGGCCGATATAGAAAAATATATACTCGCTATATATTAGTATAGGCGTCCGTTTTACTACTTTGGGTAAGTTTAATGAAGTTAGTTGCAGACCGCCATAGAATTTTGTGAGACCTGTAATGCGTAGCCAACTTCAGACTAGTAAACAGAATCTGAAGTAACAGAATCGCATTTTCAACGTTTTTTATTTCAAAATTTACCGTAGCTTAATAACATTAGCTGCAACGCTTAGCCTTATAGTAAATATAAGAACGATCAAATGAATTTGAACCTTATCAACGTTATATTAAGAGCGGTATACTATTGCAGTAAATAACCTATTGCTTAGCATCGCATGAAAGGACGTATAACTCGGAATATTTTATCGATGTGTAAGATTAGAGATATACTTAATTCTACTTTCTTGTGAAAAAAAATATTTTATATGTGTAAAGGAATTATTAGATGCATAAAGGACAGATCTCGTATCAAACACTTTGAATTTATTGTGCCATTTTGAATAAAGGCTGGTCAATGCATTTAATATATTCGTTTATACATATTAAATTCCCCTTTTTAAAATAATATTTCACAACAATACGAAAAAGTTTTTACCTCTAATCGTTGACACATCGATTGAATGCGCAGGAGCATAAAACTGTTCAGAAACGTAAAGCTAACACGACGCCAATCAGACAGCAAGCGTGATAGCATACTCTAACGTGTTTAATTACAATATTACATTCATAAACGCCTGTTTAATTAAAAACATTCATTCATTACGATGTTTAAAGAGTAAATTATATATAAATGAGATTTAAACTACAAATTAAAGCCGACATACGACAGTACATGCATTGTTCTGCCTTCTCGGCGGACGAATTCAAATAAACTTAATCCGAAAATATTTACAAAAAGTAAGGTTAGAAAATTAAACAGCGTTTACAAATGCTTTAATAATCTAAGTCTACGGGTACTTATTTATTAATAACTATACAATAAAAAAATATTTCCATGTACCTAACACATTTGGCATATCTAGCACACTGTTTTCACCCCTACGGGCCATTTATACACGATTTATTTTTCATTTCATCAAAAATATGATTAGTACAATCGAAAAATTATCATAATTTTTCTTGGAAAAGTGAAAAATAAAGTTGTACACGTAATTTTGTGACGTGGTCTGCCACCGACCCTAAGGTACCTGACCTTACTAAAATTAAAAATAAAGCTCTGGATACATGTGTCAAATCTACGCAGAGAAAATACTGTGCTGGTATCTTAAAAGTTCCCTCCATAAAGATATTGCATTGTGAATCTTTCTTTGAAAAGTTTTCTCCTTAAGTAGAGAAAAATAAAGAAAAAATACATTACACGATTATTGATTGATTGACGGACAATGCGTCAAGCGTATCGTAAATGTACAATCGACGCACTAACGCATCATCGGTTAAGTGTGAATGATTGAATGTTTTATCATTAATTTACGTATGACCGATAATACGCGACATGTTCCGTCATATATGAACCTTAGGACGTTTGCCTTTTAATAAACCAACACAGAATTCCGTAAAATTGATTGACAAGTCAGCAACCGCGCCAATTTGCCGACGGTAAAAAAACCTAAGCTACAGCATGTAGGTACTTTAAATATAATAAACTTGATTATTTTTTCCCTAAAAATTAGCAGCAATGTCCAGTCACAACATGTTTTGTTCTAATAGAAATAAAGTAAAGGAATCAACTAAAAGTTTTTTAGTGCTACATCATTTGTCATACGTAAATAGAAAAATAATCTTGTATTTTTATACAATTTACGGTTTTAGTTTTGAAATGAGATTTCGTGAATACTTATGCAAATGATCGTAGCACTGTATACTGGATACAAAACAGAAGATAACTGATATTCACTTTTTTCTTTACTACGGTAACAATAACCGATCCATCCATAGTTTTCCGATTAGATATTGGAATAAAGAATAGAGATTTTAAGTCAAGTCAAACTATATTTTCATTAAACAATATTTGAACCGAATTCGGATTCACTTGATTTGTCGTGAATTATTTTAAATAATAAAAGTCTACTGATTTTTGTTACCTTGTCATATACTTTTGAAGGGCTTTTGTTAGTTATCTTGTGTTTTGTATTCAGTAGTAGTTTTATGACGAGAGCACGCGGAGAGACCGGTCAAGGTTCGGAAACGGCCCGGAATTTAGTCGCCGACACTGCCGCCCGCACTTCGTCTCCTGAAAATATATTTACTTTAAGTGTGTTTAAGATTAAACATTTTTTGCACAGAGCAAAGGCACCGAAACTACTGAACCAATATTGATCGATTCATGACAGTGGTCACGGTCGATGCAATTCGACCGAAACGTTGGATAAAGAAAAAGATATCGTGCCTTTACATAACGGCCTTTAAGCCCAATTATTTTAAAATATGTGTACAAATCTAAAACCGTCTACCGAACCGATTTGGAAAATAGGGTTGTTTCCAATTTTCGAAAATCTATTTAAATAGCTTCTAAATAATTTAAAGATCACCCCTCCTATAATTTTTCGTCTTAAATCTCTTTACTTTTTATGTATTCGATTTTTTTCTATTTTTCTTAAAACATTGCCCAGAAAACGCTCGATCACGTGACTGTGACGTCATATTGTACTAGGTGTTCCTTTACACTTTAACGCACATCTAAAGAGAAGAAACTAATTAGATAGAACTCATTGATTTTTAAATTTTAATAACGTATTCTTATATTATAGATACAAAAACAAATGTTTTAAACATTTAAATTATTTTTAAACATTGGGCACAAAAGAAAATACCTGTAGTGTTTTGAGTTGTGTACGCGGTAAAATAAAACTGTGCAAAGGAACGTAAAGTTTGTGTTTGTTATTGAGGTTATATTTGTGTCATCTTGGTTACTAGCAAAGAATTGAGCGACAATAAAACTATCAGCTTTCATAAATCCTTTCTCCATAATTCTTTCCTAACTTTCTTTGGCTCAAATACAAATAAAAACTGAAGAAAACAACACATCAATTCTCAGGTTATACCTGTCATAGACTGTCACTGTCAAATACTTGTCATTGTCAATATAAAGTGACGACATCGGACTCGATTCGCCGTTTTCAAGGGCGTGACGTAATAGACGATAAATTTAAAATTCATAAATTATTTAAAAATTATGTGATCAGTTATAAATAATATAATATAGCTTATCGTGTTTCTAGTTTTGTGAACTTTCGGTGCATATACCTATTTTTAATTGACTGAATACTAGGAAACAACCCTATTATTTCACTGTTGGGAAGCTCCAGTCTTCTAAAGTAGACTACATTTTATCCAGCAGTTCCCACAGGAAGCGGGTAAAACCGCGGGAATACGGCTAGTAGCCTATATTTTATTCAGGTACAGGTAAAACTTTCCCCGGGAAGCGGACGAAACCGCAAAATAACTTCTACAATACAATCTAGTCCGTCTACATAATTCACAGCTAAAACTTGTCGTAAATATAAAAGTAACAGAGTAATTTCTTACCTGTCAGCGGCCATGAGCGCTTGGTGCGCGTCTCTCTGCGCTGACACTTGCACTAGCTCTGCCACCGTCGCCGCCTGCTGCTCGGCTGAAACGTTATATATTCAACGCTATATTACGATAATATTTACAAGGTTTTATAGGAAAAATTAAAGGCTTTTTATGGTCGAAAAGGGATTATATAAACCTTTTTGTATCTAGAGAAACGACACTGGACGACTGTACATGATTAAATCGATTTTTGAGTGGAATTTACACATTAGTATAATTTTTGTAAAGACGAGATGAGTCGATACGATTCAGATGTATATGATAAAAGCTGATGATAATAAAAAAAAACAATAATTAAAACAACGCCATCTACCGACCATCCTCAACACAATTTACCAGATAGAGGGCGCGTCAATCGCCGCTCGAGCCTCGCCAAGCGTCGAGCAGTAGGTTCGTCCCGGTGTTCCTCTCTTGCCCGTCGCTGGGCAACAAGCCTTGCCCACCTCGCTTCGAACCAGAGCTGCATTGCGTCGCGTTCGTCCACATCGGCCGCGCCAGAACTTGGACCTGGTGTTCGTTAGTTGATGATCGTATATGAGATGGTTAGCGCAATGTTGGTTCAGTGCCGGATTAAACTAGAACCTTAGCCAAATATTTTCCTAAAATAAACGTCTGTAAGCCATATGTATCACTGTCTGGGCCCCTTCGGAACAAGGTGCAGCCCGTAGACGCGGGGCCTTCAGTAACTCAAACTCAAAATCATATTCAAACTTGGCTGCCAAACAACACTTTTTTAACGTCAAAATTTACAAAGGACAGCCTCCAAAACGCCCACCCTTCACCATTTCATATGCGTTTTTGTTGGGAAGAAGTGGCACAACAAACTAATAACATATGTCTATCTGTAGGTTAGAAACACCTTTCAAATTGTATAATGATTAATCCAGCACTGATTAGATTTATATGTCGATGTCGTGACGGACAAATGGTCATGCTATGTCGACAAGACAGTTAGATCGATGGTTACACGGCCAAGCAATGGGTGTTGTAACTGGCTACTCTTGAATTAAACAATTTATTAAATGAGACGTATTGCTATTCTATGCTCTATTCTTTTAGGCGAGAAAATCTAAGGACTAATTAAATCATTGAGTTAAGTAAAGGTTAATATATTATGAACATTACAATCGCATGCTAGGTATATGACTAAAAATTGCGAATAACAGACGAAATTAAAATATGTCAAAAACAAATGAAACTATGTTATTACTAAAAATGGATTGTAGGTAAAAATGAATTACGACAAAGCTCTGAAGTCTAAGTTTCTAAGGTCCAAATACACCGACAACATAACATAAGCGACTTTACACGTTTTTCTAAAGTACACTTAAACATGTAACTTGCAAATAAATCGTATGACTTTGAAAAAAAAACAGTTGTTTTTAAGAATATGTTTATGTTGTCAGTGAATTTGTGACTACGCAAGATTTTATTACTCTAAGCTCCAAAACAATGACATGTAGCTACGACGATTGAAAAGAACACTTAGGTATAGAGGTACATCAAAGTTTGACAAACCTGGCACTCGATGCATCGACCGATGTTCGGCTGGGGGGCGAGGGGGGCAGTAGCTGGCCGGCGGCGGGGGCACAGGCGGGGGCGGAGGCGCCGGCGCCTCTTGCAGAGCTCCCGTCGACTTGTGAGCGTTGGACATTGTTTGAGGCTCCTAGTAAACAATACAGCGGTGAAACTTTCATAGTCTCTGGTTTGAAGTTCTGTTCTATTTTCAAATCTACTGTGAAGGTTGATTTTTTTTTATTTGTGTGCAAAGAGTCTATCTACGTATTTGTATTTAGAAATGTTTTTTGGCCAGCCTTACAGATAAACGTGTCTCCTTATTGTTAAAGTACCAAGTATATGCATTTGTTGCTAAAAGAAGTTAGGCTATTTACAATTTCTTCTTAATTGACACTTTTGTTAAACCATTTAGATACTAAAATTTATTACTACGAGAAATTTTATAAAAAAATTAGAGTTAATCCAAGAAGGACTGTAATTAAGGAGAATTTCAAGTAATTTGTAATAAACTATATCAAAATTATAAGCCATTTTAACCCTTACATGTTAGCCATAAGAATGAAAATAGCATACAATATTTTGACAGGAAATTGAAGGGGTATGAAATGTAAGACATTCCATACATATTGAATACAAACACAGACATAGCCATTCATTCAAGCATAGCGCATCCAGCATAATGTAACGATGTAACTTTTGCTTTGAATTATTTTTCATTTAATTTTAATTCAATTAAGATTTTTTTAAAATAAATGGAATGTGCTGTTAGATCTCATAGATCTCTCTCTTCCTCTGCCGAGCCTTTTCCCAAACTATGTTGGGGTCGGTTGGGGATGCTGAGTACCAGCGTTTAACATTGAGCGTACGTCAGTTAACCGGACAATTCGATACTCCTTTGATAAGACTGGTTGTCAGACTTTCTGGCTTCTGACGGCCTCATAACGACTGCCAAAGATGTTCGAAAGACTTTATTATCAAAATATTCCCCATTTTTAATTAATACAGCACTTTCAAAGCAAATACTTACACTACTACGTACCAACAGAAGCGGTATCATGCGTAATTTATTTACATACACAACTCCTAAAACCACTACTGGTTCCAATAGGTCTTCAGCAGCACAAATACCGTCACATCACAGTATTAAAGCCATAAGGTTGTCACACTTAAACAGCTAACAAATTGGAATCTCTATTTGTAACAAACTTTTTTTTTTCATTACTTTGAATATAATCTATGCATTGGCAGCCATCCCATTTTTGATGTGGCACATCTATCAGCTCCTAAAACTGTAGTATAATTGTGCAAGTCTATTTATTTTAAAGACTGTGGTGTAATGTATATTGTGCTGCTGAAGACACACTTTTGAGTGACAGATAAAGCGATTCACATTCATTTACAGACAGACAGATGCAGAACGAATCGATGGCGTTGGACCAAAGTTATTTTATACAGGTACAAAACAAACCCAATTTTGAAAACATAGACCCAAAAAATGGTATGCAAGTAACATTAAAAGAGAACAACCAATAAACCCAAAAAATCCCAAAATAAGTCCCAATTTTCATGCACGAATTTCCCCCAACAGATCCAACGCCACTTAAATAAGGGCGAGCGCACATAACACGACTGATAGTTGCCACAGACGTACATAGCATGCGACTCACGACACTTTACTGTAATTTGCTTACGTGCCACTGCAGATCTGGATCGGAGAACGACTGAAAATTCAACTGGTGTTAGTCTACTTAGGTGTCCTTCTACGACGAATTTTGTCTACTTAAATTAATATGTGCGCTGGATTGAAATGGGATAATTTTGGCTCAACCAGGTCTGTTAAGACTTACCAAATGTAAAACATGAATTAGACACGTATTTCTGTCATTTTCAAAGGTTTGAAGCTCATGATGTTTAGTGAGCAGAAACGCGAGTAGTAAAATCTACTTTAAAATTATGACACTAGAAAGAACTTCGGTCCAGTGAGAATGACAAACGTGTTTTACTTTCTGACGTAGTCCAAACTAAGCATTATGAGTTCGAAATCTATAGAAAATATTTTGTCAACAGATGTGTTGTTTATCTCTGAGTATATTTTTTTCGAAGAAATATGATACAATACTAAAAATAGAAATTGCCCCACTTTAATCCAGCACATAAAAAACAACACAGTGCCCAAAAACAAGTTAATACCCCGTCCGTGTCTCAATGTTATTGCCAAATCGTGGACACCCTTACTAAGTTGTTACTGCCAACCCCGGGAATATTACGACTACATTATTTTTACAATATTCACATTTTCAGTGATAACATGGTATGATGTATTTAGATATATGATGGTATTTGGAGATAATGGCTATTTTTAGTTGTACAGTCCTTGTCATATAAGATTGCCTGTCTAAAGTTAAGTATTAGTAATGTCATCTTAATATGAATTTACCAACATAATCGCTACAGCTCGCGTCAAATAAGATTGACACTCTGAAGTCAGTCACTAGACGCCTCATGTTCACTGTGATGGAGTCATTTGTAGCCAAGTTCAGGGCGATAAATATATTTGAAGATAGCTGTACAGAGGCATCGGGAAAGCTATATATTTTACTCATTTTATAAGAACTGTAATGAAAAAATATGGTAATCTTGTACAACTAAAAACAGTCATTTAAAAGAGATTAACTTTCTGAATGTGTTTAAAATACAAATGTTGAATGTAGTGCTCCAAAAGGCATACAAATCGGTCAAATGCGATGTTACATTACACATTCGCATCTCATGTGTGTTAAATGTACGAAAATACTGGACTTTTTATAGTAAAATATGTATTGAAGATCATGAGATGTCGTGGCCACTGTTAACATTTTAAATGAATGGTTACATAAAATGATTGGTACGTGAACCAGTCGATATTTAGTCCTGATAATTGGTCGTATCTTCCATATTTTCAGAACTAAATAAAACAGTGACCACACAATGACATATAAATTAACATTCTCAATAGATCATGGTGTACACAAACTATTAGGTTTTAAAGTGCCTACCTTGTGTCGCGGTCCCAGCCGTCGGTTCAGGTAGTTGGAAATACTTTTCATAATACTCTTCCTTCGCCTTTCCCGAGCTAGCTCAGGGTCTGAGAACGAAGGGGTCACTGGCAGCATGAGGGGGGGCGCGGGGCGGGGTGGAGGAGGAGGGGGCGGCTCTGGCAACGTCGGAGGAGGAGGGACAGGGGGCGGAACCGCAGCGGGCGACGCCCTCGACCGCTTCACGGATTTACGACCAGCCTTCGCACTGCCCAGCCGTTCCAACACCAATCTCCTTACAACCTCCGTCTGTTCTTCTCTTTCTCGTTTAATCTCTTGTACTTTTTCTGTGGTATCCCGCGAAGGGACGGGACTCACGGGCGAAAGGGAACCCGAACTAAGATTGATTGATATCGAGAGGTCGAAACTTCGCGTAGGCGAGTCGGTACTTCGTGACGTTGATCTGTTGAATGTCACGCTGGCTGAACGACAGATCGCCGGAGAATACAACCTTATCGTAGCCGGGCCCGTGAAGGGAATAGCAGGATGCACTAACTTAGGAGTATCAGGTACAAGGGGCGGCGAAACTTCGGAATTCTCAGTTTCAACTTTATCTTTCTCTAACGGCGGCGATATTTCTGATAAGCTTAACGTTTCTATTTTATTTTCTATCCTGGGTTCAGGGCTTATTATGTCTTCGACTTTAATGCTGTCACTTTTGTGTAGACTATCACTTCTCTGTATGCTGGTGGTATCAGTCTTCATAATGCTCTCTGACTTGTGCAAACCATCACTCTTATGAAAACTGTCACTCGTAGACTTCTCACTGGTGTTGTCATTACCTATCGACTTCAATAGCTGAGGCGACTTCAAATCTAAAGGTTCAGTATCCGCATCTATGTCTTCAATATCATCTAAGTCAATAGGACATAAATTCTCTCTGTAACTATTTTCTTGACTGGCTGGCTTGAACACTGTTTCAGAGAAACTTCTTTCGATAAAGTTCATTGATCGATCATTTCCTGGGGAGTATGGATCGTAGTCGTTATCCACTAGTTCCATGTAGCCTTCATTTCTGGGCGTAACTGGGCTTTCTAGAGACGGGTCTTGATCTCCTTCGTCGGCGAACTCGAAATGTTCTAACGCGTTAGAGTAAACTATGGCTTCAACGGGGCTGGTTCTGCCACAAACATGGGAAGCAACTGCTACGTTCTTAGCATCATGTATTAGTTTAGGGCCGCTCAAAGTTCTGGGATTCTTGCTTCTTTTGCGTTCGTCTTTGTCGTCGAAGCCGCAGTCGTCTAAAACGGCGCTTTCTGCCGCCCAATCTGAGAGCTCTGTCTCTGTGAGCGCCAGAGTAGTAGCGTCGCGACCGGATTCTGAAGATTCTGATTCAACAGCTGCGACAATAGTTGTTCCTGTAGTAGTACCCGATGCTTTCTCATCTTCAGTACTGTTGATTAACATCAGACTGTCCAACTGTATCAGTTCTCCCCCCTCATCGTGTACTTCGACGCGAGGCACCGATTGGTTGGGGGCAGTCTCAGTATGCGACGAATCGTCTTCCGATAAAGAATCTGATTCTAAATCCGGTTCCTTTTCGTCTTTGGAAGGTTCCTGTTTCCAGTCTTTGATTAGAGGAGTATCGACTTTAGTGAGCAAATCGACTGGCGCATCAACTACGAGGTTCTTGATAATATCTGGCATGGGTTGAGTTTTCTTGTCCTCGGTGGCTAATTGGAAGGTAACAATAGGTTTCTGTGGCTGCGGCTGTACCACAGGCACGGGTGCGGGATGCAACATCTTCTGAAACTCTGTAATAGTTGATCTAAAAGCTTCGAATTTTGTGTCTATTTGTGATGTGGAGTCAGATTTCCTGACCGCGGGGGGTGATGGTTCTCCGAGGAGGTAGCGTCGTTTGAGTTCTAGAGCACGTTTGGTAGCTATCCCTCCGGCAGAACGAGTCCTGCTGAGGGGGTAGTCGTGGGGCGCGGGTGGGGCGGGTGCTTCGGTGACGAGTATGGCGGGGGGCGAAGGTGCTGGGGCGCATTCTTCGCGCGCGAATTCGCTGTCGGTGGACACTTCGGTGGCTGATGAGACCTCTTCGTCGCTGGAGTCGCTCTCGTCATCAGATTCCACCTGGGTTAAAGCTCGGCTTGTGATTATAGTTCGGGGCTATGTGTGATGTAGGAAGGTGCGAACAAACCACACTAACTTACCGTCGGATGGCGGTCGGATACGGTACAATATACATATGTATATACATTGTGTGTGTTGATGGAAAATATGTGAAATGTATAAGTTTATATGAAATTAAGTAATTTAACCTACAAAGAAATAAACAAAAAAAAAATCTTGTTGATTGAAACTAAAAGTAACATTTTCAAAATATAATTGTAGTGTCTAATTAAGTTACTTTTTTTATTTCCTCAACATGTAAATATTTGTTTGAAGTAAAGCAAATCAATAATACAATGTCACATACTTCCCAAAAGATATTCAAAAATCAAAATATAAATAATGAAAGTAAAGTAAAAACTCAAAGACAACATACAATATTTACATACGATATAAGATAATAGATATGTATGTACATATAGTGCGCTATGATACATAACTATGATATATTAATAAGCTATGAACACATAGAATAACATGTTTTCATGTAAATAAGTTAATATATTAATATTTTACATAAACGTAACACATTTAGAAGCGCCATCGATTTAGAAGTTTCACTGTATTATTTTATTATTGTACTTTTAAAACGACCTATTTTGGTTATTATTTGCAATCTTCCAGATAGTTCATAAATTCCTAGAAACTAGAAACGTTTCGTTTTGCTTTCGAAAGATATACTATTAACATTAATTTCATAGCATAAACGTCAAAAGCTACCATCCTTAAGAAATGGCCATAACGCTCAGTTCCTAAACTCCACCGAAGAAGAATGGAAAAGTTTTTAAACAACCAATCGAATTTCTTCGCTCGTGTGTCACTTCGAGGACACAAGAAATTCTATTGATTATTTAAAATCTTCCTCTCTATTCTGCTTTGGTGGAGTTTGAAACTTATGAAATTATCTGGCAGATTGAAACAAAACATAAACTTGTTCAAGATCTTTACCATTGAAAATGAAACCAATATTAAATATTTTCTAATTGCAGATGTCAACAACGTATCTATCTTTGGATTCGTTTACTAAAGATAGATTTAGTTGTAATGTAAAATTCCTATCCTAGAGATAAGCAAACCCAAAGATAGATATATTATTGAAATCCAAATACTAATATAAAATAAAACAGTGATATTATAGACGGAAGTTAGTGTGGACACGACACTCTTACCGCGTCTCAGCCGCCGTCCTTGTTATCTAGCGAATGATGATAGTGACGCATGCGCCTAACTACATAAAACATCTGGATTTTATCAATTTTACATACGAAAATATATATTTAAGGTTTTGATTCAATAAGTTAAGAAAATTAACGCTTCAAACGAAGAGTAATAATGCAACTAAAGCGACTCGCGTATTGTTCTGTAACTGAATACTTTACTGGAGTATTATATAAACGTTACCCCTATATTTTTGTTCTACGATGTATTTGTGAAAATTCTGAGAAACTTTACGGATTCATTAATACTTTAGAATGATATTGACCCCTAAACTTAAACCTCTGATAGAAAATATAGAAAACTATCGATACCTACCGATGCTAGGTATGCCTTAGGATAAGCATTGACCTAATGACTACTTTATCCATCGTCTCCCAAATCTTTCCCAACTATGTTCGTGGGTCGGCTTCTAGTCCAGTACCAGAGTTTTACAAGGAGCTACTGCCCATCTGACCTTCTCAACCTGGACAACCTAATGCCCCTAAAGACTGGTTATCAGACTTACTGGCTGCCGAAGATGATTTCTATACTGAAAACCTATACATATATGTTTTATTTCTGATTCCCCGTAACGACTGGCAAAGATATTCAAGATTTCCTAGACCTATTTTTCTTATAAGTTTGTTCGTAAAATGTCGTGTAAGCATGCTGGGACGGCGGCATAGCGGCGCCCGCACCCGCACCTCCCTACTACGCGACGCAGCAGCGCGCTACCTCGCTGCTGTCGGTCGGAGGCCTCGCGTCGGCAGGGACCTCGCGTCTGCGGGCCTCGCGGGCCGCCCGCATGCGGGAGCACGACTCGTTGCCCGATGATTCCGCGCCTGGAATATTGATAGATTTATTTTAACAATGTACTGGAATATGTTGTTGGAGAAACAATTTTTGATCGACTTCCCAAAAAGGGAGTGATTTTTTGTTGTGATGTTCCGTCTGAAGTGAAGCATGGATTATTTTTTGTTGCTTACTATCAAAAAGAGAAAGTATTTTTATGGTTATTTAGTGGAAGTTGCTTTACACAGTTAGGGTCGGTTCATATCTGACGGAAAATGCGTCGAGCGTATCGTAAATGTATGATCGACGCACTAACGCATCATCGGTTAGGTGTGAATGATTGAATGTTTTACCGTATATTTGTCAGTCCTGGCGTTACGCGACCGATGATACGCGACGCATATTCCGTTAGATATGAACCGACCCTTAGGGTGCCGGAAGAAAACATATGGCTGTAAAACTGAATATACTTAGGGTCCGAAACACATTATCTTTAAGTCACAAGCAAAAAGAACATAAGTTATAACACTACCCATTGTCTTCAGGTCAATTTATAACACAGTCTTTGGATGCGTATGACCCCCGACGTCTGTATATTACATTTCGGACACTCACCATCATCCGAGTAGTCGTCGTATCCGAAGGAATCGTCGGAGAAGTACAGCTCGGAGTGTGTCGGACGCGGCGCCGCGACCGGCGGCTCGGGGGACAAGGCGGCGCCGTTGTCGCTGTCGCCCGCGTCTGTGTACTCGTCAGAACTCGATTCTTCTTCGTCACTGTGGAGTTGAAATGGTATTATAAGTATATTGGAACGTTATATAATACATTGGAACGAAAACGAAATGTTAAAAAATCATTATTATTATTTTAACGACACTGAACATCTGCTGAACGTCTTAACATAAGACATCCCTCACATAAGAATACCTTCTACAGTGCTCATCGATCTCCCTCGTGAGGGGGCGTGACGTCATCACTCACCTGAGGCCGCCGGCGCCGGAGGTCTCGGACGCGAGGAAGTTCCTGTCGGTCCACTCGTCCTCGTCGATCTCCCTGGCGCCGCTATCGGACAGCTCGAGGCTGATGCGCTCGGGAGTGGGGGGCGGCTGGCTGCGAGGGTTGGTCAGTGCTGTGACGGAGGCCACGGCGTCGGGTACACTGACGCCGGAGTGACGGAGGCAGACGAGACGGCTGCCGTAGCGCTCCATTGTGTAGTTGCTGGAAAGTGTCAAATTTATTTATATGCTTGACATTCGTGAGAAAGGCCTAATTATTTTTTAAATTTACTTTGATTTTTGAGTCTCCAGTTTTGCATCGTGACATAAATATCCTACTTAACAGAAACATATTGTCGAAAATAACAATGATTGTATTTACAAAATCTGATAGTTGATTGTTCTGGCTTATTGAGACGTATGGACAACGTCTTCAACGGTCTTGTTTTTTTTTCTGGTACCAAACCTCACAGTATTATCAACTTTATAGCCACTGCACTAGAGCACAGTCTCCTTCGACTCACCCTGGGCGCAGCACAGTCTTGCACACCGCACAGCGGAAGCAGGCGCGGTGCAGATGCAGCCCGTCGGCCGTAACGCCCTCCGCCGCGAACACGCGAGTGCCGCAAGCAGCACACTGCATGCCCGTGAATGCGGGACCACGCCAGCTTTTCTTGGCCTTGGGAAAAATAGCAATATTATATGTAAATATTAATATTTTAAAGGTTAAAAGTAGGTCGAACACGTTTCCAGGAATATCTCGACGGATTTGAAAAAAAAATCTTCAGTGTTAGAAAGATCATGAATCCATTAGGACCATAAGCTTTATATCTTAACCTTTGGAAATGTTCAAGTATGTATATATCTAATTAATAAACCAACAACAGCGCGGGCCCCGCAACGAACGCCCGCCTAACGCAACGCACGGCCTTAAAGATTGACACCACTTGGTGCGTTCGGTCCGTGGATGGGTAACTATCTCGTCTTCGCTTCTGACTACCCATAAGGTCTCACAGGGGTTGACAGTAGCCAGAAAGTGTGAAACCCCGTCTTTACAAGGAGTATCGGATACTCCTAACTAGGTTGAGAAGGTCATAATTAAACTCATATGACTTTGAGATTAGACTTACATCTTCCTTGTGCGTTTCCTTGGGCGGTGTCTTCGATTGTTCGGCTTCGGGTTCTTTCTTCACGAATTTCGTCGCTAAGTTCGCTACCTGTGAAACAATTATATGTTAAACCAAGTTATCTATTAAATGAAAATAACAGTATTCAGTATTGAAAAGTAGTAAATAATGTGATTTTGTTTTGTCGTTACGCAACGAACGCTTTATTTCAAACTTGCTTTCGCCAGCGGTAACACTTAACTTCTTGAGACGAAACGACTTCCTGAGCACAGATTAAAAGTAGTATGCATGTTGTTGTGACGTATCCGCTATATTACTGCCATGTATCCTCAACATTCGTTCAGCCGTTTGTGCGTGAAGGAGTAACAAACACACAGACCTACACACTATCAAATCGAATAAAATTCTTTATTTGTGATTCACAGGTAGGTCTTAAATATGTTCATAGAGTGATCCGCTACGCAGGGCATAAAAAAGGAAAAAAAAACGACAAAAACTACCAGCACACAACTAATATTGTACAATATAATATGTCTTACAAAGCAAAAGAAAAAATAATGGAGCATATAATACATTTATTACCTAGTTTGACAGAAAATCAGTGACACAATACTATCTGGTTGTTATGTGTATTCCTACATACCTTCTTCGTTCCCTGGTCAGGTCGTCCAGAGTCCTTCAGTTTCTGGTCCAGCTTGTGCAGGGTCTCGTCAATCTCCACCCATTTCTCCTCGTTACCCTCGCCTTCCTTCAGTTTACGTTGACGACCCAGAAACTGGAGGAAAAACATTATATTCGTTTCGGATTAATTTAATAAGTTTTGCAAACTATTGATCGTTTCTTGCTCATTCTATTATTCTACCGGAAGTTACTTTTGATGAAATACATGATTAATTTAGCTCTGACCTTAAATGAACTCCTCTGTTACATCAAAAATTACATTTTACATTAAGTTAATAAACTTAAGTTTGGCATCAAATGTTTTTTGCCCCAAAGCAACAAAATAAAACAAAAATACCTGTTCTCTATCCCACTTGGGCACTCTCTCAGCAGTCTTCGGCTCCGGCCTTCCCAGCCTATTCTCCATAATCTTCCGTTCAATCTCCTTCATATTCCAGTCATCTCTCTCTATTTTCCCCACCGATCTCATCAGGTCTTTCGGTTTCGAAGACGGACGGGGAGTAGGGGAGTTGGATGTTGTTCCACTGAGTTCGGCAGCTAGGCGAGCCACTCGGGCGCCTCCGCCGGCCGTTCGGCCGCCGCCGCCGACGATTCGGCCCTCCTCCTATTGGTTGATAAAATAGCTGTAGTGTTGTGATTGGTTGGAAATTGAAAATAGATGAAATTAGGCTAGAAATTTAGACTTAGGTATCACTCCTTCCTCAATATAAATAAGAAATTAAGACTGGACTACAACACCCCTATTTTTATATATCTATAGTACTGGCGAGACACGTTTTAAACTATATATGATCCAAAAGTAACCCCGACAATATCTGCCCGTTATTATCAAAATCAATATTATCCTATTTCATGATCACGGTACACTCAAGTTAAAATTAATATTTAAAAACAACACTTTTTGTTAGTTGGAACACAGTGTGAACTTAACACGAGTGAAATATTAAAGTTTAAAGCACTACGTCATTAGCGTTTGACTTTATGAAAATGACGATATCTTGTTTCGCATTGGTAGGCAATTTTGTCTATCTGTCCAGCTTTTGTAGCGCCAATGCTGAACCAATTTTATGGAAGGTATACACAGTCTACCTAGCTAGAGCCTGAAGAAACGACAAAAGCAACTTTTTATCCGAATGCATAGTTTTATAAATTCCCGCCTGAAATAGCACCAACAATAACAACGATTACTAAATAGTATGTTTGTCAAACGCTAATTAAGCAGTACTCACAACATGCACACACAGTTTGCTATAGTTAAAATTATTTCTATGTAAGTATAAACACGTTAATTTTGTTCTATATCGTCTTCGACAATGTTTTGTTTTCAAATTCGTGCGGGTTATCATTTCCATTGAAGGCTATTGAGAGTGGCTACCTATGGAAACTAACGAAAGTAACTAAATGAACTCCATTTTTATATCACCGAATTAAAAAACTTTTCTGTTGAAAAAGTGATGAGAAGCCTTTGGGGTTGCTGCATTTCTTGTTTTAATTTACAAAGCAATGCCTTAACTTCAGCATCCAAACCCTAACTCGTGATCTCCTAGAGACGGAAGACTTTAGAGTGAACATCTGAACAGTACTCATAACTGTGCAATAAATGAATTTGAAAGTCAAAGAACTTAACGCCACACTCTCAAAAGCCTCATTACCACATCCAGTCAAAGTAAACTCCATGCGACACACAACGGCAATCGCCTCACATAGTGCTGCAGCTTCTTCTCCAACTTCTTCACTCTCTCGTCGAAGTCCGGCGCACTGGCGCGGTACTGCTGCAGCCCATAGTCATTCTCCAGGTCAGCTGACGGCGCGAAGTCTAAACGAGGCTCCGCAGCCAACATCTGAAGACTCTTCTCAAATCTCTGCTTCATTATCTCCCTCGCAGCCTTACGGCGACCCGTCTTAGGTCGCTTGGACTCGGCAGCTCGCTTTTGCATCATGTCAGACGCACGTTGCATCCTAAACGTCATTTCCTCGCTGTTCCTGCGCTGAGGAGCTTCGGGAAGAGGCAGTTTGTTTCCACCTAAGCCTTGTCCTTGCTTTATGAGTTCGACGACCTTTTGGCGACGGACAGCCATCTCTGGGTTACCAATACTTTCTATCTTCGAGCGGTCAGGACTGGGCGTGTCTCGGCGCTTGCCTTCAATGATTTCCGTCATCCGTTGTAAACGTAACGACATCTCTGGGTTAGTGATGGATCCTGAGCGCGCAGTTCTTGATTCAGGACTCGGGGTGTGTCGACGTTTGTGACCCTCGAATAGCTGAGCAATACGCTTGGTGTTGGCCACTTCAGAAGCTCCTATCGAGTTGGATCTCTTATGCGGAAGCTTTACCTCAGGACTCTGCGAGCTCCTAATTCTTTGACTGTCTATAACATCTGAAAGTCGTCTGCCTTTCTGTGGCACCGGACTTTCTGATGACCTGGTCAACTTCTTAGCACTGTCAATAGATGAAGACCGGGGAAAGATTGTCTTCCTCGCACTTTCCGTAGAAGGAGACCTGCTGAATGTTTTCTTAGCTTCTACTTTAACGACAGTTGCGTCTGTGTCGGCCGAGTCGTCGAAGATGTCGGAGAAGTCGGGGACCCTGATGCTGTTCACATCCAAGCCCTTCAACCTTCGCGGCGGCTTCACTGGCTTCGGCTTCTTCTCTTCTTGGAAGTAATGTGCCAACTTCTGCGGTTCTTGAACCGAAGTTCTTGAAGAGCCTTGTAGTAGATTTGCTAAAGACTGTCGTACGACCTTGGGGTCGGGAGATTCGTCAGGGTCTAATAGAGCTAATATTTGTTCCTGTAAGTCTTTTTGTTTATCTGTGTGAGTGTTGGCGATGGCGTCATGTCCGTCGATGAGACGCGCAAGCTGTGTGATGTCGTTAAGGTCTAGTTTGCCAATCTTTTTGCGGATGTACTCTGCGGGATCGGTACTTACTTGTGGAGGACGCACCGAGCGCCGTTTCTTTCTGTAGCTCGAGTGTGATTTGTCGGCGTCGGCCGCATCTGTAGAACACGTAATGCTTATGTTAGAAAACATATAATATGCTCAATTTTAAATCCTAAACTTTGAAGCAAAAAAATTTACAATTTGACTTTAAAATCAACTGACTGCTGCGTGATAAACAAAACCTTTTGTGACTGAAACAATTTTTCAATTCGACCTTGACATTAAAATTGTAGCATGTCAAAAGTAATTGAACATTACACTCAATGTTGAGGTACAGTTCCGTGCATCGCGATAGAACGCCTGCGTCTGACGTGCGCACCTGATATTGCAATATTCAGAGTAAGACAATGTATGGGGCGGTTAAGCTGCGATCGTTGACGAAGCACGGAGATGTACCTTTATAATAAAATAACAAAAAAACTTACTTGAATATACAGATACAGGGTGTTCAATGTTGCGTACGTGTTTCTCTTTCTGCATACTTTGTTTGATCTAATAACATACAGCGGTATATTATATAACAATGATTCAGATAAAATTTGTTCCTACTTTTTGCGAGTCAAATTATATGTAAAAAGTGTACTGACTTGTAAAGGGGAATAAAATTAATAAAACTTGGGAACTGTTATTAGTTATTGGGCCAAAAAATATTATTGTAGGTATACTATTTACAGAGATGAGATAATAAAATAAAAATATTACAAATATATATTTTATTTTGTAACTTCACTTATCCTATGTTTAATTAAATTAAATAACTAAAAATATATTATTTATGTATAACTTAATTATTTATAAACCTCCTATTAATATAGGAGAAATCTGCAGACAAAATATAGGTACTGGACAATAAAAGCCCAAATTAATTGAGCAAATTATGACGGTGGGACAGTTCAAAATATACTTTATTTGTTCACACACAAAGACCATACAACCTGGTACTCTGAACCCTTATCATTATCACCACAGCACTCGTACCCAAAATCATATCCATAGCTTGAACTAACTTAAATACTCAACTAACTGCAGATTTCAATAAGCTATCTATCTTTTGATTTGCGTATTAGAGATAGAGGCATTAGACATAACCAGTACCGGGAAACATCAAAATTCAATCTCCTTTAAACAAAGGCACAGATGGATGGCTAATTGCTATCCGTAATAAGTCCTCAAACCATTTTCACCTAATGCAAAAATAAAAGAAAATAGACTAGAATAGTATTACCCTAACAATAAAGCTCAAACTGGTGCAACAACTATTACGTGATCGAACATGTCGGTTTCATGGTGAACGTGCGGTACTTCGCCTTTGAACGCGCTATATACTCGCTTACTAACTTATGCCAAAATAGACTCTAACTATCTAACAATAAGACTTAAACTGGCGCATCCACCTATTCACACTAACAAGCTAATGCATAAATAGACTCTATTCACGTAACTATAAAGCTCAAACTGGTGCAACAACTATTACCTGATCGAACACGTCGGTTTCATGGTGAACGTGCGGTACTTCGCCTTTGAACGCGTTGTATACTCGCGTCAGGTACGAGCGGAGCTTAGCGTCCGGGACGTCTCGGAGAGTACCGCCGGAGGAGAATGGGGCTATGCCTGGAAGAAAATAAATAGAAATTAGATATGGCAATTTATATAAAAATACCACGTTAATTTACTTAACTTGTAGCTAAGTCAAAGTATGATAGATTGATCATAGGGTAAGCAACGCTTGGCACGGTTGATGCGAGAACACGATAAACTAGTGGGTCGCAGCTATCATATGGACATCTTTGGTAGTCGTTACGGGTGGTCAGAAGCAGTGAAGAGTGAACCTTCAGGTCTGGAAGTGGGTTGAGGAGGTCAGATAGGTAGTCGTTCCATGTAAGACACTAGCTTACCCCAGCACAGTTAGGAAAAAATCTTATTTGCCAGTGACAATGCTTTTGTATCACGGCTGACATTTTCCTGCATTTTTACATTTTAGTATCCACATTAAGTCCCAATAGATGGCGCTACTACAAATATTTGCCTATAACCACTTACCAAACTCCTGCTGCAGTATATGGTAGACAGCCCTGGGTAACGTGGAGGACGGCAGCAGGTCGGGCCGGTATCGACGCAGTAGCTCAGTCAGGGCTGCTGGGCTGGAAGCGGCTCTGATACCCGGCTCGGACCAGGCCACCCACGATACTAGGGCCTCGTCTGATACTTCTGCTTCTGTGGGGGGAAGTGTGAGTTTATTAGATGGGAAAAGAATATTTTGTATCGTTGAGGTTAACATGGCTACGCGACACAACATCACTATGCGACACGGTAAACGACTGTTGAGACTGAGCTCAGTGAGCTCTATTATGATAGTCTTACCAAAACTTATTGCAAAACATACATTAGAATCAACAAAAGAGAACGGCAGAGATCCTGATAATTAAAACGCGAAGTCTCACGAAAGCAGGTGAGCCATACTGTGTATAAATATACATAACACATGCACATCGTCTTTGTATGACTCGGCCACTACCAAGCGCTCCCGAGTTTACAATACTGTACATGTACATTTCCCCACACAAGTGCAGCTCTCCCCGCCGTCATTTAACATCCTTGGCAGTCGTTACGGGTAGTCAGAAGCCAGTAAGTCTGACACCAGTCTTACCAAGGAGTATTGAGTCGCCCGGGTAACTGGGTTGAGGAGATCAGATTGGCAGTTGCTCCTTGTAAAACACTGGTACGCAGCTACATCCGGTTAGACTGGAAGTCGACCCCTACGTAGTTGGGAAAAGGTGCGGGAGATGATGAAATGTAGCTCACCCGCTTTCATAAGATATTAATAACAAAAATATATGTTCTACAAACCTCTGCGCCTCTTCCGAGCAGTCGGAGCGGCATCCAAAGGCAGCGGATCATCGGAATCATAGAACGACGTCACACGGTGAGGAGTGACAGCCGTGCGGTTCAGATTCGGGTATCTCGTGCCCGGGTCCAGGGTGTACGCGCCGAAGTCGCGATGAAGATTCTCCGGGGTGGTTTGAGCTGGAAGGAGGAATTCATTGGTGTTATTAAGATGTTTATTGAACAAAATAACCAGTGGATAAGATTGTTTTTACATTAATCGCTTTGCTTGTTTCAAAGTTTCGGGTTAAGGTATACTTTCATTTTGACACTGAGAAGCAATGTCAGTTTTTTTCTTGCAATATAAGTGAATGTAAAGTGATCAAAAGTAAACCTACGTATCTTCAATGTAAGGTACCATTTTTAAAAAGGAACTAGTTCATTTCAGTTAACAAAACAGTTACCTACAAGTTAACATCTATACCTAAGCATACACGCAACACCCATAACATAAACAAACCGGACTCCCTCTAAATTCCCCCAAATTGAAATTCGAATACCAATCATCGTAACAACCCTTTGATGAACACCGCGTACTAAATTAATACGTCTAGCCATCAAGGGGGATCAGGAATACAAATACTAATAACAACACCATGTATTTGTACTGGACGTACATAACAAATCCCCCTGTATGTACAAAAGTGGGGGTTACTGTGGGCTGTGTAAATGCGGAATTGAATCTGTCTGTCTGTGTATTCATTTTATAGGGTTTAAATCAACCCTATGTGGGGGTAGCCAGTCAAAGGCTGGGTGGTGGGCGGTGGGTGGTCTGTCAATAAAATTCGTAGTCTATACTAATATAATAAAGAGGAAAATTTCGTTTATTTATTTGTACCCTAAAGGCCGGTGGAATGGCGGGGGGTAATCTAGCATTGAATAAAGGGCTTAACGCCTCCCTATGGGGGGTAGGACGCCACTCAAAGACCTGGCGGTGGGTGGTGAAAGGTGCATCAATTAGTTAGGTATATTCGTAGTCTACACTAATATAATGAAGAGGAAATATTTTTGTTTATTTATTTTGTACCCCAAAGGCAGTGGGGAAGTCTAGTACTCAATAAAGCTTAACGCATCAACGCATGGGGTTGGACGCTACTCAAAGAGCCGATGGGTAGTGGGTTGTGGGCTGTGGGTGGTGAAAGGTGCATTACTAATATTCGTAGTTATATACAACGTCTGTCCACATCAAAGGGATTGATTAATTAAGAGGATTTTTTAAATTTACTTATTTGTACCCTGAAGGTTTCATATCCGGGTACGATAACTAATTAGTTTACACAGTACGCAGGCGGACCCGCGGAAGAGCTTAACGGGGTGACACACCACTCAAAGAGCGGGCGGTGGCTGTTGAAAGCTGCATTAATAATATTTTTACAGTTATATACAACGTCTGTCCACATCAAAGGGGTTGGTTAATAAACAGGATTTTTCATTTATTTATTTGTAACCTAAAAGCTTTTTACGCGGGAGCGCTAATTAATTTACACAGTACGCAGATGGAACCCCGGGGAGAAATTCTAGTATTCAATATAGAGCTTAATGCTTCCCTGTGTTGGGGTAGAAAGCCGCTCAAAGGCCGGGTGGTGGGTGGTGAAAGGTGCAGCAGTATTATTCATAGTTATATACATCGTCTGGCCACATCAAAGGGGTGTCATAAATAGAATTTGTTTTATTAAGTAAAAATTTAATTAATTTACACAGTACACAGGCGGAATGTCGAGGAAAATCCAGTATTCAATATAGGGCTTAACGCGCTCCCTTGTGGGGGTAGGACGCCACTCAAAAAGCGGGAAGTGGGCGTTGGGTGGTGGGTCGTAGGTAGGGCATCAATCATATTCGCAGTTACATAAATCGTCTGACCACATCAAAGGGGTTGAATGATAAAGAGGATTTTTCAATTTATTTATTTGGACCCTTAAGGCAGGTGGAACTGCGGGGCGCTAGTACTCAATATAAGGCTTAACGCTTCCCTCTGTGGAGGTAGAAAGCCGCTCAAAGGACGGGTGGTTGGTGGTGAAATGTGCAATTATAATATTCGCAGTTATATACATCGTCTGTCCACATCAAAGGGGTTTTATTTACTTATTTGTACCATTAAAGCTTAATCAATTTACACACTACGTAGACGGAACTGCAGAGAAAATCTAGTATTCAATATAGTGCTTAACGCACCCCCTTGTGTGGATAGGACGCCACTTAAAGAGCGGGCGGTGGGTGATGGGCGGTGAAAGGTGCATTTATAATATTCGCAGTTACATATATCGTCTGGCCACATCAAAGGAATTGATTAATAAACAGAAATTTTATTTACTTATTTGTACTATAAAAGCTTAATTAATTTACAAATAACAAAAATGTAACCGTGGGAGAAAATCTAGTATCCAATACAGGGCTTAACGCACCCCCTTGTGGGGATAGGCGGTGGGCAGTGGGTGGTGGGTGGAAGGTGCATCAATAACATTCGCAGTTACATACATCCGTCTGGCCACATCAAAGGATTGATTACACAGGCCGGCGGCTATCCAATCATACTGCATACGAGTATTAATTAATTCGCGACTGGACACTTGAAAGGTTTTTAATAAACGACGGCGCACTGTTTGTTTTCGTTTTGATTTACGGTGAACAGTGACAAAAATGATTTTTTTATTAAAAAGTTTTCGATAGGGGTATCAGTGCTTCGTATTTTAAAGAAGTCACTCATAACGTCAACCTTTTGAATTTCAAGTGACACCACAAATAGAACATTGTATAAATGACTGATGATACATTATTACATGGAATAAATAACAGATTTATAACTATTTTATTCACAAATAACTCAATATTTCAGAAAATTTTAATAAATGGCATATCTATATTTAACAATAACAAGCCTAAGCCTACAGACAGCAACACAAAGGACTGGACGGACACTGATTTCATTTTACTGCAGCCCTACTCGATACTGCACCCGGTCTAGACTGTAATCCTGATTTAATTGGTAAAGGCCTTTCTGATTGTTTTGTGAAAATTACAGGTCTTATTACCTACTAGCTTCTGCCAGCGGTTTCACCCGCGTCCCGTGGGAACTACTTCCCGTACCAGGATAAAAAGTAGCCTATAGCCTTCCTCGATAAATGGGCTATCTAACACTGAAAGAAATTTTCAAATCGGACCAGTAGTTCCTGAGATTAACGCGTTCAAACAAACAAATAAACAAACAAACTCTTCAGCTTTATAATATTAGTATAGATTTATATGTTTGGTAATTGCAAGCAACCATCTATCAGAGTACTACAATGTAAGTAAAAATAAAACGAAATACTGTAATCTTGATAAAATTGGTAAAGGCTTTGTGATGGTCATTTCGACAAGAGTTTTGAAAAGCTTTGTGAAAATTCTAGGTATTCTTTTACAGGTTCACAACAGGTATCACACTCAAAATCATCAAGGGTTGGTAATTGAAAGCATAGGCCATACAGCAATGCATAGGAATGATTAAATTAATGAATAGAGCTAGAAGTGTGTCTTACAAAATGATTTAAGAAAAATGAGAATATTTTCTGGATATCATGTTGCTTCTAATTAAAAGGAAATACTAAAGAGATGTTCAGTATCTATACCAGTCTTTCCCAACGTGGGCGATAACGCCCCCTTGTGGGCGCTGCAGGTCTCAAGGGGGGCGGTAAGAGACCCAGAAAGAAAATGGGGGCGTTGTGTAGAGGCCTGGAGGGTGATTTGTAATTATATTTAGCTAGGAGGCCTCTTAGACAACGACTGCATAAGCTCTCGACTCTCAACGACAACTTGTGAACATCAACTAATATGAATTAAAAGATTGCTCAAACTCGGTTATATATTTCTCTCCGCGTAGTTCATATATCTGTCCTATTTTATTGAATATAGAAAAAAATGAAAATCATGTCAATGTAAATCAGCCGCTCCGTTTCGTAATTAAAGTAAAGACACAAACAAACAAATAAAAAGGCAACAGACACACTTTCGAAGAAGTAATAGTGGTTTTTAAATAGGTGAAAAACCGGCCAAGTGCGAGTCGGACTCGCGCACGAAGGGTTCCATACCAGAGCAAAAATGAGCAAAAAAAAGCATGTTTGTTGTATGGAAGCCCCCCAAAATATTTATTTTATTCTAGTTTTCAGTATTTGTTGCTATAGCGGCAACAAAAATACATCATCTGTGAAAATTTCAACTCTCACGGTTCATGAGATACAGCCTGGTGACAGACGGACGGACGGACGGACAGAGGAGCGAAAACAATAGGGTCCCGTTTTACCCTTTGGGTACGGAACCCTAAAAAATGGGGGCGCTAAAAAAATATTTATTCTCAAAGTGGGCAGTAGACAAAATAAGTTTGGGAACCACTGCTATACCAACAGTATTTTTATTAACATGTTCATAAGGCCTTACAAAAAATGTTGCTGACCAAATATTCTTATTATTACTGGGCATAGGCACTTAATTTGAAAACATCGCAGCAGCTGCAACTAAACTTTAACCCTAAAATACAAGTACCAGCTTAGTAATAATAACGGCACGTGTAATCATGGATTTACTTGCAAACCCTTTGCAAGTAAATCCATGATTATTACATACAGAGACACAGACCTACAAACAAAATAGACTTTCAAAGGGTCTGAATACGCTTTGTATCAAATTAATCTGCCATTCAAAGGGGTTGTAAGCACTAAGGGAAAATAATACTTTTGTGGAATACGCTGACTAGATTAAAAAAAACAATAGAATTTAATACTTCGAAGCATCACCACATTTTGCTCAAACATGTTACTTATGTCAATGGAATAAGTATCAAAATGTATTTGCTACAATGGTCTAAACAAAATACTGACCATGGAAGTAGGGGGTTTTTATGAGAACTGGTACTTATTATTTTGCAAACAGTTGTGCTTTGATGTTTTATAAGAAGCTTAGGTATAAAGGGACATCTGCCTATATGAATGATCTCCCTTGTAATTATTTTTAGTATCAACTCGTTAGCTGGACCAAAGGGGTGTATTAGTATTGTTATTATACAAAAGTGCGCAGACTTGTTGTAGTAATTGGAGATTTAAGGGTAGTTTTGTTCTTAGCTTACTTTTACTTCATGGTAAGTTCTAAGTAGATGATAGAGAGGAGAAGCCCGTTACACTTTGATTGCTCAGTGTATGATAAAAATAGCATCTATAGTTTATTCAGGACTGATAGCGTTCAAAGGTTTAAGAAAACGCTGGTCATGATTATTTTGTCATGCCTTCCTTTCAACCACTATGTAAATAATGGCGTAGTTACAAGATTATCTAATTATTTTCTAGTAATTATTCAACAAACTCACCTAAAAGCCTGTATATCGACTCCCTCTCAGCTATGACTTCTAACGGGTGAGGCGCAGGGCTTTGCCCCCAAGCGCGGACGGCCCAGGCGGCGTCGAGGGCGGACAGAAAGCCGCGAGCGCAGCCCGAGCCGGTCGGCCAGAAGGGCTCCAGAAGACTGTCTCCCACCAGCTGGCAGAGAAGACGGCGCCCGTGACGCTCGTAAACCTGGTGGAGAAATGAGGAATTAGTACTATAATGTAGATAAGAATGAGATTGGATAGTTTACTGTGCGGTATTATAATATGACCAGCGGATTAACCCGCAACCCGTGGGAACTACTTCCTGTACCGGGATAAAAAGTAGCCTATATATAGCCTTCCTCGATAAATGGGCTATCTAACACTGAAAGAATTTTTCAAATCGGACCAGTAGTTCCTGAGATTAGCGCGTTCAAACAAACAAACAAACTCTTCAGCTTTATAATATTAGTATAGATTGGATGTTAGCTGCTACATATTCTGACAAATAGATATAATGACAGTTTTCATCTGAGAACATGATGTAAGTTTCTTGATTAGTATTTCTATTACTTAAAAAGAATTTTACCAAAGAAAAAAATAATTTAATAATATTGTTTTTCACACACTGCGGATACTAAAACATTCTTTGGATACGCAGCAGATCTTTTACTTTAACAAAGTTTTAAATCCCAATTAGGTACTCTGCAGAGCCCGTAGAAGCACCTTTTTGTGGCAAATCGTTAAATGACCTCTGTGGGTAACCAGCGTGAGGGAGTGTCAATTACTGACTATTTTGTTTGTTTTTGTTGTCTTTGTTGACCATTATGTTCCTTCTTAAGCCCTTTATGTACCACGACTGAGGCCACTCTATCGAACAATCCCGCACCACAGAAAGTATTTACCTGAATATGATATCACTCACCATGCTAGCATTCTCAGCGGCGTACATAGATGTAAAATCAAACAATGCGACATCGGGTTCCCCGTAATGATTGAGCGCGAAGTCCCGCAGCGGCAGCCGGCCGTCGGTGGAGAAGCGAGCCGCTTCCTGTGCGTAGCGCATCAGTGCTCCGCGGTCTACGTTCTCTACGCTCAGCAAGCGGGATACTTCGTTGAAGTCCTGTGAAAAAGGAATATTATATAATGATTGATTTAAAGTTAATAAGTAGTGTGAAGTCTTGGTTGCTTAGTGGTAAAATGACCTGCCTCTGAAGCAAGAATTTGATAAAAAGATCTCCATTCCATGTAATTTACCTATAATGAAATAATCTTTATCTTGGATACCAATGGCTTACTAAAAGAGCGACACTTAGCAACATCCCTCTTTTTGCATCGAACGTTCAAAAAAGTACTATATACTTTTTGGTTATTTAAAACGCGATCAAAACTATCCAGGTATCGTGTAATAAGATGTAATTTCTATTCAAAGGGATTCATAATAAAAGCCAAGTACGATTCGCACCTCCGTCTCCTACTGATACTTGAAAAATGGTTTCAGCGTACTCGCGCAAAAGTTTAACACATTGATAAACCTGGTAGGTAAAATCTACTAACATTAAGCAGCACGCCTTTATCTAGCAAGCTGTGTTTCTTGGCTGTCATCACAAAATAATGCGTGTCATCTTTGTAATAGACGATATTCTCCAAATCTATGCCGGTCACTTCATACAGCTCTTTGAAAAACTTCTGGTTGAATATGAAGGCTACGCCGCTTATCTCCGGCACCTGGGGAGAAAGCAATAAATATTACATATTATAATATAAAATATGATATCTTCATTTTTTCTACTATTATTACATGTATTTCATATATTTTATCGTTTATTGACTATTTACTTTCTATATCTTTAGTATTTATCGTATATTTATCAATTATATGTACACCCTAAACTACCCATTTTCAAACTATTCTCCAGATAAACTCCATCCAAAGGTTGTCTGGAAGAAATTGCTGATTAGCGATAAGACCGCCATTTGTACTCTTCTTTGTATTGTGATGTCCTGTGTTGTAAATTTTCTTTTTTCTTGGTGTACAATAATGGTCGCTGCACACAGCGGGCGCGGCGCGACGGGACGGGACGGCGACGCGACGCTGAGCAGTTGTAATGTACTAGATATTACGGACGACATCACACAGAGCCGTCCCGCTCGGCGCGACGCGACGCGACGATCTAGTACATTGCGTCGCGTCGCCGTCCCGTCCCGCCGCGCCGCGCCCGCTGTGTGCAGAGACCATAAAGCATAATCTATCTATCTATCTATGATTAAAGATGACGTAGGTAAGGTAAGTAGAGTAACGACAAATCTTAAGTCACTTGAGTGTACTTTTTTTTTGAGCCATCATCAAATGTCTCCTCCCGCTGTGAGTGCAGCGTGAGGGAGTGTCAGACTTCTACTGAATCAACCCATCATGTTACTTCTTAAGCCCTTAATGTACCAGGGCCGCAGGAACTCTTCAGAATAATCCCGTAGCCAGTTTAGAGTGACTTGAGTTGACTTTAGGTTCAAGACTCAACTGAAGGGATTGGACTGCAATTTTTAAACAACCACTAGAATTTCTCCGCTCAGGGATACTACTAAGCGGGTGGAGACGAGACGTTTGAGGAAAGAAATTCTATTGATTATTCTCTTTAACTTTCCTGTCTCACTTAGGTGGAATCTGGAAGTACCAGTATAGCCTTTGCTTGATGACAGACGTCTCTCCGTAAGTGTAAGAACACTTACGGAGAGACGTCTGTCATCAAGCAAAGGCTATACTGGTACTTTCATTCATCCTTTCACAATCACAACAGCCTAACCTACAAAAAAAAAACACTCTTAAGCTCCACGAATAAGGTACAATTTCCACTAACCGAGGCCTCCTGTTCGGAATGCCTGTTAATGAAGTTGGCAGTGATGGCCATAGCTAGTTTCCCTCTGAACTCCTTGCGCTTGAAGCCGTGGAGAGTGTTCCTCTTGCCGTCAGCGCCGAGGAGTGCGTCAAACTCGTATTGGGAGACTACATGGTCCGATGGGAGGACCCGCGCTCGCCAGCCTAGAGCTGCATATGAAAAATTAAAATTATTGAAACATATTTACAGTAGAGAAAAAAAACTAAATTGGTATGCTCCTGTACTGGTCAAACGCAGTCAAAATTATTTAGTATGAATTTATATTTTGACCAAATCAAATAACACGCCAAGATATGACCACAAAGGTCCAACCCGTTTCAGCTGTGACAATATCTAAAGGATAATCAATATCGAAAGGTAATATCTAGAAGATAGAAAATGTGTATAAATAGTGCGAAGATTTCTTTTAATTTACAGAATTCTTAAATATGTCAATATTTCTTTCACCATTTGTAAGTTGAGTTTAAAGTAAAATATATAAATTAAATAACCAAACATCAACACTCACTTTCAGAATTTTCGGTCACCGTAGGCTCCAACAATTCTTCAAAACTAACTCCTTCGTGTAACTCTACGCCTAATAGTAACGCCACCTGCCACACGAAATAACCACTATCATCCACATTCATAACTAAGAAACATTTCAAGACACGTATCTTGTTTGCAATGAAAGAACGCAAACACAGTCGCGTATGCCGGCTATTTTTCAACAAACTGTGACTTTAGAAACAAACTACTCGCGTAATAGAAGCTGAACAATCCGTTTGTTTGGAACACGCTCATCTCAGGAAATACTGGTCCGATTCGAAGAATTGTTTCAGTCATGGAAGGACCGCTTATCGTGGACGGACTTCTTTTATCCTGGTAAGTTAAGTCATCATCTGCCTAGCTTTTTCTCAACTGGGGTCAGCTTCTGTTCTAACTGGATGCAGTTATATCAGTGTTTTACACGGAGCAACTGCTTTTCTAACCTTCTCAACCCTGGTACCCGAGCACGAGCAAACCGGTATCCCTTCTGGTAAGACTGGTTGTCGGACTGTCCCGCTTCTGGCTACCAAACGGCTGCTAAAGACGTTCACATAACAGCCGGGTGAGTTTAGCACTCAAAAAGGTGCCAGACAAAAAAAGGTTTTACCTCAGGAAATAATTACCTTCATAAGTATACACTGTAGTTGTCTAATGCTTATGTGGTCTATGGAGCCGGCACAGAATTTTCCGAAGAACTTCTTAGCGCCGAGTGCTCTCAGGTCCTGTATCACAAACGGCCACAAGTGCAGAACATTGTTGCGCGACATTCGGTCTCGTTTCTCGATTACAACCTGATGACAAAAAGAAAAAAAGAAACATTAGAATATTTAAATTAAAAGGGTTTTATCTATTATGACACTAAAAAGCTGAAAAGTATTTGTTTTTACAGGGTTATCTCAGGAACTATCGACCGATTTGAAAAAGTATTTTAGTGTTTTATTATGTATTTATTTATTTTTTATCTGCGTGCGTGGAGTGGTTTCCAAGGGACGTGAGTGAAACAAACGCAGGTTAAAAATGCACCCCCTTAGATGAATGGATGATGAACTAATGTTGAACACAGCATTTCCTATCCTCACTTCAAATCGTCTCTATCCTCATTCCCTTATAAAAATAAAGCACAGACTTCTCACTATTTTATGTGATTAATGTATCAACACTCCTTCTTCTGATTCTGATTAATTCATCCAAAACCTATAACCAAATCAATCAATCGTCAAAAAACCGAAATACAGCACAAAAAAAATATTATATAACTGAAAAAATCACTGATTTCTAACTTGATGACCGCACACGTCTTGTTTGAACTACTCGGGTGGAGTAAAACAAAGCGAGTACGGAGGCCACATCCGATGCTATTGAAAACTCAAAACAATTATGCAATTGTTTATGTAGTTATAATTTTGCTTTTGGTAATCGCATCTGTATTGTCAAATAGTACAGGATGAGGTTTCATAAACTGAGAGTAGCTGCTAGATACAGGTTGTGTTTTTTTTTTATCTTATGAAAAGTCTTAAGGAAACCTGGACTTTTAAATCTCAAATCACCAATCCATCTTGAGCAAGTGTGGTAGTTAATGCTCATTGCTTCTCTGTGTGAGGAGAGGCCTTTGCAAGGACAAAGGCCAGCACCCATAATGTGCACCTTACTAGATGCACACGAGCGCCCCTTTGCGTACACTTTATGAAATGATTATAGAAATAACGTAATAAAGAAGTAAATACTGACCACTTTAGCCCCGAGCAGCTGGCATTCTATAGCAGCTCTCAGACCGCAAGGTCCAGCGCCGATAATGAGCACCTTACTAGATGCACACGAGCGCCCCTTTGCGTACACTTTGTGATTGGCGCGGGCGTCGAACTTCTTGAACAGCGCTTGTGCCTTCCATGAGCTCGCTAGTTTGGCCTGCAAAAGATTATTGGAAGTATTTAATAAAACTTTAGTGTTATTTTTAGGCTTCTAGACCCAAAGGGAAAAATGGGACCCTATTACTAAGAGTTCGCTGTCCGTCTGTGACCAAACTATATATCATGAACCGTGAAAGTTCATGAAAGTGAATAGTCGAAATATATTATTCAATGACGATGTGCTAATGTTACGTTGTGACAGCAAAATACTTTAATATGGGGGAGCCCAGAACCATTTTTTTTAGCCAAGTTTCATATTATTTATTAATAACAAAATTTTAACAATCACAGTTTAATGACAGCATAATTGATATTTAAGAGGCTAAATGCACCCGAAACACTCTCTTACTCTGCACGAAAGAAGCCTGTTGCCGCGACGTTCGTAACGTTCGCAACATACATATAAATTAATAGCTTTAAAATGAGTTGAGTAATCAAAAATAAAAATTAACCAAGTTCTGTATTTACATATGGAATCGTTAATCTTACAAATTTTATCAATATACGTCGATAAGTAACACAGATATTTTTGTTGGAAAATCATTTTAGGGGTAAGTTTACAATTTTTTTGAATCGAGAAAACTTTTCGAAAACGTGTTTTGAAATTAACAGGGTTCTCAGAAATATGTTCAAGATTAATATATCGGGTGTGTCGTTCACAATCACATTAAATCCTATCGCATATACTTTATGATATTCTATGGCGAATTGTAAAAAAAATAACCTAATCCATTCAGTGGTTTAGCCACAGCAGTCATTTTTCGTTTTTATAATTTACAACATCATGTGTAAAGCAGAGATAAAGTTAAGAGTATGGAATGTTTTGATCAGTTGATAGCTGTCAGTTTTCAAGGGAGAATTTCAGTTGTTTGTAATGACTGACTTTTATATGGTGTTCTAATTTTCGCACATTTTTATTCTATTTACTTTGTTTGAAAAATTATTATTTTTTATTTTTACGTATTTTTCTTTTTCCTTTGTGTTAATCGACTTATATTAACCAGTATATTAACGCATTTCATTTAATGTGATTGTGAACGACACACCCGATATATTTTTTTCGGCGCCAAAAACTGTATAGATTTGGTCAAAAATTACGCGTAGTACCACGAAATCCTACAAATGATATTATGGTGAGTGGGCATGGATGTTTGTTCATTAATCTTCGCTTTAATGGCCGAACGGATTTTAATGAAACTTGGCCTATGTTCAGCAGTGGACATCTTATGGCTGAGATGATGATGATGGCAGTATCATAGCCTTACATTAGAGTTACATATAGGCATACTTTTACCCCGTTGCGGGAAGAACTTCTTCCTCGAGGAGCGGGTGAAACCGCTGGCAGAAGCTAGTTATGTTATTAATGTGAGTAGTTTGGGATGTTAACATGTTTATTGTTTTTATCCAGCTCCGGGAAGAGCTCCCTCGGGACGCAGGTAAAACGGCGGGCGGAAGCTAGTGTAACAATAAAATGTGTCCATTGCTATTTTGTATTCTAAAAGTCCGGAAGTCACCGCTACAATTTAAATTGTGCTGATCATATTTGGACCGACCGGTTTTCTTCCGGTCCTACCCAAATATGTAAACTTGGGACAAACGCCAGACGGGAAAAACATTGAAGTATTTATTTTGATTTATTACATACTGCCACGTATGAAAAACAACGTCTCACGACCACTACTGGAATAGACCTCTTCTCGGGTGGGGAAACAGCTTATCTGTCATATCATCACGAATTGTCGGGTTGTATAATGCATACTTATGTTATAAATGCGAAAGTATCGTTGTATGTCTGATGCGCTAAACAGCTAAACCAATCGAGATGAAGTTAGTCAGACATACGCCCTGTAGACGGACAAAGGTACTTTATATCTGGTAGACGGAGCTTGTTCCTCCGGACGCGAATGAAACAGCAAGGTACGCCAGCTAGTTTACGATAACGTCACCAAACTAACAACATCAAGCCTAACGTATAGTTAAAACAATTACTTTCAACTGAAGTAATAACGGACGCACCCTTGAATAATAACACATTCGCTAAATTAATTAAAATCCACCTAAAACAGTTGAAGGGTAAAGTCGTCTGATGGCCGAAATAAAAACGATTGTTTGACTGCTTTTAATTTGTACATTGACAGCGCACAAAATACTTGGTGGGCAACAAAGCAACAAAATACCTATTAACATTGTTGAAAGTAATATCATAAATATCGTGTAAGGGCCGTACCCAATATTTTATCTATCTATTGTTTTGCTTTCCAGAGGTAGGAATTTAACATTACTTGTGTGGGGCTAACGTCCAAATATCTTACAATACAACACAGGAGGATTTATTAATTACACACGCTTATAACTTCACATTCGTACTGGATACTTAAATGAACATTACATTTACGGTACAAAAAATGGCAATGCAATGCAATAATGACAATGTATAGTATTCTCATCTAATATACTTTAGCCTTTGAAAGTGCAAAGCTATCTTTGTTTGCTTGTAAGTAAAACAGGAATTCGTCTTCATCTCAAAGGAACTACGTCAAACACCTCAGAAAAAATAGCATGTCTCCATTTCCACGTAAAATTTTCTTTCAATACGGTCAGCCTTTTTCTCCTTAAAATACAACAAACATTTTTCTATAGAAGGAAATCCCTATTGTTTTGTACGCAAATAATACTCAGACAGGAATCAATAAAGTACATATTTTATCAGTGGATCGAACACTACGCATATTTCCCATCACTCGCGCAGCTTGCTCTATTCTACATAATTAGGGTTTTTCCCTAACTCCCCGATTTACAATGCATTTTTGCGACGGTCAACACAAAGGTACAAAGGGTTTTGTTGGTCAGATGGGTCATACCTATGTCTTAAGGACAATCCCCAACCCTAACCCTATGTAGTGGGAAACGCAACAGCCGGTCAATTTCAAATGAGCAATAACAAGTTTGATCACACTACTTATTGTAGTGTACAAAGAGAAATGACCATATGTGAGAAATAATATAATAGACTAGCTTCTGCCAGCGGTTTCACCCGCATCCCGTGGGAACTACTTCCCGTACCGGGCTAAAAAGTAGCCTATAGCCTTCCTCGATAAATGGGCTATCTAACACTGAAAGAAATTTTCAAATCGGACCAATAGTTCCTGAGATAAGCGCGTTCAAACAAACAAACAAACAAACAAACTCTTCAGCTTTATAATATTAGTATAGATGTACAGATTGCATGTATGAATCTTTACGAATTAAATATTGCATTGAGGTAACATCAAGATTTTTGACGTCGTTAAAAAAAAAAGGTAACATCAAGATTCTGACAGCGCAAAGTATGGAAATATTTAGTAATACGACCTCAGCGATTTTTGGAAAGAAAATGCACAGCTTAAGCTTTATTTCTACTATACTGCGACTTTAATTGCAAATCAAAAATATTAACACAACACCAAACACAGTTTCTGTATTTTTTTACATCCTAGCATTTCTGTAATTTTCAGGGAAAGTTGTCCTTCTTAGAAATCCAAGGTCAATCAAGGTCCCAAAAACGTTTCAGGACTTCTTCTATACACAAAAAAATAAAAACTTGGTGACATCATCACGCCCGTACATACGTCAAAATTTTCGCCCTTAATTGAGCTCAATCAACGCAGTTATCAGCTCCTTATCTAACTGATAAACTCATAATTAGCGATAGCATTACAACGAATTTGGTACATAGACAATTCTAAAGAAATTCGCAAATTGATTATGATTGAAGATAAACAAAGCAACTGATAATGACAAAATAATAACAATAGCAGTGGGCATGTTATAGATGACATAATAATTCGCAATTTAAACCATATTTGTATAGTTCAGGTCAGCTCTAGAATGTAGAATTAACCAAAGTCGATTTTCAAAGGAATGTTGATAAATACACAATTTATTTGTAGTTATATAAATGCAGATCTGGGAATCGAACCCAAGACCTGTTGCACAGCAGTAACGTACGTTACACCACAAAAACAACCTAAGACCTTATTACTAAGAAACCAGCCAGCTTGCAGGGCTTCTAAACAATTAACATAATTAACCAAGGCATAAAATGCAAGTGCATACAGTACAGTCGCCAAGCAGTTCATTAGCATACAAGCATTCACGGTTAGGCTTAACCGTCATTTGAATATAATAAGTTACTGACGCTAGCACGGGGCTATGCATGGACACAGTTATGGGTTGCGATCCGCTATCTTAAATACGTCAGCAAGAACCTTAAGTTCTATACTTTAAAGTCTAAAATCTAACAGTCAGAATTCCACAGGATAAGTCATAGGTATTGAAGAAATAATTGTTATAAGGACGAAACGTATTCATATTTGTTTTTGTTGTATGCAACTGTGTAGTACTTATAATGTAGAATATATTTCAAAGATCAATAGAAACATGTCATTTTTTGTTACAAACCGATCTAGATAATACGATGAACAATGTAAATGTAGACAAGCAGATAACCCTTATTTCCTTTAAAAAGTAAATGTGATCAGAATCAATGCATCTGTATAGACTGACACGTGCACTGCACAATTGAAAAGAACAAGTATCGTCATTGCCTAAGATAGTGTTGTTAAAACCTCAAGGACGATTTCAAGATAATATGTATAGCTTTAATACCCCAATGTCGTCAGCTTAAGAAGACCGGCCAACCCATTGCCATGCATCATTTTACAGACATGTTTGTTTTATGTCCACGCGCGTGTCCTATATAAATCACTTTTGACTTATCGACTTACCTAGGCGGAGTAAATAGCGACAATTTATCACTATCCGTGTTGATGATAGTATATTTTTAGTAAAGATACAAACTAGCCCTAAGGTTGTCTGGAAGAGATCGCTCTTAGCGATAAGACCGACCATTATGTCACCTAATTAGTTCTAAGATCAAAAATGTGAAAATTGGTGTACCTACTAAAGCATATTTATGTATCTATCTAGGCCAATAGGTAAGCCAATAGTATGTGCTCAGAAAATATGGTATGGTGATAATGTAGTAACAATTGAAACGGGAAATACCTAGAACATTACTAATGCAAAAGGTTCGCGTGTTCGAAGATAGACAGACAGTGGTTGAAGAAATTGCTCAAAGATTGAACAACCTTACATAAATGGATTATAGCGATGTTCTATAACACTGATGCGCCGATATCGCTGAATTATGCAACGGAAGGTCGGAACTGCATCATTACAATGTGGCCAATTGAAGTGGGGAAAATATTACCGACGGAATATGGCTAATGCTTTCATTTACAGAGCCTTGACTATTGTCATGGCTAGTTGGAAGCCAAAAACCAGTATCAACTAGTCTTACGAAATGGTATTTATTTTAGGTAGGGTGGCTTTTTCAGAAAAAAACATTTCTGTTTTTTTTTAGACTGAATCCCAATCTGATTCCGAGCTCACTAGAAGATGACTCAGGCCCATAGAATCTTGATACTGCAGCCCAATCGAAAACACACGATGCGTAAATCCTTCACACTTTTGTTAACAGAACACATATTTCTAGATCTCAGTAGCCCACATTTCCAGAGCAGCCGTACTGAAAATAAAATCGATTCTGACGTATATTCGCTGTTTACGTGGATATCGGAATTAGAAGAATGTGGGGAGTTAATGCTGAATACATGGACTACCTATACAAAAATATTTATTTCAATACTATTAATGATATAAGCTTGATGGAAAGATTGATACTTCTAATCTTTAAAAAGTTTGTATAAGATCAAAACTTTTTACAAAAAAATAAAACCGACTCCCAAAAACACTGAAAAGCAAAAAAAAACTATTCTTAGGTGCATCGGCCTAGAGTTAGGTGTCTAGTGGATGATGATAATATGTTTATTTCGCCACCGACTTCTAGGCCGATGCACCTAAGAATAGTTTTTTTTGCTTTTCAGTGTTTTTGGGAGTCGGTTTTATTTTTTTGTAAAAAGTTTTTTATTTTTGGCTTTTCAGTGACAAGTATAGTTGTCACTATCCACATTAGTGGAAAGTTCTTATGAATACGAATAATATAAGCCCAAACACAAGGTAGTTTACATATTTAGTTGACGAGTTCCCTCGACCTTCTCTGGTCTCCATCATCAGGTCAGCTCCAAACCTTCACTGTTACAAAGGTCTCGTCAATACAAAGAATATAAGCCCAAACACAAGGTAGTTTACATATTCAGTTGTCGAGTTCCCTCGACCTTCTCTCGTCTCCATCATCAGGTCAGCTCCAAACCTTCACTGTTGCATAGTGCTATCAGAGGTACAGCTGATTGTCAAGTTTTTAGTCAAATCGGTCCAGGCGTCTTCGAGTAATCGGTGAACATACATAAACAAAAAAAAGATCCCGACGAATTGAGAACCTCCTCCTTTTTTTACTAATTATAAAGAGACTATTATAAAGAGGAAAACTTTGTTTGTTTGTTTGTTTGGTTGTAATGGATAAACTCAAAAGCTACTGGAACGATTTTAAATATTCTTTTACCATTAGAAAGCTATATTATCTGCGAGTAACATAAGTTATATTTTATCCCGGTGCGGGCAGTAGCTCCCACGGGACGCGGGTGAAACCGCGGGAAAACGCCTAGTCGTTTATAAAATAAAAGAAAGACAGTAATAGGCTAGACAGACATCTAGGTATACTCATCAACCGGAGATCAATATCTTGAATCAGTCTTGGCAGCTTCTTAACTCCAACAGTATTTACCAACCCGAACATCAGACTAAACAAATTACAAAGCCTAACAGTTCCAGCTAAATTCATGAGGATAATCAAGTCTCATATAACCTTTGTAACCGAAGCTACGGAGCATCACAGCATTACAGTTACTGTTCAGCTAAGTGCACCACGGCGAGATAAGCACTGACATTGTTTGTGTTATCAGAGGCATCTTATCTTCACGCTCTGTTACTTTAGGTAGCTGTAGGGACAGAGCTATTTGGAGGAATAATCACCTGTCTGTAATCCATTTTTGGTTCTATGGTGTAATATTTTGATTTGGTAAAATGTAACGCATCGATCGTTTACATTCGGAAAGATAGGCGTATAACGCTGTGTGTGTAATTGAATTTATTTGTGGGTCCTTTTGGTCTTTCAAATGTCTATCGACAATCATCTATACTAATATTATAAAGCTGAAGAGTTTGTTTGTTTGAACGCGCTAATCTCAGGAACTACTGGTCCGATTTGAAAAATTATTTCAGTGTTAGATAGCCCATTTATCGAGGAAGGCTATAGGCTACTTTTTATCCGGGTCCGTGCCGAGGTTCCAACGGGATGCGGGTGAAACCGCTGGCAGAAGCTAGTTTCAGTATAACCTTATTCAACGCCAGTCTCCTCACAAAGTACGACGGATTACAGTCATTTGACACCTCGCATATAAGCAGTAGTACCTTCGGATCGGCAAAGATATTTGACGAGACCCCTACCTACCCTATCATTCCACACCACCTAAAATTATGGTACCCTATAAGCTGCAAACATCGTACATGTATCTGTTTCCACCAAACATTTTGGCGTGTTAGATATTTAGTATCAGGCCGGCCCACGCGGGCGAATAAATTCTTTTGTTTTTATTCTCATTCTTGTTACGGCCCCAAAGTGTTGGTTTTATTGTAATTACAGGTCATTGTATGCTCGTGTATTTGGCCGGGGGATCGTGTCATTGGATTAAGATGTTTGACCCGAGAGGGCAGACGTCGGCGTGCCACTAATTCGAACGTTAAGGTCAGTTTTAATTGTGTTGGGAAATAGTGCGGTTTGATACTATCATTTAGTGGGATTAGACTTTGAATATCTTCAAAGATTTTCTTGGTTTGCATTGCCTTTTCAACCCAGTTAAACGGACTACACGATAACCCTTGGAGGACTGGTGGTCAGACTTTCTGGCTTCACACCCGCAACGACTGTCAAAGATGTTCAAATGACAGCCGAGACCCACCTAATCACCATTCCTTCCGAAACACAGAGGAACTCGTGATTACAAGATCCAAACCTTATTGCTTTTGGATTTCCGTCAAGCCTATCTACTTCGCATTTCTTTCTATAGTGCATTGTTTGTCGTAAATTAATATTTCGGTATTGCTCAAACCGTCTGCAGCTTCAGGGTCTGATAAGCACTTAATGCGTCGGTCGATGTTACATTAGACTTATGTTCAATAAACTTTCCGAAATGTCTTCGTTTCCTCGCTTCGGCGCGCTGTGAAATCTTACGTTGAAAGGTGAAATTTTAACAAAGTTGCCTATTAACTCCATATTTAAAATGTTTTTGTGTACTTTTGTACTTAATAAGGTGTAAACCGGCAGTATTATCAAACACAAGATTTTCTCGGAATTAACTTTCGTTGATATTTGTAACCATGGCTTATAAAAATAAACAAATTATATCAATAGTAACAACAAATTAACGAGAGTCTGCGGGCAGATTTGGTTTTGAACAACTTTTTAGATAGATCTGTAGTTTCAAGCATGGCTTATAAAGCTTTTCCAGACAATTTCTTCAACTATAACAAAACAAACATCAGTCATACCAAAACAGCTAAATAAGCGAAACCTCGACGGGCTTTCTTCTGCATCATATACGACTTCCCGGTACAACATCCGAATTCCATGATGAAAGTCTCAATAAACGTCTTAACCGTGAGTTGCATACACATAAACACATTCACACATACACAGTTTGGCGCGTTGCCACCAAAACGCGGACGTTCTAGATAAAATTCTGCGTGCTAAGTGTTAAATTGGTGTGTCACGTGGAAGTGTGTTGTTTTTCTCAAATGTTTGGGTTGGGATGGCTTTTCTTATGGCCGCTCTGTAAGGATGCGATTAAATCAAAGGAGCGAATGCTTATTCTATCATCGACTATCATAGAGGTATATACAGTATTATAAAGGCGTAATAGTTTTGTTTAGGAACTGCACTGTTACCAATTTGTTTTGCTCAAAGTCCTAATTACAGAAATTCTTTGACTATTAGATAGCGTATTTAGCGTGTAGTGTCAACTATTTACGCGATAATTTGATTCCATCAAAGTTGAAAGTACTCTAACACTAGTAATACAATCCGTCGCCCCTTCCTATACCGCAATGGAAAGCAGTATAACCGGTGCCCACGATAGTCCAAAGTTACACCACGGTGCGCAAGCGTCGCGGTCTGCTACTTTCCTCTACAATATTATTAAAATATCACTTTCTAAGTTAAAAGTGCATTGCGAAATAACCAGCCAGACAAATATCAACTGTAACACGTAAGTATAAAGTCGACAATCATCTGTGTTTAATATCTTCATGCAGCCTATGGTGTATTAAAATTTAGGAGTAATTTATGACTGAATTCCGACGGAATAGAAATGGCATTTCCTTTAGAAGTGCTGAGTGCTAAGTACCGGACTGAAGATCAAAACATTTCCAGAAATAAATTTAAAGCCACTAATTCTTAGAAGCATTAGGATAGATCGATTGGAACTTAGAGATGCAATAATCGTTTAATACTCGTACGAAACAGTATAAACTCTTGAGCTAGTCTATAAACAGACCTTGGTCAGTGAAAATAATGTTAAAGCCGATTTATCAGTCCACTAAATACCAGCCAGAGCTGGCCACAACTCTAAATAATCATTGTATGCGTAAGCTCAAGAGTGCTCAGCAGTGGCCGAGGCGCCGAGTCATACAAAGACAATGTTCATTTAGATTTACAGACAAGGCACCGACAGTTCTTCTTTCCCGTACTTCTAACATCATCATCAACCTCCAACCCTTATCCCAATTTTATTTGGGGTCAGCGTAGCATGTTCCCTTTTCACTACTCTTTTGCCTGCCGTCATCTCAATAAATAAAAAAAAAATACATAATAAAAATAATAATAAATAAAAACGCAATAAATAAAAAAAAAAAATCTCGCAAGTAACAATTAGTCTAACCATATACATTTCTGTCTGCCTTCATCTCACAAGTAACGTTCTTGATTCGAGACGTGTCATACCTCTAACGTCATAACATTAGGAACGTCTAACGTTATGGATAAACTTTTTTGTTTCTTACCTTGAGCTTGGGATAGAAGTCGGGCAATCTATTCGGCTTGAGGTTGAGCGTGTTGCAGATTTCCCGGTGTAACGCGAGGATCTGTTTCATGGTGCCAGCCGAACAGAAGTGGTCGAACATCTCGGCCGCCAGCGCACATTCTGGCGGCGTCGGTTCAACGCGGGCGCCCCTATTCATTTTGATGGGGCTGGAAAGAAGGAAATTTTGAAATTAGAATAAAGAAAAATAATTAAAAAGCTTATTTTGGGTTAAAACTAATTCTTAAGATAAATTGAACCGGTGTGCAACATCTCGATGCCTGCTATTAGCAAGCCATTTGTGACAATGCAATTAATTAATTTGATCAACAACAAGCAGATCGCTCCGAACATTGACTTCGGTCTTATCTAGTTAGAAAATAAGTGAAAACAAAAATCAAGGAAGCCAACACCTTAAGTACATCTCCAAGACATGATAGATAACACAACTAGACCTGATTCACAATATCATGACTCTTTCATCTTATCACCTTATCTGATCATGGGATACATTAAAAGATTCTCAAAGGATACTAATTCGAGTACTCATTGTATCCAAGATCCTTAAATTCAATAAGACGGGTTGCGTTAATACGAATACGCTGAAGATGTTTGATATTAACCTCGTGTCTTGACCCTTTGCGAGATAAAAAAAGATCTCGTGAGATCCTTTCGGACGCTGAATAGGATCCTATATTATATCTTTCATTAGTCTCAAAAGGGTCATTATTAACAAAAAAAAACTGGCCCAATGGGTATAAAAGAGTATCATATACAATACAACATTATTCTTAAGTTCGAAAAGACTAAAATTTTATTCGAATAAAAATTCTTGAAGGTTCCCAGTCAGAAAAAAATGTGGCAAGTTTTTGACGAACTGTCTTCGAAGACCAACAAAAGAAGACCTAAAATACAAGAATAGCATACTCACAATATATTAAAAGCTCAAATACACCAAAATAATATGTAAGTTTTCTGACTAATTCCACTACTACACATAACTATAGCAGATCACGAGATACGTGCCACGGATGCCCACGGATGCTCCCACAGCCGACTACTTATCCAATGAGACTGTTACATACTAAGCGGAAACACGTATCTTTAGCTACCAACTTCGATTTTTGCCTGACCTTGAAGGATTCTTACAATTCAACAGTACTTTACACAACACTGTAAACATGGTACATATGGAGAAAGAAAATAGGCTGAAGATGAAGTCCTGATAAATACATACTTAGGACACTTTTTAGTCTTATGCTCTATCTGTGCTATCCTTGCGAATATTACAAGCTGAACAGTTTGTTTCTTGAACGCTCTAATCTCAAGAACTATTGGACTTACTTGAAAAACATTTTTCAGTGTCCGATAGCTACTTTTAGCGCCAGTACACACGACATTTTCAAACGCGCTGTCTTCGGCGATAAAGATCGGTTTGTATCGTTACACACGCGCTTTTGCATCTCTCTACTCTACACCGCTACAGACGCGTGTCGACAGCGCGTTGGCAAAACATGTGGTAGTGTGCATAGACCCTTAAAGGGTTCGCGGAGTACTTCCCGCGTGAAGCGGATGAAACCGCTGACGGAAGCTAGTTAGGAAATAAAGGCATCATCATAATGTAGTAACAAGATGCAGATTCCTTGCAGATGCAGCTGATGTAGGTACCGTACCGAGGGTAGGTATGTTATATGGTGATAAGCTACACTAATATTATAAATAATATTTTTTTTTTTTAAACCCACGACGAAAAATCTTATTGAAAAATAATAACCGAGGAATATCCGTCGGGGGCTGACATTAAACCAGCAAGGATTTCTAGTGTCGTGAATACAATTATTGAAGAATTGTAGATGTTTAACGATGACATAAAATACACTCATGAGTTTAATTAATTGTTGAAATTTCACATAGAAAAGGCAGCCCCCGACGGTTATTCCTCGGTTATGCATTATGGTAAAATTATTATTATTACATCTAACCCCACAGAGACATTTAATGGTTACTTAAGCCATTCCTTAGTGAAGGATTTGTATGACATTCCGTCACTAAGGAGCGACTTAAGTAATCATTGAATGTCCCTGAGTGCATATATTGCAACATTGTTTTGCACTAATATTGTGGCGCCCCCTAGTGAGTATATATGAGCATGTTTATAGCCATGACACCTATCTAAGAACATGAACTCATCAAACACAAACCCGTTATTGAAAACCGCATCAAAATCGGATCATTAGTTTAGAAGGTAGGTAGGAACATTACTTTGCTGTTTTGCACTAATATTGTGGCGCCCCCTCATGAGTTACAGCCATGACACCTATCTAAGAACATGAACTTATTTAACACAAACCCGTTATTGAAAACCGCATCGAAATCGGATCATTAGTTTAGAAGGTAGGTGGGAACATTACTTTGCTATTTTGCACTAATATGGCGGCGCCCCCTAGTGAGTTACAGCCATGACACCTGTCTAAGAACATGAACTCATTGAACACAAACCCGTTATTGAAAACCGCATCAAAATCAGATCATTAGTTTAGAAGATAGGCGGGAACATTACTTTGCACAAACGCACATCTCTCACCCTAAACGCATATACTAATCGTGTCGTCAAATAAATGCTTTCATGAAGATATTTGTAGTTTTAATGCGCGACTATCAATCGTCAATACAAAGTGGAAACGTATATCATTCACCTACGTTTTATATGAACCGTATCATGCGTAAGACTGACCAGCGGATGCTATAATTAGTTATTATTTATAAGGTTATTACATGCTCATAATAGTGCAAAGTGCAGTAGCTATGTATTGGTTCATTCACTTATCAACGATCCGTACGTTGTCTTCTCGTTAGATGTACTCTTGGCTACGTAAAGGTATATTTATCTACTCTATTAATATTGTGACAGAGGATTACTGTGATTGACTTGATTAAGTCCCCTTAAACTACAGCATTTGAATGTAATTGAGAACCCATCAAATTATTAGGTACGATACTTCATCATCTGCCTAGCCGTTTCCTAATATGTTGGGGACGGTTTCCAGTATAACCGAATGCAGCTGAGTACCAGTGCTTTACAAGAAGCGACCGCCTATCTGACCTTAACCCAATTACGCGGGCAACCCAATACCCGTGGTGAGACTGGTTGTCAGACTTTCTGTCATCTGACTACCTTTGACAACTGTCAAAGATGTTCAAATGACAGCCTGGTTCAACAGTTTATCTTGATTTACAAGGTACGATACCTGATTGTTTCAAATGATCATAACAAAAGCATTTTCCTTTCATTATGACAAAGCGACATTAATAAATAAACAAAGAGATCTATTTAAAAAAAATGATTGGCATCCGGACACATGTGCATAGCAAATTAATAATGACATTGATATCTATCTACATTATATCAGTTCCTCAAAAGGCAAACGTTGTAAAGGTTCTGTTCTGACCTAGGCCTTTTACGCGCGTGACTGTCAACCAGCGGCCCTCGACCATCGCGGCTACCCAATGCGTCAATAGTCACAGTAAAGAGATGACCGACACACCGTCACCTGTTTCAGAAGGGTACCTTTAAAGTGACGAGTCAATTGCTACAAAACTAATGTCGACATACTGACATGAAGCAATTACAGACAGTTAGAATTTATATACAGCAGCTGATATAGAGATGCAACAGATTTGTTTATTTATTTAATAACCAGGTGGTTGGAAAAGGACTATTTAACACTGAAAGAATTATTGAAGTTTCTGAGAATTTCCTCAAGATTCACTTTGTTGAAAATGCCGCATGCAAATCAGAGCAGTAATTTTGGGTACATCGCGGGCAGAAAGACGCGGTGGATACACCATTTTATTTGAATAATTGATTGATAAAGATTTTTACCAAATAAACCGAAATCCGTTCCAGCTAGTTTTCCACCAAATTCTTTAACACGACGATTCCATGTAACATATTCCAAGCAGTAGGTAACTGTTATAGTTGAAGCATCCCACGTAAGTGTACGCACGTTCATTTCATCCATTTACATTACGAGTGTAATCTAGTTAGTACAGATTAAAAGGGTTTTAGATACCGGTAGTCACGACGACATTTACCATAACAATGGTACCTAATTCTGATGTAATTGTTTACACTGTAGCTAAGTTAATGGTTATGACGTGATTCTGTTTTTGAGGATACCTGTGCGACCTAGAGCTATCATCAAACAACTTTGCTGCTCTGATATTAACTATAAATGGTGACGCAATAGGCACCGGGCATTAGATTATTGACTTTAGGTCAAATACGACTGTTGTTCTGATGATATCAACCAGTGACGCTTACCTTTTCTTTGCCACCTTACTTGTAGATACTATCCAATAAGTCAAAATAAAAGAAAGAAAGCTCTTAAACTGCCACTCTCAATGTCAAGCCATTTCTTGTCGTAAAAATTTTGCAGTAAGTATAGACAATAATTTATAGACGAAACATTTTTATGTTTGTTTGTACCCATTAAGTTCCGAAACTACTAAACTGATTAAGTACTCCCCAATAACATAGGCTATATTTTAACTAGGTACGGAGAAAAGTCAAACCGGGTCGGTGGTAAAACCGCGGGAAAAAGCTAGTACCTATGTGATAATTTTGGAAAAGAAAAACGTTCTTGAACATTAAAAACTTCGTAATTCTACACTTAAGTTTCAAACCGATTTTCCAGCGAATTCCGAACTCCAAACCGAAAACGTACTTCCTAGCACTCTAGTGTTATAAATAGCAGCATGAATTCAAACATTTACGTATCTTAAATCTAATTCTAGCAGCGTAAATCTGAACTACGTCTGAACGTCTGAAACCAGTGAACCCGAACAACCGAGCCACGAAAAACACCCTCTCTATTTTTGATGCAGAATATACATGCCAAAACGTTAAAGACGTGCACACTATCAAACATGTTTAATTGAAGTTGCGAATGTAAAGGTGTCTTTATTATTTTCGCAGACATTAATTCGACATTTTTTGCAACTATCCAACGTACCAACCTTCTACAAGAATATGAGACTGTGGATCAATTTCAGTACCTTGGATCTACAATCACGAACAAAGGCAGTAGTGAACCTGAGATTAGAAGGCGCATTGGAATGGCTAGGACAGCAATGACCGAACTGAGTAAGGTGTGGAAAGACAGGAATATCACAAATCGGACCAAAATGCACCTCGTCCGCACACTTGACTTCCCCATTGCCCTCTATGGTGTAGAAACGTGGACAATCAAGGCCGCCCTCAGGCAGAAAATCGACGCCTTTGAAATGTGGTGCTGGCGCAGAATGCTGAGGATTCCATGGACAGCCTACCGCACAAACGTTTCTATACTGAAAGAGCTAAAAATAGACAAAACTCAGCGCCTGTCCACAATCTGCTTGCAAAGGATCGTGAGATATTTTGGCCATATTGCTCGCAGAGATGCCGATAATTTAGAGCGCCTGATAGTGACCGGGAAAGTAGAAGGAAGGAGACCGAGAGGCCGAAGTCCCATACGGTGGTCTGACCAAATAACTAAAGAGCTGGAGATGCCTATGAATGTTGCAATGCATCAAGCAACAGAACGCAATAAATGGCGACATCTAGTGGACAAGATCAGAAGGAGTCACGATCCTCAGCAGTGAGGGAAACGACTAAGAAGAAGAATTCGACATTAATCGAAAATAAAGTAGGTCAAATTTATAAGACTTAGGTCCAAGTTCACCTACGTTCAATTTTCAAAGTAAACTGTTGTTTTACGAAAAGCGATAGTTTATGTCTATTAGCTAGGGTATGATCTCCTAGCCTTAATCAGAAATAAAACGTCAATTCGTATCACAATAACTTCTTGTATTCACTTTTAAAACACAATTTAATATCAATCGTAATAAAACATAGTTTATCAGTCCACGAAGGAAGCGCGCGCTCAGTCTGTCAAAATCTTCCAAGGGTTGTCATCACGGTGGCAGCAGTGTTGCCCGTATAAAATAAAAGGATCTAACATTCGGCCTTCCTGACCTTTAGTTTGTCCTCAAACTATACCCTTGGGTAATTATAAGTAAGTTTGATTCTAGTTGCCCATTCCAAAAGTAGCTTCCTATGGAGAAGAACGGGCAAGAAACTCCATGGTTACTCTTTTTAAAACATAATAGGTATATCATTTGGCATGTATTGATACATACGATAGTAACATAAAAAAAAGGAAATGCTTACAATATTTTACGGCTGACTCTGAGAAAGTTATACAATGCAAGTTGAACTAGGAATAATAACATGTGCCACCTATTGGCCACTAAACAACTTTCCAATAAGTCGGATTTAACACAATTACTCTAATTTATTAATCTTTTTATATTCTACATTTGTTACCATATCTTCTCATAGCTTCACTGGCCAAGTACTCTCACTTGCCAGTCACTGTACAACTTCAAGCAATATGACATCACTTACTACATTGTAGGTTTCACAGGCCAAGCACTCTCACTTGCCACCTGCTTCTCTTTACTGTTGCAGAGGCCAAGCACTCTCACTTGCCACCTGCTTCTCTTTACTGTTGCAGAGGCCAAGCACTCTCACTTGCCACCTGCTTCTCTTTACTGTTGCAGAGGCCAAGCACTCTCACTTGCCACCTGCTTCTCTTTACTGTTGCAGAGGCCAAGCACTCTCACTTGCCACCTGCTTCTCTTTACTGTTGCAGAGGCCAAACACTCTCACTTGCCACCTGCTTCTCTTTACTGTTGCAGAGGCCAAGCACTCTCACTTGCCACCTGCTTCTCTTTACTATTGCAGAGGCCAAGCACTCTCACTTGCCACCTGCTTCTCTTTACTGTTGCAAAGGCCAAGCACTCTCACTTGCCACCTGCTTCTCTTTACTGTTGCAGAGGCCCAGCACTCTCACTTGCCATCCACACCTTCCAACCATCTGTAACTATGACTGCATCGTGGCCTTCACTCGAACTGGAGCCATCCACGCCTTCCAGCCAATCTCAACTCACGACATCTGCATTTGACCCCTCACCGCAAAGCCAAGAGGATGTCCACCAACAAGGCTTCACGATCGTGCCAACCTTCCAGAGTCGTATCTTTAACTAGGACGGACTGCATCGTGGCCTTCACTCCAACTGGAGCCATCCACGCCTTCCAGCCAATCTCAACTCACGACATCTGCATTTGACCCCTCACCGCAAAGCCAAGAGGATGTCCACCAACAAGGCTTCACGATCGTGCCAACCTTCCAGAGTCGTATCTTTAACTAGGACGGACTGCATCGTGGCCTTCACTCCAACTGGAGCCATCCACGCCTTCCAGCCAATCTCAACTCACGACATCTGCATTTGACCCCTCACCGCAAAGCCAAGAGGATGTCCACCAACAAGGCTTCACGATCGTGCCAACCTTCCAGAGTCGTATCTTTAACTAGGACTGCATCGTGGCCTTCACTCCAACTGGAGCCATCCACGCCTTCCAGCCAATCTCAACTCACGACATCTGCATTTGACCCCTCACCGCAAAGCCAAGAGGATGTCCACCAACAAGGCTTCACGATCGTGCCAACCTTCCAGAGTCGTATCTTTAACTAGGACGGACTGCATCGTGGCCTTCACTCCAACTGGAGCCATCCACGCCTTCCAGCCAATCTCAACTCACGACATCTGCATTTGACCCCTCACCGCAAAGCCAAGAGGATGTCCACCAACAAGGCTTCACGATCGTGCCAACCTTCCAGAGTCGTATCTTTAACTAGGACGGACTGCATCGTGGCCTTCACTCCAACTGGAGCCATCCACGCCTTCCAGCCAATCTCAACTCACGACATCTGCATTTGACCCCTCACCGCAAAGCCAAGAGGATGTCCACCAACAAGGCTTCACGATCGTGCCAACCTTCCAGAGTCGTATCTTTAACTAGGACGGACTGCATCGTGGCCTTCACTCCAACTGGAGCCATCCACGCCTTCCAGCCAATCTCAACTCACGACATCTGCATTTGACCCCTCACCGCAAAGCCAAGAGGATGTCCACCAACAAGGCTTCACGATCGTGCCAACCTTCCAGAGTCGTATCTTTAACTAGGACGGACTGCATCGTGGCCTTCACTCCAACTGGAGCCATCCACGCCTTCCAGCCAATCTCAACTCACGACATCTGCATTTGACCCCTCACCGCAAAGCCAAGAGGATGTCCACCAACAAGGCTTCACGATCGTGCCAACCTTCCAGAGTCGTATCTTTAACTAGGACTGCATCGTGGCCTTCACTCCAACTGGAGCCATCCACGCCTTCCAGCCAATCTCAACTCACGACATCTGCATTTGACCCCTCACCGCAAAGCCAAGAGGATGTCCACCAACAAGGCTTCACGATCGTGCCAACCTTCCAGAGTCGTATCTTTAACTAGGACTGCATCGTGGCCTTCACTCCAACTGGAGCCATCCACGCCTTCCAGCCATCTCTAACTATGACTGCATCGTGGCCTTCACTCCAACTGGAGCCATCCACGCCTTCCAGCCATCTCTAACTATGACTGCATCGTGGCCTTCACTCCAACTGGAGCCATCCACGCCTTCCAGCCATCCCTAACTATGACTGCATCGTGGCCTTCACTCCAACTGGAGCCATCCACGCCTTCCAGCCATCTCTAACTATGACTGCATCGTGGCCTTCACTCCAACTGGAGCCATCCACGCCTTCCAGCCATCTCTAACTATGACTGCATCGTGGCCTTCACTCCAACTGGAGCCATCCACGCCTTCCAGCCATGCTAACAAATCGTCAACAATATAATTGCATAAACTCTCACTACGATAAACAATTTCTGCGAATACTTTCATTTCATTTTGAATCCAAACTGTGACTTGTGTACATTGCCATTTTAACAAATTGGCAACCATATACTTGTACAAATTCTTACTACGGTAAACAACTTCACGTCTAGTATTTGGACTTGTATACTTTATCAAAACATTCAAGTTTAACAGAGTAAGTTAATCTTACTATCATGTTATATCCTTCTAGTCATGTTAACAAATTGACATCAAGATCCTTCTATCAAGTCTCTCGACTTATGTACCTTATCAATACATTCAAATTTAACCATGACAAGTCAACATCAACATATTGGCATCTATATACTTATATAATTTCCTATTTAAATAATCGACTTGTTTTATATCCAGTCTCTGGATTTATATTCTTTATAAATACATTCCAATTCAACCATTTCAAGTCAACATCAATATATTGACATCTATATACTTATATCATATCCTATTTCAATAATCGACATGTTTTATATCCAGTCTCTGGATTTATTTCTTTATAAATACATTCAAATTCAACGATTACAAGTCAACATCAACATATTGACATCAATATACTTTTATCATTCCCCATTAAATAAACAATTCTCTATATCCAGTCTCCGGACTTGTGTACCTTACCAATACGTTCAAATTCAAGCAATACAAGTCAAAATTAACATATTGACATTAATTCATTTATATAGTTCCCCATCAAATAAACAATTCCTTATATCCAGTCTCGGTTCTTATCCTACACGTACATTATCAATACATTCAAATTTCAATATTACAAGTCAATATCAACATATCGACGACAATATACTTATATCATCAATCATTAAATAAAGAATCCTATGTATCCAGTCTCTGGATTTGTGTACCTCATTCAAATTCAAGCAGTACAAGTCAACATCACCATATTGGCATCAAAATACTTATATCATTTCTCATTTCAATAGAAAACTTCTATTATACAAAGTCTCTGAACTTTTGTTCCTTATTAACACATTAAAATTTATCACTATCATAATTCAAAGTGCAAATCAGTATTTACACATTGCTTCTGCTTATATAATTTCTCATTACAGTAAACAACTTCTTTCTATCCAGTACCTGGACTACTGTACATTAACAATACAATATACAATTTCTTAATATCTAGCCTTAGATTCATAAACTGCGTCGCTACACTTGTATTGATCTTCAATACAATATACACTTTCTCAATATCTAGCGTCAGATTTTTTTTATACTTCATCATTACGCTTGTATCAATCTTCAATACAATGTACAATTGCTTAATATCCTGGATGGATGGATATAAAATATTATATCCTACTTCACAATTACACTTGTATTGGTCCTCATTAGGCACAATATATACAATTTATTTTTAAAGGACTTAGTTTCGAAAAATTGAGAGCTATGAGAAATATACACAGCTTTTTAAGTATGTGTCAATGAAGATCTCTATAAATATTGATTAATAATATTATCACGAGTGGCTCCTTACACAAAACCGTCCTAACACAATTCCTTCCGTGTATTAACTTCAGAATCATAAATGACTCGTAGTTATCAATATCATCAAACTGGACAATATACAAATCTCTCAATTTATTACATCTTCTATCTCTGTCTACAATATATATATATATGTATACATATTTTATCTCGTTTAGTATCCATTAATCATCAATATGATCAAGGTAGCTAATACAAATTCTTTAGTCAGTTTCTCTGCCCATCTCTTATTTATATTTGTTATCTCACAACTAGTACAATATATCTTGTCTATTCAATACTCAATTCTTTATTAGCATTCCAGTTGCTTGTTTTTAATAATTAACAACATAATAAAACGAGAAATATACAAGTAATTACATTTTTCTCTGTCCATCTCTTATTTGTATTCTTCTTCTTGGCGAGTCGATTATTTGTACTATTAGAGCAATGCCTATGGTTGAACTAAATCAATACATGTCTTCTATTATTATTATTTAACAACACAATCAAACTCAACCAGACCACTACAAGTTACAATTGTTACAACATTACAATTGTTTCTGTTAATCCCTTATTGTAGTGGATAAAATATATAAATACATAATATCCATTTCCTTCCTCGAGTCGTTTGTTGTCAGCAACAAACAATAGAACCAGCTAAAACAGTACATAGTGCATACCTTCCAACCTATGAACTTATCAAAAGTTTATTTATGTAGTCTTATTTCAATAATTCAACAATACAACCAAACTGAATTAGTATGAATCTTTCAATTTATTTCACATCTCAATACAGAGGCTCGTAAGAATTAATAACAGATAATCAAGGTAAAAATTGTATAAATCTTTAATCTATTCATTCAATTTTCTTCGTCTGGTATTGTTTTATTAATTAACAATTCATTAAAATCACTACACTTCTCAATTTAAGCTTTTCTTTTTAGTGAATACCATTTAATCAAATTATAACTCTACAAGTTGTAAAGTGTGAGTGGAAAAGCCTTCTGCTCCCTCGGAACTATATCCCTGATGAGGGATACGAAAGCAGAATTGAAGGTGGTGCCGTAGTAACAATTTTAATACAAACAAAGTGACAACAAAGTACCCCTGAGCCTAGTTTAACTCATGGTTCTTTGTAAATTATTTATGGTGCCTTAAAGTATTGCCTTCTTTAGCTGTGCCCTAACAGGGCCTATAATGGTACCTACTTAGTTTTAAGCCTCTTCAACATCTATTGTAACATTATGGAATGCAAATAAATATATATGAATATAAACATAACCAGATGTCATCATCTTTAAATATAAGTTACAATCTCCATATAAATTGTTCTTTATCAGTCAGTTTATTCAATTAATGGTTCAAAACTAATAAATACTAAGCAATGCTCTTTCTTAGTTGTTGACTGTAAAACACTTGTGGTTGTACTTACTGACTTGTTAAGGATGTTGTTGACACCCCACTGAATTCACTCCTCTGATCCTCCACAATCTTGGTTCCTATTTTATAAGTGGTCAGAATAGACTCACAACATCAATCAAGAAAATCATCATAAACTGTACATGTAATTTTCTGTGAGAAAAGGTCTAACATACAATATGTGCTGAAATTTAGTCTCAGAATAAAATGTCTAATCTCCCAGAAAATTACAAGATTTCCTGTCATAATGAGAGTATAGAGAGAAGTGTTAACTCGTATTGTTACCATCCATAAAAGTTCAGGTTCAGTTTATTTATAATAATCTATGTGTTTTACTGAGTGCCCTGATATGCATTCAACTTTTTAATGGGCTAGGACAAATTACTTATTAATTGCCTAGTCTTTTATTCTTTAACCGTCTCACATACTTCTTTTTCAGTATGGTTTAATGTATTCTGATGGTATAGCTCCTGTGTAGTATCAGACAATTTTATGTCTAACTAATGTTGTTTTGTTCCAACTCAAACCTATCTCTTATTGACCCAATTGCCATATTCATTTATTAAGTTAATAATAATAGACTGCTTTCGATTCAGATTTCAAAGCCGAAAATTGATTATTTTGTATTTATTTGATTCTAGTATACATATCTTTAAGCACTTCGGGTTATTTTTAATGGTTGAGAAAACTGGTCTCAGCATCAAGTGGTGGATTCCAAATTAAAATGAAATCTTTCAAAAAGAACATAATATCTGATCTGGTTACTCAGATTACTGACACTACTGAGTTATATTTTCTTCTGATTAATTGACACTACTGATTTATATTTATTTATTATGCTTCAGTTTGTAAAATCCTTTAAGTAAATAATATTTACTACAATTGCTGCATCTTTACTGTGATTAAACTATCCTTAATGTGTTACGGTCCTATAACGTACCTGTTAGCTGTAATGTCATCCAACATTCAGATAGAATAATAAATAGAAATTTAACTTTTTCTAGGTGAGGCAATTTACAGTTAATAATATGGAAAAGATCATTTAAAAAGATTACCATTTTTATAATTTTCACTTTAGATACTCTTTAAAATAATAACAAGCAATGATATTTGCTTGGAATGAAGTTTTACTTAACAATGATGTATGCTATTGGCAGAACCAACATATTGGTAAAACATACTTAGTGTCTGAAACATACTGGCTTGAAGCATTTAGTTTCATATAGTTACTTTATTAATAAAAACCAGTTTAGTGTTTATAGTACTTTAAAGTATTTGATTATCCATTATTAATACCTGTTATCACCGCTTTGGATGTACTTAGAATAGTCAAGAGCTGTGTCGCACGGTTTTTGTTGGTTGTCAATTAACCACTTTATTTTCTACTTCTATTTGTAATTGATTATGGTTATTTCAATTTTAATTATTGTAATATTGGCTTTATATCATGAAAATCCTATTGTTATATCCTATTTACTTATTTTTATAGGTACTTCCTCTGTCTATTTCAATAATGTATGTAAATAATGCATTAACACCAAATCGTTTGGCCATCATACCCATAAACTATGCAATTAGCTTTACTTGCTTTATTTACTCTTTTCCCATAAATATTTTATGTATTCAATGTGTAGCAAAAATAACACCATACATAATTACTCAGGATATAAATGTTTACCTCAGAGTATCTGCCATGTTCCCAGCTGGTTTATGGATGTCTAATTAAATATATTGTTGTACATTTACTCACCTTAAAAATGCATGCATCAAATGGATCAATAGCAAACTCTGTTCACATCCATGTAAAACTGCACTTATGTGCAAAATTTTATTTTGAATGGCACCCATTATGTACAACAAAATATCTGTAACCTAGAGAAAACTCAGTACCGAAGCTCTGAAATGTCGGCTCAAATAGTTTTTAGTATATAGAGCTAAATGTTTCTGGTTTTATATTTGTATGCCATGACAAGTGGCAAACATGTTTTAAGCACATACCTTTAATAATTGTATTATCCTACATGCATGCACCTGCGTGTGTATGCATGTATACACATGTTTGGGTAATTAAATGATTGTTTTCTATTCCATGGATTAAATTGGAATGAGAAAAAAAAATATTAATGCTTATACCTGATTGTCCAATGTCTCGAGTACCTGTTTCATCGCGGCGGAGAAGGTGTCTAATCGCCATCAGGCGTAGTGTGTGTCAAGCAGTAATCTACACACAAGAATCTTGTCTGGTCGTCGTCATTATAGGCTCCACAAGTTGTTGACCATGTCGCTTTGTTTTCCTTGAGTAGAAAAGTCCTTGATGCATTATTGCGGTTGAGCAATCAGTGCTGTGGTCATCTCGTCTTCGTATAGTGTGGTTCGTAAGTGTTTCGCATAGTGTGGCGTGATCATTAATTTTATTGTATTCGGAGCATTCGCGCCCCATTGGTAATTAGGCGTTTTCTGTTCTTCCCGCTTCTGATATTAGCTAGGGTATGATCTCCTAGCCTTAATCAGAAATAAAACGTCAATTCGTATCACAATAACTTCTTGTATTCACTTTTAAAACACAATTTAATATCAATCGTAATAAAACATAGTTTATCAGTCCACGAAGGAAGCGCGCGCTCAGTCTGTCAAAATCTTCCAAGGGTTGTCATCACGGTGGCAGCAGTGTTGCCCGTATAAAATAAAAGGATCTAACATGTCATCGGTGAAAAAGGGCCTCAAAGCTACGTGAACAATGTAAGCATGTTTTTACGAGACTATGTAAGTATTGAGACCCTGATATTAAAAATTATAAAACGTAAATAGAAGCTTAGAACATTTGTGCAGCACCCATCCTCGATAAATTCTACGTTATCGGTATGACAACCTCAGTCCGGATACAGTAATTGAAACAATACATCTAGCCAAAGGGAACAGAGGTTCCCTTTGTAGGTCAACACACTGTAAGATGATGCACACACTTAAAGATTGCGAGGCAACGAACTCGTTTGCAAGTCAAGACTTATCGTCTGTACAGACTATTATCAAGGAAATGGACTGTGTTTTAAATTTTCTTTCTACAGTACAGTTACGCGATGTTATTTATATAAAAAAGCAATTATTTGTCTTTGTCAAAAAAAAACAATAATTAAAAAAAAAATTCCGCGGAGTTGACAACCTCCTCCTTTTGGGGGAGTCGGCTAAAAAAAGAAGACAGATGAATGAAATTGAAGAAATACAAAGTTAAAATAATTTGGTATATTATACATATGTATACATAATGCATATATCTATGTAAATAATGACATTTGCACCAAATCTTCCTGTTTATTACTCTAACTATTTGTGTCACCTGGTAACAGATATACTTAGGTACCTAACAATATATTATGAAAATAATATTAACAAATATACAAAATTAGCAAAAAAATAATAGGAATTCGTATGCTCGAAATTTTTTGTAATAATGTTTTATTTATTTATTATTTATTGTTTTATTTTATTATAATGTTTTATTTTTAGATTGTATTTACATTATTATCACATCCGTGTATGTTGAGTTTCTGCACATCAAACTGAAATTGAGGATCCCTGCAGAATGAGACTAATTTTATACAAGCAAGTATTAACCAAATAGTTTAAAATAAATATATGATACTAGCCGATTTCCCGCGGTTTCACCCGCGTCCCGAAAGAACTACTGCCCGTACAGGGATAAAATATAGTTAATGTTACTCGGAAGAGTCTAGCTTTCTAGTAGTGAAAGAATTTTTCAAAACGGTTCAGTAGTTTCGGAGATTTTAGGGTACAAATAAACAAAACAAAAAAAAGATTATGAAATATTTTAAAATCCATTGCGAGGTTAGAGAAATTGAATTGTTATATTTAGGGCTGATTTTTCAATCATCAGTTAACCTCTATCTGAGGAATAAATATGGCGGTTTGACATATTTTCCATACAAAAGCTGTCAAAACGTTAAAAATATTCCTCAGATAAAAGTTATCTGGCGATTGAAAAATCAGCCCTAATATGATTATGAAAATCGTGGTAACTATGCGTATAATGTGCGCCGACCGTTACACTAGGCTTATTAGTCGAAAAGCGGTACATTCTAATCTCAACCTTCCGCTCTTGTAATTAATACCATTTCACTTCGAAATGTTCCACGTGAGGTGCAATATGCTACAATTTGCATTCAAAAACTTCTAATTGGTGTTTTTTGAGTTCAATTAACATATTATTACGGAGTGTTAATTTTAGGAAAGTTTCGTAAAGACTAATTAGAAAGTTTGTTATGTAAAGTTTAAGTATCCCGATTTAAAACTGGTGTTTTATGACAAAATAAAGAGTTCTAAAAAACGCATTTTTTTTATAGAAATTATTAATATTTTCATAAAACCTAACCATATATCCTAACTAATATTATAAATGTGAAAGTAACTCTGTCTGTCTGTCTTTCTGTCTGTCTGTCTGTCTTTTCTTCACGCCTATACTACTGAACCGATTTGTGTGAAATTTGGTACAGACATAGTTTGGAACTTGAGAAAGGACATAGGATAGTTTTTATTACAAAAAAATATAAAAATAAAAATAAAATGTATTTCGGACATATAGCGCCATCTATTGGTCAAACCAAAAATCACTATTCCACGCGAACGAAGTCGCGGGCAAAAGCTAGTAATTAATAAATAAGAGGTTACAAGAGTTTGTCTGAAATAGTAAACTTATTAAAGATAATCATGTTCTGAATATCTTTTATTCCTAAAGATACTGTCACTACAGTTTATCCAAAAAACAGAAATTGATTAAAACTAAAGCTGAAATCATCGGAACACACATTTTCGTTATATCAAAGTGAACTCCTATTGACCTACCTATTCTCTATTCAATCGAATCACCATCGATAAGCCCGAACAAGCGCAAGCGCAATCATTTGAATATCGAATAGAAATTGCTGCCGACGATCGACAGCACAAACCGGAAAATCTGCAACGATTTGTAATACACGCGATCGATAAATATGAACATCGGTTTGCATAGAAAAGTCGTTAGTCGTTACGTGTGAAGTGGCCTTAACAGATATCTTTTTTAACTGTATTTGTAATCTTCATATCATAATGAGTGATACCTTTAACCACTTTTTTGGGGAGATGTTACCACAATTGTTTCGTTCGACTTAGGAGTCAGCTGCGTTTCCCAATAAAACGTGACCGTACCCATTTATTTTGGGACGGACATAAAATCGAAATCAAATAATGTCAACAGAAATATCTTCTATTGTTTCACTAAACATTAAAAGAAAGAAAGTAGTGCAAATTACCAGATGATTATAAAACCCATCTCATAAAGGCATAAACTATCGCCAGATTACATCAAAACGAACGCCTGACACATGTATTAATTAATTTAAGAAAAAAGAGACTGGTCTCAGCATCTCATTATCCCGAGCACGTCGTAAAACCAACTGAGTGAGACGTAACTCGACTCACATTCACTCGCGACCATTCGCATCATACAGTGCAATCAAATTGTCGTATCGTCAATTATTATATCGCCTAACAATGTGGATGATAGACCAATCAGTCACTAGGCCAAGTGCTTTGTCATACGCGTCCAGCCTTTATGTCACAGACCACAGTAGTTTGATTGTGATAGAGAACACGACTAGAATGGGTCAGAAAGACCTGTTAAATTAAACTTGCCCAAATATCCTACGATTATTACGTATGCCAGTCTTATTATGTATCTATATGATAAAGCACGTGACGTCATCGCATCGGAGACAAGCCGCCTACTCAGAATCGGTGAGCTCGAAATGACGCCCCGACCTGAGGTGATACAGATTGATACCGCGGCGTGGGCGCAATCCCTTATGCCTACACACGTCTATGAAATCAGCACTCTTTATAATTAGACCAAGTCGATAAAAATACCTCCTGTATATTTATTATTCCATCAATCTCGAATGATAGACTGCGCACATCATTTGCAACATCAACGTTGTGATAAAAATAGCCGGATAATTAATTATAGTGATTATTGTGGGCCTAATGATCAAACGTGTCATACAGATGTATATGTAAATACATAGGTATGTGAATGAAGATCGTTAGATTATTAACATAAAATAATCACTCTGTGAGTCCAGCAAATATCAATTAACGATCAAGGCTGGTTACATAAGCATAAACATTAAACACTGGTTACGAGTGATATACAAGTCGAGAAGACAAGTTCAGTAGTTGAAGGTCACGTAAAAACTGAATTACGAATAGAGTGGGTTCTAATGTCACCGTTGACTCAGTACAATAAAAATAATAACTCATCATATATCTGCAAACTCTCTGCAAAGTTGTAAACACTGCATTTTGAGTACGCCGGATGAGTGTGGCTGACTCACTGTACGTCCGTATTATCTCTGCCCACAGAACAACTCAACTACTTATTTATGGAAGAAAGACTCATATAGCGGGTAGTCGTCAATTTGTATATTCAGTCAGATCTGAGTATATTCTCTTGTATTCATAAATCCGATTCATACGAACTACTAGACCGTATCTTAAGTAGACCTAGAAGCGTCATTTTATTTAAACGAATCAAAGTATAGCCGTTCCCTCAAAATACTTGTGACGTTCTTTTTAGCTGAGAAATCATATAACAAGACTCCCTACACAGACCACCCTGTAAGATACACTGAGTAACACCACCTGTGTTCCAAGTGACTCAATACTGATCTTGCAAATAAAATCGTGGAAAATTATATATGCAATAAACCGTCTTCCATGCATGATGCTTTCATTGACATCTCTTTTGGCCCAATTCATAAAACAGACTATCAAGTTCCTTTCTATCACGCTATGATATATTCCTAAAGTCAAGTAATTTGATTTTTTATTTATTTTACAGTTCTCAGAAGTATGAAGTTAAGTAAATTCAAGTACTAAACAAATTCAGAAAATTGCTTATCTGACAGAAGCCAAGCACATATCAATAATTATTATTGTTAATTTTATTGTCTCTGCGTTTACGTTACATTCCATGGATCATTCATCTTTTCTATCGTCTACAGTGCCATGCTGAGAACGAATAGCCTAGGATATATCTCTATTCTCTTATCATGAAATCCTAATGCTTATGTGTGTTTGTGTGTTAATAGGTAAAAATTTCTTATCCAGCAGATAAGATAATATTGCATCAAATAGTTCAGTGTACATATTGCCGCGGTATTTTGATACTGGCCTACAGATTAAGACGTGTGGTGTCTGTGTATGCTCCAGAACACTTTGCAAGTAGGCTGCCCGCCCTCGTACGAAAGACGCGGAGGAAGAAGTATGCAGCAGGGGTGATCACATGCGCTCCTCAAGGAGAGTCAGCAAACCTTAGCGGGGCCTACCAGGGAAAAGGCCTGCCGGGGCTGCGGGATTGTTCGAAAGATTTACTTCGGCCTTGGTACATTAAAGGTCTACGAAGAAACAGTTCTATTTGTAATTTTGTATCTTTACCAATATAGGGCGAGGAAAAATTTATTAATATATGGTTTAATAATTAAAAAAAAAACATAAAAGCTAAAAGTTTTTTTATAAAATCAATTAAATGAGCTTGTGTTACGCTTTTAACAAACTAAAATTATAATTATAACATTTTGATTTCCATTATCAATTTAAATCAAATTATAGCATTTTTTTTTTAATGAACATATTCTTGGCTTGCTTCCAAAAACAATGTTGGTACCATCTTGTTAACAGGCCCCGTGTTATTGTTATTGTATGAATCATTATTATTGCACAGCTTCTGAAGACAAGAAAACTTCGACTAAAATCGTAACAAAAGTCATCCGCAGAATCGGTAATTTGAATGCAAGATTTTTATACACAATTCGTATTTTAGGTGATTTCAGATTCCAAGTTTCTGTCCAGCGGTTTTTATTATCATCATGGCTGTTCTAGAGCCTCTAAAACAACTCTTTTGACTACCTATTATTTAGAAACCATAACATGTGATGTATAAAGATTTAAAAAAAATATCTTTTTTTCAAAATCATTGTGCTCAACTCTAAACTCCCTAAGCAATATTTAGCAACCCGTGGCAATCTCTCGGGCTTCCGCGAATATTCATAATAATTATTATCCAAGCGTCTCGTGTGGGGTGGGAAAGTAATTAAGTATTAATTATACGGTGTTGCAAAACTTCCTATTACTATTCGACAGTTCGACAAGCTAATAGTAAGCCGGAAAACTGGAGGATTTTCCGATCAGCCAACGTGAACAGTAATAAGACTGATAATATCTTTTATTATTTAGTTTCACAGATAATTCTTACTAATACATACGTAATCGCGAAAGTGAGCTGAGTTAAATGTTTGTGCTTTCACGCCAAAACTGCTGAACTGATTTAGATGAAAGGCGTGACCGAGAGACGGAGACAGGCTATGCTTTAACCCAGTTCAGGACACAGCTCCATCGGGATGCTAGCTAAAGTTATCGGCACGGATATTGAGCTCTCGGCGGAAGAGTGGGGATCGCTTTGCGCACTGTACACAAGGCAATAAACCAATAAATCGCTTCTGCGCAGGTGAAGGTCAGGGCTCAATATCCGTGCCGATAACTATAAGTCTTGGCTAAAAGCTCCATAAAAAATATAGACCATCGGGTTTAGCATATTTTTATTATAAGTGAACTACTCGAGGTGATGAAAGGAAACCCCGCAACGTTTTTACTCATATTAATTAGACTAACATACAAACGAACGTTGAGAAGTCAAGCCCCCCAGAGCGTACGATCTGGGCGCTCAATATTGAGGTCAGCCAGCGAGCCAAATGAGCAACACTTATCTTATATTTAACTGGCTTTTTCTTGCCGTTTCACCCGCGTCTCGTGAGAACTACTGCCTGTAGCTGGATAAAATATAGCCTATGTTACTTGGGAAGAGTGTAGCTTTCTTACAGTGAAAGATTTTTTTTAATCGGTTCAGTAGTTTCGAAGCCTCCCAAATTCAAAGTCAAATCATTTATTTCATTTAGGCCTTTACAAGCACTTATGAATGTCAAAAATATAACTAAGTTTGATTCTAGTTGCCCATTCCAAAAGTAGCTTCCTATGGAGAAGAACGGGCACGAAACTCCATGATTACTCTTTTTAAAAATAATATGGTATTACAGTTTGTATGTATTGATACATACAACAACAGCATGCGAAGATCATGTAGAATCGCAAAGAATACAAATAAGGATAAAATGACAATTCAAATGCTACATGGTATTCACATTTACAAATCAGTGTATATGTATTTTGGCACAAATTTACAGAGAAATATCAAAAGAAGAATACAATACAATAATATACAATTTTACTTGCTGGTGTAATTTTAATTTGTTAATTAATTAAATATTGTCAGTATGTCCTATGGAGCAGGACCAGCATGTTTCCAAACATTTTTATCTTGAATGTACAAACAAAAAAATGTTTGCTTTTTATTATATTAGTATAGAGGTAGAAATACTAGCTTTATCTAGCGGTTCCACCTGCATCCCGTACGAAGTATTTTTGCCAACCTAGATAGAACAACTCGTACTAATACTCTTTCAAATCGTAACATTAGTTCTTGAGATTAGAGCGTTCAAACTCCTTACTTTTTGTGACAACGCTGTAAATCTTTCATCGAGTGAAAATATAATTTCCCCTAAGTACTTATAAGGCGATTTTATTAGTGTATTGCAATTGTATATTACTTTCTAAATCATAAAGTCGCAAAAATACATTGACATTATATTCTAGCGATAGACAAGAACATCCATACAAATAATTTACCCGCTTATGTCGTCTTTTGACATCTTGTTGACGTATTGTGACATCTAGTCATCCTCATTGATGTTAATTGCAGAAGTGACATAATATGTTCGCTCGTATTTTGCCTACATTTTTCATTACTCAAAAAGTTTATATCTAAGTGAATTCAAAATCATGTAATATATCAAAAAGTTTATTTATATCTAAGTGAATGCAAAATCATGTAATGTATTAAAACCAGGAACTTATTTTTAGGGTTTTTTAATATTAATTACGATGTTTTTTTTTCTTAAGAGGGCTTTCACAAATTTTCGCGAATTTAAACGCGCTGATATATGTTGTAGTGTTTTTACAGTAGCGAAATACATACGAGGTCATATTATTTTTTCTTGAAAGTAAGAACATACCATGACAAAGTGAAGTCTGTTTTCATTGATATTTTACCTACTGCCAGTTTTATGGCACATCTGTTTCTGCACGATTTTCTTAATCCATAATTTAAGATGGCGGGCGGGAACAATGTAATGCATATTTGTAAAATTGAATTATAAATGACAAGTATGATATACAAGCGTTGTAATAGCATGAACAGCGTGTAATTTTACTAACTTGACTCTCGAATAGTTTATATGTGTAAGTTTATACCTTGATATGTATTTTCTATTTTATAATTGTCGTTTCATAGACATCCGTCTGACGCAGGTGTCAAAATCGCTCTGATTTGCCATTTTGGGCAATGCAAAGTCTGCAGTGCACTTCAGTGTGGCAAGCTTTTTGTTCGGAACGTTCTATCTAGTACGTAGTACATATATATCGATGCAAAAATATGTGACGCCTGTCAAATCATATTGACGCGTCACGTAGCAATAGATTCCATACTAATATTGTAAAGCTACACAAGCTTTTTTTGTTAGGAAATCATCGAATGACCCTTTCTGCTGTGTGTGCAGCGTAAGGGAGTGTCAGACTCTTTCGAATAATCCCGCAGCCCCGGTAGTCTTTGATCATGGTGGACCCCACTGGGGTTTGCTGTCACACTTTAAGGACCGCTCCTAGCTGAGGACTAATACATACTAAACTGTGGAGTTTGTTTGCACGCGCTAATCTCATGAACGGAATTGAACTTATTATAAAGCCCATTATCGAGGATGGCAATAGCTTTTTCTCCGGATGCACGTTGTTTCCACAGGACACGAGAGAAAGCACCGGCAGAAGCCAATTTATAACAGTACTTGAGTGAAACACCTATGTATTTAATCCGTAGCTATTTTTGAGTGTAAGTACCTTCGAGGAATAACTGAGAAAATGGCTCGGAATCCCAAGGGCGATGGAAGTGAGGCATGTCACAGTCCGTACGGAATTACAATAGGATCTCTATAACTTTCTTTGGGAGCTATTTATATTCATCGAACGTTTATAACCTTAAGGTACAGTTTTATTAGGTATTTGACATAAAATCCCTTGGTACACTGCTGGCGTAGTTGATAGACCTACTTTTATTGTTGTCATACTAATACATATTATGTACGGCAAAGTTTGTGTGCTTCATGTCCAATATTGATCAATATTTTAATGGAAAGTACGGTTTTGTATTTAAGACAGATGGATGATGAAGTAATTAGCTACGAACATATTAATCACATTATTAAATTAATATGCAAACAGTTTAGTCAAAAAATGTGGAAGTAGATAGATATAAGCTAGACAATTTTGCCGTCCAAAATTGTCCAGCAGCAGGACGATAAAAAGAACGCCAAATGACTAACATCGTAGCGCTAAAGTTATTTGACGAATACCTACCCAACTATGCAGAAGTTCATTGAGCAACCACAACATTCATACGGCTCTTAGTAAACAAACAAAGAATACGTTCATACGATCGCGTATTATAAGGAAAGACAGCCACGAATGCCATATGCGGTTAATAAATACGTTGTCTATAAACATCTTAGATCATACAACCAATTGGAGACGACATTGCCATGAGTTCCTCCTGCCAACACACGAGACCATGAGTCATACGTGTCGTAGGTGTGTAATGTGTGCGTCAAGATTATGCATGTCATTGTTAATTTGTCGTAAGTGTGCGTAATGATGTGATCGAAAATGCGTAAGCTATCACTACTGTTGACACTATTTTTGGCAGACAATTTCGTATCCTGTTGGTACAATGCTCTAAAATAAACATACAAATAATATGAAATTATATGTTCATAATGACAACATAATAACTCTACGAATGAAATTTTGTACAGAAACTGACGGTTCCGGGCAATTTTCGGGTCGGCTGGACAGATCTGAAATGTTCTTGACACTGGTAGATTGAATTCTTGAATGTCAGAAGGTGCAAGTTACTTAACGTCAATTTACTGCAAGTCGAATTATTTTTCCAGTATAAAGTTTTATGAGCTTTTAGTTATGTGTAAAACCATAGAAAGTTAACTTATCACATCAGAATTACAGAGCTTAATCGTTTAAATAATTGAAAAAAAAAACAGACAAAGTCACGGTGCACCACTAGTGTTGTAATAAACGGGTTCCTTTGAACTACTACACGAGTTCCGTGAATGAAGTTCGAGACCGATGTTTAGCAAAACCAAACCATACTGAACGGCATGCCTGCTGCATAGCAAGACGGTTTTTAGAACCACGTACCTACTAGTTTAGTGGTCCAAATACATTCCAAATCTATACTAATATTATAAAGCGGAAGAGTTTGTTTGTTTGTTTGTTTGTTTGTTTGTTTGAACGCGATAATCTCCGAAACTACTGGTTCGAATTGAATAATTCTTTTTGTGTTGGATAGTCCAGTTATCGAGGAAGGCTATAGGCTATATAACATCACGCTACGACCAATAGGAGCAAAGATATAGTGGTAAATGTGTAAAAAACGGGAGAAATTATTTCATCTTTGAAGCCTTCCATTGCGTGCGCCGTGAAAACGGTTCAAGATACACAAAAAATATGTATTAAAGAATAATAGCTCTTTTAATGATCTAAAAAACAGTCCGCGACAGTGTATGTCTATCTTTTAAGATTAACTCACAAAAACCGTTTTTATGGTACCTAATTTGGTCGAAATAATTTGTTTAAGTTGTATCAACATAATAATATTAATCTTTATTCAAATAAATATGTTGTTGGTTAAGAGTACTAAATCTATATCTATATTATTATATGTATAAAAGAAAGTCGTGTTAGTTACTCCACTTAAAAATCAAGAACAGCTGAACCGATTTAGCTGAAAATTGGCAGGGAGGTAGTTTAGAGCCAGGAGAAGGACATAGGATAGTTTTTTTTACAAAAAATAAAAATAAAAAACACAATTTATTCCGGACATACAGCGGACAAATCTGCCGGATGCCACTATCCCACGCGAACGAAGTCGCGGGCAAAAGCTAGTCTTACATATATAAAAGAAAGTCGTATTAGTTACTCCACTTATAACTCAAGAACGGCTGAACCGATTTAGCTGTAAATTGGCAGGGAGGTAGTTTAAAGCCAGGAGAAGGACATAGGATTTTTTCATAGGAGTTTTTGTCACCATTCGGCTACGGGAAGCAGTTATCTCGGCACGCGGGTGAAACCGCGGGTGGAAAGCTAGTACTCTATAATAAGTGAAAGCTTTTTATTCGGGACACCTTTAATTTAACAACAAACTTCACAATATAAACTAAATCCTCTCAGTGCCTGTGCCCTGAAACTTGCTCGCGGCAGGACCTAATGAGCGCATCCGGCCGTGCTCTCGCTGTAGCGGCATATTGGGCTGACAAAGTGTAGTCTCACTTTAAGACATGTCATCGACCCGAAAGAAGAAGAAGAATCCTCTCAGTTGAAACCTGCTTTCATTCGCGTTCCAGGGTACCTACTCCTGCCAGGGAGAGATTGTTCGAAAGAGTTACGGCGGTCCTGATATATAAAGGGCTCCCAGAAGGAACATGATGGGCTTTAGTCAGACAGTAGATTCTGTCAATTTATCCCGCTGCACCCACAAAGGGGGAAGTTATCTGAAGATTGACAAGAAAAACTTAAAGGGGTAACTATACTTCTCACCTTCTTTGTGTTAACAATAAAAATGTATACGCCTGATCATGGCAGAGTATGGTAAGAACTTATAACTACACCTAACAACTGATTTGTACCCATATTCCGACAAATAAATGTTTCTTTCTTTCTTTCTTTCTAAATATAAAAGCATAATCGATTGTTAATTCCTGACGGTTCCTGACAATTCAATAAAAGTTTTCTAATCCAGTTTGAGTATCAGAGTGTAATGAAATCGCCTTTATCGGTGGTTTATCTATTCATATTTCCCTGGTCACTGTAACTCCGGTCCAAGGTAACTGGCCCGTTTATAAGGAACATCCTCGTTCCTTGCTTTCAGTGACAGAGTGTCACAAAAAAGGAATTTAAAGTACTAAATGGTCGGCAACAAAGTGTGTCGCCAATTTTCTTGTTAACTTGCCACTTACAGTCGGCATTCAATAAGAAGGAAGCTTGCAATCTCCATTGCACCCTGATAAAGGGGCGATGCTCTCATATCGCATTGTTTGCTATTAGCTGTTCTCCCGCGGTTTTACCCGGGTCCCACTGCCCGTACAGGGATGATATATGCTACTTGGGAAGAATGTAGCTTTCCAATCGGTTCAGTAGTTTAGCAGCCGTAAGGGTACAAGCAAACATACAAAAAAAATTACAAATGCAGTTCTGAAGTTGGTGAACTAGTCTTTTAATGCGAGCCCGAAATTTATTTTGAAATGTCCCGAAGATGCCTGACGAGAACTGTATTCTATGCATTGTTTTCGTCATAATTTTCCACTACTATAACTTTTATTCGGTGTCCATATCTTAAGTTTGAATAAAGAAATCCCAATATCACTTTGTAGGTGCCTATTATAACGACTGTTGGCAATATTGTCACTGTTCAAATCTTAGCAATAGTGAGAACAAGTAGGGCAGACCCACGCGCACAATCTACATCCTTAAACCGTGATTAATTAACATTAAATTGGGCTCCAAGAATATTAATGAGAAACGATTTCATACAGAGTAGAATAACAAAATTAATATTAGACTGGATTCAAAAATAAATCTTTGAAGTTCTAGATATAGCTACAGAACTGTAGACTTTTCTGAGATTAGGTACTCATTTAAGCTGCGTTTAAATCAAACCGACTGTCAGCCGCCGAATGTCAGCGTCTATGCATATTACGCACTAGCCGTTTTCCCGCGTTTTCACCTGCGTCCCGTGGGAGCTACTGCCCGCACCGGGATAAAATATGTCCTATGTTACTCGCAGATAATATAGCTTTCTAATGGTGAAAGAATATTTAAAATCGGTCCAGTAGTTTTCGAGTTTATCCATTACAACCAAACAAACAAAGTTTTCCTATTTATAATATTAGTATAGATAACGCATCTTCGGTTAGATGTGAACAAGTGAATACGTAGGGAGATACAATAAACGTAACGTTCGCTCACATTCGGGGGCTGACAGTCAGTTTGGTTTGAACACAGCCTTACTGGGAATTCGTCCTACCCCTATACAACACAGTACATAATTTAGTTAACTAAAGATTTTTACGAAAACATTGCACGTGACCACAAATGTTTTCGCCCTTGAGCCGAGCCTACAACAGTGCTCAGTGAAAACACCATAATATCTGACGTTGAACAGACCTACGACCCAAGGCCGCCCAAGCCCATTGAATGCTCGGGATTTATGTACTGTACTAAAAATTCTACTACAAGTGTACATTTAACTAGCGCAGTAAGATACTGATTCAAATTTTTGTGAGGATGCGTGTAGACTGGAGAATAAACTAACAACGCACTAAAGTTAGGACTAGAAGAGTAACAGACTTTTTGTCTAATATTGGTAATAAATTGGTTGGCGTTCCAAAAAGAAAGGAAAATTGTTTTGTATTAACGACGCATTGAAAATATCGATTGAACTTTAAGAATAAATCAAATCGATTGATTCCGAAATAGATCGTAGAGCTGGCCAGCGTAATGATTGGTTTAGTGAGCCAAGACCGCAATTTTTCAACAGGACACCGTAGAGCAATCTACATCTGTATGCACTGCTACAGTACTCGTCAAATAACTTTGCCTCTCCGAAATTCCGAGGTCAATCTGATGCCTTACGCTTTGTATTATCATTAGAAGAAAAGCCGACGAGGTCGCTTCCGACCAGAGATTAAGAGACATAGGTAATTTATATGAAGCTGATGTCACATTTCAATCTTTAATCGAGATGGATTGGTCAGTAAACAAAGAACAACAATATTATGCATCAAAAATATGATATTTCATGTGCAAGTGCTCTGACTGCGGGCGAGTCACACTTGGCTCTCTGCCAAGCCCCGTGCGATATCGAGAACAATATGTATAGGGTACTAGCCCACCACGATAAAACGCCACACCTGCATCGCTATCCGCTCGAATACTTGATTTCTAACAGCACCTCAAAATCGAGCAGGTTTAACTCTATGTTATATTTTAGTATCATCTGCCTAGCCTTTTCAAAGGTATGTTGGAGTCGGCTTAAAGTCTAATCAGATGCAGAGTACAAGGAGCGATTGTCTATCTGACCTCATCAACCCAGCCACCCGGACAATCGAATACCCTTAAGTAAGACTAGTTGTCAAACTTACTTGCTTCCGTCTCCCCGTAACGACTGCCAGAGATGTTCAAATAACCATGTTTCTAAAATCCAGCTGACTGATTATGATCATCAGCAAGCATCATATCCTCGCTTTGAGGCTGTGATAATAGACCTACAAGTTACGCAGATACTGAAACTTTCAACCACCCAATATCTATTTTTTGACTGTCAAACTGACCCTATTGAGCAGGTTTCTACTCCCTTCGTATTTCTGTAAGTAATCAAATATTGAAAATAACCATATCATATCATATGACTGCAGTAAAGTTGAAGCTTTATGATGTCTTAATAAGTATTATTAACGTTTTACTCTCGATATCAATTTAACTTTACTATTGCTTTAAAACCAATCCCATAGTCTCTCTATCATTTCCTAGTTCCGTGTGACTGATGATTGAGGCATATTGTACACCTCTTCAGTAATCAGTATGGTTATTTCAAATTACTCTGTTCTAGTTAAACCAAAACTAAAGTTTCAAAGAACTACAGTATTCACGTGCACATATGGAGCAGTTACAACAGCTTCATGCAGTGGTCGGCTCAGTGGAATGTCAATGGGTGGTTTAGAGTTTGCTGCTGACTTTGGGTTGGCTGAGTTTGGGTGACCATCTTGTGATAATGAATTGTTCCGTGTTTCAAGCACCATAAATTAGTAGACCCCGGCTATCATTTCAACAACATTGGCAATTGTTATGTGCAGTCAGATGCCACAATGTCTGACAATCAGTCTTACCAACCTATATTTTGTTGCCCGGGTGACTTGGTTGAGGAAGTGTGATAAGCAGCATCACCATGTATAACACAGTGGTACGCCGGTGCATCCTGTTAAACTAGAAGCTGACTACAACATAAATGTAAAAATGGTAGGCAGTTGATGACACTGACTATTAAATAAAAACCATATTAATAACTAGCAGCCTAGTTAAAAGTTCCTTTTATTATGCTTTGGCAAACAAGTTTACTGCAGACCATATTTTGAGCTGGAATCAGCTAATTATCTAATGGGTATACCAAAATACCATTTAAATGATTATAATGATATCTTGTAATTGATTTTGTAAATGGTAATTTACTGATTATACAGAACAATAGTAAAATTAGATATTTACAATAGTGTATCTATAATTTGTGAGCAAATTACAAATTTTTAAAGACTTTCAATACAATAAAGCAACATCATCTGCCTAGGTCTTTCAGCAGCTGAGTACCAGTGGTTTACAAGGACCTGCCTATCTGAGATCCTCAACCCAGTTACTCAGGCATTCCAATACCTCTAAGTAACTGGTTGTCAAACTTACTGACTACTGATTACCCATAATAATAGCCAAATATGTTCAATGGCAGCCGGGATGTACAGTTTATCATACCCTGCAAAACACAGCCATTGGTGTCCAAGATAGACTTAGAAAGTACAAACAAACATAGAAAAGTTGCATTTGTACAAGCCTGACCTGGAACTGAACCCACAGTCATAATTAAGAGGTTGATGCTGTATCCAAAGGCCACCATGACTGCAGTACAGCATAAAATTACTACTATATCAGATTGATACTACTTTTAGAAACAATTTGTAACAACATATTTCCTCATTTCTCTTTGCTTATGTTAATGCAGCAATTTAAATGATTGATGTTCTTTAATTAAGCAATAAAACTTGCCTACTTGGTAGCAACCTGCTTTGTTGTCTGTACCTTGCTATAAATGTGCATTTCCTGGTTGACTAGGATTATAGAAAGTGTATACAAATTCTTCCCTAATAAGTTATAAACTGAAGAAATATTAGATATTGATTGCTAGTTCTATAAAGCAGAAACTTTTAAATATTTATATGAAGCAAATAATGTAGTGCAACAAATAATGTGACAAAAATAAAAACTTGAAGCAAACCTGTCACTTCACAGATGTAAATAAAACCAAACAGGTATCACTTACTCTGACAAAAACGCTAGTCAAGAGAAATAATCGCATTTACGTATCTAAATTCGTATTCAGGACAGCCGAAACCGAGTTCAGAAAGTGTTACACATACGATAGGTGAATGTACGCGGACACAAACTAAAATTAGAAAAATTATATCGAAACTGTACTAAACTCAACCTAACTATTTACAAGGCTATTCCCAACATCTCCAACCCACATCGCCAGCATAATATAAAGTTCCTTACCTTAATTAAGGTCTGCAAATGAGTAATTCGTTTTTGGAAGTCGACACTTTATTTCTAAAAAATCCGTTTAGAAATAAATACACACTGTCCATTGTTACCAAATCATCGTTACACTATTCTTGAACTTTGCGCACATAATGTATTGTTAGAATAATACACGATTTAGTCAAACCGTGGTATATTACAACTATACTGACCTGAAAATCACTAGTAAAAACACTCCCCTTGTATCGCGACTGCGACCATTGCTACTAACTAGTACTAACGTTTATTTTTTTCGAGACGACACTCACTGACTCACGAACACTCACTTGTCCATAGACTAGAAAATATCGTTCGTGAAAAATTGTAAGGCGCTCACTAGACGGTCAAATAAATTGTAACATAGTTTGAACCATTGACATATATTCTAGCGATAGACAAGAACATCCATACAAATAATTTACCCGCTTATGTCGTCTTTTGACATCTTGTTGACGTATTGTGACATCTAGTCATCCTCATTGATGTTAATTGCAGAAGTGACATAATATGTTCGCTCGTATTTTGCCTACATTTTTCATTACTCAAAAAGTTTATATCTAAGTGAATTCAAAATCATGTAATATATCAAAAAGTTTATTTATATCTAAGTGAATGCAAAATCATGTAATGTATTAAAACCAGGAACTTATTTTTAGGGTTTTTTAATATTAATTACGATGTTTTTTTTTCTTAAGAGGGCTTTCACAAATTTTCGCGAATTTAAACGCGCTGATATATGTTGTAGTGTTTTTACAGTAGCGAAATACATACGAGGTCATATTATTTTTTCTTGAAAGTAAGAACATACCATGACAAAGTGAAGTCTGTTTTCATTGATATTTTACCTACTGCCAGTTTTATGGCACATCTGTTTCTGCACGATTTTCTTAATCCATAATTTAAGATGGCGGGCGGGAACAATGTAATGCATATTTGTAAAATTGAATTATAAATGACAAGTATGATATACAAGCGTTGTAATAGCATGAACAGCGTGTAATTTTACTAACTTGACTCTCGAATAGTTTATATGTGTAAGTTTATACCTTGATATGTATTTTCTATTTTATAATTGTCGTTTCATAGACATCCGTCTGACGCAGGTGTCAAAATCGCTCTGATTTGCCATTTTGGGCAATGCAAAGTCTGCAGTGCACTTCAGTGTGGCAAGCTTTTTGTTCGGAACGTTCTATCTAGTACGTAGTACATATATATCGATGGTTTGAACTGACAGTGACATATGTATAATCTATGCTTATACTAATCTGTGGTCAAGAGACAGACGTCGATTGCCGCTCTCGCTGTCCGCCAAGGCATGCCAGGGTTCGAAACTCCATAGTCCGAATCGCAAAATTAAGATGGTTTAGCACTTCACCGAAAAAAATAGCCGACAGAGTTAATTTCATCTCTTACTATTAGGGGCTCTTCTTCTTTAGTTGTAGCGTTTATGATGACGAGCAAGTATACGGGGGTCAGGGTATGGTCGAGAGCCCAGCGTATCATAACGCGATTTCACAGGCCTCACGATGAGACGAACATATTCCCCTTATTGAATGTGTGAACGTTTCAAGATAATGTTGATGATGATGACGCCACGTGCAAAGTTGCCCTTCTTTGTCTACATCTCGGCGACTCTGATTCTCTGAGTCTGATCCTGATTTCACGGAATCAGGGATTTGAGAAGAACTTTTACGCAGGCTTAGGTATACCGTCATTATACATTTGACACAATATATATCCATAAAAAGACTTTCTAGGAAAATTATTTTGACTCGATTGGTTGAAAAGTTTTTAAAAAATGTTATAAGTAAAATATTTTCTGAACAAAGATCGTAATATAACCGTATTTGCAAGCATTTTTTTTAACTCAGTTTACATATTTAATCATTCTAAAGGTATCATCCTCTTATAAATACCAAAATATTAAAATCGATTCACGCCATCCGAAATTAGCACCGAAAACTCAGCATACGTATGTCTTCAAACTTCAAACAGCCGATAGATGTCGCTGCACGTTGGGCTTCATCGCGCCGCGCCGCTAAGATTTTTTCTCAGTTGATGTAGTCGGGTCGGGATATCTGTGTACTGTGTATGAGCTATAATCCGGAAACTACAGAGCCCTGGAGCCCTATACTGAGAGTGGTCAGACACTCTCTTGGCCGGTTTTTGTTTTTATAATTAAGGGGAAAGGTAGGTATTATAACACATCTTATTAGATGGCATTTTTGTTTTGTTTTATAACCTGACTTAAATAAGTCACACGTTACTCGTCGTTAAAATCAAATTGAATTCTAATATTAAAATAAAAACTCTTCTTCAATTTCCCGTGTTGAATAAACAAAGGATGCTATCTAATTATCTAGCATACGTAGGGCCGTCGATCAATCGCTTGGTGAGCTAGCTCTGCCCGGGCGCTGTTTCCAGGAATCAGGGTGGCAGGGAGCATGGGTAGCGTGGCAACCGCCCCCTTATCCTGCAGGCAAGGTGGGGCCGCCATTATTGGTACACCTATTGCATTTACGGAGGTTGCATTTCACTTGGACACTGCGCGCGCATTTCGAATGTTCTCGAATGAGTTATGCCACACCCAAGTCACTCCTGGCTCCTGTACCTGAATATCGATTTATTTATTTAATACAATATGGGAGGCTTACAGCTATATAGAAACTTAACAAAGACAAAAGTCATAGACGAAAGAAAGCCAATTAGAAGTCCTCGCTGATAATGACAGTCTAGAAATAATGTGAATACACCTTGGTACACCGTTTTTATGAGGGTTTAGCATCTATTAAACAAAGGCAGTATTCAAATACAAAGAATTAAAAATGTTGAACAAGGAATCGCTTAAATTACTTACCTAAATACTTTTCCAGGCTACTTGAAAAACGTAGGCTTAAGGACTTTCTGGTTGATGCCACATTTAGGTATTCAGAAAGGATCCAAATCATGCTGCTTACAAATATTTGATATAAAAAAGAAACAATAAACTTATTATTATTTTTCTATAGTTTATCTTTCTGTAATTCGACAAATCTGTTACAAATGGACCTTTATTTGAAACGTATATAAAGAAGATAGTAGGTATGCTCGAAACATCGATAGGTGGCGCTGATAACTGCTGCGAGGAAACATTGTTAGGTACAAGTTAAAGAGAATTGAACTATGAGACTCGTGCAAATAACGAGATTGATAACATGTATGGTGAAATAAAACAACTTAAGAGGACCTTCACAAGTGTAATGATTTAATAGGCATGTATAAAAAATCGTTCACTGAAACTGTCACGCCCAGTCGGAAAGTTAAAAAAAAACAAACAGCAGGTAATCGTCGACATTGAATACATCTTCCAAAACAATAATGACTATACTTCATCTTAAGAGCGCGCGCACACTGCACTTTTAGTCGGCCGATAGTTGGTTTCGGCTCATAAATCAGTATAACGATGAATAAAGTATAAAAAAATTACAACAATCAGGTATTCGTACGGTATCTGACCGACCAAAAACTTTGATTGAATTCACGATTTCAAAAAAAATTACCCAACTACCGTCAACTGTTTGCAGTGTGCGCGCGGGCTACTATAACTTCCACGATAAGGACTCACAGCAATCGAAAACAAAAGAAAACAAATAGGTATCGAATTTTCTTCGATATTACAAACTACTTCCCATAGCCGTATGATGACAAAACTGCCAAAAAATATCCTATGTCCTTCTCACGGATCTAAGCTACCTCCGGTAATTTTAGCTTAAGCGGTTCACCATTCTTGAGTTATAAATAAGTAGGTAGTATAGCTAACACGACTTTAAAAAAAAAACCCTTAGGCTTAAGGACTTATTATATAAACCTAGAAGAACCAAGAAGAACCAAAGGGAAGAAGTTCCCCCGGGACGAGATAGATTTTTTTTATCACTTGTATGGGGTCCATTCAAAATTCTATATCTAGTAAGCAAATCACCAGACAGATAAAATATTGGAAACGGCCACTAGACAGGCATGTCTATTGAATATACATAAACAAAATAAACCCTTACATACTTACAATTAGTCTGTTAGCGTTCACTTTGATGCACCCACACATGTATGCAAAGCCACATCGGGTTGGTTCCCGCTCAGACATAGGTACAAAAAGATGGACCTACGCATCAAGCAGACAGGGGCGTACGCCCAAATCACTGCCTGTATACCTATGTACCTAGTTTTAATCAAGGGAGATGGGGCTGAGGCCTATAAAAGCCGGTGTCGGCAAGCCACAGCGTCCACGGACCACGCAATATCAGAACAGAACGGTTCTGTTATTGTATGGATCCGCGAAGTAAAAAACTTGAGTGTCAGTGCAGTGTACATTGCACTGTACAGTACTTGAGTACTGTACTGTACAGTGTACACTGACAATTGTTTAGTGGGCGGTCTACATCAATTGGCTATGGCAAGACTACATCGGTAAGTGAACATCTTTATTTAGGTCATTTGCTGTTGTAGCCAGAATGTCATGCTGCATTTGTCTCTTCAACTAGTAAAGGTGGGTAATCAACTCTTAACTACTTCTATGTCTTTAGAAATATGGAACAGCTCTGCAGCACTGGAGACCTTCTTTGATCATTCGGTAAAGTCACGGAGGAAGGAAAGATGAGCGGAGATGCCATAATGCAGGTAGGTCAGGTGCAGTCTTTTAGGTAAATTTCGAACGGTGGGCATGACCGAAACGATCACTTACGAGAGAACTAACGAGAAGTTCGGGTTCTTGAAGTGAGTAGGTAATCAACTCTTGACTACTTCTGATGGCGTGATGGAACAGCGCTGCAGCACTGGAGACTACCTTCTTTGATCATGCAGTAATGTATGTTCCTTCTTCCTGATAAAAGTAGCCCATTTCCCTTTACAGCACACTTTGTTTGGGTTCATAAATCTGTATTAAGATAAATGATATGCACATTGCAAAGATCATTTATTTAACCAGTATGAAACCAACTAAAAACTGTAATAAAATTGCAATGAAGATTATATTTTAAAGTCGGGTCAATTATTGGCCGAGTGTTAGTCCGCGGTGTGCGGGTAGGTACTCAAACAGTTCAGGCGGTTCAGTAGTTTCAGCGTGAAAGCGCGACATACAAAGTTATTTATTATTTCAATTTTGATAAGTATGATCAAATATCTATTTCATAATTTTGCTGACACTTCAGGTGACCCAAGGGCTGGTTTTTATTTCGGCCAAAAAGTAAGCATTGCCATCCAACGTGGCAATGCTGCCAGCCTCTTGGGTACACTCCCGGTGGGCAGCGATGAGGAGGAGTTTTTTGATGCAATTTTTTAAAATAGTAAGTGTATATATTAGGTAATAAGTTAGTTGTATATATTTTGATTATTAAGATATTGTAAAAAGTTATTTGTTAATTGTTAAACCCAAATAAATAAGATATATAGTTATGTTTCATAATGAATTGTTTCTGAATTTATAAATACCTAACCTACTTCTCTCATCCGGGTAGAAAGCAACCTCTTTGTTATTGTACGCTAAATTCGCAGACACATATAAACGTCGAAACTATAGTTATAAGTCAATGGTCGAAACAGACACCATTTTGACCAATAAAAAATTGCCCTCGCTGCGCTCGCGTCTCCATGACAACGTACTGTTTTTGTGATTGTTTATTTATTGTAGCACAGAAGTAACAAAAACAAATAATGATGGTTATCAACAAGTGTTTAAATAACACCCCGTCGTTTTTGCGTCGGGGGTTAAAAATGATGGCATTTCAATAAATTTTAAAATGTAAACTTCAAATTGCTCTCTTGTAGAGCTTTAACCGACTCCAAATAAAGAGGTTCTCTTTTTGTTGTGTGATGCGACCATCTCACTTTTGGCTGAACCGATTTTGATTCGATTTTCAGCATGATTTTTTCAGTTTCAATTAGGGCATGCAATACCGGTTTACCGGTTTCGGTTTTACCGGTAAAACCGCCCATTTTCGCGATTTTTAATTTACCGGTAAAAATTATATGTAACCGGTAATTTACCGGTTTTTACGTTTCTGTAATAATATATAGCAATTGTTCATTTAACGTCAAATCTTCATTATGTAGCCTGAACATAATGTAATATTGCATACATTACATATTGTAAGAGTGTTAAAGTTGCTGTTTTTTAGGAAAGTAAACTTATGTGGCTCCTTAAGTATCTCTAGGTTAGATACAAATCTCCATTCTCATCTTAATTTATAATATCTAAACAAATTTTATTCATTCGGTTAATCTGAATTTCCTCATAGCTGTCAGTTCCTATTAGGTAAAAATGTAGCTTATGCTTATTTTACCTACTCTATGACCTTATTGAGCAAGGGCTTTTACTTCACCACCATGCGGACAGCTCTGAGGACACGATGGACCACACAGTCTAGATGTGTCTTGCCTGGGAAGGGTACCGCGGTGTCGTCGTCGAGCCAATAGGCAGCGACGACCTCTCGCGTCCGGCCCTGGTTCAAGCCATGGTCCGAAGCGAGAGGGAATGGGAAGCCGTCGCCTCCTTCTGCGAAACAGTAATTCTCAGTCTCCCAGTCAGCTCGAGAAGGAGACGGTGGAGCGCCTGCGAGTTCGCAACTCTCATCCCAACCGCTGTAGTGGACCGAAGACACCACGGGCGCCGAGTGTCGAGAGACGACTCCCGGCCACCGTAGGCGGTGGTCTGTGGACGGTGAGTTCGGGTGGCTCATCGTTCCTCCGTCTGCATAGACAACAGACCCGTGTCGGCGGCCCGAGTTGTTCCACGCGCAGGGCCAAAACCTGACGGGGCTGCGGGGACCCTGGTCCATAAAATGCCCACGATTTACCATAAAAAAGGTTTCACTTCAATGAAAAAAAATTTTTTTTTTTCACGGTAATTCTTAGCGTTTATCCCGTCTTGTGACGGGGTCCTCTTTCCGTATCTCCTTCTTCCACTTCGCTCTATCCAGGACATCTTCCTCTTCGAGTTCGTAGATTTTCATGTCATTCATTACGACACTCAACCACCACCGTTTCGGCCTGCTTCTGCGCCTTTGACCGGGTATATTGAGATTGAGTACACAACATTAGCGGTGTATTCAGGTGGTCTCCTTTTTACATGGCCGAACCATCGCAGCCGTTTCTCTTGCATTTTGTCGACGACATCGCGTTCGGATGGTACTGACATGTTTTTTTTTACGGCCCACGTCACAAAAAATGTTTACCACCATAGACCTTGTATTTTTAATTATTTTTTGCTTTTAAACTACCCAATCTTATTGATATAATATCACATTTAAAAAAATTACCGTTTTACCGGTTTACCGGTAAAAATATTTTAATTACCGAATTTTTACCGGTAATTTTTATTTTACCGGAATTGCATGCCCTAGTTTCAATAGTTTACTTGTGGACGCTACAACCCCTGTCTGCACTCTAAGTATACGTTAGTAAAGCTAATCTTGTTATTTATTTTGAAAAGCACCTTACTTTGTGATCCCGTAGGTCGTACATTTGGTAGGGCTTATAGGGGTGGTGGAAGGGAGATGCATCGGCTGTTCACCTATACATTGATATTGCGTTCGTGTGTCCGAAATTGATATCCAAAAAGGATAGTAATTATGTACCGTGGAGGCAGCCACCCTCGGTCTAGGGGATCTAGCTACGCAACCCACCCCCCCAGGCGGCGTGCAGACATCCTATATGCAATTGGACGCAGTGTGCGGGGCGGGAGGGGTGAGGGGCGCTGACTCCCCCTCCTGCGAGGCTATAAAGCGGGGAAGCGCATTGCCGTGAACAGTTCGGTTCAGCTCGGCAGCACTGCCACAACGCGGTCCGTGGCAGTGCTGCCACCATCTACTTGTGCTTATTTGGATTGTCAATTTGCTATGGCGGGCCTTCACAAAGACAAGTAAGTGAACATCTTATTTCTACTTCATATTATGTCATAGGTTGTCCTATCGAATACAGTATGTCCTGCTGCACTTGTCTCTTCAACTAGTAAAGGTGAGTAATCAACTCTTGAGTACTTCTCTGTATTTAACGTGATGGAGCAGGTCTGCAGCACTGGAGACTACTTCGATCGTTGCTTGATCATACCCATATGGTGATCTAATCTATTTTAAAAACACAAACTCCTATATAGGGTGACTGGTAATCAGTGACCGATACTTAAACACGTGGTTCTACCTATGATTACAAACTACTTTCCCAAAGAAACTTACTTGTAGGTATTTCTCATTAGTTTTTCACGATAACAGAAAAGCTGTTTCAAACTTTGAACTTTGTGTTTGTTTATTCAAGTATCGGTCACTGGTAACTGTACCAGTCACCCTATATGTTAGTATGGATTAGAAAGTGTAATGAATATGTTGTAAAATAAATAAATGGATGTTATGTACCTCTATATGTATCAAATATGAAGTAACGATGAAGCAAACATAAATACATAGTATAGAGAACATGTTTCAAAGGGTTTCGGTGTATAGAGTACCTATAAAGCTATCTTCTAAAGTAACTAGCCGTTTTCCCGCGGTTTCACCCTAATATTACGGGTAGGTACTACTGCCGGTACAGGAATACAATTGCGCCTATGTGAGCCTTTGTTACTCGGAAAGAGTAGCTTCAGTAGTTTCGGAGCATTTAGGGTACAAAGAAGCAAACAAAGAAATGTTTCCTTTTTAAAAAAATCTTACAATGTTGGAAATCTACACAATGAAGAGAGGATGAATCCGAGAAAAACGATCTCATGAAACTCAGTCGTATTATGATGATATTATTAGGGGTTAAAGTATGAAATTGCCGTTTTATTCTAGTAGGTTTTTGAATTGCCATAGAGTCTTCATGGTTTGAGGTTTTCGAATGAAACTTTTTTCACGTGGTTTCTGTGATGTTCTTCTTTTAAAAAATGTGAAACATTTGATTATCGATGTTCAATTGTTTTTGTTATTCAACTTAAACAAGAAAGATGGATACTGCGAAAATTTGAGTAATTTTTGAATATGAGTTCCGACGCGGAAGTAAACGGCAGAAACAGCCCGCAATGTCAATGCTGCATTTGAAGAGGTGTCTGCTAATGAACGCACCGTGCGATTTTGGATTAAACGCTTTCGTGGTGGAAACTTCGACTTGAAGAACGAGCCATGAGAAAGACCGCCTGACAGGTGATTAACGAGGAATTAAGAGAGACGGTGAACGCCGATCCTAGTCAAACTACCCAGATACCCAGCCGAACACCGAATAATGTTGAAAAAATTAGCAGTAAAACAGCCACGACTCATAAATCGACCTTCACCGTTATTGCTCCATGACAACGCGAGGCCTCATACAGCAAAAGAAACCGTTTTAACTCTTCAGGAACTGCAGTTGGAAACTATTCGTCTTCCTCCATATTCGCCAGACCTTGCTCTAACGGACGACCATTTTTTTTTGTGATTTGGACAATTATCTGCGTCACAAGAAGTTTCTTCCCAGGAGGCAGAACAAAATTCTTTCACACAGTTTGTGCAGTCTAGATCCTCAGAATTCTATCGTAAAGACATAAATGACCTTCCTATTAGATGACCGCAATGTATAGATAATAATGGCAACTATTTTGATTAAATAAGTTTGTTAAAAATTTAAAAAAATTACAATTTAGATTTTCAGTACAAATCGGCAATTTCATACTTTAACCCCTATTATTATAGGTACCTACGATCATTTTAGCTTGCGCGAAAGCTCAGTTCATCATCAGCCAAAAGCAATGCACTGCTGATTTCACATTATGACTATTGCTAATTTGCTGGCGATCACTAGCGAACTTTTGTGTTATTGTTAAAAATAAATGATTGTGTGTTTGTAACCTTGAATTGCAAACACCCCTCAAGTACTAGTTTGCTCGAGTACAGACGGTGCAGAGGGGCTGTTGGAAGCATTCATACGATTTCAAGGTTACCCAGGGGGAGCCGTGACTCCGAGGGGATGCATACATTAATTTGTAGCCTAGGTACTGGACCGTATAAACGGGTACCTAGTTTTCAAGGGCAACGTTAATATTCTTCCCATTGATGTGTACTGCGCGATATTACTTTGTCAGTTTTTTGTAACTTATGTAGCCTTTGATTTGGATTAGAGACAAGATCTTCATATGTATATTGCTTATGTCCTATCTCTAATGGCAAATATCGGATGGAAAGGTTATTGAAATTCACTATAATAGAATCCAAATATGAATACCTAAAGCTCGCGTTTGCAATACCTTTGCGATTTCTGCTTGTAAGAAAAATAACTTTGTGCCATAAAATACGATTGTAGGTATTTATTGACCTGCTATGCTAATTTTATTATGTCTCTGCAAATGAAAAAATATTATATTATACCTATTAGCAACCGGTAGATAAATGCGAATTATTATGATTTCTGACATAAGCTTATTCAGAATAGGCATTAGCCATTGAATCTTATATTAATTATATGCATCTTTTCTTCTTAGGAGAAGTTCATCGGACTCTTCACTGCAACGAGCTAGGCGTATGCGGCAAAGGGCCGCCGTCACCGCAACTTAAACCACCGTTGCCACCACCGCCAATATACCAACATCTCGGTCGCCGCCACTGCAACTTAAACCACCGTTGCCGCCACCGCCACTATACTAACATCTCGGTCGCCACCACTGCAACTTAAACCTCCGGTGCCGCCACCGCCACTATACTAACATCTCGGTCGCCGCCACTGCAACTTAAACCACCGTTGCCGCTACCGCCACTATACTAACATCTCGGTCGCCGCCACTGCAACTTAAACCACCGTTGCCGCTAGCGCCACTATACTAACATCTCGGTCGCCGCCACTGCAACTTAAACCACCGTTGCCGCCACCGCCACTATACTAACGTCTCGGTCGCCGCCACTGCAAATTAAACCACCGTTGCCGCCACCGCCACTATACTAACATCTCGGTCGCCGCCACTGCAACTTAAACCACCGTTGCCGCCACCGCCACTATACTAACGTCTCGGTCGCCGCCACTGCAACTTAAACCACCAGTACCGCCAATCGTAGCTACCACTTCTACGACGAACCTGTCCTCGGAATTTAGTTGAGCGTATATGATAGACAATACGACAATAAATGGAAACACGAACAATTCTAGTTCATGGGAATAATTCTAATAAAAATATCCTATCATCTAAAATTAAAGCTAACATTTTAAACTAATTAAATGGCATACTTACCTACAACTGGAAACGGAATAAAAAAAACATAGGTTAAAGTCACTAGACTGCCTGTGATCAGCGGGACAACGGCTCCTGTCTTGTCGACTTAATTTTTTGGCGCAAAATATAACATGTAGCAAATGAGAAAAACCGATTATAGCTGTCCCGACCCCACCGACTAAGAAAAAAAAATAATTTAAAAGTAACACAAAGTAACGTGTAAGTTTATTTACAAATAACTTTTTACAATATCTTAATCTAATATATAAAATTCTCGTGTCACAGTTTTCGTTCCCATACTCCTCCGAAACGGCTTGACCGATTCTCATGAAATTTTGTGAGCGTATTGAATAGGTCTGAGAATCGGCCAACATCTATTTTTTGTCACCATCCGACTACGGGACGCGGGTGAAACCTCGGGCGAAAGCTAGTAATTATATATATACAACATACCACTAACTTATTACCTAATATATACATTTACTATAAATATAAATGTTTTAAAAAATTGCATCAAAAAACTCCTCCTCATCGCTGCCCACCGGGAGTGTACCCAAGAGGCTGGCAGCATTGCCACGTTGGATGGCAATGCTTACTTTTTGGCCAAAATAAAAACCAGCCCTTGGGTCACCTGAAGTGTCAGCAAGTCGCTTAGCGATATCCTCATACGTGTAAGTGCTAACGACATTTTTCAATTCTAGGATTTTTTCTTACTACGAAATCCAAAAAATGTAATTAATCTTCTGTGCCTAAACTACCGGATATATTCAAATTACTTTTTATATGTAGCCTGGAAGCCGACCCCAACATAGTTGGGAAAAGGTTTGGCAGATGATGTAGGCTGGGCATGTAGAAGTAGGTATAGAGGTATGCGAAGTTTGATTTATTGTTGTATTGTCAAACAGTTTGTATGTGGCCCGTAGAAAGTTCTGCCATCCGCTTAGGCGGTCAACAGGCGAAACAACTTTGGCGAAAGCACTTAATATTAGTAATATACTTATTATAAATGTAGTCTATAAAGTTTAGAGAGGAAACATTCTTCTGTTTGTTTGTTTGCGAACAAAAAATGTTTCTTCTCTATTATATTAGCATAGATAGATCATAGGTAGATATAACTTTACATTTTGCGTTTTCTAAACCTCCTAGGGATGGAGGTTTTGTGCTTCGTAAATTTTATTACTTATGTTGTAGTATTACCGTAAGGTAAACCATTAGTATGAAACGTTTTTTTTGCACCGTAACTACTGTAACTAGGCTAGGTAGTATAATCTAAATTCACAACTAGAGATGGGAATTTGGGTGCAAAGTAATCGTTATTACTAACATGGATATTACTTAGACAGCTCCATCGGTCTGGGGGGTCCATGGTGTCTTCGATTCGAGGTAAATATAAATGTCGGTCCTGCGCCTGATCTCTCTATGTTCGTATCGGATCACCTGATCATTGGACAATGGGAGTGAGGGAATAGAGAATGCACCTGTATCTGCGCAAAAGCTCGTGCACTTTAATACATCTAGCGCAGATGGCTGATCACCTTCGAGAACAGCCATGGCCGAAATTCGACCTGGCGGACCTTATTACTTGGAAATTCTGGTATTCTAACCTTCCCGTCTGGGAGTACTCTCGAAGTCTTAACATGGGACCGTTATTACCCAGATAACGGGTTGAGGTGGTCAGATTAGCAATCGCTCCTTGTAAAATAATGTTGCCCAGCTGCTCCGGTAAGACTGACAGCCATCCCGACACGGCCGTTCCCGATATTCTCTATATCTGTTGTTGTGCTTACTAGGATAGGAATTTGACTTTACTCGAATGGGTCTAATTCTATCTCTAGTAATCTCATTCATACATAGAATAGAGGTATATCGGGAACGGTCTTAAGACGATTTAGAATTGCAGAATTTTCAAGTCATATCCGTGTTATTAATAACGATCGCACACAAATTCCGATGTCTACTACGAACCTTGGGAAGGTATCTTAACACTAAGAGCCGACCTAAGGTGGAGTATGGAATATCGGCAGGGTCCCGAGAAAAATTAGGCTAGGGTAGTCGTAAGTCGTACGTAACATAGGGATAGGAATGTAGTAGTAGGGTTAGGAATGTAAGATGAATGGGTGATTTTTGACGCTTCAATGAGTAGTGTGTGCATATGTATATACTAAAGGTACGTTTTGAATTCTTGCAGCCGATTGTGCAGTCGCTGGCAGATGTCTAACATCTGACATCGATATCTGACAGCGACTGCACATGCTGCTGCCGCTTCGGTACAAAGCGGTCTCATGTAAATACATACAAAACAGTAATGCAGATGCAATAATTCAAAACGTACCTTTTGCTTCCACTGGTAGCGGGAAATTTGAAATAAAATGGCTTTATGAAGTTTTACCTAAGTTAACAGTAGATATGGGGTGTCATCTTATAATTCGTGGGAATAATATTATACACATCAAAAATATTTTTGACGTTTGTAAATGTTTTATGTCATGGGTTAGGCTTTCACAAAAACAAATAAAATTTAAAGTTTTGTATATTCATCATAGTAACAATAATAAAATATAGTAACAAAATTCAATTTTGAAATATCTATATAATTTTTTGCCACAAAAGTGCTGAAACTTCCCCAAAACTAAACAAATTTTAACAAAAGCGACAACATAAATCTTTGGCGGTTTTTATGTAAGATAAGTACTTCAGTAGGTAAACATTTTACTAAAGAATTACGTAGGTATCTGAATCAAGTGTCAAATCGTGTCAAATGGTACCTACCTTGAATGACTTAGTTATAAACATGAAGCAAATTAATTACACACAATAAAGTACTAAAGGAGAATGACCATATATAATATAGAATTGCGTCTAATGTTGTTGAACGATACAAAAACGTTATTAATATTAGAATTCGACGAAGTAAAGAGTCAAGCAATGTTTTCGTTTAAATTAAACTAGAGATTTACACCAAAAACTATTAACTTACCAAAATTTAATATATGGTTATCTTTCTAATTCAATACTGTTCAATTAATAATCTACTATATAAAAATAAGTCGGGTTTTCCTTCCTGACGCTATAACTCCAGAACGCACGAACCGATTTCCACGGTTTTGCATTCGTTGGAAAGGTCCGTGAGGTTTATAGCAAAGAAAATTCATAAAACAAAAAAAAAAAATTCTTTTTCTTCTTCTCTTTTGTAGTTTTTTCCGGGCGTCACCTACATAAATAGAATCTTATCTAGATACCTGATAATACCTTCACGGGTCGGACAATGTTTTCTTAAAGTATTGTATATCTTTTGCGAATGATAAGATGCCTTACCTATATGTAACGTTAACTTAATATGAAAACAACATTTTAGTTTTGCATTTTCTGGTGACAGTCGAAGCATTCACTTTAATTAAGTAGGTATGAAAAAAACTTCAAACATTGAGACTGTACTATGATTAGGAATCTACAAAATTTTAAACAGTCTCAAATAACTTTTGTACGATTTAGTGTATGTTCAAGTTTTATGAAATGTATTTTAGTAAGTAATGTTTTTCTAATTCGGTAAATATTTTCTGCTTATAAGCGCATCGAATGTAATATATACATGTATGTATAATGTGTCTTACTCTTCTCTACGAGTCACCATCTCAGCTAACATTTGATCAATGTGTTAAGGAATCGCTAAACAAAAATACCTAATAGGTACCTACTTTGTAAAATTATCCATTTCTCGTAGAATAAATATCAACACAAAATAAAATCTAAAAACTCATTGATGATTATGAACTCAACTGAAATTCTAAAATGTGTGTTACAGCAAATAACTGCAACTCGTAGATATAGGGCAGTAATTGTAGATTTTGTAAGTATACGGCCATCACCAAGATGCCTTTGTTATAATTTATCCAAACATGCTTTACTTTGACAAGTAAGCAACTAAGTGCATATATATTGTCGCTTTTTGCTTCTAAATTGATAATAATCATATTAAGTTGTAAAGCCCTGTATCGCGACGCTCCACGAATTATGTTTAGTTTCCGCCATCGCACTTAGATCTGGTTAAATCATAATGCTCTAGTATGTAAGTGGCTCGTCAGTCGACCCCTACTTTGTAATTCACTTATACTAGCTTGTAAGTTTGTCTGAATTCTAAACTGAATTCAGTTTAATATTTATTGGTCATTGTTTAGTTTATAATGTAGCTTGTGTGGGCTTGTCTTTCATGTGATTCCTTATTATTAATAGTTCATAAGATGTGATTCTTTCTTATTAATGGTTCTTAAGATATAAAGCTTTCCTAAAAGTCTAAATAAGTGATAATTCTCAAAGAGTCTTGGATAACATACACGGTGTTACAAAAGTATTCTAAGAATTATAATAAATTATCATAGCCAAACATTCGAAAATCTTAAGATAGATTATTTTGTAACAGAGGGGTAACACTTAAATTCCATTTCTGTGAAGGAATTTTTTTTAGAAAAATAAATTATTTATTTGGGGTTCCTAGATGTCTAGGTTTTTATACACATTACAAGTAAAAACGTGCGTCGTATTTAATTTACTGTATGATTTTCTCGAGTTAGGGCTATTTCGAGGTAAGTCAAAAACTGTTATTACCTAGTAGGGTGTCCCAAGACATAAGGGGGAAATTTTTTTTTTCGAATTCAAGTACGCATACCCTCTATTTTTTTTCGGTTTGACCTCATTAACTCCTATAATAAATATTATCTCGATCAGACAGTGGTAACCCGTGCCGACTTAACGCCAAAGTTTTCACATGAAAATTTGTACTGACTTACTGTGGAAAAATTAAGAACTCAATTATCATTACTAAAATAAAAGTCGAATACATCCAAATAATATTTTACATTATTATTATTCTACTCATACACATTACAAAATACAAATTAATGCATTACAAAATAATATTATTGTTCAAATTTTCTTTTTAAAGTTTGTTTTTTACAATCAGGATAAATTTTCCGATGTTCTTGGACGGTACGCAATAAAAATTGTTTTTGTTCCTCATCAACTGTAATTAACCCATGAAAGTCTTGCATCAACTTAACCGATCTTTCAGCCACATCGTTCACTACTCTCAGTGCTGAAACTTTCTTTAAGGCTTCTTGATACGAAATATTATTTGACCATAAAGTGGGACATTCATTTAGAAAACTGGCATTAATTTTAAGGCGATCAAACAAATACCTGCTTTTTACTGAAGTGAAGTTAAAGATGTTTTTGTCATACAAAGTACCGCAAAGTTCTTCTTTTGATGGAATGTATCGATTTCCATGAGCTATTTCCGTTTTGGTTAAATTTTCAACCATTTTCACTTTACTTTCTTGGTCTACACTATCATCAAACAGCGATAATATAGAAACTTCGTCAGCTAAATACCACAAATGCTGAGTAATTTTCTGCAAGGCTGCTTTTGAGATCGTTTTATCAATTTTTTCATAAGACTTCATGGATTTCAAAAAGCATAAATCTTGGTACGGTGCTTTTATTGCTGAAGTACACTGTAGCCATGGTTTAACATAGGATGTTACAATAAACAAGCAAACATCAATTAATGCCGCCTTGTCCTTGCTTGTTATTTTAAACTGATCACTAAATAATGCTATTTTCAGGGAATAAATTGCTCTTGCCATCCATCGAGCTTGATGCATGGCACCTGGAGGTCGGATTTTAATTTTTTTCTCGTTGTCTCCACCTAAAAATATTACAGAAAGTTCTATTAACTCTCGGTAATCATCCCTCACTATGATTTTTGCCAACTCAGTTCGGTAAAACTCTATCAAGTTGTCAATTTCGTAATCAGACAGATGCTGTGTTACTATTCCACTATAGTTCTGTATTTTATCAACATTTATATTTTTCCAGTTTTCCCGGAACTTTTTAAAAAGCGGAATATCAGGGCTTGTAGTTACTTGACTAATTTTGGCTTCAAATACTCCTTTTAATACCAACTCATACACATGATGGCGACAAGCAAAAATAAGCATTTCTCGGTTCAGTTTTTGTTCAAGAAGCACACAAGCACCGTTTATTCGACCCGTATTTGAAGCAGTAGTATCACAACAAAGAATTTGCACTTTGTCTTCTAAATTCCAGTCTACAATCGCGTTCCAAACTGCATGCGCTTGTTCTCTTCCTGTAGAACTTTCTAATCTTGGTACGGCAATAAGTTGTTCTTTGTTTTCATAAGAAATGACAATAGGAAGACGTTCTTCTTTTGATTTTCGAGCACTTAATGCAGGCAAAAGCTTGCCATCCCAATGCACAGTCACAACTTCCGGTAGTTTATTTTGAAAATCAATTTTTATGGCTTCAGCGCGCTCTTTTCGTTTTTCAGTGCGAATTCTTTGAATGGTAGACTTACTTATAGGAAATTCGTCAATATTATATCCAAGACCTTCAATAGTTGCTTCAAGAATGAATACTGAATCTCTCATACTCAATTGACACCTGTGTAGCGCTGCTACTAATTTTGGAGTTATAAAATCTTTCCGCAGAGGTGTTTTGCTGGGTTGCGTGGTCTCGACAGTTTGCGATACGTCCTCCTGTAAATCTAAATTTGAATCAGATCCGGAAGATGATTTCTCTTGCAATGGCACGTAAGATGATGTTGAAGGCGTCGGCTCAGACAAATATTTAGCAAGTCGTTTTTCTTCTTCAATAATTCTGAGGCGCGCTCTTTCCTCTTTATCAGTCAATTTTTTATCCACTCCAGCTAAGTGACCAGGTCGGCCTGGTTCTCTTTGACGCTGTAAAAATATTCTGTCTTCATTTATTTTGATTACTTGAAGCGCATCAGCATGTGCGATATCAAACAAATTATCTAAGGTGTTAACAAAGTCTTGACGGCGCTGTTTAAATACGTCTTTTGTGCATTTTTTTGTAAGTCCCTCCAAACTTCATACAAGGTGACGAGTTTCTTCACACAATTAGGGAATGATTTAGTTGGAATACGCGCCTTTTCCCAATAGATAATACATTCGCGAATAGTGAGATTTGCGCTTTCATTCACAGTTAAATTCACTTCACGAATATTGTAGAACAAAACTGCCAAAACTTGTCCATTGGATGGAAGTTTGGTACCCGTTATTTGATGTTTAACATCTCCTATTAAAAATATATCCTTTTTAGAACTGCGTAATGCGACTGACATGTTGACTGTTTGAAAAAAAATAATAGATCACTAAATGACAAGAAATCACAAGCACATCGACAAATTAGATCGCGCTAGTCTTAGAGAGCAAGTACCGACATACATACAAATGTAAGTCGGCACGGGTTACCGTGGTCCTACCGTCATAAAATTTTATTTTTAATAGTTTTAGACTAAAAGGAAAAAAATAGGAGGGTATGCGTTAAAAAAAAAAAAATTTTTTTTGGGACACCCTATTACCTAGGTACTATTTATAAACGTGGTTAATTGAATATTTATAAGGAGCTATTTAACCCCCTTTCGACTATAAGGGTACTTTTGTAACACCTTGTATTTTTAGTTCTAAAATATAATAATACTTTTGCCAAAGGCGGCCATTTTTGTTTCTATTATTTATCTAAGGTGATCTTCACACTGCCCCGCATCACGCTGCATCTTGCGTGTCGACGCACCTACGCGCGTTCCTGCGGGAGTGCAGATCTGCATCATCGTGCGGGTTTTTCACGCACTCACGCGCGTAGGTGCGTTTTGTTAATTCACGCACGGCGGCTCTCATCGAGTTCCATTTTCAAACATACACGTCACGCCCATTCAAAATCACGCGCGTCACTGCGGGATTCAGTGTGCCATACCTTGCGTCTCGCCCCGCACCTACGCGCGGGGGTGCGTTTTTCTCCGCATGTATGTGCGTGATCCGCATGAACGCGCGTGGATGCATTTTCAGTGTGTTGGACTATGCGTGTTTTCCATACAAATGGAGATATTTCCATACAACGGAAAAAAACGCATCCACGCACTACGCTGCATCATGCGGGGCAGTGTGATAATCGCCTAAGTGTTGATTAGAATTAAAACTTGAAAAGTTACGTTTGTTATGGTTTTAAAAATCATGTCTAGGTACTATTTTGGTGCAAAAATGTAAAAAAGTACTTTTGATTACATAAATTTATAAAAATTATTATCTGGCAGCTCTTGTCTTATTTTCATTGATTTACAACCTAGCCCAAAATTCCACCAGTCCTTTGAATATTCACTGAACTCTAACACTACAACGGCTACTAGCGCAATCTCACACATCACTTGTAATTATACCTTTCGCACGACTCTCACCACCTTACTCACTACTCACTCGCCATTTATAATATCTTAGTCACTACTCACTTATGCTACTTCACTCACCACTTATAATATCTTACTCACTACTCACTCATGTTACTTCCCTCACCACTTATAATATCTTACTCACTACTCACTCATACTACTTCCCTCACCACTTATAATTCCTTACTGATTATTCTCTCATGCTACTTCACTCACCACTTATAATATCTTACCCACTACTCACTCATGCTACTTCACTCACCACTTATAATATCTTACTCACTACTCACTCATACTACTTCACTCACCACTTATAATTCTTTACTGACTATTCTCTCATGCTTCTGAGGTCAGTCTGTGGATTGGTGACCAGCTTTGGCCCAAAGAATTCCGCGAGTTTCGAAAACAGACGGGACGTTGTCATTTGAACATCTTTGACAGTCGCTACGAGTAGTCATGAAGGAAATATGAAGCAGCGCGCCATTGTATAATAGCAATTTTGTATAATATGATTGATGATGATGTCCTCCTAGCCGATTATCGGTGATTACGGCGGCGGTTCTCATATAAGGAGACAAGCCAACTGCGCAGGACATGCACAAGCATTTGCTCAGACACAGGTGCACTCACTTACTCACTTCCTTCACTCTCATAGCCCGATGGGACGGCAATCCGACATGACCAGAGAAAGATCGCGCGCATTACCGACATTAACGTGTTCTTCGATGTACGGGTGTATCAATCACCATATAAAGGTATTATATTTGATTGTGCCACTGGGTCGGTCAGTTCCCCTGTTGCGCTGCATGTCGTCTCGAGTCGACGGAGTAAGGAAAGATGAGCGGAGATACGATATTGCTGGTAGGTCAGGCGCCATCTACTAGGTACAATGCATACGGTCGGCATGACCAAAACGATCAGTTACGAGAGAGCTAACATGTTCGGGTTCTTTGGGACATGTGTCTAAAATTGTTGTTATTACAAAAATGGGCGGGTTCCAGAGAAAGCGTAAAAAGGCGAAGTAACGTTCCTTGAATTAGCAAATACGATTAATGGGAATTGCGGTCAAATAAATTCTTATTTCTTTTTTTTGACATTTTACTCGACATCGGTGGCCACATATTTCGATATTTTATTAAGATTTTTCATAATTGAAGAATAGCATAGAAAAACTCCTAATCGCTGCCTAACGGGACCGGCCGGGACGGTAGGGGAAGTAAAACGCTACTCTCGTCGATTAGTGCTAATCCAACGTGTACCTTATTGGGAGGCTGTACAATAAAAGAAAATAATAAAACATTATTATAGACCAATGCACCATAAATCTAAGTAAGTACGTCAGATTTTCCGATGACTCCCCAGTACACGCACACTGTTGCATTGTATTCGCAAAATGTCTGGCTAATTGGCCACCCCCGGTTGCCATAGCACCAGACAGTGCAATCAATAAAATCCATCTATTTATATAGACTGCTACGGAGGCTGTCTGGCTGGCTAGCGGCTACATATAAAGCCTGCATCATAATGTATCGCGGGGGTAAACTAAATACTCAAAACGCAAGAAAACTTCGTATTCGACGCTGTAAGTTCCATTGTGCATTGCGAGGTCAGAGAGGTCATCATGAATGACTCACTGTGTACCAGCCCGGTTCCTTGTGTACGTTAAGTACCACTGGGCGTTTGACACAGTATCCGTCCCGATTTTACTAAAAAAGCTTGAGCACTTGGGCATAAGAGGTATACCACTGGAGTTATTTGCAAACTACTTGACGGATAGAACACAGATAGTCAAACTGGATGATTGGACTAGTGAAGAGCTTCCAATCCTATATGGCGTCCCTCAAGGGAGTATCCTAGGGCCAACATTGTTCCTAGTATATATAAACGACCTGTGTGCAACTACTCTCACAAATGGAAAAATAATAACCTTCGCCGATGATACTGCACTCATTTATTATGGCGACATCTGGACGGAAGTATATAAATATGCTCAAAACGGGTTTAATAAAGTGACTGAATGGCTTAGGGACAACCACTGACCTCTATATTTACCACTGGACCGACTGATGTCAACGTGCTTTTGTGCCCGTTTGATAATCGCCATTTTGGTGCTGTTAGACGTAGCGAGTGTCCGTGGTACTAAAATTATTTTACAGTGAACCAAACACTTCTCTCACAGCCATTTGAAATTATACGTCAAAATTAGTTCTGTGGACACTCGCTTAGACGATATTGGCGCTTCAAATGGGCACAAAAAAATTGCTGTCAAACGTACGGAACAGCCTGTCCAGTGGTAAGTATAGAGGTCAGTGGGGACAACATATTGACGCTCGCTGTAGATAAAACTAAGTTTATGACCTTTTGTTATAGGAACCAGGATCAACCTAATACCCCACTACTATCTCACAGTTGCAATCTAGCTGCTAACCCAACTCGTAAATGCCTTTGCTTGTCTAAAACCAACAATCTTAAATATCTGGGTATTGTAATTGATAACAGACTAAACTTCCAACAACATATTGACAACTTGGTTCCTAGAATACGCAAGTTCATCTTTATATTCAAAACTCTCCGACATGTGGCAGACATCTCTTTGATTAAGTCCGTTTATTTTGTCTTATGCCAGTCTGTTTTAAATTACTGTATAACAGTCTGGGGGGGGGCTACAGTTAGGCAGCTTTTTATTTTAAAATCTGCCAGCGGTTTCACCCGCATTCCGTGGGAACTACTTCCCGTACCGGGATAAAAAGTAGCCTATAGCCTTCCTCGATAAATGGGCTATCTAACACTGAAAGAAATTTTCAAATCGGACCAGTAGTTCCTGAGATTAGCGCGTTCAAACAAACAAACTCTTCAGCTTTATAATATTAGTATAGATAGTATAGATACCATTATGAAGAAGCACAGAGAACTAAAACTTGATCCAAATTTAATCTCAGGTAGAAGATCTACCGCCGTCTGCGAGATCAAAAGGTGTAGAACTAGTCATTCTTATAAATTCTACGAATTTCTAGGATCTCGTTTATACAATAACATTAATAAACGACTAGGAATTTACAAGCTAAGTATAAATAAGTGCAAAAAAAGGTAACGTCATGGCTTCAAGAAATGGATTACCTATAACACAGTGGAATGTATGTTAGCACCGATAAATATTTTTTTTGTTGCATCCTATTCTTCTAACCAATAAACATGAAACACACGTGGAGATACACGCACACACACACACACGTACACACCCTATCTCACACACACATACATGCATAACACACATCACACCTGAACAGAAAACGCGGCCAACAAATTTTTCATAATTTTTATTGTTATTTTAATTTTTATCTTTTTCATTTTAATTTTTATTTTACACTAAGTTTAATTTGTTTTGTTGCTAAGTAATTTGTAATACTTTTTTAATTTATTATGATGTAATCTCAGTTTAATTCCTATATTATTTTCTCATTAACTGATCTCAATAGTTAAGATTTTTGTCCCGGCGGAGGATAAGCCTGGTGTTCTGTAATACAATACAGAATCAACCTACCACAGACACCAGTCTCTATATCCAATGAAACGTGTACTACCATATTCTTGTACTTGACGATGAGAAATAAATAAAAATGATTGATTGATTGATTGAATGACAAACTTCTATCTCTAGTAGGTAACGATTCATCAGATAGAATATTGGGAAAGGCCGTAAGTGGCAGGACACGAAAATCTATCGGCGCCTATTGTTATGTTGATGCAATCTGTGCTGTATTTACGGTTAAGGTGGAGTTTATCAACTCGATAAACTCGGTTTTTTCGTCTTGCAGGGCACACTCGGTAATCCACCTACCACTGTACTCGTGAACACGACTTAATGCAAATACAATATCACTCATGTACCTACCTACAGTAATATTGCGCCGCACCTGCCAAGCACACCCTCTGTGTCACATGACTCGTCTGTCTCCCTACACCACAAATCGATATGTCTGCCTCCACCTGCGCTCTGCATCGTCTTCGTCTGCTAATTGAATATATTGAACTCTCTGCTGTACCTGAAATGAAATTATACGGTGTAATCCCTACTTCCCTACTAATATAATAAATGCGAAAGTAACTCTGTCTGTCTGACTGTCTGTTACACTTTCTCGCCTGAACTGATTCTAATATTTGGTACAAAGATATAGTTGATCTTGAGAAAGAACATAAGATAGTTTTTATACCGGACTTTTGAAGAGTTCTATAACCGAACTCGACGCGTGCGGAAGCTAGTATTAATATAGTCACTGAAAAGCTAAAAATACAAAAAAAAAGTCTTAAAAACCTTTTTAGAAAATGTGAAATAAAAAAAGGACAAACTTCTTTGTTCTGCGATATGGGTATCAAATTCGAGGGCCGATCACGAGGATTCCAAAATGATCCAGGTACCTATACCTATCGCTATCATGTTTAAAACTAACTTCTGCCCGCGACTTCGTATGCGTTCAATTAGGATGTTAGGTAAAACACAAAGAAAGGAAAAAAATATATTTGCAAAATGGACAGGTCTACGTCTGGGCATGCATTACCACTCCTGCCCCACCCCACCGCTCTGTGATATCATTATTATACATACTGCACTGTTCTTTTATAACTATCAGCTGCTACAGGCATATTTCTAAGGCGTAACGGGTTTAAACTGCCGTATGAACAACAATCGTTCGTTATGGGTCGGACAATCAGGGGCCCGATTCTCCTAATTTTACTTAAGGCGACATACTATTCACGTTCGACTCGATTCGACTGAGATCCAATCCCGACTCGATTACGATTGAAGCGTATGTGGCATTCCGCTATTTTTTCTTTGAAAATAAACGTTTTTATCCTTTTCTATCATTCAATAATGAATCATTTTGTCTGCAAATGATTTACGATTGCAAAATGATTATAAAGCAAACTACCGTATAGACCAAAATCACCAAAATAGCAGACCAATCGCACACCAATCAAATGTCAATCGAATACGATTGGTCTTTTATTAGTAGCAGAATGCCCGATATGGTTAAAACTGCTATTGCGATCATATTGCGATTCGATTTCTATTCGATTTTGACATTATTAACTTAGGAGAATCAGGCCCCAGGAATCTAGGATTTATGCTGTGTCAGGCAAATGACTTTAAGAACATCGGTGCATTTAAGGACACTTTACGAGGCTCTTGTGAAGCTGTGGTCTTGTCTGGAGTCCGAGCGAAATAAATAAGATGCTCGAGCCGATACATAACAAATATATCCGATTTATGTATTTGAAAATCTATGGGATATGTAAGGGATACCCGTTACTGTACCCCACTTTATTCTGCCTCGGTATGGTGGGATACTACAAAATAAATTGGAAGTCAGTCGTGAAGTTGCATTGGCAACTTCTCTTTTGAAAGTTCTGAGAGGTGACATTCAAAACTCGGGTCTACTCTCAGACATGGGTGTACGTGTACCGGACCAGTACCTACCGGTCTATTTTATTCCATCAACTACTTGTGATTTTATTCAAAAGTCTATTATTATATATGTATGTCTCTTCCAGACCTCGGGACTATAGAGTCCCGGATTTTTGGGAGGCGAACGTGGGGCCGAAGCCAACACGCTGAAGCCCTTTTGAGACAACTTTAATGAAATGGTGACACGAAACCGACGATTATCCCTGTATACACTATAGAAATGTACCCAAGGACAATCCCCGGTTCTGTGCTAAACTATTGCTAACTATGGATGAAAACTACTTGGGCTATTGTGATGGGATGCTAGTGGACTAGGAATGGGGAAACTACGGGAACTATGGCACCTGCCGATGACAATGTATTAAATACATGTTAAAATGGCAGGTGGAGACTCGCCAACTCACTTACTGGGCCCCCGGAAATCAGTCACTGAAAAGCAACAAGAGGGCAACAGGGACATGAGCGGCTGAGAAGGGTGAGGATACCTCGGCGGACTTTAAACGCAGATCACGCGCTCCCTGTGGGTCCAGCATCACCGGCCCACTCGCCACTTACCACGAGGCACCTACCCTCCGAGCAGGACTAACCTTGCTCTAGCGACTCCACTCTGACCGGCCGATGAAGGCAAGCCAAGAGGCGGGAGACCTATCCCCCGTCATGCTTCACTCCGGCAAGCCGGAGATGAGGGACAGTATACTCTCCCTGGAGCACTCGGATATATAGCCCCGCGGGGTCGCTACTCCCCGTCATCCGCCTCAGATGCCCTGCGGGGCCTATATTATTAGTATTTTATTTAAAAGTCGTGGTGGCCTAGTGGGCAAAGAACCAACCCCTCGAGTATGAGGGCGCGGGTTCGATTCCAGGTCAGGCAAGTACCAATGCAACTTTCTAAGTTTGTATGTACTTCCTAAGTATATCTTAGACACCAATGATTGTGTTTCGGATGGCACGTTAAACTGTAGGTCCCGGCTGTCATTGAACATCCTTGGCAGTCGTTACGGGTAGTCAGAAGCCAGTAAGTCTGACACCAGTCTAACCAAGGGGTATCGGGTTGCCCGGGTAACTGGGTTGAGGAGGTCAGATAGGCAGTCGCTTCTTGTAAAGCACTGGTACTCAGCTGAATCCGGTTAGACTGGAAGCCGACCCCAACATAGTTGGGAAAAGGCTCGGGGAATGAACTACTTGTGATTTTATTATCGTTTATTAATATACTGAAAATTAATATTAATGTTTCATCATCAAAGTCATCATTGTCATCACCACCTTCCATCAACCATCATCGTAGCTATTGTAATAATCATCCTCATTATCTCTGTCACTCGTCATTTCATATCATCATCATCGCTATAGTAGTCATCATCCTCATCATGAGCATCACAATATTAATTCCATCACGAGGTTCCGCTCCCGGCTTCGCCCGCGTGGTGTGTTAATAAAAAGTATCCAATGTTTCACCATCTACGTCTATCTAACCATATCGGTCCAGCCGTTTTTGCGTGAAAGAATAACAAACATACATCCATTACATCCATCATTCTCACAAACTTACATTTATAATATTAGTAGGATCATCATCAACTCCCCTTTCATCATCACTGCAATAGTAATCACCACTCTCATCAGTACCATAATCAACAGTAACGATCATTACAATCATAATAACTATCACCCCAGCATTATACTTGACCACGTGAGAAACCACGGCCGAACATTCGGTTTCGGCCGGGACCGTACAGAACCGCCGCCGTTTGAACGCAGTGCAGTCGAGCCAGGTCCAGCGAACAAAATGAATAGACAGCATTAGACGGTGGGTATACCATAGTAGTCACAATTTCTTCTTTTTAGGTACTTCCTCATGTACAGTTGCTAAATACCCCTTTTTTTTTGGTGTCGCTGGGTAAAAAATGCTATTACGCATGCCCTTCCCGTCGGGGGACGGGAGAGGGGTATGTGGGGCTCCCCGGTACAAACGTTCCCGGTATACCCACTAAAAAGGCGCAGCGGCACTCCGACCTCGTCTGAGTGGAGCGGGTCTGGGAATCTATGCTCTATCTACTCTGAATCTACGCCCGGAGGCGGCCCTCACAGAACGTGGCCTTGCCACCCACAAAATCGAAACGCAAGACGATGTAATTAATGTTTCGATGCACAGCGTTCTTTAGCCGCCGGCCTACCACTCCGTTACGTTGGTCAGGCGCGGCGTTGCCCAGGGGTCACTACGTGGAAGTCAACCCCTTGCAAAATACCCCTGGGGCCCGATTCTCCTAATTTTACTTAAGCGACATACGATTCACATTCGACTGTGATCCAATCCAGACTCGATTACGATTGAAGCGTATGTGGCATTCCGCTATTTTTTCTTTGAAATAAACATTTTTATCCTTTTCTGTCATTCAATAATGAATCATTTTGTCTGCAAATGATTTACGATTGCAATATGATTGTAGAGCAAACTATCGTATAGACAGATCAAAATCACCAAAATAGCGGACCAATCGCAAACCAATCGAATGTCGTTGGAATACGATTGGTCTTAATTAGAAGCAGAATGCCCGATATGGTGAAAACTGCTATTGCGATCATATTGCGATTCAATTTCTATTCGATTTTGACATTATTAACTTAGGAGAATCCCCTTGCTTGAAAGCTTGTAAAAAAAGAATATGCGTGAATATGTATTTGTATTCTGTAGAAAAATAAAACAATAGCTGACGATTATAATTTTATTATGATGTAGGTACATACATTTATGATTATATATATGTATATATCTAAAAATAACCAAAAATACACTAAAAAAAACATAATATAGATTCAAAAATTTGGACGCTTTTGGCAAAATAATGTTATGGCCTACGATAACTTAATTATGACTTCGATCGGTGGGTAATTTAAACACCTGACCTGGACATCCAGACTTATAATATGAGATCCCAGGGTCCTTACATTAGACCTCACTAATTTTCTCAGAAACAAAAATTACATGTTTTAAACAGTAAAATTTAGATACAAAAAAAACTTGGCCGCTCCTGGCAAAAGTAATTTCTTAGAACTAAATATATATTGTCCAAGACTGGGCGAATTATCACTTTAGACTTTTAAGAAAGAATCACAGTCATCTTATGAACTACAGTTAACTTACGAACTAAGCAGTGACCAATAAATAGCACTTGTCTACAGCATTTTTTCTCAAAGTTACACACTCACAAGGTTTCTCAATGTGAAGAAAGAAACACGTCTTATGAACTACAGTAAACTTACAAACTAAGCAGAGACCAATATTGAACTGAATTCAGTTTATAATTCAGACAAACTTACAAGCTAGTATAAGTGAATTACAAAGTAGGGGTCGACTGACGAGCCACTTACATACTAGAGCATTATGATTTAACCAGATCTAAGTGCGATGGCGGAAACTAAACATAATTCGTGGAGCGTCGCGATACAGGGCTTTAAACTTAATATGATTATTATCAATTTAGAAGCAAAAAGCGACAATATATATGCACTTAGTTGCTTACTTGTCAAAGTAAAGCATGTTTGGATAAATTATAACAAAGGCATCTTGGTGATGGCCGTATACTTACAAAATCTACAATTACTGCCCTATATCTACGAGTTGCAGTTATTCGCTGTGACACACATTTCACTACTTCATTTCATAACACTAGTTTACAGCATTTTTGCCCACAGACTGAAATGTACGGGTGTGTCGAACCTAATCACATTAAATCCTATCAATTAAACTTTATGATATTCTATAACGAAGTGTAAAAAAAATAACGCAACCCATTTAGTGGTTTAGCCAAAGGAATCGTTTTCATAATTTACTATAACATCAACTGCAAAGCGGATAAAGAGGTATCGAATGTTTTGAGCAGTTGACAGATCTCGGTTTTCAAGGGAAAATACGGTTTTTTGTTCATTAATGGTGGTCTAGTTCTCGCAACATTTTTATTCTATTTACTTTGTTCAAAAAATCATTTTTAATTTTTGGGTATTTTAATTATTTTCCTTGTGTTAATTAGAACACCATATAAAAGTCAGTCATTACAAACCATCGAGCTAAGAATTATAAGGAGACGCCGTGTTGTTATAGACGTATCTATAGTTATATAAATATGGGCGAAATATGAAACAAACTATGCAACATAGTTCTGTCTCACTCTTTCTAAGCGTAAAATGGTAACATTTACTTTTGATATCCTCCTGTTTGTAGGTGCGTGCATGTCAAATGTGTTGTCAAATCGGTGTTCTCAGTGATTTATTATTGCGTTTTTATAGAAAACCACTTGAGTTTACCTTTAAGTCTTTATTATTTCAATAGTGAAATAGTCAACGAATATGCCTATGTGTTGTATTGTGAAGTGTGGTGCTAGAAAGCACCAAAATCAAGCTGGATTGTCTTTACACAGGTTAGGAATCTATTTTTGCTAGAAACTACATAAAATAATTCACATTGGATAAAAAATATGTTACGGGAACATGAATTGATGGTGAAAGTACTTATATTTTGGTTTATTTCTGTATAAAAACCTATATTTAGAAATAAATGTTGTTTACAATAACATGTCATATTGGCATAGTGCTGTGCAGTTGTCATAATAGTATCGATATAATATCCACTTAATAAGTCTGCTTTTACAAATTTTAACATCAGAACTTACTGTCCCTAAGACACTGAGCCCTCAGAGTTGTGTATTATTTTGAGTAAAACATCTTTATTTTGTTCTTTAGTTAAATACTAGCTTTTCCTCGCGGTTTTAGTTGCGTTCCGAATATATGTGTATATTTTTAGGGAATAGTTTATGTTTTTATATATATATCCTTGATTTTACAGATAAAAAATTTTAAAATGCAGTTAAAAACATTTTGATTAAAAAGGCGTATTATAAAATTCAGGATTTTAATGACATATTTTATTGAAAATAATATTTTTTGCCTTTTTATCTTCACATGATGCTTCTACGGCGACCACTTCCGCACAGACGAGCAAATCGGAACGCAAGTTGCAATATTTGCTTCAGAACTTAGTTACCGAATATAGGTTTCGAATTGTATAAATATTTTTTTCTTAGCACTAAAATTGTTTTATACAATCGATTAACTTTCATAGGGCTATTTGAAATAATAAATAATTACTTTGACTGTTTTTTTTTTTTTTTAAAGGTATCACCCTACTGAAATGACTCCTCCCATTTGGTTGATGTTGTTGAGGTTATTAGTATCAGTGAAGTTAATGTGATAGTTAGTTCTATGACGAAGAAATTATTTATACTCGGTTATTTTTATGCACCCAGTAAGACTCGTACGTACTGCTAACTAGAATACAATATCGATATTTGTTGAATCTGGTAGCGGTACAACCCTAGCAATGGCAGCCATTTTAGTTGCTACTGCAGATTGTAGGTATGCACGTTTTTTTCGTAGGTATTTCCAGTCCCTATAGTTATAAGTCAATGGTTACTCCTAACTTTATCTCTGCTTTACACATGATGTTGTAAATTATAAAAACAAAAAATGACTGCTGAATGGATTAGGTTATTTTTTTTACAATTCGCCATAGAATATCATAAAGTGTATGCGATAGGATTTAAAGTGATTGTGAACTACACACCCTGTATAAGCCAGTATATTAAAGTATTTACTTCAATGAGATTAGGTTTGACACACTTCGTATCATTTCTTGTAGATTATTGGATACCTAAAGTCCAGCCCGTATATAAAATTGCATTAGCACGTCGGGATATATAGGTACATCAATCTTAGTGCTAAAACGCGATTTTTACTTATTGTTGACTTAATTTTTGCAACATTTTCGTGCAATTTCTAACAAAAGCACCATGTTACCGACGTGCTAGAACAACTTAAGAGGCAAGGATTTAGTTTTCAGAGGAAGAATTCTTAGAAGATGCTATAGCAACTCTTCAAATCAAGTCGAAGGGTGAAATCCTACATCAAGGGGTCACAGCTGCACCCGCAAGTAAAGCTCCTAGCATCACTACAAGAAGCAGACGAAAGTCAGAAGAGGCAAGCACAAGTAAACCGAAGAAAAAACAGAAGGCACCTGAAACACAGCCTGTAGAAGAGTGGGAAGAGGGGGACGCGGACATGGATCTTCCTCCCCCGTCTGCACCTCCACTAGGGGACATGACAGGAACTGAGCCAGGCGGATGGTTGTATACCATACTGGTAGACATACAGAAAACCCAGAAAGAAATTCTGTCGAAGGTGAATGTAATGCATGAGCAAGCCCAACAAGACCGCCAGGGGCTCCACAACCTTGAAATGAGGGTTGAAAACCTACAGAGAGCGCGCATGATGGGCCTGACAACACAGACTCTGCCAGCCACACAGAGCCCTCCCTCCGTGGGCACTACTCCCCACGTCGGCACCATTTCGGATGGTCCTCTGTTACTGTGACAGATTGCCTCTTTAAGAGAAAAAAAAATTGTTTTAGACTTCGATTAAGAGTCAAATAATCTACAAGAAATGATATGTTTCACGTTTGCTGAAAAAAAAAACGTTGTAAACTAGTCTAACAATGAATGATGATTTTTTTAGATTCAAGGTTTATTGAGGTGTGATGGTGACTCTTTTTTCTGAAGCATACAGCAAAAAATTATAAGTAATGAGTTTCAATTAAGATAATAAGAAAAGGATGATAAAAAGTAGCAACGTATGAGTGAATCGATGCGTGTGTGTGTATGTATATGTGTGTGTGTATGTATATGTGTGTGTGTATGTGTATGTGTGTGTAATACAGGGTTAATTGTGAGTCAACAGTGAGCAGTGTATAATGTTCTGTTTAATGTAATAACTAGACACAGTAATTAATACATATAAGTAAAAAAAGGTTTGGTATTAAAGTTAGGCGGATAGCGACGTAAAAGAGCGTTGAACTGCAAAATAAAATTCTATTCTACCCTAAAGTATTGGCTGACCAGCGTTAGTGACACTCCCATGGTCTACGAGGGGAGAGGGACGTAGGCGGCGGGAGTGATCACACGGGCCCGCGGAACGGTGATAGCTGACAGGACTGTCAGTGGTGGGTTACTACACTTGCGCCCAATTTTATAGTTTCATTACAGGTCAATTTTGATTTCACATTGAATTATTTTTTTGAAATAAGAAAACATAATACAGTCCAAATTCCTGCAACATCAAGAATGTGAATAGTTACGTCACTTATTTGATAATAATATTTAATAATAATTTTATCTAGGAACAACCCTTAGTGACGACGCTATTGACAGTTACATGTCCCTTACGCCCGCGTGGACCATAGGAGCAGCCTTAACGAGCTTGCCAGACTTTAATATAGCTATGTGCCTACATCCTATGTGCGTCTCGCGGGGACGTCTTTACATCTAACTAAATACCAAGCCTCTCTTGTAGGCGGGGCAGACCTGCGCCATTTATGGCGACTTCTATACCTAACTACAACTACGCCCTCGAGGGGTGACTAAACCTATACCTTCCTTGCAAACCTCACACAGAAAATCTTCACATATAAATCGATGACGTATAATTCAAATTATACAGGTACCGAGTTCCAATAAAAGTCAAGCAAAAAACAGAAGTTACAAAAAGTATTAGAAATATAAGAAAAAAATACCTTTGGTAAACTACTATAATTGAAGCGCATAATCACTCATTCATACAAACTTACCTTCTAGACGAATTCTACCCCCTAAGACTTGGAGCTGAGCTCATACAAGTGACTATAGCTAACTTATCTGTGGTAATTTAGTAAATGTCAGTACATATTAATCGTGTCTAGGCGAAGCCATCACGTATTAATGAAAAATGTATGAAATAAAGCGTAAATGGAACTGAAAGTTGTCTTAATCCTAAAGTTACATGAGCTCGATGTGCGAGCTGTAACATTTCCTTCAAACTAGAATACTGTACTATGCTAAACACGTAGCCGTCACGACTAACGCCGGCAATACTCAGCGACTTCAATTAGAGAAACTAACACTATTTTCTAATAGATATTTAATAATACTGAAAAATATTACCTATAATTATATTCATCATATCAATATTATTCTAAATATATTCATAAACCACACAAAGTAAAGATATATGTACAAAAGCCAGCGACTGATTGTATTTAATTCAATGAGCCAGTTTATTATGCCAGTTCACATGTACCACGACATCTTTACGTTGTCTCGGGTGGACCGAGAAGAAATCTAAATACTATCAGAAAGCTAAAGTTAAGATTCTGTATTTAGCCTAAGTCTAAAAGACATGATTATGGAAATCAAAATTTCACCTTCTAAAGAAATCAATAAATTTTAGTCTTTTAAAAGACTTTAATATAAAATAATCAGTCTTTTTGTTTTAAAAATTCAAAAAACTACAAGAATATTTTGGTCTGCTTAACATTAGGAGACCAAGTTTTTTTTTCACTTGACACAAACTGTTAAATAATTACAAATTAAGGATTCATACAGCTGTCGACAAATAACTAAATTACTAAGTAGACTCCAAAAAGTTGTAATCATAAAGTTAGATATCAAAATCTTCGATACAGTGACCACAGTCAGAAAATATGAGAATTTGAACATTAGCCGTCTTACCACAAAAACTTTTAAACGTCAGTTTAAGACTTGTCTAAAAAAATGACAAATTATGACGTTGACATATTATATTCATTTTGCAGCCACATTTTTTTTAGACTAGTGTAAAACAGGTGGTTAAGTTTTTGTAGTAGGCCATAGTTGTTCTTGCACCCAAAAGTGAGATGGCAAGAACCGAGTAAGCGGCATTTCTTTGCCTTTATCCGTGTACCCTGCCATTAGTCCATACTTTAGACTTTAAGCATGGTTCTTAATATACTACAAATTACACATTTACCTTAATACTTAACACATTAATACCTAATCGGTATTATCTATATACTAATATTATAAAGAGGAAAACTTTGTTTGTTTGTTTGGTTTTAATGGATAAACTCAAAAACTACTGGACCGATTTTAAATATTCTTTCACCATTAGAAAGCTATATTATCTGCGAGTAACATAGGCTATATTTTATCGCGGTGCGGGCAGTAGCTCCCACGGGACGCGGATGAAACCGCGGGAAAACGGCTAGTTAGACATAATAAAGTAAGGTTATTAGTTCAAATATTTCCAAAACTACCTTACCTACCTTATTCTCATAGCTGCACGTTTAATCCCTTAACAAGCCCTTTTAAGGGTTTTCTCACCTACACCTAATGGCCTGGGCACTAATGTCGTCGAATAACCTACTACTAAATATCTATAAAGAATGATTAAACTGTTAATACTACAATGTATTCAGAAGACTTTTATCTAATCAGAAATATGAAGTGAAACACAAACGGACGTTATCCATTTGTCTGTGAGAAAAAACTACGCACAGCTTACCTGTAAAGTATGGAGAAAAATAAATTATTACTCCTAACTTACCTATATGGTTAAATATATTACTACGCACGCACATAGATTTGACATCTATTGTTATATCGTCCCCGTAGAGCGAAAAATCACCAAGTCCGAAAAAAGATACTATTTTTGTCTATTGTTTTCTGTAATACTTACCGCCAGTTGTACAAAGCCCCATCACTACATAGAATGAAACAAAGTCGCTTTTTCTGTCCCTATGTCCCTTTGTACGCTTAAATCTTCAAAACTACGCAACCGATTTTCGTGCGGTTATTTTTATCAGATAGTGTTTCAAGAGGAAGGTTTATATGTACAATAACATACATCAAATAGTGGGGAAATACTGTTACGCCGTGCGAAGCCGGAGCGGGTCGCTAGTTGAAGTTAAAGCTTCTTTAAATCTATTGCTGACTCTTTCTTTGTTAATAAGATAAAAAGTGTCAGCAATAGATTTAATGAAGCTTTAACTTTAATGGAGGTTAGTGCAACTGACGGTTATTCTTTTAACTTGTTAATTGTAGCTTAAATATGCATGACTAACGGCCAGTTTCTTCATCAAAAGTTAAAGTTAAAGTTATGGCTAAAGTAATGTCTAAAGTAAAAGTAACGGTTAAATTAAATTTTTCTATGAATTTTGCTGTCAGTTTAGCCTTGAAAAAACAAATTTGACCGTTACTTTTACTTTAGACATTACTTTAACTTTAACTTTTGATGAAGAAACTGGCCGTTAGTGTTACATCAACATTTGTAATTTTGTAAGTGCTGTGTACTTCTTAAGTGATTTATTCAACATAATGTGATGCATGCGTAACACAACTTACGTTTGATAGTATTTTTTTTCGGACTTAGTGACTTCTCTCTACGCTTTAGAGTCCCTGTAGAGTCTACAGGGACGATCTATTGAATGAAAGAATATCGTTTAGATAATTCATGAATGGACTAGATCTCGAAAGGACTAATTCGCGAAATGGCTAATTTTCAAAAGGAAGCATTTTACTACTAACCTCCCCACTCAGAGACATTTAATGGTTACTTAAGCCATTCCTTAGTGAAGGATTTGTATGACATTCCGTCACTTAGGAGTGACTTAAGTAATCATTAAATGTCTCTGAGTGGGGAGGTTAGTCCTTTTGAAAATTAGCCATGTCGCGAATTATTCCTTTCGAGATCTAGTCCATTCGCGAATTGGCCTTTTTGCTATATGACTAAACGAGGAATATAATGCTAAATTTGTAATATTAGCTTACAGCCTTTTGGTGTTCTGGAGGCGGCGCTTAATGTCATCGCCGACTGTGTTGAGTTCCTTCACAGTGACGAGCACGTGGACTTCAGACTGACTGATGTCTCTGAGGCTGTAGCGGCCGACGTCCATCAGCTTTAAGGCGTGCTCAAGGCACAGCGACACATTCCTACCTGTCAGCCCCTTCACCTAATTAAAATAAAACAATATATAACCATGAAATAACCACACACACCCGCAAAAGTTACTCAAGATTTAGACACTAATGAATGTAGTACATAAGAATTCATGAGAAGTGAGCGAATTTTTTATAAAAGCTTACATGTACGGTTCTCGCTAAAGTCAATGGCAGCTCACAATTAACTTGCAACAAGTTCCAAACCGCAATAAAGTTTGGCAAAAACAATAAAAAGACTATATTCTAAAATCCCGATTTCAATATAAAAATGAATTATCAAGCAGAAGGTTATCGTTAGTATATTGTGTAGGTTACCTTGGAGAGGAAGAGTGTGGCGCGGCAGTAGTCGCACTCGTCGTGCTCGCGTGAGTTGAACGCGAGGCCGGATCGCTTGCGCTTGCTGCCCGTCGAGTTCTAACACAAAGAATACCTCAGATGTCACAAATGTTGCACACACACCTACTGGGCCAGCTATGAACTCGCCCCAGATACCAAATAAACACTGACAGCCGTTAAAAGATCAGCGGAGATGCCACAGTGCAGGTAGGTCAGGCACCATCTTCTAGATCCAATTGGTGCGATAGTCTATCACCAAAACGATCAAATACGAGTAAACTAACGAGGCATTCGGGTTCTTTGAGACAGCTGTCAACGATTTTTGGTATTACAAAAAATGTTCAGGGCCAAAAAACAATTGTTTACCTGATTGACGAAAGCAATTCCTCGTTCCTGCAGCATTTGCCTGTTGGTGACTTCATCGCGGAGCATCTTGTCATAGATGGGTTGTAGTATGGCCAGTACGTCCCTCTCGGTGCGCGGGTCTTTACCGATCTGGTACAGTAGCTGCTCCATAGAGAACATCGTTGGTTCACAACTCTCGCGAGCTTCCTGTTTAGTCAATTAATCGTTTTTTTTTATTTGAACAGTTTTTACAACATAATTTTTACAAAGTGTGCTTTCAGTCGCTTCGATCGATAGTTCGTTCGATTGATACTTTAAGAGGTGTAATAGAACTAACCTGGAAAGCCTCGTGAATATTAGCCAGCCAGCTAACAGGAGCGAAGTACACACTCTCAGACTCAGTATAGCCCGTACTGATGCAACAAGTGTACGCCCTTGGGAAGGCAACTATAAACTCTCCGGCTGCCTGAGTGACTCGCGACAAACATACGTTTTGTTCGCGCAGCACATTGGGAGGGATCATTGTGATGTCTGTAGATAGCCATAGACCCTTGTTCTGAGCATAGGTTGGGCACACAGTCTCTACTGCCATCCTGAACCGATCTGTTTGCTCGTTTGCGATTCCGTACCTGACAATAACGTCATCACATTAATATTATAAACTAACGTGTTAAATCAAACCAATCTGTCAACGATTGATCTTTATTATCGGTTATTTTATTTTGAAGAGAACAAATTAAATTCGTAGAAGATTTTGCTATTAATTTTGTTGTCATACCAGATTCTAGTGGGTCCACTGTGCTGGTACTCCTGCCAAGGTAGAGTGTGAGGGTCCTTGTGCCAGCAACTGGTTGAGAAGAGCATACTCAAGTGCAATGTGGGTACAGTGACACCCAGTACTGGGCCCAGATAGCGAAGAATGTTCTTGGGGTTTTGGCTTATCATCTGAAATACAACTTCTATGTTATTCTTGTGTGTATAAGTATACAAATAGAGTGAATAACTTTGTATGATTTTGATTCAAAAACGATTTATATTTTTACAATTTTGAATAAAAAAAATTATTTACCTTTAAATTCCAGGGGTGTTTGCCAAAAGGCTCGTTCTTATTCTTGGTAAAGCCGTGTCCCTGTTCACCCGTGTCGATAGCCGCGGTATAAACACAAAGGTGCTCAGTGCCCTGCGTCACGTAACGCCAGTATTTTTCCTCTATTTCTTCTAAAGACGGCGGCCCATTTGCTTCCGCGCCCAGACCTAAGATATTTTCATACATGTGTCTAGCGACCTGAAAATTAACTGATAAAATAAATAAACACGAATAACTGCGGAATTCTATAACCTGTCTATCAGTTGTTTTATAATTAGAGATTAAAAAATATTTTTTACCCTTTTAAATCTGGGAGGGTTCATGACAGCTCCTTTCATGATGCAGTCTTCAGCTTCGCTGATAGCCAGGGCTGTTTCCTCGTCCTCAGAATCATCGTCGGAACTGTCAGACAAGCCGAGCATACGCTTCTGGCGATGCAGTGGGTTCATCGCGCGCTCCAAAAGCTTTTGATTCTTTTTGTTCCACCCCCTTTCAACCTTACCCATTATTTCTTGTCGTTCCTCTGTAGACAAATATTTTTTGTTAGCACACTGATATTACAAAACGGTGTTACACTGGTATTATTGATAATGAGTCGATGATGACAGACACACGTTAGTTCTTCGAACTTCACACTATCGTATCGTATAAATTAATTCCGAGAAAATATGAACACAACATGTCCATGATTTTTCTTCATAAATTATCAAAACTATCAGAGCCATACTTACGACTTGTAAGAGTGTCGTATGGCAGGAGGTACTTCACATACATATTGTCTAGTTTCTTGTCAAGGATTGGATGCTTGGGTAATCTCATTTCATCTGAGACTTTAATCCATCGCTTCTTATTCATGACGTTCTCAAGGCCACCGTGTTTTTGAATAGTGTGGTACAGCTTGGGCAAATTCACTTCCACACCATCCAGCTGCAAAACGTTGGAGTTATTTAATAAGAAATAAAATTGCAAGAGATATGTTCTCAAATTGCAGGGAAAAAGCAATCACAGTTAGAAAGTGTATTAAACCTAGGCACTCAAAATGTTACAACCTTCATAATACAAACAAGGTGTGTACATAGTTAAAAAAGCAGACAAAATATCTGAGTCAAAAGAACGCATAGTTACATGACTTACCACAGCCGGACGCACAGATTTGATTCTCTGTTGGTAAAGGCAAAGCTTAATAGCACTAAGTTCCCTCGCAGCCGGTCCCCAGCGATTTAATAACCGCGGAATATATTGATTTGACACATCAAATCTCAGGTCATCAGTGATTCGACACGTAGGGTTCCACCCTTCAGGAGGGACTACTTTACAAATACCAAATTTAGCCGCTTCTGGCCAAATTTTTTCAAAATATTCAATAGGGTCCTGAAAATTTTAAATTACTTAGAAAAAGTTTTTTTTTAAGACATCATGTTCAATAACAATAAATGACATACATTAAATTCCTCTTTGGTAGGGCGGAATATGGGCGCGTCCACGATGCCGCCACCTTCAGGAGTCTGTGGGCAAGTGCCGGTTCCAGTCGCGTTGGCGTCGGAGCTCGTTCCCACCTCCAAACCCTCCTTCTCCTTTTCAGGCATCACGCTTTCTGGCACTTCAGGCGTAAGCCCTTCTAAAGTAGCTTCGTCATCGTCGGAGTCGGAGTCATCAACCTGTTCCTGAATGCGGTTCTTTCCCCTTGCGAGAGAAGTGCCTTTAGCCTCAATGCGCAACAAATCCTTGAGTTTCTGTTGTTGCACGCGCGCACGCAAGTTGTTATTGCGTTTCTTAGCCGGCCTCTGTTGACGCTTCTTCTTCCTCTGTACTTTCAGTTGGTCCTCGTTCTCTCTGCTTAGAGATACGGCATCATCACTGTCATCGGTTATGCTAACGATGGAAGAAACGCTTGCTCTGCGGGTTACTCGGTTATCGGTTTTGTTGTTGAGACTAATCGTTAGAGTCTCGATTAATTGATCTAGGAGATGTTCTTGTTCTTGCAGCACAAACTCTTGCTTGTTCTTCTTAGATTCATTTCTGGGTACCAAACAAGCAGACATCAGTTCTTTTCCATGCACAATATGAGTGTTGAGCTTCATCACGACATTGGGGTGTTTCGGGAGCAGGTCCAGATAGAGATGGCCTTGGTCTGCGTCCGGTGATACCATGGCCTCGTCATTTTTGGTATCGTCGTTAGCATTAGTATGACTGCCGTTCGGCAAGTCAACCTGAGTATTGAGGAGTGCCGATAATTTCATCAATTTGTTAATGCGTACACAGGGTCGGCATTGTTGGCAGCGAGAGTCCAGCTCTTCCTTAGTTGCATTGATGACGTCCTGCACGGAGCTCCACTTCTGCGCAATACACGGCACCGGCACTCCGCCCTCCGACTGAACCGGGACAGCTCCTTCCAGGACATTATCACTTCTGTTCTGGCGATTGATATCATCAAGTGCGGCGCTCAACATCCAACTCTGTATTTTATCTTGCAGCTGTGAGCTAAACTGTGGCAATCCTGAGTTCTGCATCCCGCTAGGTCCAGCAACAGGTTCTGGCGAGGTGTGACGAGGAGTCACCATCTGGATGGGCCTTGCTGGCGAGACAATGGACTCGGCCAGCGACGTTTTCACTGGTGACTGTGGCAGCGCTCGCACCGGAGCCTGTGCCGGCTGCTGCACCGGTTCCTGAGCCGGCTGCTGCACTAGCTCCTGAACTGGCTGCTGCAGCGCCTCCTGCATGAGATCCTGCGCCGGCTCCTGCATCGGCTCCTGCATCAAATCGCGCATCGGCTCCTGCATCAACTGCTGCGCCAGCTCCTGAGCCGGCCGCTGCATCGACTCCTGCATCGGGTCCTGTGCCGGCTCCTGAGCAGCCTCCAGCATCGGCTCCTGCACCGGCCCCTGCATCGGCTCCTGAGCTGCGTGCAGCATCTGCTCCTGCACCGGCTCCGGCATCGACTGAGCAGACTGCTGCGCCGGCTCCTGTTTCGGGTCCTGAGCCGGCACCTGCTTCGGGTCCTGAGCCGGCTTCTGCGCCAAGTCCTGCACCGGCGCCTGTGCCTTTGGCTTGCTACTGCACTTGGCAAAATATATTGTTAAGGGTTGATTGTCTTCCATGGAAAATTCTGAAGGCTCTAGACGATTCTTTTTAGGATGCAAACTCTTACTGGTTTGATCCTCCAATCTCCGTTTCATTGTATATCTTTTTGCAGAGTAATTGTGAGCAAACTTTTCGGAGTCTCCATACTTGTTCGTCGGTTTACGTCGTGTGCGCAGTGACATGGTGTGAAAACGTTTTATTCTGGGCATTCTGGGTTTAATTATTTGATCAGTATTCGCTATATTGGATTTGGAGCGCGGTAGCGCGGGGAGAACAGGAGGAGCAGGGGTGGGCGGTGCGCAAATAGGGGGCGCGAGGCTCGGCGGCGCGTCGCTGCTCGGTTTTCTACCACGAAGCCTCTCCAACAGCACTACAGGTTGTAAATGTGTATGGAGACCTAAAACAGATTGTAGACGTTTCGGTTCAACAATATTTCTGGTATCTAGTCTCGAATTCTGTAAGCAATTTTGTTGGTTTTTTAACGAAATGAGACCAACGAAGACAATATAGTAAATAGAACAGACCTTCCATAGCTACGGTGTCTAGCAAGCTTGTCGCGGATACGTGATTTATGGTCACGTTGGGATCCTGAACTGTATTTTGCCGAGTGTCGGTTGTGACAACGGCGACCGCAGCAGGTGGCATATAAGCCCCCTGCGCAAATTTTCGCTGCGCCTGTACCCGACGCGAACGTGCCCTGAAAAGGCAAATCATTAATATCGATATCGACAGCTAGCAATGAGGGGCTGTCCGTTAATAACGTGAGGCTCGAAAAGTGGTTGTTGTAATATCGCAAACGCATACAAAATCAAAAGCGGTCTGTAGTGTGACCTTGATTGGGCCCCTGATTTGAAACAGATTACGAAAAATCCAGCCATCATTCCATTTTTCGCCTTACTTAACAACAGTTAATATAGCATTAAATACGCATTAGTAGAAGCTTAACTTATTAATAAAATAGGCAGGGCAATATTTTTATGCAGATTTTCTGACAAGAGTAACCTATATTAAAAAGTGGTCTAATGGATTCTGTCCATTGCTCTGATCAAACTATTTTCAGGTTGTACACATTTAACGTTACGCGTTGTAAATCCAGCACATCTATACTAATATTATAAAGCTGAAGAGTTTGTTTGTTTGTTTGAACGCGCTAATCTCAGGAACTACTGGTCCGATTTGAAAATTTCTTTTAAAGTTAGATAGCCCATTTATCGAGGAAGGCTATAGGCTACTTTTTATCCCGGTACGGGAAGTAGTTCCCACGGCATGCGGGTGAAACCGCTGGCAGAAGCTAGTGTACAAATAAATGTATGTATCCCCTCGGAGTCACGGCTCCCCCTGGGTAACCTTGAAATCGTATGAATGCTTCCAACAGCCCCTCTGCACCGTCTGTACTCGAGCAAACTAGTACTTGAGGGGTGTTTGCAATTCAAGGTTACAAACATACAATCACCGCCTTTTATTTTTAACAATAAACAAAAAGTTCGCTAGTGATCGCCAGCAAATTAGCAATATCTACACAAATATGAATATATATCATATTATACAGCTGAAGAGTTTATTACATTTTTTATAAATATTTTTATATCTATTACATTCTTAAAAATAAGCTTAAATCAGTCTTTAAGCGCCTGAAGCAGGGAATACTGTATCAGGCGAGAACATCCTCCTTTTTTCCCAACTATGTTGAAGTCGGCTTCAAGTCTAACCGGATGTAGCTGAGTACCAGTGCTTTACAAGGAGCGACTGCCTTATCTGACGCCCTGGCGAGAGCTAATTTAATTTAAAATTAACTAATACAATCAAAAGGATTCTAAAATAATGTATTGGCTGGTTTCAAATTGTTATTACCATAGCAAAAAATAATAACAATAGCCAATACCAGTTATTTTAGTCACAATTGAACTTCAAATTGCATTCGAACACCAAAAATAGTAAATTATCACCAACTAACCAAGTTGTTAAGCCCTAACGGCCAGTTTCTTCATCAAAAGTTAAAGTTGAAGTAATGTCTAAAGTAAAAGTAACGGTCAAATTCGTTTTTTCAAGGCTAAAGTAACAGCAAAACTAATAGAAAAATTGAATTTGACCGTTACTTTAACTTTAGACATTACTTTGACTTTTACTTTGGCTTTAACTTTTGATGAAGAAACTGGCTGTAAGTCTGGAGGTTAAGGCTAAAGCATGATTCTCGCTACATTCAAAACAGTCAAACATTATATACTTTTTGTATGAAGTAATTCATAGTGAACGCTTGCGCCGGCGGGACTCGGCCGGGCACGGCGTTCAAATATTGGTGAATATTGTTTCCCGGTTCCGGCCCGTTCCGCCCCGACACGATGTATGATTACATGCCAAGCATAGCCAATCCCTCAGTTTTAACTGTAGATCTACTGTTTATCGAAAGTCCTCTCAATTTTTAGTCGAGGCTTCTATTCTATTCTATTTGCAACGCAACGTGATCGAGTACTGAAAACTATAATAAAATCATTTTCAGTATATAATTTTCATGATACAACACCCAAACAATCTGGTGTTACATGAATGACTGGCCCGGTTGGCGCACGATGAAGCGTGAATCATCCTCAAGTCTTCAAGACTTAGCGCACCGCGACTTAGGTCTTTGCTCTTAGCTCTTTTTTAACTACAGTCGACACGAAACGAACTATTTAAACAAACATAAAAAAGAGGTGAGGCGACAACTCAATATGGCATCATACTTTATTCGGAAAGTACCTAAATTTTTATAGCAATCACTGTGGTTTATTTAGGCAGAAATAAACGCATGAATTTTCTCAAATCAAATTCTCTAAGATTTGGTGATCATTTACTATTTTTGTCTGTTTTATGTTACTATTTCTGTTGATAAGTTGAACATACTATATCATTGTTATTTCAGTTAAAAAATATGTGCTCCAGTATTTATTCGCAAAGTGTTCGGTAAGAATACTTGAAAAATACTAAATAATAACTACTACAAAAAAAAAAAAAAAAAACAAATTCAAACGCCAGAAATACATAATTACCAGAGGTCGAAATTAGGTACAGTTATTCATGTACTTATACTGACTTCATACAGCGAAATAATAAAGTGGATATGCCTCAAATCCCGAGATTAATTTTAAAGAGCAAAAAAAAATCTCGTGATTTTTTTTAATAAGACGTTATTTACTTTTAAGACTATCAATAATTTGTATTGTGAATTAATGTAAACTAATACAAATTAAGACTATCAATAGTTTGTATTGTGAATTAATGTAAACTAATAAAAATTGCATGTTACTTATCTTTGTTTTATTTGTCTGTGTCTGACGTTCTTATTTTTATTTAATTGTAATATTGTTGGCCTCCGGGATTGTCCATTAGAAATCCCGAGTTCGATGCAAGTACGTAAATAACTCTAACTAATTCCGACCCCTGATAATTACAAAAAACAAGTCTCATAGTTAAACAGTTTATTATTGTTTATTTTAATTACCCGTTAAGCAACGAAGTAGTCTCCAGTGCTGCAGAGCTGTTCCATCACGCTAATGACACAGAAGTACTCAAGAGTTGATAACTCACCATTAGGCTCCGTTCAAATCAAACTGACTATCAGCCACCGAATGTCAGCGTCTATGCATAATCATATCATATCGTCGGTTAGAAGTGAACGAAAAAGTGAATATTGATGGAAATACAATGAACTGCGTAACGTTTGTTCACAGGCGGTTGACAGTCAGTTTGGTTTGAACACAGCCTTACTAGTTGATGATGCAAGTACAGCAGGACATACTGTTTCCGATTGCAGCATAATAAAAAGTATAAATAAGATGTTCACTTACTTATCTTTATGATGGCGCGCCATAGCAAATTGGTAATCCAATCAAGCACATATAGGTAGTGACACAGGTAGGGAGTACAGGCAGCACTGCCACGGACCGCGTTGTGGCAGTGCTGCCGAGCTGAACCGAACTGTTCTCGGCGATGCGCTTCCCCGCTTTATAGCCTCGCAGGAGGGGGAGTCAGCGCCCCTCACCCCTCCTGCCCCGCACACTGCGTCCAATTGCATATAGGATGTCTGCACGCCGCCTGGGGGGGTGAGTTGCGTAGTTAGGTCCCCTAGATCCGAGGGTGGCTGCCACCACTATTTTGTGTCGGGCACCCCTTCAAAGGGTAAATAATTACGAACCTTTTTGGATATGAATTTTGGACAGACAGACGCGATGTTATTGTAACATCGCTGTATAGGTATCGAGCGGATACGTCGGGGCCCTCCTCCTTACTCCAAGGCACCTAGTAAAAATGTACTTTGACCTTGGGGTCGAGCAGTAAGGTCCATTCTCGCATTTTCAATAACAGCACAGAATATAACGAAGGGGGATTTCTGGGAGGCAGACTGATTTTGCCCGAACTCCCTGCAAAGGCTGCAAAGGCTAGAGCAATTTTCCTGCATGTGCAGAACGTCAATACAAAATCCTCATTCTTATTATATGTCCCGTCTATTTATACAACTGAGAACTCTTTGGTTGATATGTAAGTATAGTAGTTATTATTTTACTATAGCAAAGAGTAGTTTAAAATTCTTTATGTCAAACGTCGCACTTGCACGCGGTTCATCGGTCGAATCGTCCGAATATGGAAGAATCGTAGATTTCGAGGACGTTTCTGACAGGTGTATGTTCAATATTGATCGGACAAGTACAACATGCAACACGAAGGCAATAATAATAAAGAACATAACAAAATTAGTTACTATCAAAATCATGTTAGCTGAAGACCAACCACTAATTCCCAATTTTTTAAAGTCAATGGGAAGTACCTTACACACTGGTACTCAGTTCTTGATCAGCTACATCCAGTTACGCTAGAAGCCAATCAAAACACAGTAGGGAAAAAGGCTTGGGAGATGATGATAGATAAATTAAATTAACATTTTAGTTATACTTTAAAAGTCTAGTTATAATTTAATATTATTGTACTGTTTTATGCTTATTGGTAAATGAAAGTATTTGTACCCACTTAATTATGACAATAATTGGATGCATAACATTATGTCCTCCTGTTATTAAAGGAATACACATACTAGATGTTTTAAGATTGTGTTGTGTATATTATTTGTTAGAGGTCCAATAAATAAATAGATGAAGGAAAAACTTCCCCATCTGCGAATAAACTTGAAACTACATAGTGTCATTGGATGCACCACATTCGATAAATCATCTCTATTCATGGCAACATATTCCAAACTAGCTGTTTCCCCAGGACAAAATATAGCCTATGTTACTTGGGAAGAGTGTAGCTTTCCAGCAGTGAAAGAATTTTTTCAAATCGGTCCAGTAGATTTAGAGTTTATATTTTTTTCTTGTATTGGGTTTACAAAATATACAACAATTAAGTAACATTGTACATAAACAATTTACTGTAAGTTAGTTTACCAATTACTCCGAGTTTGGTAGGCTGACTTTGATCATTACTTGTTTGATGGAGAGAAGCTATGTCAAACTAAGTGCATTTTAATTTCCATAAAGATCAGAAGTTGTTTTTTAGTTATCATCTGTAACAATCAACAGTTTAAAGACACAATGTAGGATTTCTTACGGTCCACCAGTACCAGTTTCAAGTCTGATGGAAGGTGAAGTCCATACAAAATGTTGTATGATCAAACCATCGTTAATTTGATAGTTTTCAAATGTAATTCTAATTTTGTATTTGTTTTCTTAAATAACAATCTCAAATTAATATAGCTGCACTCAGAACCATTTGTGTGACATTAAGGAAACAATTTAATTATAAGAGAATACTCGCAAATACAAAATCAAATGTTACTATTGGCCCGGTATGCCCACTCAACTGATTTAGTGCAAACTTCACATCAACTAAATAGTCGGAACAAAGCCAGATAGGTGAGCCCGTTCTCGAGTTATAAAATTGACATGCATTTTATATATATCTAAGATCTATACTAAATGTTACAATATACGTGAAGGATCATCATTCAGGGAAATAGTATTGTTATGTAAAACGCAAATGGAGTCCATAATGGTACATAAAACAACAATGCTCCCGGCGCGTGAGCACTTATGTTATAAAAATACTCAGTTATACCCTAAAAACAATTATTTTTCATCAATTTAAATACATACATGCATACAAAATGGAGTACGATCGCAGAATATTCACAGAATTAATGGGAAGCGCCCATTTTTGGTGAAATAGTAACATTTAAAATTGCATGAGCTGTGTTTTGATTTGTATTTGAAGTGCTAGAACTTGTAGCAGTGCGCTTAAAATAGATTCTTAGAAATATAGATAGGTAAATTGTTCTGAGGTAAAATGATTCTCGTTACTTTTATCATTAACATGTAAAAGTGCCTTTGTATAGTGGGTAGGTATATTAAACCTTCCAACGAAATTAAATTATGGTGGATACATAGAATTAAACAATTAAAAGGTAACTTTTCATATAAAAGAAAATCCCACTATAACAGTATTTACGAGTATTAGTCGTATTTGAACTCAGACCAACATAATTTAATTTCATGTTTCGTAAATAATAAATAATAACAAAGAAAAAAACAAAATGGCAGAGCACACAAAAAGCCGCTGCTATGGGCAAGGCATTAATCAGTGAAAATCGCTTTAATTGCAGGCGCAATCAACTTGAGCCTAATAAACTATTGAAAATGGGCACTTACGGTCTCATCGCAGTAACTATTTCTTGTAATAATGTTATATTTGATGAAAAATTATTACAATTAAACAACCAACACGAAACGACACGAAATTTCACGAAAAGAGATAGCCCACAGAGTACTATAATAAGGTAGGTAAAGAGTGCCCTCTATCGTGACTTTTAACCAAGACATGTTTGAAGCGCCCTCTGCATTTCTGAACAAGAACTACTGATCAATCACACACACATGCACACGTTTACCTACACGCCTATACACACTAATGTAATTGATAATAGATTTATGTGAGCCTTGTATTTCCCAGTACCGAACTATTTTGTTCAAATTTTCTTGCGGAATATTTGTTTTATTATAAAATAAAATCAAATATTCACACCAAGAAAGTAAGAACAAAGTTCGGTACGGGGAAATACGGGCTAAATGCAAAAAAATGGGTTTTAAATTAATAAAACGACTAAGTACTTTAAGTTCATTCTCTTTATTTTCTATTTTTATAATTTTTGTGCTTATTATAATAATTAACAGCAGCTAATTTTAGTTCATCATCGCCTTCGTATTTTATTTTTCCGGACAAAATCCGATTGACAGACCGACACCAACTGTAAATTATTATATTTAATGTTGTGTCGGTAAATATTTTATAAAGTTCGTCTTTGTGACTGGGACATTTAAATAAATTTGTTATTAGCAAGTCTGCTAACGAAGTGATATCTGATTTTAAAAACAATTTGGGCACGTTTTTTTTCAGAAAAGAAATGGCCATGCTTTGTAGTTCTTTAAATAAGTATTCAGTTTTTTCACTGGGATAGCAAAGCCAATTCTTTTTTTGGTACTCTTTGGCTGTAATAAAAGAATTGTTTTTATTTGAATTGTTGTCTAATAATTCACTCTTACAATATTTGCAACCTTTGACAACTTTTTTAAGACATTTAGTCAAGACCCAACCACAGACATAGTTGCTTTGACCAGCATCATTTTCATGTTGCTGATCAAAGCAAACTTCATTGTTGAAATTAATTGTGTTTTTTTCTTCAGAAACATTTGGAGTAACTATTTTTTCTTTTAAAAAGAAATCTAAATTTTGAAGGCATTCATTAAAATCCTCCTCGCAATTACCTCTCCCCGAGTGAGGAGAGCTATAATTATTCAAAAGAAGCGCTTTAAACGCTCCTTCAAAACTTACTGTATTAGGCGCTATATTTCTTACTCCATAACTCCTAATGTTTCCAAAGAAATTTTCTAAAGGGTCTTGATTAAAGTTTCTGGTCATCATAGCATCGAGTCTATAATTACAAGACAACACTTGCCAAAGAAGTTCCATACCCTCTATCGTTTTAATCAAATTCGTAACAGACGGCACCACTTTCTCAACCAATCGGACTTTGTTCCCAACAGTAACTTTTTTGGTAAATTTAACTGTCTTTAGGACAATTTTGGCTTTTTTCCACAGCTCATGATGAGGCGAGTTACGTTTTACAGGTCCTTTAAAAACTTTGCCATTTGGTATGGAGAAACTGTTCACATTCAGAGAGTCAAACAAATCGTCGATTAGAAGGGTCAAGTCAACTAGTTGTCGGCATTCTATAGGCAGATCGCCCCTTGCAGTCAAATGTTCAGTCACAACAGCAACACTGTGACTGAACAATTGTGTCGCCGACTTAACCCTCATTTTTTTTATTTTTTCTGGATTAATATGCTCTTCTGTGAGCTTATGCAAAAGTCTCAGCTCTCCATACGATTTATCGGCATCATACACCATTTTGAAATAGTCCCACTTTATGATTTTCTCCTCATTATTGGTAACATATCTAAGATCCTTTGTTATTAAATTGTTTCTAATGCATTTTATTAGATGAGGAGTGTCATAAAGTGGGATTACGACGTGACCTTTAAAACGCATCACTTCATGACGCCATTCTTTACCTTCGCGTAAATAAATTGCTTTTGTTTCAGTGACCAATTCTGTTATAGCGCTGACATTAACAGCACTTTGGTCACAAACAGTGTTTAAAATTATGAGACCACATTTAAAACATTGTTCGATTACAGCTTTTAATTTTGTTTTTAACTCGATTTTACTTAAGCAATTTGTAAAATAATATGCAATTGGCTGCTTATAATTATTTTTCACTCCCTTCACCATAAAGACCAGCACGTGGTCAGCGAATACTTCCTTAGAGTCCGAAGTAAAACCTTCTAACTTATCTTTTTGGGCTGAATAAAAAATTTGCGGCGTGATTGACATTTCATCAAATATTAGACTACACAGCCTATCTGGGATCTGTTTTTTTAGCAAAGTTTTATTTATTTTTTCAAAAATTATATTATTAATGCCAGGTGCTAATTTAATTTGACTCAGTAGTCTTTTCATGGCTTTGCATGAAGGGAGAGCAAAATATTTATATAACAGCCTGTAGCACTTAGGGCTTTTTTTATATAAAGATAAACTTAGGATTTTCTCCTCAATTGTAAACCGTCTTCCTTTTGGTTTATATTTAGCTTGTTGCTGCATATGTACAAACAACTGAGCTGGTTTAGTCATATGTTGTATGACTTGTTTAAATATGATATTTTGTGACAACTTTTGTGCATTACTCAGTCGTTCCTTATACAGCTGGCCCCTTTTGCGCAAAACACTTATCTCCGTTTGCAGATACTTAATTTTCTTCTGGAATGGTCGCACTAAATTCGATCTGGTGTGGAAGGATCTTCCAGAAGCAACTGAAAATAAACAAATTGACACAATTACCAAATATGGTTCTCAATATTTCGGAGTATTATTAAAGAATTAGTTGAATTCAGTAATAAATTAATAATCATAATTCTGCATAAACATTAAAAGCTTACCATTAGCAGGTCTTTTCAATTTGTCTTCACCTTTTGCACAGTAGTTATGTTCTGCTAACACATGACATGCAGCCACTCGGTTAATTTCACCTGAAAAATTTAAAATTGCATAATTTTAATATATTTGCTTCCACAACCAAGCCAACAATCTATCCATCTGTTACAAAACAGTCCATGTATAACTATTGTAATAAAATTACATACCTAATAGATTAGTAGAAGGTTGTGTAGCAGTAAGCTGTGTAGCAGTAGGCTGTGTAGCAGTAGGCTGATCATCATCAGTAGTCTCCACTGGAAGACTTCCAGATACCCCTGAAGTATAAATAACAATATTATAATAACTCTGTTGTGGCACTCGCTATAATAGAATAGTTGTATATTTTTATTTTCAAATTAAGTAGTGTCTCCATTCAAATAAGTCAACAATTTATCCATCTGTTATAAAACAGTAATTCATCAATAACTGTTGTAATAAAATTACATACCTGATACATCAATAGTTGGCTGTATAGCAGGATGCTGATCATCACCAGTAGTCTCCATCGGAAGACTTCCAGATACCTCTGAAATATAAATAACAATATTATAATAATTCTGTTTTGGTTCTCACCATAATAGAAAACTTACAATGAAAAGCTTAATTATAATCCATAAAAAATGACTTAGGAAACAAGAGGACTGCAACATTCAGCCTTAGTGGAGGAATTTATCAAAACTTTGTTTATAATAATAATGTTATAAATATTACATATATGCAACACATACATTTTATTAGAATAGGTTGTAATTAGACATTTCATAAATAAATTTATTTTATACCTAAACCAACAGGAATCGGCAGGAAAGCAGCAGGTTGAACATCACTGGTAACAACAACAGGCTGTTGAATTCTAGATGTGCCTATAACAAAATAAAAAATATTATGTACACTAATATTAATATTACGAATAACAAACATTTTTTTAGCATGGAAAAAAACCTTATAAAGGTAGGTATGAATTTATTACTTTTTATTTATCAAAAAATATTTACAGACAAATTAAGCTACCTCCTCTTTTAAAAACATTCACATTGATTTGTGAATGTGAATGTCAAAAAATGTGTTGATGTATGTAACATCACTATTACTCATAAAATTATATTTTCAAGAAAAAGCAAACAAGAATACATATTATGAAAATTAATTAATAGACATGGCTACTTTGTTATGTAACAATTATAACAGCAAAGATGGAAAGAAGAGGGAACTCACCTGGTAAATGAAGACTTGGTACTGCCAATGCATTTAGGCGTTTGAAGCGATTTTTTTGTTCAATAGAAAAATGGATGTCACATAGCCGCTGCTTCTTATAAAATTCGTAGTCAGATGGTGCTTCAAGCTTTCCTCCAACAAGATTCACCCAAATTTTAAAACGATCAGGAAACTTGGTTGGATTTGGAAAGATGTGCAATGGCACATCTGAAACAAACAAAATTTTTGATTAATACAAATAGAAAAAGTCTTCTTTCATTATTCATGTGATATTTATAATAAAAGAGTGTCCATGGAGTTGTTGTTGTTGTTGCTCATTCTTCTCCATAGAGATCTATGCTTTGAAATGAGCACCTACGGTACTTTCACAGTTTTTATGTCTTGTGACTGCGACTGTAGCACCATAACTGTTTTTGTAGTTTTGTAGTTGAAATAAATTATTTGATTTGATAACTTCTATAATAGGAAAATGGATTGCTAAATGTGTTGCACAAAGTTTATTCAGTTTGTGGAAGGCCAAGGAGAGAAAAAATTAAAAAATTGTCTGACAAAGTCTAAAAACAACTTTTCTTTACTCCCATACAAAAAATTCGTAAATTAAGTGATGTTAGTACTAGACGGTACATAGTGCCAGCTCGTGAAAAATAACCAGAGGTATCTTTAGATTAGATTACTCGGGCTGGTTTCCGCAACTCCACGACAAAGCGCGTATTTTGCGTGTCAGAGGTATCTTACAACTTTGATAAATTCGATTGCAATTATTATTAAAACCATGTACCTTAGTAAAAATTATGATGACAGATTGACTAAAACTTAAAATCGAGAAACGAATATGAAACTGTTTTGAAAGGGGGAATCAAAGTTATTGTTGAAAAATGAAATTATCTATAACTAGCTTCCGCCAGCGGCTTTACCCGCGTGGTGTGTTGATAAAAAGTAGCCTATGTGTTAATCCAGGGTATCACCTATTTACTTACCAAATTTCAATCAAATCGGTCCAGCCGTTTTTGTGTGATTGAATAACAAACATACATCCATACATTCTCACAAACTTTCACATTTATAATATAAGTAGGAAGTAGGATATAAAAATGAATCGCAAATGTGTTGGTAAGCGCATAACTCAACAACGCCTGGACCAATTTGGCTAATTCTTTTTTTGTTGTATTTGTTATTGTCAGGAGTAGGTTCTTATGAAAAAAAAATAGGGTAAAGTAGAGAAGTCAGTTTACGGGAGCGAAGCCGCTGGCAAAAGCTAGTATTTATATAAAAAAGACTGCCGGTTTTTAACTGATATAGATATGTATTTACCTGTGCTTTTACATCCGAGTGTACATCGGTGCGGCATTGTTGCAATGATGAGCAGAACACACACAACACAACACAAAAGCGTCCTTAGCGCGAAGTAAAACACAGTTTCTGGAAGATTATCTTGTTACCGAAACGGAGGAGTAAACTCGACTCGACGTTTATAACGAAGATATTATCACAAAAACTAGAATTTACACATAAAACAACCGCAAAACGTAATCAAGCGTGTACGCAGGCTACGGCGACCATTTTACATGTGTCATGTCATTGACATTAAAATCAGAGGAGAATATAAGGGCAGTGTTGCTATTGTTTCCATAATATTTATTGAATTTAAGATATTGTAAATTAACATGATTAACTGCATATATGAAGAGTTTAATATATTTTAAAATTAATTTAATTAAAATTAACTAAGTATAAAAATACAAGATGTGACTTTTAGAATTTTATTACAGAGACATCTATTGCTGATTAGACAAAACAGAACATAAGTTTCACCGTTAAGGAATGAAGATGGCGCTGCTTCATTAATCGCCAAGCTTGATGTAGGCAACTGTCCCCCCCCTGAGATAGCCACAGAACACATATACCCTGAAGGGAGATAGCCCATAGATAGCCCAAAAAATCAGTGTTGCCAATGCCAACTCAATTTTTTTTTGTCTTCTTCTTTGGCAAGTTGCTATTTGAGCTGGCTCTAACCGACAACTCAATTTATTTAAAGAGAGCTTCACGATAAAAGAGCTAAAATAATAAAATTAACAATCTAAAATTGCAATCTATAAGTGGAGTCCACTCGGTACCAAAAGGCTGGCCTATACATCGGTAGGGCACGCCACCATAGTGGCGGTAAGTCCCCTCTTTGAGGAGTGGCTCGGGAGGAGTCACGGCGCCCTCATGTACCGCATGACGCAGGTCCTCACCGGACACGGTTGTTTCGGGAGGTACCTGCATCGAATCGGTCGTGAGGAGGCGCCCGGGTGTCACCACTGTGCGGACAGCCCCGAGGACACGGTGGACCACACAGTCCAGGAGTGCCCTGAATGAAAGGGCACCACCGGGTCCTCGTCGAGGCTTTAGGCGGCGGCGACCTCTCGCGTCCGGCCCTGGTTCAGGCCATGGTTCGGGGCGAGAGGGAATGGGATGCCGTCGCCTCCTTCTGCGAAGCGGTTCTTCTCGAGAAGGAGGAGGCGAAACGCCAGAGAGCTCGCACCTCTCATCCTGGCCGCCGCTCTGGACCAGGTAGACACCATGGGCGCCGGGTGTCGCGAGATGACTCCCGGCCACTGTAGGCGTGGGTCTGTGGGCAGTGAGTTCGGGTGGCTCATCGTCCCTCTGTCTGCTTAGACGACAGACCCGTGTCGACGGCGCGCGTTGTTCCACGCGCTCCTCAAAGAGATGTCAGCAATCCCAGCGGGGCCCAGCAGGGCTAAGGCCTGCCGGGGCTGCGGGTTGTTCGAAAGAGATACCGTGGCCCTGGTACATGAAAGGCCTATGACGGAACACGACGGTTTTTAGTCAGTAAAAACTGAAACTTGCTCGCGGGAGGACTTAATGAGCCAAGGGCGTCGCCAGGCGATGGTTCAGGGGGGGGCAAGTTGACATGGAGAATGAGAAAAGTATGAATTGTAGGTAAAGCCGAGTTCACATGAAGCTTTTCACTTGTAGTACAAGCCTTACATCTACAGCAATTGTAGTTATAACGGTACAGAGTCCAACGTGTAAAGCTTCACGAGTTCTTGACTGTACAGTAAATAAATCTTATAAATAAGTTATTACATTTATTAGAAAAATAGAATAAAAATAATTTGGGAGTTTGAATTTAGATAATACAGTGTATTTTTTTTTTGTAATTACCAGATTTTAATATTATAATGGTCGACAAAGATTCTTTTTCTGATTAGGTTAATTAAAACATAATCTTCGAGGGTTTTTTGAAAACTTTTCGTCCACTTTATTATGAAAATCTTGTAAGTTTCCATGAATTAGTTTTCTGTGCACACTCATCATGGCCAGACCATTGAGGCGATTTTCACCCATAGTGCTTCTTAGCCAGGTTTTTAGTCTCCTGAGGCTGCTAAACGATCGCTCTACGGCGTAGCGTAGCGGAGCGTACGGAATATTAGGAATCGAATTGGTGAATTCATTCGAGTTTCAACGTACGGGAAAGATCGATCAAGCAAGTCAAGTCAAAGACTTAGGACTTTTTAGAACCTCTAGGGGGGGGCAGCTGCCCCTCCCTGCCCCCCCTTGGCGACGCCCTTGATGAGCGCATCCGGCCGTTTCGTGTCGATGACATGTCATATATTGAGACTACACTATGTCAGCCCAATATTCCGCCACAGCGAGAGAATATTGGGCTGACATAGTGTAGTCTCAATATATGACATGTCATCGACACGAAAGAAGAAGAAGAAGTCAGTAAAAGTCTGACACTCCCTCACCGCTGCTAATCCCATTGACATATAACTATAGCTAATCCACAGCGAGAGGGGTCATTTGATGATTTTTGACGTCGGAAAAAAAAAAAAAATGGCCTATACATCGGTCGCAGAATTTGCATTGCAACCTTTTCGGTACGATCTTCTTATCTCACATCTGACATTGGCAAAATCGTTGTCATTGACATCAACGAACATAGACATAATATAGTATACAGGACTGCGCACTTATACCCAAAAAACGAGCCGAGTGAAACAGTTAGTACGGAGGCCGTCTGTCCCTTCCTAATTGGCGATGCAAAGATTACGCGCACGCCTCTAGTGGCGACATTAAGAAGCTGTCTAAGAACGACACTGACAGCCTTTTCTATACAATTTATGTCACGATTAAAATTGTCACTTTTTTCTTTTTAATTTTTTCGCGCGGTATTTTGACACAAATTGTATGGATATCTGTCAAAGTGTCGTTCTTAGACAGCTTCACAATTTTGACACTAGAGGCGCTAGTTAGAATCTTTGCATCGCCAATAGGGTGACTATGAGATTAAGCTATGTGAGACAAATCCGAATTTGCTAAGATTATTAAACAAAGATTGGTATTGAAGTTTTAACTTACGCAGCTTGTGACCTTAAGATGTTAATATAGCCTTTTAATAATTAGCGGGAATCAACAGTATAAAAGCAGGAAGATTCGAAGTGAAGACTGATTTTTTTGTATTTTTGCTTCACATATATACTGCTGAGGGGTATCGGGTTGCCCGGGTAACTGGGTTGAGGAGGTCAGATAAGCAGTCGCTTCTTGTAAAGCACTGGTACTCAGCTGAATCCGGTTAGACTGGAAGCCGACTCCCACATAGCTGGGAAAAAGGCTCGGAGGATGATGATATAGACTGCTGAGCATGTGATGCGGAGGAATGAGAATCATGTTGTGAGGAAGATGATGAGTATGAATGTGGACGGATATAGTGGAAGAGGAAGACCAAAGAAACGATGGATGGATTGTGTGAAAGTAGATATGGTAAAAAATAATGTTACTTGTGAGATGACGGCAGACAGAAGAGTATGGAAGGTGAAAACATGCTGCGCTGACCCTGCGACCCTGCGAAATAAAATTGGGATAAGGGCAGGAGGATGATGATGATATAGACTGCTGAGCCATTTATGTTGTCTTTCTTCATTTTTGGGGAAGCTATAACAATAGTACAATAGTTTTAAAATCCATCACCCATATTTAGACTCAATACAAGAATTCATGGGCCCCTAGTTGTTTAATTTACGAAAATGTTATTATTAGTTAATCTGTGGAACGATATATATTGCAACCACCATAGGATTCTCTTTTACAAGTATAAACGCAACACTTTTGCACCGTTTTAATAGTTTAAATTGATTTAATAAAAAAAAAATATATACAAAATTTTAAATGCTGAATACGCGCCAAGAATGTTCAGGGCTACCACTAGAAAATAAAAAAAAAGCATGTATTTTGCTTTTCTAAATGTTCTTTATGTTTTAAGAATAAATGCGAATAAATAAATGCGATTGTTATTAATTTGTTGACTTACAATTGTTAAAATAAGATAAAAATATGAGTGATTCAATTGTTTTTTTGGGTAGACAAAACTGTTGATCATAACATTTTTTATGTTGGCAAGGTGTTAGAACGAGACACGCGGCCTCCGTTATAACTATCCCTCTCGGCTCGGATTTGCCTCTGTGTATTATGCAACCAATTTAGTACCTTATTGCGTTGGAATAGAGTTCGTAAATATATATTTTGATAGTGCGTAATCTTGTCTATACTAATATAATAAAGAGGAAAACTTTGTTTGTTTGGTTGTAATGGATAAACTCAAAAACGACTGGACCGATTTTAAATATTCTTTCACCATTAAAAAGCTACATTATCTGCGAGTAACATAGGCTATATTTTATCCCGGTGCGGGCAGTAGATCCCACGGGACGCGGGTGAAACCGCGGGAAAACGGCTAGTTTAATATATTCATCTACCTATGTCGACGAATCACTTGCCATCTTGCCATTAACCAAGAATAGAATAGTTTATCTACATCAACTACTTATCAGGCTGTACACATGCTAACGCGCGTTAAGGCGTGTCCAGACATGTATTATTTTCCGGATTTGATCACCGTATCGTATCTGCGTATCGTATCATGCACCGTATCAAGTTGAATGAAGAATGATGGACAAAAACCGACACGAAGGCTCAGCGCACACCGCTGGAAGCGCGTCGGAGCGCATTTTAAGACAAAAATTTAAAACAAACCTAAACTACCTTGACATACGTTCTACAAATGATGCGCGCGCATGCTCTTCGATGCTCTCGCGCGCGCCCGAGCGGCTCATGCGGATTTATTCCTTTGTAAACCGTATGTCAAGGTAGTTAAGGTTTATATTATATTGTTTTCTTCAAATGCGCTCCGACGCGCTTCCAGCGGTGTACGCTGGGCCGAAAGGGCTCCGCTCGGTGCAATGTTTTTTTTTTCTATAATAGTTATTAGGTACAACGCCATCTGTCACGTCTTCTTTTTGAGTATTACAAAAACAATAGTTCCCAAAATCAGTGCCAGATGGCGTTATATCTAATATGTGAGCCCTTTGAGCTGGGACCGAAGAAATTCAGATTTCTGGACAATTGGTTGTCCAGAAATCTGAATTTGGATGAAATGTCATTGGAATTTAGTAGCAGAATGTCCGCTAAGGTTAAAATTACTATTGCGATTCAATTTTGATATTATTAACTTAGCAGGATCGGGCTATTGTAGTTTCCAATATATTGCCGATTTCTGGATTTTCCGAATTTCCCCTGCAGCTGGTAGCGATTAGATAGCAACTCTCTATATCGATTTTGAGTTAATCGATGAAGAATGATACCGATTTTGATAGCCACCATCTATCTATTGGTATTCATTCATCTGAGGTTGGTAAGCCCAAAGAGTATGGAACAAAAAAAACGAAAGGTTACGTGAAAAAAAAGTTTTATTTATCAAATGATACAGTTGGCAAGGTCACATTATGATAAATACTTTGTACCCGTTAGTCCTGACCGGAGATGAGATTGTTATTCCTCTGAATACATATTTTATTACAACCTTACAAGTTATTATTATTTAGGTAAGAGCGGGTGATACGCTAGTGATTAATGATTAATTATATCTATTGTAGAAATAAACTATGACAGGCAAATATTCTCCCTTGTTGCAGAAAGAAACAAGGCTCGCAAAAATCTCTATTGTACAATGTTAGTATGACTAATTTATTAAATTTTTAAACTAGAGTTCAAGTAAAATTCAGTCTATAGACACCAGTAGCCCGAAATATTAACGTGGAAACGGTCCAACGACATGGGCCCGGCTGAGGGAATGTGAACATACAACTACACTTACAAACATTAAATAAGTACGATCAGTTACAGCTATGCTTACTCTAAAGAATCATAAAGTAGAAAATCTCGAAAAGAGGTGTTCTATATTACTGTTTTCATACAAATTGTTTAATCTTAGTCGTATACTAGAATGAGCGAAGTGAGGTGGGCTGTCGCAGTCGCTCGGGAAACTTGTGGCTAGCACAGTGTGGGCTCGAGCGCGGGAAATTCACAACTTAAGTACAGTCCGAAACAATATGTATTTAATATATACAGCTTCTCAAAAATCTCATGGATATAAGAAATTGCTTGTCAACTTTGTTTTGAACACGGTAACACCGTAAATAGCATTCTTTAAACATATTAGAATAATAGACATCAAAAAGTTTTAAAGTGGTTTTCCTTTCAAACATCCACCCTGAAATCAAAATATCAACAAGCATATTATTTTTTGACAAGACTGTACCTACGTGTCACGTGTAACAGAATTCACAACAGCTAAACGTATGGAAAGGTTTGCGCTCCAACACGCCGACCCTTAAGTAGGTACACTTACACTAGAAGAAGTTTAAAACATTAATACATGATACATTTTCTCTGGCACCGTGGCAAATTTCGAGAGACTGATAACCGTCTACACAATCCATGGTCGTGTAATAAAGTTATGGTCGTTTTACAGTTTGAACTAATCTAATTGCTTGCCACCCATTGATCAAATCTGCCATTTGACAACTAAAAATGGTTCCGTTATGGCTGTAGTTAAATGGTACCACTCATCGTAAGAATATGAATTTACGCAAAAGACGGGTGCAATAGTATAAGCAGTCAAATAAATGATGGGTGTCCAACGAAATTTGCCCAGGCTCGACATCTATACACATAATAATTTACTACTATTAACGTTAGTGTACCTAAAACTATTTTATCAATGTATTTTTTTATGCTACAGTAATAACTGAGCAATACAAATAAACCCTTATATATATAAAACACGATTAGAAATAAATTGTAGTCATTAATTACAATCAAAACAAAATAATTCGATGGATTCTTTGCACTTGTACTTTGACAACCAGATTTTATCTACTTTCAAAGGCTACTTACCTACTTTGCATGATTATTGAGTAACAAAAACTATTGCAGCTGTGACAGTGTAACATACACATGCATAAGTGAACAAATCAAAACATTAAAGCATAGTGATTATGCTAATTTGTTCTAAATATTAAAAAAAAAAAACAGTTGGTTGAATTGAGAAATTGTTCACTTTTTTTCTTAAACGAATTTTGACAAATTGTTGCCAGCTTGTCTAACAATCAAAGGACAAGTGTTGTTGACTTATAGATACAAAAAAAACCTTAATAGTAAATATTTATGTAACCTACTGGACATTAATTAGTAAAGTATAATTTAAGCTATTTTGGAGTTGTGGAAGCTTCCGTTTGCCGAGATTGTGTAGTGAGCTTGTTCTTATTAAAGCCTAACACTGGTTCCCAAATTCAGGGTTTATAACAATATTTTTGTGCACTAAGTCCTTGTTTTACATTAGTTAGCTTAGTAGTGTAATCTCTCCAATAGAAGCTAAAAGTACTAAGACAATATTTCAACTTTAATACAGCTTAGGCATTCTTAAGGTAACAATACTTGATTTCAAAATGCTTAATTTTCTCAATTATTACTTTAATAAATTGTTCAGAAATCGCACAAAGGAGTGAGCAGTATTCTAGGTAGAGATTACTAATGTCGTGGGATTGATGTTCAGCCTAAGCTTCTTCTATATTTAGTTTATAACTAGGTATGTGTTTGAGGACCAATAGAATAGCTTAATTTGGCTGGCAATGTAAACAAAGCGATTCGTTTTGTCCATAACCACAAAGGCTAGTTAAAGTAATATGTATTAATTTTGCTGTGTCAAAATGTTATGTAACCAAATGTTGTTTAGTGTTCCTGTTTAGGGGGTGTTTCGGGGGCTTAGGGGGGTGTTTAGGGGTTGAAGGTGGGGAGAGAGGCCAGTTTAGCCTTAACCTCCTCCCCTGCGTCATCGCAGAGCAGTAACGTGTGGGAGTAGCCCATGGTGACTTGAGTGATGTTCAAGCCGTCCATACGAGTCACCTCCTTGGGCCGAGCTGAAGACTTGTTCAAATCACCCGTGCCCTGTAATAATAATAAAATATATTGTATTTTGTAGTTTTTAAAATATTAAAAATGTTTTATAAAATAAATAAATGGAATACAATGTAGGGTGTCGTGTAAAGAGATGAATTATATAAAGTCCAGAGTGCACAAGGTAGAATATACTGTTTATTGCACGCACGGTTACACGGCACAGTTGTACTTTATACACACACACAAAAGATAGTTAGAAGGAGAAGTACAGAACATTACCAGAAAATATTCAATTTTTCGAATAATTTTAACTTGGATTTTGAAATCGATCGAATCGAAATCTATATCTATACTAATATTATAACGAGCAAAACTTTGTTTGTTTGGTTGTAATGGATAAACTCAAAAACTACTGGACCGATTTTAAATATTCTTTCACCATTAGAAAGCTATATTATCTGCGAGTAACATAGGCTATACTTTATCCCGGTGCGGGCAGTAGCTCCCACGGGACGCGGGTGAAACCGCGGGAAAACGGCTAGTATGTAAATATAATAGAGAGGTGTTAAGTATTTGCGCGGGAAATTGGGAACAACGCAGTAAGTCAATTAAACTCGCTAATCTGTTGCACACTGATGTAATTCATAAAAAGACGGGAACGCGCGAGACTCAGCCCGCGCACGACATACCAACATTATGGCGCGACCAACATTTGAAGCTGATTTACCAACCTAACAAGGGGAAACAATGTTTTTTCTGTTAATTATGAAGTAACATAGTTACCACAAAGGCTCCGTATCTAGTGGACCGATATAATAGTAAATAAATACCGATGGAAAACAAAACAACAGAAACATATGAATACTCTTTTGAAGAACTTTATAAACTACATATGTTCTTACCAGTTCCCCGTAAGTAGGTGAGACGCCCCAAGCGACGAGTGAGTCGTCAGCAGCGATCACAATCGAAGTGTTACTGGTTCCCACACTGCGGATATTCCAACCTGACGGACAAACATTTATCTATCAATACTAACATTTAAAGAGTAAAGATTTTTCAAAAATACGTCTGTGAAACCTTAGCCTTTTCGCAAGAATGTTGGGGTCGGCTTTCAGTCTAACCAGATGCAGCTGACAAGTGTTTTATGTATAGCCAGTGCTTATCTGACCTCTTCAACCCAGTTAGCCGGGCAACTCGATACCCCTTAGTAAGACTGGTTGTCCGAATCTGGCATCTGATTACCCGTAAGTACCCCAAAGATGTTGACAACCGAGATTACTAGTTATCGTGCCTTCCGAAACACGGAAGTACTGGTTATGATAAAATGGTCACCCACCCACGGACCGACCTCGCCAAGCATTGCTTAACCTTAAGATCAATCAGTCCGCGCGGCTTTGACCTAGCCACGAACTTTTTACTCTCTATACTAACATTATAAAGCTGAAGAGTTTATTTGCTTGAAACTTGAAACCTTGAACCTTGAACAAGAAACGCTGGTCCGATTTGAAAAACTGTTTCAGTGTTAGATAGCCCATTTAGCTAGGAAGGCTATAGGCAACTTTTTACCCAGGTTGGTACAGAAGTTTCCACGGGCTGCGGGTGAAACTACTGGCAGAAGCTAGCATGAAATAAAATAAATTGTCTTCTTACCACTTAGGTCCTGCACAGGCTTGGGATACATGTTAGCCTCCCCGGTGCGCTTGGTCTGCCCAAACAGGAACAGTCCACCTGTTGAACAACATCAGTTTTTTCATCAACTTCCTTCTATCTACAGTTCTACACTAATATTAACAAAGAAGATCCTATTGTTTGTTTGATTTGGCAAATTTGAAAAAATATTTCTCTGTTGGGAAGCTACATTATGCCCGGTGAACATAGGCTATATTTTATCCGGGTACGTTCAGTAGTTCCCACGGGTACAATACACAGGTACATATTTAGCAATAGTTTAGGCATATAAGGCATATTTGGCTCCACGTTCGCCTTCCAAAAATCCGGGACTTTAGTCCCGTGGACTGGTAGAGACACTATCATAATAATCCAGGCGTGTAGAATACTGACCGAGCTCGTTGACGGCTAAGCTATAAGTCCCGCCGCAGTGCACAGAGCGAACGCCCCGCGACTGTGAGTCGAAGTACTTGATCATGCGGGGGACGCTCTCGTCCTTCTGTTCCGCGTGGCCGAGGCGCCCGAACCCGCCGAAGCCCCAGCTGTACGCGCGCTTACGGGAATCTATCGCCACCTGACATAATCAAACAACATTTTGATTATTAATATTTTTTAATTTAATATTGCTGTGCCCTAGCAGGGTCATGTATGTACCTAATCACATATGTATATGGAACATCTTGTAAACTACATGATTGCAATAAATGACTATGACTATTTATTCTTCTTCTTGGCGAGTCAATGACAATTCAGACTTATATTTTTGTGGCCCAGTATTTCGCCACGCACACGGCATTATCAGTCGCGGCAAGTAGAACTTTCTCTGTGCAGGTGTTGGGACACATTGGGCCATGTTTATTTAAACAACCAACGCATGATGAATAGATAACTAAATAACGGAATCAATGACTCATCAAAAATCTACACTAATATGAAAAGTGGAAGCTTTGATTGATTGTTAGAATCGAAAAGGCTCTGGTACTATTAAACCAATTTGAATAATTCTACACTATCTGTGCTGAACATGGACTATGTTTTGCTCACAATTTGACGTTACTAGTGTCCAAAATCTGTCAGTGTGTGTAGGCTAGTGTTAAAATTCTATCTCTAGTAAGCTTCAATGAGCAAATCAACAGATGCAGTATTGGGAACGGCCGTTAGAAACCAGTTTCTCGAACTATCTATCTAAAAAAAAAAATATGTAAAAACAAGGTCACCGTATGATTATTCCCGCAGGAGAAGTCCACAATCTCAACATCTTTGACGATGTTAACGTGGCCTTCCTTGGTCTTCTCGAAGAAATGCGCCACGTGCTTCGGCACCGTCTCGAAGTGGAACGACAGCTTTGTGGAAGTCACGAAGTACTTCCCATCAGTGTTGTGGCCTGTAAGAAACAATAATGGATATTCTATATTTACAAGAACACTGCAGTAGAATCCGTTTAGTATTCTGTGTACGTCAAAATATCCTGCATTCTAAAACCTTCAGCGGTTCGGTAGAGTTATGCGATTTCCAACAACCTGTTTTAATTCAGAGAAAAATCTATACACATGTGTACTGATTGCATATTATTTCTACTTTATCTCTCTTATGTTTTTGTCTATTTTATTAAATAGGCACATACTGACAAAAGCAGGAGAATGCTTTGATGTCCGCTTAGTATGACGTTTTTGTAGTCCTTTCTATGTCATTATAAACGAATTTAACTATTCTTCCTTATATACTTTACGAACTACTCCTGTGATCTCCCTAATGTACTTTTGTACTTCCTTAATACCTCTTTATATACTTCATTAAGTACTTTTTGCGCCAACGGAATAATACTAGCAACAGGGCAAGAAGAAAACTATGTACAGTGAGGCAATTCTAAAAAACTTACCCAGTTGGCCGTACTCAGGCAGACCGAACGAGTGCAGGGCTCCGTTACAGTCCAGGATCATGGAGAACTCAGCTCCGCAGCCCACCTTCACCACTGGAGCCCCACTGAGGGAAAAAATGTAATATTCTCTATACTCTTATGAAATGTCACACTGGTTGCACAATTTTCAAGTTGGTCCCACAGAAAAGAACAGGCAAGAATCTTAGAATATCCATTTTAAAATATGTATTGTGCTATCTCTTGTCTTGGGAAGATAATCGGTGACCGATTTTTGTATTTGAATACACACAATATGAACACATCCTACAAAAACTCAGGACTCAAGTAAAACAGAAGATTGTGAAACTATTTATATTTATATGTATTTCACCAAAAAGTTTCAGGTGGCTTGAGTAACTGGGTTGAGCAGGTCAGATAGGCAGTTGCTCCTTGTAAAACACTGGTAGTCAGCTGCATGCGGTTAGACTGGAAGCCAAACCCAACATATCTGGGAAAAGGCTCGGAAAATGATGGGGTTAACAGTCCTTGTGTAGAGGTGATAAGTAACTAAGGTATTTACTATTAGTTTGAGTACTTGTATAATCATCGGCCTTGACCTTGACCTTGACCTTCACCTGCGCAGAAGGGATTTATTGGTTTATTACCTTATGTGTACAGTGCGCAAAGCGATCCCCACTCTTCCGCAGAGAGCTCAATATCCGTGCCGATAACTATATCAGCAGTCAGTTAATTTAGCGAAATAGAAGTCTACACAGTACGGTTGTAAGGCCATAAGTTACCTGTATCTGACTCTAGTGGGCTTGAGTATTTGCGGCGTGGTGTTGCCGATGCCGCACTGACCACACTTGTTGTCGCCGCAAGCGTACACCGTGCCCGTGTCTAGTATAAAGAATTACAAATTCATTATTTCCTTTAATATCTATTGATTTGTTGAAAATTCTATGTCTAGTAACTAGACATTAGCCCCATGCAAGTAATGTTAAATTCCTATACTAGCCTTTAGAGAACATTTGTAGTAAGTATACTTAAGGCTCAAGTTCACTGACAACATGAAAGTCAGTTTCTTAAAAAAACTGTTAACTTTTATAACTGAGCGTAAAAATTCATAGTAAACTGTTGTTTTATGAAAACGAAAATTAATGTTGTCAGTGAACTTGACGCTGTACCGCCTAGCCGTAAGCATCAAACGACCACACGCTATGAGCGCGCGGCGCACACTGAGGCGCGAGCGCCCGGCTTCGAAACCACGGCTGCAGCGGGGGCACCGACACCGCCGCCGGCTCGAGAGCTGAGCACAGCGACAACATCTTCACGCCGATGCCAATTAAGAACTGGTGCGAAAACCAGGGTGCGGGCGTTTTATAGTCGGCGCGCATCACATCGCATGAGGACTGGAGCTCTGATTGGCAGATTGTTTGGAGTAAGAGGTTCAGTTCTAGCAATACTTACGAACAAGTTAGTGTATAAAGGTAGCTAGGTTTACCAAATAAACATTCGTTATTTCAAGCAGATTTATCGTTTTACTTAACCCCATAGTGTTAAAGTAGTGCTAAAAGGTTAAAGTACGGAGGAAAGGAGTAAAAGGAAAAATATGAGCGGAGATTCCATAAGGCAGGTAGGTCAGGCGCCTTATTGTAAGATAAGTTTTGTTTATTCGCGTAAAACATGCGATAGGTAAAGTAACGTACGGTAGGCGTAATCGAAGCGATCAGTTACTAGAGGTAGAATTAAGAAGGCCTCCTTTTAATAAGAATTTCCTAGATTTAAGAAGGATTCATCCGTTCAAATCTAGACCAATCTCTCAAAAATTGGTCTGGATTGATTGATTTTATTTAAAAAAACAAGGACGGATTCCAAGAAGGCGTACGAGAGCGGAGCTAGTAACGTTCCTCGTCCCCCTAACACCCGCATTATGGCGCGCTGCTTTCTTAGAAGATTTTGCATTATGACATCTCTGCTAGTCTTTTACTTTTCCATGGCTTAAAAATAGAGGTAATAAAACGACGGTTTGACAGCGACTACTCGTTCATTTATAATATCTTCTTTTGTAACTGTCACATGTTCATACAAGCCTGACATCACATATATGTATACAACCTACTTGTACTATTTTGATACAATCTCAAGAAAAAACATACCTGTGACGAATAGAGTGTGGTGCCTGCCTACGGCGGCGTGGATGATGTTCTTGCCCTTCAGAGCGGGCACGGGCTCCGGGACGTTGCGCGTTACCGTGTCGCCGAAGCCGAGCTGGCCGCACGTGTTGCGACCTGGAAACCAAATACTAAGCTTAACCATTTACATGGTAAACTCGCATGACAGAACAAGTAATGTTATAGTAGAGTCTACTTAAAGAAACTTAAGATGTAAAAAAGGGAATGTGTAGAAAAAGAGATAGGAAGATAAAAGAGGGAGCTGTCCAATGCAAAAAAAAATATCCTGCTTGTTACAGATAGAAATAATAACATAGATTTCTCATAGACAAATAACTGAAATATGATCTCACCGAAAGTGTAGACTTCTCCATGTTCATCAACAAGCACCGAGTGCCCAGCAGAGCAGCTGCTGGCTATGAACCGGTACTATAAACAAAGATTTATTATGAACATGATGTTCTCATAACCGATTATTGGCCATGGAAGCTGTTCTCATATAAGGAGATCAGCCAGCTGTGCAGGACATATTATAGTGCACAAGCATTTGCGCAGACAAAAGTGCACTCACTATTCCTTCACTCTCATAGCCTGATGGGACGGTAATCTGAAACTACCGGAGAGAGATCAGGCGCAGGACGGACATTAACGTGCTCTCCGATGCACGGGTGTATCAATAACCAACTTCGAGACTATGGGCTGATTTGTGAAAGTTAATAAGACCCACAAAGCCATTTCAGCCCGACCCAGAAATCAAACCCGAGACCTAGTGTACAGCAGTAGCGCTTGCGACCGACGAGACCAACGAGGCAGTAGACAACAAAGATTTATTATGAACATAAATAAATATCTGGATCTAATAGTCGTGGTGGCCTAGTGGGCAAAGACACACCTCTCGAGTATGAGGGCACGGGTTCGATTCCAGGTCAGGCAAGTACCAATGCAACTTTTCTAAGTTGGTATGTACTTTCTAAGTATATCTTAGACACCAATGACTGTGTTTCGGATGGCACGTTAAACTGTAGGTCCCGGCTGTCATTGAACATCCTTGGCAGTTGTTACGGGTAGTCAGAAGCCAGTAAGTCTGACACCAGTATAACCAAGGGGTATTGGGTTGCCCTGGTAACTGTGTTGAGGAGGTCAGATAGGCAGTTGCTTCTTGTAAGGCACTGGTACTCAGCTGAATCCGGTTAGACTGGAAGCCGACCCCAACATAGTTGGGAAAGGGCTCGGAGGATGAATAAATAAATATCTGGACACTTTCAAACAAGGTTGGTTAGCCCCATGGTGGGTTATGGATTTGATTGTGGTTTGTGTTATGGATGCTAACACAACTGATAAACTATTTAACCGTCAAATCCGTAGCGGACCCCGATCGGTCCTGAACATCAATGTCACCGTAAGCTCGGTTTAGACCCCGATCGGTCCCCGCGAATGAGTCATAGACTATCCTAATTATTTACGCTCATATTTATTTTCTTTCCAATCAAACCGTATTTGTGAGTACTAAATAAATTTAAATTATTTTTACGCCTTCAAACCTATTATTATCTATACTAATATTATAAAGCTGAAGAGTTTGTTTGTTTGAACGCGCTAATCTCAGGAACTACTGGTCCGATTTGAAAATTTCTTTCAGTGTTAGATAGTCCATTTATCGAGGAAGGCTATAGGCAATTTTTTATCCCGGTACGGGAAGTAGTTCCCACGGGATGCGGGTGAAACCGCTGGCAGAAGCTAGTCAAATATATTTAGCATCCGGTTAGAAATATACCTTTTGAAAATCCAATCGTATTTACCGGGAATTCTGATCGAAGTCGCCATGTTTGTTTACTTTCGTTATTTTTTATTATTTAAAGACGCATAGACAAGATGGCGACGGTGATAGAAGTTTTAAATCGTATGATCCGATTCGTTAAAATAAAGAATCGATGTAACAACTTTATATTATTTGATATTATAATAATACTAAATTGCACTTTTCTATACTATAATCTGAAAATAAATTAGGAAAAGTAAAATGACCTTATTTATTCTGAAAAAATGCTAGAAAATCAGTGGCAGAAAATACTTTGTAGCCGTAATAAATTAATTCTTCGGTTTTTTGGATTTCTGAAGACCGCAAATTTTGAAGATTTATTTATATCTTCGGGTGTTGTATGTGCAGAATTCCTGTAGTTCTGCCAAACTTAATGGCGGTTCGTTACTTCCAACTTTTTAACTGAGCGGCAAAGCTATTTGACGAGAGCCGTAGTTAGGTATAGCTATCGAAGAAAGATGGCCGCCTCCAACTTATTTTTTTTTTCACAAATCTGTCAATATGGGTATCAAACAAAAGGCATTGACTAGTAGAACAAAAGAAAGGTTATTTTTGACTGACCTCCCAAACAGGAGGCGCCAAAATGCGGGTGAGCGGGGGACGAGGAATGTTAGGTACTGTTTTCACCCTTATAAGCCTTCTTTGTACCCGATCATTTTTTAATGCCAAAAATCGTTGACAGATTTCTCAAAAAACCCAAAAGCCTCCTTAGTTCACTCGTAACTGATCGTTTTGGTCATGGACACCGTACGAATTTGACCTAGAAGGAGGCGCCTGACCTATCTGCATTGAGGAGATTGCCTGACCTATCTGGATTTGGGAGTTGGTTTAATTTTTTTGTGAAGTTTTTTTTTTTCATTTTTGGTTTTTCAGTGGCAATCATAGTTGTCACTATCCGCATTAGCTCATTAACTCAATATGTAAACACGAGGTTGTTTACATATTGAGTTGTCGAGTTCCCTCGACCTTCTCTGGTCTCCATCATCAGGTCAGCTCCAAACCTTTACTACCTTCACTGTTTCAAAGGTCTCGTCAATACAAATAATATAAGCCCAAACACGAGGTAGTTTACTTATTCAGTTGTCGAGTTTCGTCGACCTTCTCTCTTATCCATTATCAGGTCAGCTCTAAACCTTTACTGTTTCATAGTGTTATCAGACATACATCCGAGTCTTAAGGTATAACCTTATCTATGCTTACAATTTTCGAGAGTTGCCCTCGATTTCTCAAGGTTTTCATCATCAGATCCTGAACCTAATGACAATGTGACCATTTGGGAAATACCCTTTCGACCAAAAACAAACATCCTAATTGAGAATCACCTCCTTTTTTGGGATTCGGTTAAAAATTTTTGGTAATCATCAAATGACTTTGGTAGTTACAAATTGCATTATATTTCAGAACACCAAGCTTACCCTACGCCGAAACAAAAATCTTAGAACTATTGAGATCAATTATTAAGAAATAATATAAGAATAAATTAAAATTACATATTAATAAAAATTCAATTACAGTTAAAAATTATTACGAATGACGCAACACCAAAATAAAAGAATAAAAAAATAATGCTAAAAATTTATTTATTTTTTAGTAACGAAACATAAAAAAGTGAAATGACGAAATGTATTGCAAGTGGCTTGAAAATGTTATAAATATGACGTTTTTGTTGTGTTTGAGAAAGTGATGCGATTATTTATTGTAAGTTTTCAACAAATTTGAAATGCCTAACTTTTCGATAGACTTACACACGTAATTATTTATCTATTTCTGAATTAACGGTCCCATTTGGCCTATCGCACGTTGTTGTCAAATAAGTGAGCTCTAAAGTTATAGTTAAAATACTTCTGATCAGGCATTACGGACTTAGAATTCATGAGTTGAATGTTAGTATAAATTCTTGACTTCCATGTCGTGATTCAAAATATCCCGCCGAATCAAAGGTAAAGTCATATGTCAAAACCTTGTTGAGCGGAGAGGTTAAACTTAGATAGATATTACAACACCCAACCATGGTGACCCGTACCTACAAGGTCGTTATACTAAAATACAAGCAGACCTACTTCTTACATGCGGATAAAGATGGCATTACCTTGCGGTCAGTGAACTTGTGGAATGTGTAAAGATTGGGGTGGGTCCGCTTGGTGGGGTTGTTGTCGCGACGAGCCACGAGGTCCCACGACACCAGGCCGGCTATCATCAGGACCCCCGGAGTCTTGTACAGGGCCTTTAGCACCTCCTGCAATTACACGTTAAATTTTAAGTGCTTCAGGTTTTATACAACAGGATAAATAAAATGTATTTCGCATTATAATTGTTAGTAAAGTGGTTACATTTTATTGTATTCTGTAGGTTAGCTTGTTTCGTAGCAAGCACATGATCTAATAATTTTATTTTTCATGAGGACCCGTGACTATGTGTATATACTTTTTAATGATTAATTATTGGAGCTGGTGGTTATTGGTGGGAGAGCTTATCTTTCCACATGTATACTCCCAAAAACGCAGGTAATTAAACACACAACCCTTCTTGGAAGACATGTAAATAAATGAGAAAGTATGATTGTACCTCAGGCAGACGAACAGTTGGTTCCTCCAACATAGGGGAGGGTCCACGTTGCTCCTCCTGGGGCTGTTCCTCCACCGGGGAGTCCTCACTCTCCTCGTCCTCGGAGACGTGCTTCTTTGGCTTCCTATGCTTGTTGTGGCGGCTGTTCCTGGGACCAGCGTTGCGGAATGGTAGTGGCTTGCCATCTCTTGTCATACTGCCTCTTGGAACTGAGTTGGAAGCTTCAAATTAATTAAGGTTCATTTAGTATTTCTTTAAATAAGAGACAAGAAACCTGGAAGCGAAAAAGTCGAACATAAAGGTAGGTTCAAAAATACAAGTATCGAAACTCCTATTTCAATTACATAAGTGCCAATAATCTCGTAAACAAACACATCTAAAGGGCTTGGTTTCTAGGTACTACACCTAGAAAGCAAGCCTTCACCTTTCGCTGCATTCAATAATTCATACTTGTAGATAAGTGCACCCCGCCTACATACGGGGTGAAATATTCCTGTAACTTATTGATTGGCTCTTCTCAGAACAGGGCGTACAATTAGTACGATGTATCTATAGTTCAATAGCTCTCGTCTCGAAAGAAACGTCAAAGGTGTTATTATCTATAGTACTACTATGTATAGTGTGATTATTTAGTTCTTGCAAGGCTTTTCCTTCTCTTCATTTATGTTTGTATGAGAAAAAACAATATCTATAGTCTCATAAACTATTATAATTCAACGGGTTTCAGTAAAAATTAGAGAATATTTAAGAGGATGGTTTGAGTATATTTTATCCAGGCGAATAATATCTTTAGTAGCTGACAAACAATTTGATAGCAAATATGTGACACGAGTATCGCAAAAGTTATTCCGTCACGGCACAATTAAAATTGCATAGACTGACGACAGCATGTAACAGTATAAATCATAAGTGCATTGCACTGCATGAAATCGATCTATTAGCAAGTGTTCGGCCAATTGCCTACAATTGATTGTAAGTGACAACTTGTTAGCCACCTAAGCACGGTACTAATGTTTCCGTTATTTCTAAGGATGCGTCCACATTCGGCAAACGCGGCGCAAATGCGCATTTCGAAGGCCGTTCGTGAGCCACCCGCGTGTATTTTTGTTCGACTCTTACATGAATTTGCGCTAAAGAGACGCACAAAACCATTGCCATGACTGTACGCGCGCAGCTCGCGAGCTGCGCATTCACCAGATGTGGACGCACCCTTACTCCCTACTTGGTGAAACTTGGACGCAGTGACGTATAGGGCGACTAATTCTTATGCGCCAGTTCTTTTTTAAGGGCAATGATATGCTATGTCGTGACGTGTAGTCAGAAGCTAGAAATTTTGACAACCAGGCTACCAAGAGGTGCCGGGTTGCCCAGGTAACTAGGGTTGAGATGGTCAGATAGGGCAGTCGCTCCATGTCAAACACTGGTACTCAGCTGCATTCGGTTAGACTGGAAGCCGACCCCTGCATATTGCGGTAAAGGGTAGGCAGATGATGATACGCTAGCTGACGTGCTCATAGATGCTACTATAACACGATATGGCGGTCAAAGTGCTATGAACAGAAAACTTAATCAATTCGCCCTAGCGAAGCCGGGGGTAGTATGTATTTATACTCAAGTTAGGTTAACGCACAGCTTAAACTTACACTGTAAGTAGGTACTGAAATAAAAAAATCGGCCAAGTGCGAGTCGGACTCGCGCACGAAGGGTTCCGAACTATTATTTAGAAAACGTTCCATAATTATAATACATTCCATATCCATATTCTGTGAATATTTTAAGCATATCGATATCGAGCAAAAATGAGCAAAAATAAAACACGTTTGTTGTATGGGAGCCCCCAAAATATTTATTTTATTCTAGTTTTCAGTATTTTTTTGTTATAACGGCAACAGAAATACATCATCTGTGAAAATTTTAACTCTCTAATATATCACGGTTCATGAGATACCGCCTGGTGACAGACGCTCGAACGGACAGAGGAGCGAAAACAATAGGGGTCCCATTTTCTTTTTTGATGAATAAATAATTTGAATAAATTTGAATTTTACCCTTTGGGTACGGAACCCTAAATATGAAGTTATTGATAAACTATCAATTAAGGACTTACCTATATCTTTTAATGTGAAAAGTTATCGCTACTTAATTATTTAACGACACAACCTACATCTTTATATATGAGAAGAGTACAATTTTATCAATGTTGGTAATGAAGTACATCAAAACGGGTCTCACGATACTTGAAGAGAAACTATGTACCAATATCTGTATACAAAGGTCCTATTACGAACATAGTCTGCCACTCACACAAATTATAGGTAAGAAATGGCAAGCTAAGTCATGTATGTGTGATGACGTAAGTATAGCGCTCACCAGACGCACAGCATAGTCAAATCAGCAATAAAATAATGTAATACACTGCATCAATAACAACTAACTTGCATCTGAAGGACACGCGACTCTAGAGTGCTCTTCGAAAGAACAACCACCGAAATGTGCAACCTACAAGCGCTACAATAAACCTCACAACCATAAAACAGGAGGTTTGGATTGCCCTGCTAGGATAGCCGCTGAATACAGGTACATTAACATGGTGGATTATGAAGGCGCCTGAGAGCGCCAAACATTATATCATTTTTACACAGTAGGTACATACTTTTATGTTTTACTTAGAGATAGTTTGTTTACTGATTCTTTTTAGAATCACTTTTATACACAAAATTAAATATTGTACTTAATAAGTTTTAAATTATTATAGTTGTAAAAAAAATATATATCCTCATAATTTTTCTGCAGAGATTGTCTTTTGACCAGATCAAAGAATTGCCGATTGTAGTAAATCCAACATACCCAGAGATAATCGGAATAAAATAGAATGTAGGTAAGTATTATAATAAACTAGCTTCCGCCCGCGGTTTCACCCGCGTCCCGATATGACTGTTTCCCGTAGCCCGATGGTGACAATAGCAATCCTATGTCCTTCCCCTGGCTCTAAACTACCTCCCTGCCAATTTTCAGCTAAATCGGTTCAGTCGTTCTTGAGTTATAAGTGGAGTAACTAACACGACTTTCTTTTATATATATAGATATGTATAATAACACTTTATTTGTCACAGTGACCTAGTTTTTAGTTACTATAACAATTTATTGTTAATTCGCTATAAATATTAAGTATATAAGCACTTTTTACGCCTGAGACACAGGTTTTTACCTAGTTCAGGCAAAAAATTGTACAAAGTGAAGTAATAAACGATTTATTTATTTATCTGTACCTAGACTATAACTAATATAACTTTCTAACAAAATGTCATCACATCTGCCAAGCCTTTTTCCCAACTATGTTGGGGTTGCTTTACAATGTAACTGAATGCAGCTGAGTACCACGCACCGTAACAGTTTTTTTACAAGGAGCAAGGGAGCAACTGCCTATCTGACCTCTTCAACCCAGTTACCCAGACGAAATGATACCTATTGATAATACTGGTTGTCAGACTATCTGGCTCTGACTACACATAACAACTGCTAAAGATGTTCAAATGATAGCTGGGATCTACAGTTTATCGTGCCCTCTAAAAAGCTGTTGGTGTCCAAGATATACTTAAAAATTACATATAAACTTAGAAAAGTTGCATTTGTACTTGCCTGACCTGGAATCGAACTTATACTTGAGAGGTTGGTTCTTTACCCACTAGCCCAAACTGCAAGTGTACTTACTTATACATAAGTTCTAACTTACAACATTCAGTATCTGTTGACTTGTCTTTAAATGGCTAATCCCAATATCCTATTATTATATATGTAACTAGCCGTTTTCCCGCAGTTTCACCCGCGTCCCGTGGGAGCTACTGCCCGCACCGGGATAAAATATAGCCTATGTTACTCGCAGATAATATAGCTTTCTAATGGTGAAAGACTATTTAAAATCGGCCCAGTCGTTTTTGAGTTTATCCATTACAACCAAACAAACAAACAAAGTTTTCCTCTTTATAATATTAGTATAGATTGCTACTAGAGATAGAATTTTTAAATTAGCCCCATACAAGCAACATCGTTAGTAAGCAAAACAACAGGTACATAGAATATTGGGAATGGCCGTACACCGTAGATAGTCCTTAGTGGTGTGATAACATTAATTATGCTAATAGTTTGAAAAGTAGTTTTTAAAATACTGTCAATGGTAAGTCTTGTTAGTTAATTTGAAAATGATTGTAAATAATAACTGAAATAAGCATGAAACATTTTTCTTGAATAGTTTTAGTTTAGGCTGCGGCTGAAGTCTTTTGTTTTGAAGAGATTGGATTGTTAGTGAATAACATGTTCATTCTTTTTATATATCAGTTCTTTTTATACATCAGTTCTTTTTATTTTTGTATATCAGGACATTGTAGCATTGTTTCATAAGTAACCTGTGTTCAGTTGTAATTGGGTCTCAGGTTCATTCACAGAGTATTTTTTTATATTCTCTGTATCTGTGGCTAATAAATAAAAATTCTATTGAACATTTTGGATTCTTTGAAGATAAATTGTTATTGGGATGAATGACCATATCACATTGAAGCTTGGAAAGCATAGGTCATATTCAGCTGCAATTACTCTTTAGAATATGGGTGAATTTGCAAATAAGGTCATAACAACAGAAATACTTTTAATTGAGAGAATATGTGAGTGGTTCTCATGCTAAAGATTATACCTCAATAATACATCTTCTAAGTATATATATAGATAAGTATAGCCATCTTCTATCTAGCCTTTTCCCAACTATATTGAGGTCGGCTTCCAGTCTAACTGGATGCAACTTAGTACCAGTGTTTGTTTCTAAGTACAAGGAACACTGCCTATCTGACCTACTCAGCCTACTTGCTGTGGAAACCCAATATCCCTAGGTAACATTGGTAGTCAGAATTACTGGCTTCAGACTACCGCTGCTTGCTTGATCTAATTGAACTAGCATGCAAGCATAAATGTTGGTTCTTTACCCACTTGGCTATCACAACTTTGTAACACATAAATACTTTTAATTGAGAAAATATGCGAGTGGTTTTCATGCTCAAGAAGGAGGTGTACTCCTTCATACTTCTTCCAAGTCTCTACAGATAGGTGTAGAAAAAAGTTTATTAAAATAATACCATATTACATCTTAACAATGAAGGGTAAGATTTGCAATGCTTAAAATTGAATAGTTTAAATGAAATTAGATGTGATTCTTTCAAGTGGTATAATTATTGAGAAATGTTTTGGGTGTACTGTTATTATCATTTTTACTTGAGCCACTTGTTAACATTAAGCAGTAATTTTTACCTTTCATATTAAGTTACAGGCACCAATATGTCAGCTTTATACTAAAAATACTACTGCTAATAATATTATCAATTAAATTCCTACCAGTATGGCACTTGCTTATTCAATTTAGAAAAGTTTTTGTTGGCAAAAATGTGCAACAACTACAATGGATATGAAATTCTTTAACACACAAATATTTTATACATTCATAAACAGTAAAACGCGCGCATTTTATTTATTTGTTATTATTTTAATGCGATGATCTGAGTACCCTAGCCAAAGCAGTTTTGTTCTGTTACGATTTTTCGACAGCGTCCGGGCGCACTCGGTAGGCATCTTGATTCAACAATGAACGGAACGAAAAAAAAAACCGTTATGATACATTATAAAAATTAAGCATCCGATTATCAAATTTAATATGCGATCTCTTCACACTGAAATGTTAACGTAAGCAAGCAATCATGATAATTTTTATGATTTACTTAATGTGTACAATTAAAACATAATTTTTCAAGTTCGGTGATAGACTTGCAAGCCGACACGTGCAATGTTATTATTTGCTTCTATATTTATCCATAACGAAACCACAAATAGTTTGTAAACATATAATTAGCACAGTAATAACTTAAATAAGCGTACTTACTCATGTTGAAGTAGAAACAATTGTTTAAAAATAATATTCAAAAATGTCTGTCACACAAGCTCCGCACGACAAGTTATTAGTTTAATAGTGTTGTGCAAACAAGGAGGTACAAAAAATAGTCGATCCTATTAAATTTGTAGTGATGGGCATTACGGCGTATACCGATTTTTTGTAATAAACTTATTAAGAATCGATATGATATTATTTTCCGAATGGTATTGATTAGTTATTTTGATACCATTTTATTGCATTACGAGCAAATTATAATGGAATATTTACCTTACCGGCATTACAGGACTTGGTTACAGTGCTGCCATCTATTGAACAATTTAAGAAGTATTATAGCGACACCTATTGAAACTGTATTTAAATATATTTGTATTTTTTTGTATTAAAACAATTTATTTTAACTAGTAAAATGGTGAAAAAGTTTTGCGTTTATACTTGTAAAAGTGAATCCTATGGTGGTTGCAACATATCGTTGCCCACAGGTTAGCTAATAATAACATTTTCGTAATTTAAACAAGTAGGATGCCCATGAATTTGTAATGAATCAAAATATGTGTCATGGATTCTAAAACTGTTGTACTATTATTTAATTACCTTTAGCTTACCAAAAAATTAAGAAATGGCTCAGCAGTCTATATGTGAAGCAAAAAATTCAATCGTATGCAGTCTTCAATTCGAGACTTCCTGCTTTTATACTGCTAATTCCCACCAATTATTAAAAGCCGACGCTATACCAACGATTTCTCCTCCTGTAAGATAATGTTATTATTGTAAACATTCGTAGTAACTGATTTTATTATATTTATTTGTATATACGACTTTAAGAAAGGAGGTTCTCAATTCGACCGTATTTTTTTTTGTTTGTTACGCCATTACACCGCCATTTATTAATTGATTTTTGTGATTTTTATTTCGTTTGATAGGGTCTACTTTCGAGTTGGTCTCATAGTCCTTAACACTCAGGTGTATGCCTGATAGAACTATTCAACAGTGAAGGCTTGGAGCTTTGGTGCATAAAAAAACTTTATACAAAAAAATAAAACCGACTCCCAAAATCACTGAAAAGCAAAAAAAAAAACTATTCTTGATTGCACCGGCCGGCTAGAAGTCGGTGGCGAAATAAACATATCATCATCCATTAGACAAAAACTTTTTTTAATTTTGGCTTTTCAGTGATTTTGGGAGTGGGTTTTATTTTTTTGTATAAAGTTCATTAATACGAATAATACAAGCCCAAACACGAGGTAGTTTACCTACATATTCCGTTGACGAGTTCCCTCGACCTTCTGTGGTCTCCATTATCAGGTCAGTTCCAAATCTTAACTGTTGCAAAGGTCTCGTCAATACAAGTAATATAAGCCCAAACACGAGGTAGTTTTACATATTCAGTTGTCGAGTTCCGTCGACCTTCTCTCGTCTGCATCATCAGGTCAGCTCCAAACCTTCACTGTTGCATAGTGTTGTCAGACGTACACCTCATTGTCAAGTTTCTTACCTATGTATGCTTACAATTTTCGAAAGTTGCTCTTGATTTCTCAGGGTTTCCGTCATTGGCCTAACGACTATGGGAACATCCATATCAGCACGGATATTTAGCCCTGACCTTCACCTGCGCAGAAGCGATTTATTGGTTTATTGCCTTATGTGTACAGTGCGCAAAGCGATCCCCACTCTTCCGCCGAGAGCTTAATATCCGTGCCGATAACTATACAAACAACGAGTTCTTTAATATTATATTTCTTACACAAACGTTCCAATTCTCTCGCTAACACTGGCATAGTCACGGGCATAGTAGATAACGATCGAGATATTAGAAAAAATAACGATTTACTAGGGACGTAAATACAATTACCGGTATCAATAGAAATATTCAAATCTATACTAATATTATAAAGCTGAAGAGTTTGTTTGTTTGTTTGAACGCGCTAATCTCAGGAACTACTGGTCCGATTTGAAAATTTCTTTCAGTGTTAGATAGCCCATTTATCGAGGAAGGCTATAGGCTACTTTTTATCCCGGTACGGGAAGTAGTTCCCACGGGATGCGGGTGAAACCGCTGGCAGAAGCTAGTTATTTATATTTGGGCACTACTGAATAGAATTAATTAATTCATAATTAATTATATTCAGTAGGTGTCCGACGATTTTTTCAAAACTTCCGGTTGATCAGGCCTGAGACATGTGGGAATATTCTAAGTAGATTCTGAACCACTAGCTAACTCAAGTTTTCTCTTTTGGGCACGAGTGAGGACTAAAACTACTTGTTCTCCTCTAATTTCTTTTAAATCCTTTATTGACATCGGAAGCCGACTTAATGCATCTGCAGTTGCATCACTTCGACCACAAATTTGTTCAATTTCAAAATCAAACTCTTCTAAACAAAGCCTAAACTTAATCTGCTTGATGGGTTATTATAGGTAGTCATATTAAAAAGATAAATTAATGGTTTATGATCAGTTTTGATTTTGAATTTTCGACCATATAAGTATGGCCTAAAGTGCTTAATTGACCATACTATTGCGAGCTCTATCTCAATAATAGGTTATCTAGTTTCAGCTGAGTTTAAACTGCGACTCGCATATGCTACAACTTTCCCGTTTGCATTAGACAAAACGGCACCTAGGCCTGCATTACAAGCGTCTGTATGTAAAACGAAAGTATTTTGTTCCGAAAAACCAGGATATTCTAAAACAGGTGAAATGCCATATCACTGTCTTTTGACCACTGCAACGACGTATTCTTTTTACGCAAAAGATTGAGTGGTGTTCTATTAGAGAGTATAATTTTAATCACTACGTTTTTGGCAAGCTAGGTACTCTTTTTCCTTCATCTGAACTAAGTAGTTGGTTTAGGACATGACTGTATCGACTTTATTTTTTCAGGGTCTAGCAGAATTACTTCTGACGTACCTAATTTTATGACCTAAATATATAATTTCTTTACGCAAAAACTCTCACTTGAGTGGATTTAATTTTAGATTTAAATACCTTACGAAGTCTTTCCAGTAAATACCTCAGTAAGGTGCTGATTACGCGAATTAAGTGAATTCCCAATAACAATACAATCATCGAGTGTTGGAATATACGCATGATGTACGTATAATACCTCCTTTACAAATATCTAAGATTATATAAAGCATATCTACTTCAATCATTCGTCAAACATTCAATCATTCAATGTTCACTTCAATCGTACATTCTATCATTCGAAATATAACAGTCGTCCAGGATACATGTGTTTTCTTTGTCTCACCTGCACCCATATCCAACATCGAGGTATATAAAACATCCTACTAGTCCTACTAATATTATAAATGTGAAAGTTTGTGAGAATGTATGGATGTATGTTTGTTATTCTTTCACGCAAAATCGGCTGAACCGATTTGGTTGAAATTTGGTATGTAGATAGGTAATACCCGTGATTAACACTTAGGCTATTTTTTATCAACACACCACGCGGGTGAAGCCGCGAGCGGAAGCTAGTTTTTCATAATTAAGGCCTGACCTTTAACCTTGTGAGGCATTAATCTTGTGTATGTCCCTTTTTACGCTTAAATCTTCAAAACTACGCAACCGATTTTCATGCGTTTTTTTTAAACAGACAGAGTGATTAAAGTGAAACGTTTATATGTATAATAACATACATTAAATAGTGGGGAAATATTGTTAGCCGCGTAAAAAACCGTTAAAAATATAGCGAAGCCGGAGCGGTTCGCTATATTTTTGCTGCGAAACACATTCTGCTGAAGATTTCATTAATAACATATGGTATGTCTTTCAGTTGGGCAGGTTTAGACCTAGTTGGATAAAGGCCTAGTTTAGAGGAGGCTGTTTAGGGGATTTGAACCTCTCAAAATTCCTGAACCCTGTCAAACTCTGTGTGCTGTCAAATTAATCGTGACAAATAAACTTTATGTTAATATTTTTATAAAAAAAAATCTACACAAATTTTCAAGCCTAAGCTATATAAGCTGGATTATTTCGAATTTTATTATACATTAAACGATCACGGCATGACAGGTATGTTGTAGAATAAACGTGCACAATAGTCTAGTCTCATTATAAAAGGTCATGAAAATATCTCGAAAGCTTGGCCGCCATGGGCCGCCCACGGCACCAACCATTTTTAATCGCATCATGTAAAGAACAAGTATCTTAACACTATTGATTAAAAAATAATAAATCAGAACAGTTACAGAATCAGAAAAACTTTGAAGACAATAGAAAATGAAAATATAGGTGCAAGATGTAAACAAACCAAGATAAGCTTGCGGTTGCGATCGGGCTGTGATAAAAGAATTAGATACGTAAAAGCCAACTGCAATTAGGACGTGTGCATTGTAGCAGACACCTGCTTCGTACTGAAGGAGCATCTATACCATCGCTAACAACATGTCTGAAAACGACCATATTATCACTTATGTAACTGACCTCAAACTTCGCTCTTCTTATACCAGAATTGCCGATATTATGTTCACCAGACCGAATGGAACACGAAGTGAAAATATTATCATCAAGGATATTACTTCAACCAACGAAAAGCGATTCAGTTTATCTAACAGGATAACAAAAATTCCAAAAGATCCTGAATCATTGGGCGATATTATTAAAACTCAAGATGCAAAAGCAAAATCTTTAGCAAAGGGCGTTGATCGAAAAATTGTCGTAATTAAAAATGGAACATCATTAAATACAAGTGTATCTAATAGCATGAACACACTTAGTATTTCGTCGAGCACTAGCGTCACATACAATTCTGCTTATTGTTCTAGTTCTCTGTCTCTTATGAGTTCATTAGAGGGATCAATGTCAAGGTAATCTTCATGCTCCATACATGTAGGTTTCACCGTCATAATCATCATAATCATCTGCCTAGCCTTTCTCCAATGGAGCTGAGTACCTGTGTTTCATATGGAGCGACTGATCTCCAAAACTCAGTTACGCGGGCAACCTGATACCTCTTGGTAAGACTGGTTGTCAGACTTTCTGGCTTCTGAATACACTAATAACAGCCAAAGATGTTCAAATGACAGCCGGAACTCACCAGTTTGTCGTGCCTTCCGAAACACGGAAGATCTCGTTATGACAAGATGGTCACTCATTCATACACCGACCGCGCCAAGGGTTGCTTAGCCTTATGATCGATCAATTCGCGCAGCTTTGACTTAGTCACAGTCACAAAACCAATTTAAGGCTGGCCCCAGACCTACCGTTCCATTCCAGCCCGGTTTTTTAACAATCGGTATAGTAAGAACAGAAAAGAGACCGGGTCATCGCCCCACACATGCCTGTTGACTCGGCCGGACCGGACCGGCACATATGTAGTATCTGGGGCTAGCTTGAATGTTAAAAAATATTACAGCATTTCGGTGAGCGATAAAAATACAAGTATTCATAAGCCTGGGGGATCTAATCATATGAGTACAAAAGCAACGAGCCCACGACTTGAATACAAAGTATTTAAAGTAACCCAAACAACTGTTGATGAAGTTAATATGACTGTTGATCAATCTACCCTGAATACAGCAAGTGAAAACCCTAACGAGTCTACAGATGTACTTAGTTCACTCGATATTTCAAATATAATGGCGAAGATTCTAAAGAAAAAGAGATTTTCTGATGCTTCAAACATTTTTATAATAGTCCCAACGTCTACCAATAGCGGTTCAGAAGCCGCTTCCGAAAGCCTCAAGTCTGTTACTAGTCGCACATCTAAAGACACTCATGTTATAGCTGAACGTTGCACTTTTGTGGACTTGGGTACGTGTTACTTTCCCTCTCTCTTTGTCGGTAATGTGGTTCAAAATTTTCATGAGGTTATTTTCCCAAAATATGTAACCTTCTTGCATTGCCAACAATTCTAGAAATCCGAGTTTTATTAACATGTGCAAACTGAATCTAAAGCATTCTATTTTAGACACACCGCTGCGAAAAACGCCGATAATCCAACATGAAATGAAAGTTTTAGGAAAAGGGAAGAAATTTTATATGGAAGAAATACACACATCAGAATCATCAACTGAGTTCGAGAAAGAATCAGTTGAGGTTCTTAGAAAAGTTGAGTGGAGCAAAAATAAGTATTGTCAAATGGCCGCATCGACTACCAAGTTACAAATATTTAGGAAGACAGATGTAGATTTTGGTACAGATACAACGATGGATAGGCCATGTTGCTGTTGTGCTAAGATATCCACCGCTACCTTTGTGGTTCAAAACTGCAGCAGTTCCAAGGACAAATATATAGCCAATGTTATGTCCAGGAAAAGCACCCCATTATTTCTGAAGGGTAAATTATTTGCCTTATTAATCTTTCGATTAGACGACTATTTTTTCCTTCTTAAACGAGGAGTCATCAGTACTAGAAGACGGGAGTAACTATGTAGCTATGACGGATTGATTGGTTGTAGTTACGTTTTCACCCGCAAACGGATGCTTGCCATGCCTCTATTGAATACTTTTTTGCATAGGTAATTTATGTGATTTCCATACAACGAATATTTCATGTTTTAGGTAAAGCATCCCGCTGGTTTCGTTCTTTGAGGAGACGTGCGCCATCGTTTTCTACGCTTCCGAGCGATATGCGTATGTGCTCTAATTGCGGATCGTATCACAAACCTACAAATCATTCTCAAGATATTCAGTATTATGTTGAACGTAGCGGTGAATGTGAAGAGCCCAACTGCTTACCGTTTGAATCTGAATATTTCTGTCCACATATTCCTATGCCATGTTCTTGTTATACAGAACATCCAAATTCAAGATTAAAAACTCCACACGTAGAGTCAATGCAGCTCGGAGGTAGAGTTGGTAGGTTTTTCAATACTTGGGCGATGGAAGGGGCAAACTTACTATACCTAAATATTTCAATAGTAATGTTGATATTATTTTTTGTAGGTAAACAACTTTATGTCGGACCAGAGATTTGTCCAGTGGAGTCTGTAGGGGGATTACTCTGCGAGTGCAGTGGTACAAAATCAATAACAGTTAACCGGAAAGTAGATATATGCCCACGTTGTGACCTACTGGAGGAGACTGAATCAGGCTCTGTAGAGGGAATGATGTCAAAAGGTATGATAACGGATTTAAAGGGCTTCGAGATAGTTGATCTTCAGTGTAACAAAATGTCTCCGAAAGAAAAAATACTATTTGAAATTGCTGTTAAAAAAATTGCTGCGCAGGCGGGCACTCAACTTGTTGAACAACCGAGCGAACAAACAAGACGACAGCCAAGATCAGAACCAACACAAGAGCTAATGGAACAACCAATACTGAAATCAAACAAACAACCACACAGAAAGAAGAAAAGGAAGAATACAACCTCACAACAACCTTCGGAGCCTAAAGGATGTGATGTTCTTGAAGGTTTGGGCGAAAAAAAACTAACCTGTCAGCATTTAGAGCCAAAAGAACTTACGAAAAGAGAACCGAAAGAACCTACTAGTACAGAGCCAAAAGCACCTACTAAAATAAATTCGAAAGAACCTACTAAACCAGATTGTCTAGATAATCTCGTAGATTTTCAAAAGAAAGAAAGCCGTAAGTATTCAGAGTCAAAAGAACTTACTAAAAGAGAACCGAAAGAACACGCTAGAACTGAGTCGAACGCACCTACTAAAATCGAATCAAAAAAACCCACTAAACCTCTCGACTGTTTCGACGAAAAAAAACGAAGCCGTCACCATTCACAGCCAAAAGAACTTACTAAAACAGAACCGAATGAACATACTAGAACTGACCCGAAAGCTCCTACTAAAATCAAATCGAAAGAACCTATTAAAACAGACTGCAAATGTGATGATCTTGTAGATTCTGGCGAAAAGAACAAAAGCCGTAAGCATTCAGAGTTGAAAGAATTTACTAAAAGAGAACCAAAAGAACCTTCTAGAACTGAACCGACAGCACCTACTAAGACAGAGCAGAAAGCCCCTACTAAATCAGATTGTTCATGTAATGATGTTGCAGATTTGGACGAAAAAAAACAAGGCCATCAGCATTCAGAACAAAAAGAATCGAAGGAGCCCTCTAGAACAAAGGCGAAAGCACCTACTAACATCAAATCGAAAGAACCTATTAAACCAGATTGTTTATGTGATGATCTTGTAGATTTAGGTGAAATGAAAGAAAGCCGTAAGCATTCCGAGTCGAAAGAACTTACTAAAAGAGAACCAAAAGATTCCACTAAAACTGAATTGAAAGCACCTACTATAACAGAACCAGACCGTATTAAAACAGAGAAAAAAGCACCTATTAAATCAGATAGTGCATATGATGATCTCGCAGGTTTCAACGAAAAAAAAGAAAGCCGTCAGCATTCAGAGCCAAAAGAACTAACTAAAAGAGAACCGAAAGAACCTACTAGTACAGAGCCAAAACCACCTACTAAAATAAAATCGAAAGAACATATAAAACCAGATTATGATGATGTTAAGGGCGAAAAGAAAAAAAGCTTTAAGCTTTCAGAGTTGAAAGAACTTACTAAAAGAGAACCAAAAGAACCCATTAGAATTGAGTCGAAAGCACCTACTAAAACAGAACCAAAAGAAAGTTTTAAAGCAGAGCAAAAAGCACCTACTAAATCAGATTGTGAACGTAATGATCCTGCAGGCTTGGACGAAAATAAAGAAAGCTGTCAGCATGTAGAGCCAAAAGAACTAACTAAAAGAGAACCGAAACCTACTAGTCCAGAGCCAAATTCACCTACTAAAATAAAATCAAAAGAAAATAGAAAACCAGAGTGTGACGATTTTAAAGGCGAAAAGAAAAAACGCTCTAAGCATTCAGAGCCGAAAAAACTTACTAAAAGAGAATCAGCTTGTGTAAGCCATGATGTCATAAGTTTTGACGAAAGTAGAGAAAGCCTTATTAAGCATTCAGAGCTCAAGGCACCTACTGAACCAGACTGTGTATGTGATGACATCGGAGATTCTGGCGTAAAGAGAGGAAGCCGTGAGAACCTGCAGGTCAAGGCACCCACTGAATCAGACTGTGTATGTGATGACGTTGGAGATTTTGGCATAAAGAAGGGATGCCGTAAGCATCCACAGCCCAAGGCACCTACTGAATCGGACTGTGTATGTGATGACGTCAGTGATTTTGGCGTAAAGAAAGGAAGCCATAAGCATTTAGAGCCAAGTCAACCTACTCAACCAGGTTGTGTACGGCATAATGTCTTAGGTTTTGACGAAAACAAAGATCCACAGCTCAAGGCACCTACTAAATCAGACTGTACATGTAGTGACGTCAGAAATTTTGGCGTAAAGAAAGGAAGCCGTAAGCATCCACAGCTCAAGGCACCCACTGTTTCAGAAAGCTTATATGATGACGTTAGTGAATTAAGCATAAAGAAAGGAAGTCGTAAACATCCCCAGCCCAAGGCACCTACTCAAGAAGACAGTGCATATGAAGGTGTCAGTAATTTTGGCGTAAAGAAAGGAAGCCGTAAGCATCCACAGCTCAAGGCACCCACTGTTTCAGAAAGCTCATATGATGACGTTAGTGAATTTAGCATAAAGAAAGGAAGTCGTAAGCATCCCCAGCCCAAGGCACCTAGTCAAGAAGGCAGTGCATATGAAGGTGTCAGTAATTTTGGCGTAAAGAAAGGAAGCCGTAAGCATCTGCAGGTTAAAGCACCTACTGAATCAGACTGTGTATGTGATGACGTCAGTGATTTTGGCGTAAAGAAAGGAAGCCGTAAGCATCCACAGCTCGAGGCACCTACTCAATCAGACAGTGCATATGAAGATGTCAGTAGTTTTGTCGTAAAGAAAGGAAGCCGTAAGCATCTACAGGCCAAGACACCTACTGAATCAAATTGTGTATGTGATGACGTCGGAGATTCTGGCGTAAAGAAAGGAAGCCGTAAGAACCTGCAGGTCAAGGCACCTACTAAGTCAGACTGTGCATGTGATGACGTCAGTAATTTTGGCGTAAAGAGAGGAAGCCGTAAGCATCTACAGGTCAAGGCACCTACTGAATCGGACTGTGTATGTGATGACGTCGGAGATTTTGGCGTAAAGAAAGGATGCCGTAAGCATCCACAGCTCAAGGCACCCACTGTTTCAGAAAGCTCATATGATGACGTTAGTGAATTTAGCATAAAGAAAGTGCGTAGTTTTATTCAGAAAAGAAGCCGTAAGTATTTAGGGCCGAAAGTACTTACTAAGTCATTGCCGAGTGGACCTACTCAACCGGGTTGTGCATGCTATGATGACATAGGTTTTGACGAAAGTAAAAGAAGCTGTAAGCATTCTCATCTCAAGCTACCTACTGAATCAGACTGTGTATGTGATGACGTCAGTGATTTTAGCGTAAAGAAAGGAAGCCGTAAGTATTTAGGGCCGAAAGTACTTACTAAATCATTGCCGAGTGAACCTATTCGACCAGGTTGTTCATGCCATGGTGAGACATGTTTTGGCGTAAAGAAAGAAAGCCATAAGCATTTAGAGTCAAAAGTACTTAATAAACCATTGCTGAATCAACCTACTCAACCGGGTTGTGTATGTCATGATGACATGGGTTATGACGAAAGTAAAGAAAGCCGTAGACCTAAAAAATCTAAAGTGAAACCCTATGCCATGGAGGCATCTAGCAACAGCAGTAAAGGAGAATGCGTATGTCATGATGTCGTAAATTCACGATACAGTTGTTGGTCGGGACCTCACCAAATTTCAGAGACTCCAAAAAAAAGATGCAGGCCGTGGCAACTTACGCAACTTCTAAAAAAATCTAAACCTAAGATTATACGTGACCGGAATAATTGGTTTAATAACAACAAATCAGGATTCTCTTCTTCAAAGGAAAAAACTTCCTCTTCAGAAATGGACTGTCCATGTAGTCATTTCGCCTTACAAAGAAAAAAAGAAATTGGAATAAGGAAATCTGCATTAAAATCAAGTACATGTGGATGCAATGAATGTAAAATGAATAACGAGCGAAATTTTTCAAAGACAAAGAAATCCATTACGATAATTGATCCAAAATACGACACAAAACCGCAACCTTACCATACCGGACTAACATCTAAATCTCAATCAGACTCCGACGGAAATCAAAATGTGCACCCAGAGGAAATGCTTCCGTGTGAATGTTCCGAACAAGTGCCACAGCCCGAACAAGAGCCACAGCCTAAACTAGTACCACAGCCCGAAAAAGTGCCACAATCCGGACAAGTGGAACAGCCCGAACAAGTGCCAGAGCCCCAAAAAGTGCCACAGCCCGAACAAGTTGCAAATCTGCCCGCAAAGCCCGACGGAAAACAAAATAAGCACCCAAAGAAAAAGATCTTGTGTGAATGTCCCGAACAAGAGCCACAACTCGAACAAGTGCCACAGCCCGAACAAGTAGCAAATCTGCCACAAAAACCCGATGAAAAACAAAATGAGCACCCAAAGAAAAAGTTGCCGTGTGAATGTCCCGAACAAGTGCCACAGACCGATCAGGTGCCACAGACCGATCAGGTGCCACAGCCCGAACAAGTAGCACAATCCGAAACTCCACCCGAGTCTCAGATTGAACTAGAAGTTCCATCTGCTGTTATATCTGAAGAGTACCTTTATCCAGGGATTGGGCCTAGCTGTGCATGGATAGAGTCTGATGAGATGATGAAATTAAGGTCCAACTTAACGGCAGTAAAATCAGGTTTTAAAGCGCGAAAGAAGAAGAGAAAACCGAATATTGAGTTAGACTTTGAAGATGCCATCAGATACTTTGCTTGTTTGAATCCTGAAAAATTCAAAGAGTTGATGCAAGACGAACTAGATAAACAGGTCGATGCTGAGATTAGTAAGAGAAAAAATGAAAAAAAGTTAAAAAAAAAACAAGAAAAAGAAATGAAAAAGTTGGAAAAGAAAAGAAAAAAACCAGAGAAGAAAAAACAAAAAATATTTGGTATAAGGACTAAAAAGAAAAAAGAAGCGTTACAATCGCCGGAGACTTCCGAGGAAATAACAAATATGTATCCTGAGAAAGGATTTAAATTAACCATTGCAGGCCCGTGTACACCAGGCCCCTTAGGCACGTTGTGCTTCGAAATGACTCGAGTAGCTTACTTATCGTGGTGAAATACCCAATATTGCATTAAGATGTTTTTCTGTTAAGGTAACTCTTGAGTTAATATATTATGTTAAACTATTTCGTATCCCCTTTGTATATTTTTATAAAAATTATGTTCTTGAGAATTTACTAAAATGACCGCGTTCGTAAGAATAAATTTTGAAAATAAAGAAAAATGTGGATTATTATTCCTTTCCTTCTATTACCTATCTAAGGAGACAAGGTAAAGACTAAAGACCGACGGTTCTGCTCGAAATTCACATGAGATTTTTATTTTATTTATTTAATAAAGTACATCAACGATAATATATAAAAATATATTTTTTTTAATTTATGGCCGACCGTTAACTTATAATATGTATATCTTTAACAGACGTATACAACATTCATATGTAAACAACAAAAATTACAAAGAAAAAAACACCCAAACCAGAGTGTTATAGATAGTTCAACTCAGATTTGCGCGCGGCCCTATGTGTGCGTCGGCTTGTAAATATACAACTTTCATTCGTGTGACAGTGACGTCGTCCGAGCATGACGTGTTCTTATCGCTTATTCTTGCGTATTTCCCTTTCCGTGTTCAACAGAGTGCAGAGTGCTGATTCCGAGTTTTGTAAGTTTACGCGCTCGATACGTAATTATAACTTGGCTGAAGTAGAGAGTCATATGCTACATGACATAATTAGAATATAGCACGTTCATTCATTTTTCCGGATAATGACGTTTACTATTTCGCAAGTGAGCGCGTTTATAATACAACCAAGTGCCGATGACAGCCTTTATTAAATAGACAGTTCTAAAATGATTGCTACGTAATTCAGTTGTATGAAAATTTACGCATCGAGAAGGTTAACTTGCAAAACTCGCACTAGGCACTCTGATTCCGAGTTTTGACAGCATTCGCAACTCGATACGTAATTATAAGTCTATTGAAATAAAGAGTCGTATGCTACGTCACATGATTTAGATATGACATCTTCATTCATTTTGCCGGTTAATAATGATTACACTCGCAAAAGTGAGCTCAAGTGTAATACGACCAAGTACTGATGACAGTCTTTATTAAATAAACAATTCTAAGATAAGTGCTACGTGATTCAATGGTATGATAATCTTCGCATCGAAAAAATTAACTTGCGAAACTCGCACTAGCCACTCAGATTCGCGAGACCGGTGTCGCCAGACACCGGTCTCGCGAAATCCACACGCTTTTGTTTTACTACGGAATCGTACGATCCCGTGTTCAATTCGCGTCAACTGAGCACGCTTTTGCGATCAAGCAACGTTAAAAGAAGTTTTACAAAACAGTGTGTAATTGAATTGAACACGGTTTTTTAACCTGTCTATTCGAAACAAATCCGTACTGATTTGGCGCGTTCGTAAATGTTCGGGATAAATCGTGCGGGCCGAAGCAGGCGAGAGCGCCCGAAGTTGGATTCGCGCGCTTCTCATTGCAATTTGTTATTATTTTGTTTGTTACTGTGCGTTCATGGTTGTACCAATTTTGTTTACATAGTGCATAATGGAAGAGTTTAAAAGGGTTTTCAGTGAAATTACAAAAGATTTTGAAATACTCAACTATGACTGTTTCATTCATGCATGATAAGGAAATATGACGTTCACGAAAAATAAAGGTCCAACCACGGAGGACAAAAGACTAGCGGAGATGCCCTAAAGCAGGTAGGTCACGCGCCTTCAGGTAGGTCAAATACGTCACGACTACGTCACGGCAGGCGTGGCTGGACACCGCCCTTAAACCGTCATTCACATCTAACTGACATCTTGTCATAGTTGTATTTTTACCACAATTTCAAAATATTGTATTTGTTACTCGATTAAAACGATGAAATGCGCTATCATTAATTGTAGAAATTGCTCAGGATCCAAACTCAAACATACCGATAGGATAGCATTTCACATGTAAGAAATATTTTAGCTTTAAAACATATTTTTGCTAGAGACATCTGTCGTCGAATAGCTGCATTTTTAGAACTTCTAAGTGAATTTGTATTATTTTCGTATCAATCTTGTATCAATGTATATATATTATTAGTATCAATTTTTGCCTTAAGGCGATTATCACACTGCCCCGCATGATGCAGCGTAGTGCGTGGATGCGTTTTTTTCCGTTGTATGGAAATATCTCCGTTTGTATGGAAAACACGCATAGTCCAACACACTGAAAATGCATCCACGCGCGTTCATGCGGATCACGCACATACATGCGGAGAAAAACGCACCCCCGCGCGTAGGTGCGGGGCGAGACGCAAGGTATGGCACACTGAATCCCGCAGTGACGCGCGTGATTTTGAATGGGCGTGACGTGTATGTTTGAAAATGGAACTCGATGAGAGCCGCCGTGCGTGAATTAACAAAACGCAACTACGCGCGTGAGTGCGCGAAAAACCCGCACGATGATGCAGATCTGCACTCCCGCAGGAACGCGCGTAGGTGCGTCGACACGCAAGATGCAGCGTGATGCGGGGCAGTGTGAAGATCCCCTAAAAACAGCTTAATTTTTTCTTGCATCCTACAAGCTTTTTTATAGATTATTTACAAACCAAAACATATGATATCATGAAAATTTAAAATTATAAAAACACCATCTTTCGGTAAGTAGTCGACATAATATTTGAAGTAAAATTGTGTTCATCAAGACAGAGAGACCAAACATAGAAAATTCAATCACCCACATTTAAAATCTGCAATTATCTTAAAAATATTCACGAGTCTATGTATTTTTTTTTGTTTTATCTAAGAAAAAACAAAAAGGTAAAAAGTACTTTTGTAAGAAGATTTCTCGATATATGTGAATACGAATTTCTTTGTTAGGGTGGATGAACAAGGATTTTCCTGTCTATCGCTATATAGAAGGAATATTTTTCAGTTAAAAGTTATAGGTAGGTACTGTGTTATTTTAAATATAAGATGTGACGAAAATTGATGTAGATTTATTTATATTCATCATCAGCAATGTTTTACATAGGTATATCTCTCTTCCCGTACATACTTTTTGAATGTACATACCTTTACTCAGAGCAACATCCGACACACATAAAGTCTGCCATTTAGTGGATGCGCCGTTATGATATAGTTGTTAAAACTCTAATTCGATAAACACTGTCCCTATAATTTTAATTCCCATTTTACTTGGTGAATTTTATAACATGGCAACATCGAAAATAACAACAGTCATCATCAGCACGGTTCTAGAACAAATTTTGAACATGAAGAGAACATGAAGAGAACATGAAGAGAACTCGTCAAGAGTCAAGACAAATTCAACGAGCCCAAACTCGATGGGTTTACTAAAAGGCAGTTCAGGGTTACGTCTCCTATCTTCGTGCCCTAACAGCAGACCAATTCAGTGGTTCCAGAAGACATTAGTGTTTCAAAGAAGATGGATCAAAATTGCCCCACGTCCTATAACAATGTGACGTACCTCAAAAAAAAGATAAAAATGTTTAAAAAAATATGGCATACTCTCTAATTATTTTTTTTTACACCTTCATACGAAAAAACTGCTTTAAAAATTGTTCAGGCGCTGTTATGAAAACATCGTTCATAGGACTATTTGTAGACTATTTTATTAAATTATTTTTCGGTTTGATAGGATATACCTCACAGGTGGTCTCATAATCATCAGGTCAGGATCTGATGATGGAAACCCTGAGAAATCCAGGGCAACTTTTGAAAGTTGTAGGCATGCGTAGGATAAAAACTTGACTATAAGGTGTATGTCTTATAACAATATGCAATAGTGAAGGTTTGGAGCTGACCTGATGATGGAGACGAAAGATGGTCGAGGGAACTCGACAACCGAATATGTAAACTACCTCGTGTTTGGGCTTATATTATTTGTATTGAATAGACCTTTGCAACAGTGAAGGTTTGAAGCTGACTTGATGATGGAGACCAGAGGAGGGCGAGGGAACTCGACAACTGAATATGTGAACTACCTTGTGTTTGGGCTTATATTATTCGTATTGATGAGAACTTTCCACTTATGCGGATAGTAACAACTGTGCTTATCACGAAAAGCGAACAAAACAAACTTTTGACAATAAAATAAAACCGACTGCCAAAAACACTGAAAAGCAAAAAAAAACTATTCTTAGGAGCATCGGCCTAGAAGTCGGTGGGGAAATAAACTTAGGTACATCCATAGACACCGACTTCATATTTTGTTGTCGAGTTCCCTCGACCTTCTCTGGTCAGCTCCAAACCTTCACTGTTGCAAAGGTCTATTCAATACAAATAATATAAGCCCAAACACGAGGTAGTTTACATATTCAGTTGTCGAGTTCCCTCGACCTTCTTTCGTCTCTATCATCAGGTCAGCTTCAAATCTTCACTGTTGCATTGTGTTATAAGACATACACCTTATAGTCATGTTTTTATCCTGCGCATGCCTACAACTTTCAAAAGTTGCCCTGGATTTCTCAGGGTTTCCATCATCAGATCCTGACCTGATGATTATGGAACCACCTGTGAGGTATACCCTATCAAACAGAAAAATAATTTAATAAAATAGTCCATAAATAGTCCTATGAACGATGTTTTCATAACAGCGCCTGAACAATTTTTAAAGCAGTTTTTTCGTATGAAGGTGTAAAAAAAATTAATTAGAGAGTGTGCCATATTTTTTTAAACATTTTTATCTTTTTTTTGAGGTACGTCACATTGTTATAGGACGTGGGGCAATTTTGTATGGATTGTGATCCGTCTTCTTTCAGATCCCACATATGCTTGCAAGTAAACTGAGCGTGTAACATTCCTATCACACCTTACAAACGAGCTGATGACCTTGAAGACCTGAACCGATTTCCACCAAGCATAGCTAAGAACACTCCCGAATGACATTCCTTTTAAACAAAAAAACCGCATTACAATCGGATCATCCGTTTGGGAGCTACGATGCCACATACACCCACACACACACACGTCAAACTTATAACACCCCGTCGTTTTTGCGTCGGGGGTTAAAAATTATATAAAAAAAATATATCCATGATTATCCATATTTATTCGTACAAACAAGGTTATCAAAATAAACTCATAAACAATTTAATTAGAAACAAAACAAAAATTGTACATTTACCAAGAGATGAGAGATTCTTGATTAAAGATAGTTGAAAGTGATTGAGATTCTTGAGTCATTTTGAAGCACGCCACACCCTTGAGACCTGGTGTAGTGGAGTACTTGCCTCCAAGGCACATTTTTAATCCTCTGGGATAATCCCATTCTTCAGATGTACTCGCGCAAGGTGGCAGGGGTACGGGTCCGTATGGACAGCGACAGGTTTCCTCATTAAGTGAGTTCTTTTGCTTGTCTTCTTCATCGGAATCTGAACTGCGTTTTCCTTTCTTTTTAGTTTTTTTATCTTTCCTGTTTTTTTCCTTTTCTGCCTTTTTTCTTGCTTTTTCTCTTTGTTTTCTCTCCTTTTCCTTTATTTTTTTTAGTTTTTTACCTTCTTTACCTTTGAACTGCTCAAAGTCAGTCTCAGATTCGATTTTCTTTTGTAACTCCTGTTGCATTAAATCCCGAAATAGTTCTGGATGCGTACTTGCATAGTACTTGACGGCATCTTCAAAGTCTAATTCAATTTCCTCTTGCGGTACATCTAGATTTTTTACTACTTTTTTTCTCTTGCAGGCTTTGAATCCAGAGGTATACTGTGACCACTCGGATTTTATTCTGATGACCTCTGCCATGTCTACCCAACCGCAACTAGGACCAATTTCCTCGTAAGGGTATCCTTCAGGAGGGAGATATTCTGCAGATGGCTGCATACATTTTGGTGTCATACATAATTGCCGGGTTTGCTCTGTTTTTGGGAAGCATGAGTCGATTGGAGGTGATATTCCTTGAGGCTCAGAGATAGGTGAACCTGGCACGGGAGAAGGGGGTAACGATTTCCTTAGTGAAGATTTCCTTGGTGACAGTGGTGTTGATTGAGGTGATGACTCCGATTCAGATGTTGGTTCCAGTAAAAGATTTGGTTCAGGGATAGGTAAATCTGACACGGGAGATGGGGGTAACGATTTCCTTGGTGACATTGGTGTTGAATGAGGTGATGACTCCGATTCAGATGTTGGTTCCAGTAAAGGATTTGGTTCAGAGATAGGTAAATCTGGCACGGGAGATGGGGGTAACGATTTCCTTAGTGAAGATTTCCTTGGTGACATTGGTGTTGAATGAGGTGAAGATTCCGATTCAGATGTTGGTTCCAGTAAAGGATTTGGTTCAGAGATAGGTAAACCTGGCACGGGAGATGGGGGTAACGATTTTCTTAGTGAAGATTTCCTCTCAGACATTGGTGTTGATTGAGGCGATGATTCAATTTCACATGTTGGTTGAGATGACGACTCAATTCCAGAAGTTGATACCGATTGAGGATTTTGTTCAGAGCTAGATAACGGCGGTTGAGAAATTTCCTTAGCATCAGAGGCTGACTGGAGTTGAGGCGTTTTGTCTGTGTCCGAGTTTTTCTTTAATTTAGCCTCCTTCTTGTTGTCTTTATCATCGTTACAACAACAAATTGAGTGCTTCTTAGAAGATGATTTCTGCGATTTAGGCGTTTTGTCTGTGTCCGAGTTTTTCTTTGATTTAGTTTCCTTCTTGTTGTCTTTATCATCGTTACAACTACAAATTGAGTGCTTCTTAGAAGATGATTTCTGCGATTGAGGCGCTTTGCCTGTGTCCGAGTTTTTCTTTGATTTAGCTTCCTTCTTGTTTTCTTTATCATCGTTACAACTACAAATTGAGGGCTTCTTAGAAGATGATTTCGGCGATTGAGGCGTTTTGTCTGTGCACAAATTTTTCTTTGATTTAGCCTCCTTCTTATTGGCTTTATCATCGTTACAACCATAAATTGTGTGCGTTTTATCTGCCGCTGTTTCTTTTTTAGATTTTTTACCTAGTTCTGATTCTTTAGATTCTTTTGCTTCTTTAAGGTTTTTGGAATCCTTGGGGTGGGAAGTATCTGCATCTAATAGATCTGTTTGTTGTTTGTCAGGACATTTACAATTATTCAATTTGCCTAAGGAAGATTTAATTAGTTGAGACAAGAATTTTAAGGGGCTATTTTGACGTTTCGGTGATTTTGATTTTTTACAGTCATCTGCATGTTCTACCTTGTCAGGGGGTACATCTTGTACTGTTTTTTCACGAGATAAATCTTGAACATTTTTTTGAGGTAAATGTTCGGTACTGGCTACAGGAATTTTACCTTTAGATTGTTTTGCTTGTTCTAATTCTTTAGATTCCTTCGTTTCTTTACGGTCTTTGAAATCTTTAGGGTGCGTAGTATCTACTAGACCTGTTTGTTGTTTGTCATCACATGTACAACTATTGAATTTGCTTAAGGAAGATTTAATTAGTTGAGACAAGAATTTTAAGGAGCTAGTTTGACGTTTCGGTTTTTTACTGGAACTCGAGTCGTCTGCCTGTTCTGCCACCTCAGGGGGTACATTTTGTACTGTTTTTTCACGAGGTATATCCTGTACTGTTTTTTCACGAGGTATAATTTGTACTGATTTTTCACGAGGTATAATTTGTACTGACTTCTCACGAGGTAAATCTTGTACTGTTTTTTCAAGAGGTATAAATTGTACTGATTTCTCACGAGGTATAATTTGTACTGATTTTTCACGAGGTATATCTCGTGATGTTTTTTTAGGTATCACAATATCATGACCGTCGACTACTTGACATGCGCCATCTGCTTTATTTTTAGTTTCTTCGGTGGTAACAGTTTCTTTTGGTTTCTTAGAGTCGCCAGTGCGGTCGACATCATCACATACGCAACTACCTTTGTGGGAAAAGGCTTTCTTAGTGTCTTCTTGTCTCTCAGATCGCCTATTTGCACTTGACGTTTTTTCAGGTATCGCGGTATCATGGCCGCGGATAACTTGACATGCGCAGTCTTTATTTTTAGTGACATCGGTGGTAACAGTTCCTTTTGGTTTTTTAGAGTTGCATGTTTTCAGGTTTATGTCATCGCCAGTGCGATCGACATCGTCACAAACGCAATTACCTTTGTGGGAAAAGAGTTGCTTGGAGTCTTCTTGTCGCTCAGATTGCCTATATGCACGAGGTATATCTTCTAAAATTTTTTCACGAGATAAATCTTGAACAGTTTTTTGAGATAAATGTTCGGTACTGGCTACAGGAATTTTACCTTGAGATTTTTTTGCTTGTTCTGATTCTTTAGAGTCCTTTGCTTCTCTAAGGCCTTTGGAATCCTTAGGGTACGAGGTATCTACATCTAATAGATCTGTTTGTAGTATGTCATCACATGTACAAGTATTAAATTTGCTTAAGGAAGATTTAATTAGCTGAGACAAAAATTTTAAGGGGCTTTTTTGACGTTTCGGTTTTTTTGATTTGTTACTGGAACTGGAGTCGTCTGCCTGTTCTGCCTCGTCACGATATAAATTTTGTGCTGGTTTTTCACGAGGTAAATCTTCTGCTCTTTTTTCACCACGTAAATCTTGAACAGACTTTTGAGATAAATGTTCAGTACTGGCTATAGGATTTTTACTTTTAGATTTTGTTGCTTGTTCTGATTCATTTGCTTTTTTAAGGTCTTTGGAATTTTTGGGGTACGAATTATCTATATCTACTAGATCTGTTTGTAGTTTGTCATCACATGTACAATTCAATTTGCTTAGGGAAAATTTTATTAGCTGAGAAAATAATTTTAAGGGGCTACTTTGACATCTCCGTATTTTTGAATTGTTTCTGGATCTCGGGTAGTTTGCTTGTTCTGCCTCGTCACGTGGTAAATTTTGAACAGGTTTTTGAGATAAATGTTCGGTATTGGCTGCAAAATTATTACCTTTAGATTTTGTTGCTTGTTCTGATTCTCTAGATTCCTTTGCTATTTCAAGGTTTTTGGAATCCTTACGGTACGAAGTATCTACATCTACTAGACCTGTTTGTTGTTTGCCTTCACATGTGCAACTATTAAATTTGCTTAAGGAAGATTTAATTAACTGAGATAAGTATTTTAAGGGGCTATTTTGACGTTTAGGTTTTTTTGATTTTTTACTGGAACTCGAGTCGTCTGCCTGTTCTGTCTCGTCAGGGGGTAAATTATGCACTGTTTTTTCGCAAGGTATATCTTGTACTGTTTTTTTACGAGGTATATTTTGTACTGTGCTTTTACGAGATACATTTTGTAGTCGCTTTTCACGAGGTAAATGTTGTGATGTTGTTTTAGGTATTACAAAATCATAACCAGTGTCTTTAGTTCGTTTCTTAGAGTTGCGCGTGTCATCACTAAAGACATCGTCACATACGCAACTACCTTTGGTTTCTTCTTGTTTTCGTAGTGTTTTTTGTGATGTTTTTTTAGGTATCACAATGTCGTCACCAACGTGGTCGACATCGTCACATACGCAACTATCTTTCTGGTAAATGTGCTGCCTGGTGTCTTCCTGTCTCTCAGATCGCCTATTTGCCTGATGGTATCGCTGCTGATTTACGAACTGATTTGACCTTGAATGTCCTACAGAAATAAACATTTCGCCGATTCTTGATCCCGTTGACGAAGTTGTTCCAGAACCCACCCCCGATAAAGAGGAATCTGTACATGTACATTCGTTTTTATTCTTTACTTTTGTGAATATTTTCTTTCTGTTAGTGTAGCCGCGTTCAACATCGCTTTCAGATTTTGGTGAACTATCGTTTGATGAGTTGTATCTTCGGTGACCTGAAATGGTCAGGTTGTTTGTACAATGGTGTCATCGCAACATGTTTGTAGATAAAAATATCTTAAATATCGAAGTAAGTCTAAATATCCGGCTTTCGTGCCAAAAATACTGAACCCATTACAATAAAATTTTGTAAAAGATAGTTTAGAGGCTGAGAAAGGGCATATCTTATACTTCTCTTTGTATGGGTGCACTAAGAAGCTTCATGGAAACGCAGGTAGAACCATGGAGAACAGCTAGATAAGAATAAATGAAATAAAATAAATAGTCTTTACTTTGCAGGATGAGATCTTAAATTCTGAATGATTAGTCCGTATTGTTTAGGAGGTTGGGCGATAGTCTCGTGATAGAATAGCAGTAAATACTTTTCTAATTAAGCTAAGGGAAATATACTTGCCAGCTATTTCATGAGCGGTTTTGCTAACTTGAGTTTTGAGTTTTGAGTTCTTGGAATCGATGAATGAGATACGCTTACGTGGAGATTTTATAATTTCCATCGAATAGTTACGAATGCAATCGCAAAGCGAAGAACTTCCTTTTCTGTGACTCTGTTTCAATACTGAGAAGGACTGGCGATGTTGGCAAGATGCATTCGACGGCTCATTGCAGGAAATGACATCGGAGCAAGGAGCTACATCGCATAGAAGTCTTTTTAGTGACTCATTCGACAAGCCTGAAAAATAAAAGTCCAATGATTTACCCAAAATATGAAAAAGCTTGTCATATACATAAGTTATAAGGGTTTCTCCTGTTGCATTCAATAATGAGGAATATTTGAATTGTCATTGTTGATACAATTTACCTTTCAAGAACCGAGGTGTGAGTTGCCTTGACATCACATTAGTTATATAGCTGCTCCTGGAACTGCATGGGCTGGACGATTGCTCCGCAACACAGCAACAACACGGCGAGTCCATGATAAAATCGGTACCAACGATTTGATCTATCTTTTGTTCCACTTGTGTCATTTTACTAGCCGCAGCAATTTGGCAAAATTGGTTTTTCTTCATTTCAACCTGTCTAAGTACTTGAACAGTTTCTTTTAGGAACGTTGTTTCTTTGTCGTTACAAGATGATACCTTTTTCATATAAAACTTATTTCCTTTGCCACAAACCTTCTTGTTTGTCGATGCAGACGTTTGCATCGTTACACCTTAAAAGTTTTATGGGATGTTAAAAAACTACATATACAGGATACTTTTTCAAGCAGTGCGCAAAAAATGTGTGGTTCAGAATTCAGAAACAAAATAAAAATAATTTCGAGCGAGACCCTTGCAGTTGCAGCTGCACTTGCTGCTCACGCTGGCAGTTGTTAGTCGCCAGATAGCTTCCAAATCATACCTTAAATTACGTATCGCGGTGACCGGTTGTTTCACCGTTATGACCAAAAAAAAACTATTCAAAATGATACCTTTCTTTATCCAAAAACTGTTTTTTTTTGTACTAAAACATCAAATTAAAATTATACGTATCTTTAAAACTTCTTTTACTATAGGTAAGTGGTCAAAGTTTGCCCACTGGTTAAAAGTATTTCAGTAATTTAATACGCACTATATACTTATTAATTTTATACTTTTTTGATGAAACGTTGGTTCCACAAAGGTTCATCTTTTTCAAAGGACCTTATATGTATGTTTTACATAAAATCACTTACTCTTCAGATTTTTATTTTGGTGTGAAACTTGAGTCTCACTTGGCTTATTACTAGCATTGCAGTTTTCGGAAGCCGCGGAATCTTCCGTTTCGTCATCAGATGTTGGTATTACGATGAATATGGAGGCAGCATCGGCGTATCGTTTCTTTTTAAGAATCTTATCCATTAACTTCGACAAATCTAGTTTGGTCGGTATGTGGCTCAACAGCGTCACAGGCGCGTGAGCTTCAGTCAGTGTTTTTTTAGTTTTGCCGCTTTGATGAGTGGGAAAGTTTTTTTTGGTTTGAGACATCATATACACTTTGTACTCGTGTTGTGGATTTGGTTGCACAATTTTCTTTTTCACATTGCCTGTCTTAATGGGTGTTCGTTCGTTGTTGTCTTCGCTTTCGCTAAAAAAAGAAGGTGAGTAGTAGTACTACACAATTTTAAGAGAAGAAAATAATAACACTCTAGTGTACATGTGTGTTTCCAAACAGGTAATCAGATAATTTATCCATTAATTTGGAGCATCAAGTCGGATAATGGAATGTTCCATTAATTCCAATTTAAAAAGTTATGATTTACTAGCTTCTGCCAGCGGTTTCACCCGCATCCCGTGGGAACTACTTCCCGTACCGGGATAAAAAGTAGCCTATAGCCTTCCTCGATAAATGGGCTATCTAACACTGAAAGAAATTTTTAAATCGGACCAGTACTTCCTGAGATTAGCGCGTTCAAACAAACAAACAAACTCTTCAGCTTTATAATATTAGTATAGACTAGCTTCTGCCAGCGGTTTCACCCGCATCCCGTGGGAACTACTTCCTTACCGGGATAAAAAGTAGCCTATAGCCTTCCTCGATAAATGGGCTATCTAACACTGAAAGAATTTTTCAAATCGGACCAGTAGTTCCTGAGATTAGCGCGTTCAAACAAACAAACTCTTCAGCTTTATAATATTAGTATAGATAAAACGTAGGTATTCAAATAAATTAAGATATCTGTGTATGCAACGTACCTTGTTATTGAATTATCTAGTGAGCTTAAAGTCACATTTTCGTCAGTCGTTCGATCACCCGAATAATGAGTAGAATTGCATGATATGCTACTGTTCATAACGGACACCACACTGATTGCGTTCATACTATTACTTTGACTCGTGTTCAAACTTAACGAGGTCTCACTTTTAATAACGAAAATCGAATCAAAACTGTTTGCATTTGATTTAGTTTTTAAAACTCCGAGTTTAATGCACCGCCTCCCCTCGTAGGGGGGTGTATAAGTGTGCTCGAAAATGTTTTCACTTTCCGAGCTGCTGTGCGGGTTGCTGGAACTACTATCGGAGTTGCTGTTCATGACGTATTCCTCTTCATTAGCAACATTCATAAAAACCTTGTACTGTGACTTATTATGTTTATTAAAAAAGTTTGTTAGCTTTGATCTAGGCTTACCATCAAGTACATTATGATAGCTATACTCTCGAGAGTATAAAGGTACGCCTATTACTCTGCCAACGATAACTTTAATTCCGTCGTTGTCAATGAAAGCTCCACTTGTAACGCCTGGGATACATTCTTGCAGACAATCACAGAGGGAAGATATATCTGGAGAAGTAACTCTGATTTTTACGTAACTATGTTTGAACTTAATTTTCTTTTTATCACAACCACAACCTCGATCGCATGTAGTTGTTTTAATTATACGTTCAATTTTTCTAGCTTCTATTCCTTTTCCTGGTTTCGTTGTTGTTTTCTTTTTTATCTTACCCATTATTTCCGAAGAAGTTGGCTCAGGCGCTAAGCCAGCTTCGGCCCTTACTTTTTTTATTAAAGCTTTTTCAGATACCGTTTTACCAACTGGTAACGGTATGCCGGTTTCAGCAAGACCTTTTAGTATTCTTTCTTGGTCAGCTGGTGCCTTTCCAGTTATTGGAGTTAATAAACCTGCCTCTTTTGCTTTGCGAATGATAGATTTTTCCGATGACGTCCTTGATTTTAAGGCTATTTCCAGATCAGATTGAATTTTCTGAATAATAGACTTTTCCAAAGATGTTTTTGTTTTTGCTTGCCGACCTGGTAATTCCTGGTCTATCAATCCTTTTATTCTTTTCATTTTTTCTGCGGCTACTTTTCGTTCCAGTGATGCAGCTTTTTCTTGTAGTACTTTAAGCCTGGGTTTGGTTTTAGCAATTAATGATTTTTCTGAAGGAGTTCTTCCCTCAGGAAGTGGAATACCGGCGTCAGCTAGAGCCTGGAGAATTTTTTTTTTCTGTGCGAGGGTTTTACCTTCAAGTGGAGTGACTATTCCATCAGCATGAGCTTTTTGTATCTTTTTTCGCAATGATGGTGTTTCAGGTTCTGGCGGCAATCCCAGTTCTTGTCGAACCTTGTTTATCAAGTCTTTTTCAGAAGAAGTCTTACCCTCTGGTAATAAAATGCCTGTCTTTGCAAGGCCTTTTAATATTTTTTCTTTTTGTGCTGCTGTTTTTCCTTCTAGTGGTGTTAAGAACCCAGCAGCCTTTGCTGCTGTTAATTTCTCGAACGAAGTTTTTCGTGGTGGCTTTGTTTGGATTTTCTTGATCAAAGCTTTTTCCGAAGATCCCCTCCCTTCCGGAAGAGGTAAACCAGCGTCATGAAGTTTTTGTAATACTTTTTCTTGTTCTGCAGGGGTTTTACCCTCTAACGGAGTAATTAATCCAGCAGCTTGAGCTTTCCTGTATTTTTCTCGCAATGATGGTGTCTTCAGCACTGGTGGAAGACCAGTTTCTTTACGAATTTTGTCAATTAAATTTGTTTCTGATTCGGTCTTAGGTTCAGGCAATGGAATGCCAGCTTTCACCAAACCTTTTAAAATTTTTTGCTTTTGTTCAGGAGTCTTACCTTGCAGAGGTGTTAAAAGACCTGCAGCTTTTGCTAGCTTCATTTTTTCCGATTGTGTTTTCTTTAAAGGTGGAGGTTCAGTCGTTAATTTCTTTATTAAATCCTTTTCAGATGGTGTTTCACCTTCAGAGATAGGGACGCCGGCGGCTTTCATATTATTTAATATCTTTTCTTTCACTGATGGTGTTTTTCCTTTCAAAGGAGTTAACAAGCCAGCAGCTTTTGCTTTTCGTAACCTTTCTGAGGGTGACGGTGTCACATAGCCAGTATCAGCTTTTATCTTCTGTAACAGAGCTCTTTCTGAAGGCGATTTTCCTATCGGTAGAGGTAAACCCGCTGCTGCCCTGCCTCTTAGAATTTTTTCTTTTTGTGCAGGTGTTCTTCCTTCTAATGGTGTTAAAAGACCAGCAGCTGCAGCACGTCGTATTTTTTCTGAATCAGTTATATCGGGTAGCCCCAATTTTGTTTTTACTTTATTTATTAAAGCTTTTTCAGATGGACTTTTTCCTTCTGGTAATGGCAAATCTGCTTTAGCTAGGCCTTTTAAAATTTTTTCTCTTTTTTTAGAAGGCTTACCTGCAAGAGGTGTTAATAGCCCCACTGCTTTAGCTTTTCGTATTTTTTCTGTTGTAATTGATGGTGTTGATTTTGTTTTCAATTTAGCGATAATTGCTTTTTCGGAAGGAGTTCGCCCTTTTGGTAGTGTCAAACCCATAGCTGCTTGTGCTTTAAGAATTTTTTTCTTTTGTGCAGTGGTTTTGCCTTCCAAGGGTGTTATGAGACCGGCTGCTTGAGCTTTGGCATATTTTTCTTTTGTGGATTGTGTTTTTGGTACTGGTGGTAGCCCCACTTCGGCTCGTACTCTGTCGACTAGTTTTTTATCCGAGGGAGTCTTACCTTCAGGGAGTGGTAAGCCACGCTTAGCAAGCCTCCGAAGTATTTTTTCTTTTTCTTCAGCTTTTTTTCCTTCTAACGGTGTCAATAACCCAGCAGCTTTAGCATCTTTCAATCTTTCTGATTTCGTCTGCGGAACTGCGGATGATGCAGCACCTGCTATAATTTTTGCTATAAGAGCTTTTTCAGAAGGTGTTCGCCCTTTGGGTAAAGGTATACCCATGTCATATAATCCTCTCAACATGTTTTCTTTTTGTGCAGATGTTTTACCTTCTAATGGCAATAGCTTGCCTGCTGCAGCTGCTTCATTGTATTTTTGTCTCATAGCTTTAGTTTTGGGCTCAATGGGCAAACCTAGGGCCTCACGAATCTTATCGATCAGTTTCCGCTCTGATGGAGTTAGTCCTTCGGGAAGTGGCAGACCTCGCATTGCAAGATCTATTAGACCTTTTTCTCTCTGATCAGATGTTTGACCTTTGAGAGGTGGCAGTAGACCATCAGCTGTAGCTTTGCGTATTCTTTCTCGATGTTTCAGAGAAAGTGAAGAGGCACGAGGTTTGCTTTTGATTTTTGTTATAATTGCTTTTTCAGATGGTGTACGACCTTCTGGTAACGGTATACCCATATCATGTAAACCTCGTAGAATTTTTTTCTTTTCTTTCAGGGATTTACCTTCTAATGGCTGCAAGAATCCAGCATCGGCAGCTTTAACATATTTTCTTCTCATACTTGGTGTTTTGGGTACAGGTGGTAAACCCAGCTCACCGCGAACCTTTTCGGCAAGCTGTTTTTCTGACGGTGTTTCGCCTTCGGTAAAAGGAATGCCGTGCTTTGCAAGTCCTCTTAATATTTTTTCCTTTTGGGCTGAAGTTTTGCCCTTTACTGGAGTGACCAAACCTTCCGCTATCGCTTTGCGCATTTTCTCTGTAGGCACTGTAATAGAATGCGCACGGGGCCTAGTCATTATCTTAGCAATAAGAGCTTTTTCAGAAGGCGTCCTTCCAATAGGTAACGGTATACCCATGTCGTGTAAATCTTGCAATATATTTTCTTTTTGTGCAGCTGATTTACCTTCCAATGGCAAAAGTTTGCCAGCTGAAGCTGCTTTGTGGTGTTTATCTCTGATAGCTTTATTTTTGGGCTCAATAGGAAGGCCTAGGTCGGTGCGAACCTTATCGATAAGTTTTTTGTCTGATGGTGTTTGGCCCTCAGGGAGAGGTATTCCGCGCATAGCAAGTTCTCTTAGAATCCTGTCTCTTTCTTCGGGTGTCTTACTTTTAAGAGGTGTAAATAGGCCATCAACTTTTGCTTTTCGCATTGTTTCTGAAAATCTAGGTACTGCCGAATGCTTACGAGGTCTTGCTTTGACTTTGTCAACAAGAGCTTTTTCAGACGGTGTCCGACCTTCAGGAAGTGTAACGCCAGTGTCATGCAAGCCCTGTAATATTCTTTCTTTTTCTTTAGGCGATTTTCCCTGTAGTGGCTCCAATACTCCCGCCTTCGATGCTTCTATATGTTTTTTTTTCATTGATTTTTTTGTTTTTGATTCTGGTGGCACATCGGAAGCAGTTTTAGGTTCTGGAGGTAAACCATGCTCATCTCTTGCTTTTTTTATTAAAGCCTTTACTGAAGGTGTTTTCCCTTCAAGTGAAGCCCTTTCAATTTTTTTTACTTTTTCTTTCTGTTCCTTGTCAGTAGTATCAACGGCAATAGTGCCAAAAGAGTTGTTTATCAAACCGAGCAATCTCTCTTCCTTTTGCAAATGGCCACAAAGAATACAATTGCAATTTTGACAATTTTTCTTCTTATAACATTCATACAAGGCCTTCATCACTTGAAACATAGCGTCAGAGTTACAAGAGCAACAACAGTCGTCTTCACCAGCTTTTAATTGACACCTACGGACTTTCCGATTGGTTTGATATGGATAGTTAAAAGGATTTAAGCATTCATCGAATCGATCCTCCGACACGACATTGACGATGAACTTCGATTCGAAAAGGGGTTTTTGTTGTGTTTTCATTGCATGACTACTACGAAGGCGTAGCTGTTTCTGCATGGTGATTTTATTAATTTCCGGCATGCTGAAGTTCCTTGTGATTTCTTAGTTGGATTGGTTACATCCTGATAATTGAACAGTAACTGCGGGTTGATAAGTAAATAAATCAAAAGATCAAACAATGAAACGAACGGTTTTCCGTATTTTTAGTATCAGCTTTTAGCTGCTGTTTCTTTTATTTATCTGTGCTCTGATTTCTCTTGTTGAATCCTGATAAAAAGAAACCATTTCCAGAAACCACCGATTACGGCGATACGCAGGTACAGGGGGGTGTACTACCACCACAGTCCAAACTCCGGACTTGTTTGTGAAAGTGAAACCTCGGCCCGAATCGTACCCAGGGCCCCGAGCACAGCAGGCGCGCTTGCGCTTCAGGAAGTCGTCAGGACGTTGGTAGCTTGCGCTAAAATCCGCTGATGCTTATTTATCATAACACAAACTGTGATGATACAAACTTTTCCACGTACCTTTCAAGCCCAAAAAATCATAATGTATAATTTTTCTAAAGGAAATTTAATGCATTAAAATGTAATGGAGATACGTTACACGCGGCTTTTTGCTTTTTTTTTGTATAAAATTGTAAAGTTATAGTTTACACGCCATTCATGTTCACATGTCAAAGGGCCCTGACTGCATAATTTGAAAATGTCAGTGCCAAATATGTATTTTTTTTCCTGTTTAGATGAAACCAATGAACCTCAATGAAAATTGCAGCCAAGAAGTTTGCAGGTTGAGTGTAAAGGTACGTAGTAACCATTTAGTAATCTGTGGTAAATGTATAATAAGCACTAAGGGTCCGTTCAGATAGACCGGGTCGGACAGCAGAGCAATTTCTTAACACGTTGAAAATTGAGTACTTAGTATTTGAAGTAAGGTTTATTTTTGCATGCGCTTTAACCGACTTCCCAAAAAGGAGGAGGTTCTCAATTCGGCCGGTATGTTTTTTTTTAATATATGTACATCGATTACGCCGAGGTTTAAAGACCGATTTACGTGATTTTTTTTTTGTTCGATACGCGTCGATAGCTGCCAGTTGGTCCCATAGTCATCAGGTCAGGATCTGATGATGGAAACCCTGAGAAATCGAGGGCAACTTTCGAAAGTTGTAGGCATACATAGGGTTACACCTTGACACTCATATGTATGCTTGATAGCACTATTCAACAGTGAAGGTTTGGAGCTGACCTGATGATGGAGACCAAAGAAGGTCGAGGGAACTCGACAGATGAATCTGTAAACTACCTCTTGTTTGGGTTTATATTATTTGTATTGACGAGACCTTTGCAACAGTGAAGGTTTGGAGCTGACCTGATGATGGAGACCAGAGAAGGTCGAGGGAGCTCGACAGCTGAATATGTAATCTACTTCGTGTTTGGGCTTATATTATTCGTATTGACGAGACCTTTGCAACAGTGAAGGTTTGGAGCTGACCTGATGATGGAGACCAGAGAAGGTCGAGGGAGCTCGACAACTGAAAAAGCAAACTACTGTTTGGGCTTATTTAATTCGTATTAATGAGAACTTTCCAGTTATGTGGATCACTAAAATTATTCCTATTCGTATCACTAAAAAGCTGAAAACAAAAAAACTTTTTTACAAAAAAATATAACCGACTTCCAAAAACACTAAAAAGAAAAAAAAACTAATTTTAGGAGCATCGGCCTAGAAGTCGGTGGCAAAATTGACATAGGGACATCCATTAGACACCAAATTCTAGGCCGATGCTCCTAAAATTAGTTTTTTTTGCTTTTTAGTGTTTTTGGAAGTCGGTTAAATTTTTTGGTAAAAAAGTTTTTTTGTCATTGAGAATGCTCGAATGCGCTCGGTGTGAAATAATAAGAGGAGCCGACCGGCTCCGATCCTGTATTTTTTCTTGACGTTTGGCTCCGTTTGCATGCTCTTTAATGCTAGCGCAGCCGATCGGCTCCGGTCTGTGTGAAAAGAAAAATGCGCGCCGATGCTCTCCGACCCGGTCTATCTGAACGGACCCTAAAAGGTCTTTTGGGCTGATTTTTAGGTATTCACGTTGAGGCTTGGTTGGCTCCATACTACGTCAATTTAGGGACGATCAACAAGCGGAGCGTGTTAAGCAAAGTGGAGCCGAGTTGCGGAGATATGTACGGGAAATAAAAGACAAGTGGTGGCGTCAAAAGGCCGAACGTATGCAGTGGCTCTCTGACACGAAACAGCTAGGTGCGTTTTATGATGAGGTTCGCAAACTGGTCGGTAAAACCAGTCGTACAAGAGTACCCTTAAGATCTCATGACGGCACACAGCTAATGACCAACAAGCAGGACGTACTTAAGAGATGGGCAGAGCATTTCAACGACTTGCTCAATGTCGATAGAGCTGTGGACATGTCGTTTATCTGCTCGATGGCATCACTGCCCACTGTCAAGCAGCTAGACGATCCACTGACCCTGCGTGAGGTCATCGTTGCCGTTCAACAACAACAGAACAAAAAAGCGGTCGGCATTGATAATGTTCCTGGAGAGTTGCTGAAATATGGGGGGTGCGGAGTTGCATGAGACCATTTGGAAACTCTTTGCAAAGATGTGGAACGAGGAGCGAGTACCTGATGAGTTTCGAGTCTCTCGGGTGTGCTCCTTGTACAAGAACAAAGGCGACAAATCTGACTGCAACTCCTATAGAGGTATCTCTCTCCTGACCTCTCCAGGCAAAACCTTTGCACGAATTTTACTGAACCGCTTGATGCCCTTGTCTGAAGACATACTGCCTGAAACCCAATTTGGCTTCCGGCCGAATCGAGGTACGTGTGAGGCCATCTTCTCTATCCGTCAACTTCTAGAGAAGAGTCGTGAGCAGAGTCAACCATTGTTTCTTTGCTTTGTTGACTTGGAGAAAGCTTTCGACTCGGTGCCGCGCAAAGCCTTATGGGTGGTACTAGCGAAACTTGGATGCACGGACAAGTTTATAAGAATGATACGACTTCTGCATGATGACATGCGCTGTTGTGTCAGTGTGCAGGGCGAGGACTCGGAGTTCTTTAAAGTGAGCTGCGGTGTGAAACAGGGCTGCGTGCTCGCTCCAACTCTCTTTGCCCTGTACTTTGCAGTTGTCGTTCGGGAAGCCTTGCAGACTCTGTCCGAAGGTATCCGTATTTGTTTTCGTACCGATGGCGGTGGTGTCTTCAACCTAAATAGACTCAAGGCTCGCACAAGAGTGTCTCGCGCGACTGTCACTGAGATGATGTATGCAGATGACTTATGTTTTGTGGCGGAATCCCCAGATGGGCTGCAGAGGCTTATGTCGAGACTACTGCAGGCATGCAGCAGATTTGGCCTGAAGATAAATGTCAAGAAAACCGAAGTCATGGCACTTGATACTGTGAACAGTGCCCCAGTTGACATTAGACTCGGAGATGTCTCGCTTAAGCAAGTAAACCAATTCAAATATCTTGGCAGCACCATAACATCCAGGTGTCTCCTTGATAACGAAGTCAACAGCCGAATAGGAGCAGCTGCTGCAGCTTTTGGTAGACTTCGTGCCAAGGTGTTCCGCTCACATGACATAAAGCTCTCTACAAAAGTAGCTGTGTACATGGCAATAGTTCTGCCAAATCTCCTATATGCCTCTGAGACTTGGTGTCTATACCGCGAGCATATTCGGACATTAGATAGATTCCATCTAAAATGCCTACGTGACATTATGTGCATCCAGTGGTCGGACCGTGTTCGTAACACGGAAGTACTTAGACGCGCTAATGTCAGCGGTATTGAGGCCTATCTAATGCGTCGACAGCTGCGCTGGGCTGGTCATGTCTCCCGGATGTCAGATGCCCGAGTAGCAAAGCGCGTCTTCTACTCAGAGCTGGAGACTGGCAAGCGTAAGCAGGGTGGTCAACGTCTGCGGTACAAAGATGTGCTGAAACGCCACATGAAGAGATGTGACTTAGATCCGTCACACTGGGAGGCTATGGCGGCAGATAGGACCAAATGGAGGCGGACTATTAAGGACAAGGTGTGCGAGTTTGAGAGCCGGCGGAGAGAACAGCTCGACGCTAGGCGAGATGAGCTGAAGGCCCGACCACCCGCGGCCATACAATACACCTATAGCGGAGGAGTGCTGACTTGCAGTGAATGTGGACGGACATTCACTGCAAAAATTGGCTTTGTCAGTCACTGGAGAGCGCACCAGCGAAGCTCTCAAAATTAAGCGCAGATCCAAGTCGCTGTGGCCGAAATCGGCCAGGATCAATATATATATATTCACGTTGAGAGTAAAGGTATAAAAGCCGACCCCAACATATTTGGAAAAAGGCTCGGGAGAGGTTGATAATACGTATGTTACCACTTGACGACATTATTACTGCCGATCCGGCAATGGACAACTAAATGCCCAACCAAGTTTGTAGCGAGGCGAGGCAGGTGGGCCCAGTCAAAGGGTGTCAATATTGTTAAGACGGGTCCACCCTTTATTGCAGAACTTTTCATGTCATAATCTTATTTTGCATCGCAACAGTTGACACGATCTACACTAATTTAGCATACATTAAAAAACCCATAATTTTGTCAGTCAGAATCATCTTTAGGCATAAAATTCATATTCATAATACTTAAATGGTAGAAACATCATTGCGCAGAAAATTTTAAGTCAGAATCATCTTTTGGCATACAATTTCATATCCATAATAATTGAAAGGTCTTCATATTACATAAAATTCATAGTTATATAATTTTTCATAATTTTATTTTAATTTATTTATCTTACAACATATTATTTATATTTTTAAATATTCGATTATAAAAATAAAAAACATTTATTCTAATTTATTTTTATCATGCAATAAAACAGTTGGTTGTCAAGTATTAAAGTTAAAGTTGATTAAGCATGTAAACAAGCCTGTGGTACGGAAGCATGCAAGCAGGCATGGCTTTTGGCGGTTTTCACGCAAACTACCTGCGCCTCAGCTCGCAGGCCGCCTCGCCCCCTGCGGGTTGTTCGAAAGAGATACCGCGGCCCTGGTACATAAAAGGCCTATGACGGAACACGACGGTTTTTAGTCAGTAAGAGTCTGACACTCCCTCACCGCTGCTAACCCACAGCGGGAGGGGTCATTTGATGATTTTTGACGTCGAAAAAAAAAAAATGGCCGCCTCGCCGCTCCGCGCCTACGCGGTTTTCAATTATATACTAAGGGTAGGGCCAACTATTATAGACTACGTGGAGTCGGTTTTGCAGTGATTCGTTTTCGTCACTAACTTCAATTTTTAATGAAATGTTTTAATTGAAAGTCTCAAATGGTAACATGCTAAATATAATGAATCCAAATGAAATTCTACCATCTTCATAGTACGCCAAGTGAGATTATAGCAAATAATAGCAAAATAAACATTATGCTAAACGAAATAGTGCAGAATTCTGACTATGCCAAAAGCAATTATGCGAAATAAAATTCTGCCATCTTCATCAAAAAGTATGCAACTCTAAATTAATATGCGGGCATGCAAATATTCGGAGAAACAATAATTATACCTACTAAATATTTTTTATGCTTAAAAAAATTGGTTAAAAAAAAAATTATGCCAAGTGTGTTACGCCAAATAAGATTCAGAGCATTAAAATTCTGCCAGACAGAGGGAACCCTGTTAATACATGCTCATAATTAAAGAATGCGTTATCCACGGTAAACTTAGAAGTGACCTTAAGCACTTACCGACATAGAGATTGTAAAAGGAGACGAAGAAAACCAAAAAGACTATTATTATTCGATTTTTAATTACAATATGTTATCAAAATATTACAACTTATTTTCGTTAAAAAATACTAAAAACTATGACGCTAAGGTACATGATATAGAATTATTTATTCGACTTTATAAACTTAATGGAAAGAATTGAAGGTCTAATAAAAAGTACTGTTTGATTGGTTTGCGGATGTCACCACGTCGTAAACGATTCTTGAAATAGATCGAAGCAACAAATTCCAGCGAGTCCTGGGGACACAGAACCTTTGCCAGCCATTTTAAATTTCAGTCCTCGAAATGGGCCTTCGTCCTCTTCACCTTGGCCGTCTGATGGTGCAGATTGTGACATGATCGGTGTGATACCAAGTGGCTGCTGAGGGGCTTGCTTGGTAGCAGAAGATGGAGGAGGCGGAGCTGGTGCTTCAGACGGGCACTCACATTCTACTTTCTGTTTACTTTTCTTACCTTTCCGTCCTTTTTTGTCTTTGTTTTCTTGTGGTTTTATCATAATCTGTTGTTCTTCAACTATTGTTCGGAATAGGTCTGGGTTAACAGCTGCATAGTACCTAAGGGCATCGTCGAGGGTGTACTCAATCTCCTCTTCTGGCGGGGGCGGGGCTGGCGGACGTTTCTTCTGACGCATTTTGAATCCTGAAACTCTCTCCGTTAAACCTGACTTCAACTTCATAACCTCTCTTTCATCGACCCTTTCAACATCGGTAACATCAACACTAACCCACTGTGTTTCTACTGGTGGAGTTACTAGTGATTCGGATTCAAGAGTTGACTCTTGTTCTGACTCGTGACACTTGCATATGATCTTCCTTTTCTTCTTTCCCTGTTTACAGGGACAATCATTATTGGGGTCAGTGCATATGCCGACGGAAGAGGTAAATCTTGTTTGTTTTGTGCCTGCTTGAGTACAAGTTTCCCCCGTTTTTGTCTGCACCGACTCTCCTGCTGCGCCACATTGATGCGTCTGCGCACTCTGATGTATTGGATCCGCCGGACTATACAGGCCCTGGCTCACCTTGGCTAGTTCGCCTGGAATGAGGCCGGCTGGCGAGGTAATTCGGGAGCGTAGATGGGGCCACGGACACGGGCATTTTGATTTAAGTTTTACTGGTTTCTTGGATGCGTCACAACCGCATAAGTCAACTTCTGGTGGATGCAAACAAGTAGGACAATCGTCAAATTTACCTGAAAAGATTTCAAATTCTCTGATAGACTATTATTGACTAATTCTGTGACTTAAGAACCTAGTGTTAATTTTATCCTCTGCTATCTAAATTTGGGTACTAAATAATACATAGATTTGTTCGTTAATTGCCAGCATACTCCATCGATTTCATTTTTCCCATTTTTATTATTTTAAGTATTTATATTATAAAAGCGTTAGGCTGACTCGAATGTGACACTCGCATGGTAAGTATATAAATAATATGGATGAATTTGATGGAGATAATTCAAGACTGACTTCAGATAAGGAACGGTAATTACTTGCGACATAGTTGTTGTCTGCCGACTTGCAGGCACACGGAGTTGTGGTCACAGCTATACTTTAGAAAGTTCTTCGCGTTATTAGCCTGGGCTGGTGATCGTTGGGTGCAACCTATAACAACAACTCACTTGGATTCACATATTTTGTTTATACTCGTGGTTAATTTAGCTACAACCACCTGTGTAGTCATTTAGAGTAAATTTTTTGTTAGAAGTTACAAAAACTTGATATTGTAACGCAGTCAATTTACACAAAAAAATGGTGACCAAATAGAATAAATTCGGCCAGAGCTGAATTTTGGTGGAGACCTTGGGTTCACTAAAACAAAAAAAGTCCTCATCGATCCAGAGCGAGCTTCAGAAGATATTCGATGTCAAAGATTAAGTTTCTTTTATAGAAAACTGTTAGTTTTATCAAAAATGTGAGAGAGACCAAACTTGTAGATTATTAAAAGAGATGTTTCAAAATATATGGAGCCCCGGCCCACTCTTTGTACACCACTGTACAAGATGGGGAAAAATATTTAAAACAGTTTTCAATTATCCAATTAATTTAATTTGGTTTTGTTTGGCTGTAAAACACAATAATACACACTAGAAATTGCAACACACAAGAAAAGTTGTCGTTTTCGAAAGAAAAAAAAAAGCCTTGACCTTTGAAATCGAATATCTTCGGAATCTCGCTCTGGATCGAAGTGTTCGACGTGGACTTTTTATAGTGAATCCAAAGTATTCATCAATACTCAGCTCTGTGCGATTTTTTGTTATTTTTTAATATCCCAAATTGAAGAATTCATATTGGTTACTAGTACAACAATTAAAACTATCTAATGAAGTATGCTGGCTTATATTTATTTTTTTATTAATAATATATTGTAAACGCGAAAATATCTTTGTTGGCCTCTATAGATAGATCTGACGAGCTTTCACCACTACAGAATAGATTTAAATTAAATTTGGTACACTGATAATCTGAAGTCTGGGCCTATGCATGTCCTTCACATAGAAGACTTTTAACCTGGGTGAAGAGTAGTTCCCTCAGGGAGCATGTGGAACTGCGGGGAACAGCTTGTGTCGATGAAGGCAATCGTTGCTAATAACGATATTGCCATGATTGACTCAATAGAGAGCTCAAGAAACAGAAAACTGGTGAAAGATTTCTTTTTCCCGCCTTGATCCGCACGTCGAAAGGGCGGCGCCGCGCAGGGGTGGCGGTAGAAAAACGCATTGTGTAGCTTCACTGTTATTGGGATTACTATTTTAATGTACCATATTATTCTATTACCTGGTTCTGGTGGCGTTTGTCCAGAAACTGGGCAATGGGGTTGTGGGGGCGGGAGATTCTCAGTTCCTCCACATCCAGTAGACTTCATATTCAGTAACAGACTAGTATTGACGGCTTTTTGTAGCAATGCCGTCAACTTTTCTGTAGTGCATTGGCACGGTTTAATATTTGGTTCTTTTGCTGTCTCTTCAGTAGGTTTATTAGTTGCTAAAGGAGAAATGGAACGTTCAACAGCGGCAGCCACTATTGGAATGGTTGATACATTTAAAGGCTCAATCGCGTCATGCGACTTCATGCTTAATCCTGGTGAACGGAATGGATCGCCTTTCAGACCTGCAAACATCAAATAACTTTAAATCAAAGTCTATCATTTTAGAATTACAACAAGATGGAACTTTGTAACCATGTGCAGTACGGAGAAATGAAATAGTACCATGATCAACCATAAGAGGTGTTACTTGCTTGGAAGTGACATTCGCTACGCATGTATCGTTGCAGCTGTAGTCAGAGTACTCAATGGGTTTGGGAGCGCAACAGCAGGGTCTGTCTGCAGTCGTGTCGGTACCGACGACATGGCACTTCTCAAATGTTTCCACGATCTCATTAGGAGTTGTTACTTGACAAAGCTTGTTCTTCGTCCTTTCTATCCGTCTCTTGATTGAATCTACTCTCTGAATTGTTTCATGATATTCGATCATGGTTTCCTTGTTATGAAAAGATACTACTGTTGTCGGCAGGCCCTCCATTAAAAACTTTTTTCCCTTTGCAGATATTCTTACGCCATGCGCAGTGGACGAATTCCTCAGTTGCGATAAATCTATAAGGTGATCGAGTATTAGTGACATATTTTGCAAGAAATTGAGCAGACACATAGGATCAGAACAGAATTATGACAACTCATTAATTTATATGTAATAGCAAACGCTGGTAGAGGAGTAGGCTGAAGATCGAAAGAGTTACCGCGGCCCTGGTACACAAAAGGCCTACGACGGAACACAACGGTTTTTAGTCAGTAAGAGTCTGACACTCCCTCACCGCTGCTAACCCACAGCAGGAGGGGTCATTTGATGATTTTTGACGTCGTTAAAAAAGTTGTTGTGGTGATATTGTAAGAGGAATAACTAACACTAACTTCTTATTAGGTTAGTCATATATGAGACAAAAATGCATCTGAAAAGAGAAAAAAAATAAATAGATCAGCTTCTATCTATATTCAACTTACCGTATTCGGATGAATTCAGTCTTTTCCATTTCATAGGATTGGCACTCATTTGTACGCAAATAGTAGAATTGCGACCATCAGACGAGTTATCTGCTTCATTATCATCAGATGGTACAACAACAAATATTGACGAGGCATCAGAAAATTCACTCCTTGACAAAAGTCGATCAACCATATTTGTTATATCTCGATCACTATTAAGGTGGTTTATTACCACTACTGGTTCGCCATTTTTACTCTTTAGTGTACTTATTTCCTTTTTTTCACACATTGTATTTTCTTGTGTTTGATCCATACTAAACACGTGCTATTCTTTTGGTTTATGCCTGTTTTATAACTCTTTTATTTTGAATTATTTTCTGAATTAAGATTTCTTGTAAATTGTTACTCACTGCAAAACAGCTTAATTTTAATAAAACTGAAAACTACATTTTATGAAAATTTGAGAAACCGGTGCATAAATCTATAACGTTACTTAAGGTGACACACATGAACAGCGCGGCACGGCGTAGCGCCAACCCAGCAATTAACCTGACATTCGAATTTGGCCAACATTTTATCACGTCAATAAACGCACCTTATAATAGCTGCGCCGTGCCGTGCCGTTCATAAGTGCCATGACCTTCAAACGTGTTTAATGACTTTAGCTCAAATTATCAAGTGAAACTAAAACTAAAATTTATTCAATAGTAAACATTTTTTTACTAATTTACCTTCTTAGTGTCCCATCGACATCGTAGGAAAGGCTGTTTGCAGAGCAGTCGGAGGTTTCAAAGGAGCTATTGCTAAAAAGTTCGTTGGACAGCTGGTAATCGAAATAATGCTCAGAATTAGACGAGACACTACTGCTTGCATACGACATCACACTAATCGTATCCATACTCTCGGAAGAGCTCTTAGTTAAGCTTACTGATCTTTCACTTTTTACAACAAAAATTGAATAAGGACTGCCGTGGTAAGGATTATCCGCTACCATATAGTTCTTTGAAACGGGCTCGTTACAAAGTTTACTCAAAGGGTCACAAAAAATACATGTCGGGTCAACGAATCTTTTGGATTCACAGGCCCATCTCTCACAAGGTGGTGAATAGTAGTGTAAATCATTTTCCGAATCAATGTAAGGTGTACCGATTGCTGATACTATATTAAGGCTTTCGTCAGAACTTGTGGTGTTTAACGTACAACCAATATCATCATTGATGTCATACGTTTTGTGGTTTTGCATTTTGTATTTGTTACTTCGCATTTTTTCTTCTTTTTTAATTTGAACTGGTTTCATTTTACTTTCATTGTATTTTTCAATCTTTGAATGTTTACTGTGGATATCAGCAGACTCCAGCGTAACCCTAGCGCCTACATTGTCGACGTACGATCTATTTTTAACTCCTGGAATACGTTTCTCAGGACAAGGGCATGTGTATGAATTATTCAGGGTCGAACCTCGGATTCTAACAAAACTATCTTTAAATCTGATTTTCTTTTTATCACAGCCACAACCTCGGTCACAAGTTGTTTTAATATTAATAGTTTCTTTTGTAACAAAATCTTTCTTTCTTATCTTTCCTAATCTTTCTGACGGAGTTGGAAAAGGCGGCAATCCAGCTACTACCCTTATTTTCTTAAGAACTTTTTTTTCGGATGGTGTTTTACCTACAGGTAATGGCATTCCTGCTGCAGCGAGTCCTTGAAGTATTTTCTCCTTCTGAGCAGACGTTTTTCCAGTAAGCGGTGTGAATAATCCGTCTGCTTTTGCTTTAAGTATTAAAGCTACTTCTGATGGCGTCTTTGCAAGTGGAGGCAGTCCTAGCTCAGTTCGTACTTTGTTAATAAGAGATTTTTCAAAATATGTTTTACCATCCGGCAAAGGTAGACGAGCTTCAGCAAGACCTCTAAGTATCCTTTCCTTGTGCGCCAGCGTTTTACCTTCTAATGGCGTAAGTAGACCCGCAGCTTTTGCTTTCTTTAATTTCTCGGGTGATATTTTTGCCGATATTTTTTCCGAAACAATTCTTCTTTCAGCTAAAATCATACCATAATCTGTCCGGGTTGTTACAAAACGTTTTTTCTCAGCCAGTGACAAACCTTCTAAAGGACTACTTATTCCATTGGCAGCGGCTTTTGGCAGCCTCTCTTTCATCGGTGGAGATTTTGGCTCTGGAGGTAAGCCAAGTTGCTTACGTATTTTTGATGACGATTTCTTTCCCGAAGGTGTTTTTGCTTCGGGAAGCGGTAAGTCATGCTCTGCCAATCCGCTATTACATTTTTTCTTTTTCTCTGCTATTTTTCCAGCGATCGGTGATAATAGATCTGCTGTTTTAACACCTTTAATTTTTTCTGAATGTGTGACCTTTGGACGTTGTGTTTTAGCTTTTACTTTTGCAATTAATGCTTTCTCCGATGGCGTTTTTCCCTCTGACAAAGATATACCCATACATGCTTGTGATTTTAGCACGTCCCCTTTTACAGGAGGAGACAAACATGTAGTGGCATTTTTATGACTCTTTTTCATCAATAGATTTTGTGGCTCTGGACTTAAAGAAAGTTCCTTACGGATCTTACTTACTTTTGATGTAATTTTTTTATCTGAAGGTGTTTTTACTTCGGGAATGTGTAAGTCATGCTCTACCAATTTTTTAATTACTTTTTCTTTCTCATCTGGTGTTTTTCTAGCCAACGGTGATAAAAGGCCTTCGGCTTTAGCACTTTTAATTTTTTCTGAATTAGTTCTCTTTGGGCCGTTTGTATCACCCTCATCTTTAGCAATTAGTGCCTTTACTAAACCTTTATTTTTTTCCTTTTGAGCCAGTATCTTTCTCTCGTGTGGTGAAGTCAGTGCAGCTTCTTTCTCTGTTTTTGATCGCTCTGATATCGTTTTCTGTGCTAGTTCAGCTTGAATTTTTTCGATCATTGACTCCTCCGAAGGTTTTCGCCCTTCAGGTAAGGGTATTCCAGCATCATGATACAGTCGTTGTAATATGTCAGCAGCTTGAGCTTTCTTATATTTTTTCGTAGAAATAGTTTTAGGTTCAGTGGGAAGTCCAGTCCCCTTTCTAATTTGATCTATTAAATCTTTTTCCGATTCAGTTGTGGGTTCTGGTAATGGGAGCCTTGATTTAATTAAGGTTTTGAGTATTTTTCTTTTTTGTTCTGGAGTTTTGCCTTGCAAAGTTGTCCAAATGCTTGCAGCTCTAGCATGTTTCAGTTTCTGTGATGTTTTCGGATATTCAGCTCTCAGAATTTTTATTATATCTTTCTCGGACGGTGTTTTAACTTTTGGAATTTGAGTCAACATGTCTTTAGATATTTCTTCTTTCATAAACCGACTTTTCCGTTTAACTGGAGTTATTAAGTCAGCAGCTTCTGCCATGCGTAAATACATGTCTGATGGAGATGGTGTCATATAACCAGTGTCATCTTTAATCTTTTGTATTAGAGCTGTGTCTGATGGTGATTTGCCAATCAGTAAAGGTTTTCCAGCAGCCGATCTACCTCTTAGATTTTTATCTTTTTGTACTATTGTTTTAACCTGTAGAGGCATCAAGAGACCAGCGGCTTTAACACAATACTGTTTTCCAGATGGACCTCTATCGGGTCTTTTCAATCCATTCCTTACTTTTTTTACTACTACTTTTTCTGAGGGAGTCCCTTGAGGAAGTGGCAGGCCAGTTTTAGGCAATCCTTTCAGTATGTTTTCTTTCTGGTCTAGAGATTTTCCCGTAAGATGTGTAAGAAGTCCAGCAGCCTTAGCTTTTTTTATTTTGACGGTTGTAATAGATGGTGCTGGTTTTCCTTCAATTTTAGGAATAGAGATCCCCTTATCTGTTAGCCTTTTGTTTTTCTTTTCTTTAGAAGTGTTGGTTTCTAGTGGCTGAAAAGATCCGGCATGAGGTGCTTTGTCATACTTGTCTCTAATTGCTTGTGCTTTTAGTTCAGAATGTATGCCAAGTTCAACGAGTATCATATCAATAAGTTTTTTTTCAAATGAGGTTTTGCCTTCCGGTAGAGAAGTGCCTTGCAAAGCCAGGTTTTTTATTATTTTTTCTTTTTGTGTAAGCGCTTTTTCTTCGAGAGGTATTCCCGGTCTCGACGATAGTTCCATGCGCTGTTTATCCGTTAGTGTGACTTTTTGAGCACTTTCTGCTATTTTACAGATAAAAGATTTTTCGGGTGCGGTGCGTACCTCTGGTAATAGTATGCCTAAGCTATGTAAACCTTGTAACATTTTTTCTACTATCGGCTCCAAAAGTCCTAGCGTAGCATAACTGCCTTTCAATTCAGGAGTTGTTGGCTTAGGTGGTAAACCAAACTGAGCACGAACATTATCAATATATATTCTATCAGAATTTGTTTCTTTTAGTTCCAGGCTTTTTCCTGCAAGAGGAGTGACAAGATCTTTAGCTCTGGCTTTTTTATTTTTTTCAAATGGCATACCTACGGGCATTGCTGCGTCGGCCTTTACTTTTTCTACTAATTTCTTTTCAGATGGGGTCCTACCATCCGGAAGAGGTATGCCCGCCGCTGTTAAAGATTTAAAAACTTTTTCTTTTTCTTCAGGAGTTTTCCCTTCTAATGGTGTTATAATTCCTGCCAATTCGGCTTTTCTCATATTTGCCGTTTCTGAAGCAGTTTTAGGTTCAGGTGGTAATCCAAGCTCAGCTCTGACTACCTGAATTAAGGCTTTTTCCGACGGTGTTTTTCCTTCGGGTAAAGGTTTTTTAGCCAAGAGTAATTCTCTTAAAATTATCTTTAAAACCAAATTTACAATGTTTTTCGAACTAAAGGATTTTTTTCTTTTAGGAATTGCTACATAACTATTGGTTCTTAGAGTGGATCTTCTTCTTTTATGGAATTGGGGTGCACTGAAATGTTTGCTAGCCTGCATATTGTATTTCGATATCCGAGAACTTGACATGCGGTAGATGACGGTTGGCAGTGGTTCGCGTTCATTCATTTTTCTTTTATTTTCTTTGTTTAATTTTATTTTGTGAACTATTGTGCTGACGTTGTCATTTCCATGGCATGGTTCGGAGTTTTGGTTTTCTTTGAAATGAATCAATTCATTTCGCATTTTTTTGTTAATGTAAATACTTTTCAATTCCTTCATTTTGTTAACACCGTTGAGTTCTGATTAAATTGTGAAACCTCTGAGTATGGTTATAGAAAATGCTGCATTTGAATAGGTACATCAGTATGCCGTGATCAAATTATGGCATTTCGTGTATGTGAGTCATCGGGGCATCATTATTATTATCTTCGTGTACAATCATTTTGTATATTTTTTTGAAAAAATCCATTTAAAGCATGATCATCGTATGCTACACGAGAGGATGACGTGAAAAAGAGAAAACAACCTTATTAGCAACAGCTCAAGATACATGTAATGTTATTTAATCCTCATCAACAATCTGAAATTACAAAACTTAAAATACGAATAGCCTTTATTTGGTAATATAGACCAAGGAAGACAGCAATCTTTAAAACTGATTACTTAAATCCGTCATCGCTACCGATCGTAAATGGGTATATTTACCTACGAGCTACTTCGCGGATTCAGAAGCCATATGGTACAACTACACCTACAGAACTTATCAATAAACTTGTGTCATTACGTTTACACAATTTGACAAAAGAGATCGTTAGACTGAACTTTCTTAATATTTTTATCGAGGAGAGACAATTATGCATAACTACAACTGTGTTCATGGTTTGTTCATCGGAAAAATGGCTCATCAATCCGTTACAAACATTCAATATTTATTCATGAAAGTTCAATCACGAGATCATTAATACAAAATTAACATAAAAAGATAACGTACCATTCATTATATATCCTATATATGTTTTTATTATTCCTTTGCGCACAATATTTATTAGAATCATGGAGTGTTACATTTTTGAAATTGTAATGTCTTTTGTACAAAAATATTTTTCTGACATATCAAGTGGCATAATGTGACAGACGGCGTAAAGAGTTTTATAGTTCTGGCCAAGCATATTTGTTAAAATTACTGAAGCCCTTTTCACACATGCAAACGTTGAGAAGTAATAATGTACAGGCTACATGAAGACCTTACATTACACAATACTGCTACAATATCTAGAAGAAAATATCTGTCTTTTAAAATGAACCCTAAAGCACGTGCCAAATAATTTCTTCAAGGTATTCATACTTAGGCAGAAAAATAAATACATTCCATTTCTTAACGCACAAATCAACAATAGTCATCATGCCTAGCCTTCTCCCAACTTTATAGGGGGCGGTTTCCAGTCTAACTGATGTAACTGATGGATGCAGCTGAGTACCAGTGTTTAACTACCCGTAACGACTGCCAAAGGTTTTCAATGACGATGCGATATTCCAAAGTTTCTGGCAACCATCCTGGCTCTGTACGCTGATGATACGGCCATCTTCGACACAGGTCGCAAGTCAAATGCCATCATCCGCATTCGCTAATCCGGAGTCATCGCCTCGTTTTAGGGTCCGTTCAGACAGACCGGCTCGGAGAGGAGAGCAAATTCTTAATTCGGTGAAAATCGAATAGGTCCTTAGTATTTGTAGTAAGGTTTATTTTTAACCGACTTCCCAAAAAGGAGGAGGTTCTCAATTCGTCGGGATCTTTTTTTTTTTTTTTTTTTATTTTTTATGTATGTTCACCGATTACTCGAAGACGCCTGGACCGATTTGCAAAATTTTTTTTTTGTTTGTTAGGGTTTACCTCCCAGGTGGTCCCATAGTCACCAGGTCAGGATCTGATGATGGAAACCCTGAGAAATCGAGGGCAACTTTCGAAAATTGTAGGCATACGTAGAGTAAAAACTTGACACTAAGATGTATGTCTGATAACACTATGCAATGGTGAAGGTTTGGAGCTGACCTGATGATGAAGATCAGAGAAGGTCGAGGGAACTTAAACAATTAATGTGTAAACTACCTCGTGTTTGGGCTTATTTTGTTCGCATTGACGAGACCTTTGCAACAGTAAAGGTTTGAAGCTGACCTGATGATGGAGACCAGCGAAGGTCGAGGGAACTCGACAATTGAATATGTAAACTACTTCGTGTTTGGGCTTATGTTGTTCGTATTGATGAGAACTTTCCACTTATGCGGATAGTGACAACTATGCTTGTCACTGAAAAGCTAAAAATAAAAAACTTTTTACAAAAAAATAATAGCATGTGCACTGCTGTTGTCATTAAGAATTCTCGAAGACGCTTGGTGTGAAATAATAAGAGGAGCCGATCGGCTCCGACTTTTTCTCGGTCTTGCAGACGGTTGGCTCCGATTACATGCTCTTTCAACCGAACGGAGCCCATCGGAGCCGATTCCGGTCTGTGTGAATAGAAAAATGCGCGCTGATGCTCTCCGAGCCGGTCTGTCTGAACGGACCCTTACTGGTCCAGGAAGTGGAGTGAATAGTGATAAACCCCGACAAACGGCTGGCGGTGTTGTTCAGTAGACCACGCTACAACCCTCGCCAGGGTCTCTTCCTTCACCAGACACTATGTACGGCTAGCCAATCCCTTGGGAGAAGCAAGTCAAGTAATCCATACTACTATTATAAAGCTGAAGAGTTTTTTTGTTTGAACGCGCTTATCTCATGAACTGCCGGTCCGATTTGAAAAATTGTTTCAGTCAAAAGGCTACTTTTTATCCGGGTTCATGCAAAGGGTCCCACCGGATGCGGGTGAAACCGTTGTTTCGCATAGCAAAACCAAGCGAGCAACATATTTCGAGCTGTACGTTATATTTTTCACCGGGAGCTGTTTATATACGCGAGACAAGGTCCGCACGGAATGCGCAGATGTTGCGCGGAATAACTAAGCAGAAAACACGCTAGTGTGAAAGCGCTTGAAAAGGTCGCGAGGCCGCTTGCGGAGACGCGTAGACTTATCGGTTGGCATCGCATGTTTTCATAATGGCTGCCGGTTGAGTGGCGGGCTGACGTATTTTTCTTTTTCCTTTGTGTAAGGCTGCCTGTCCACCGGAGCAGAGCTAGGCTGCGGAGTGGAGAAACTGAGAAATATACGCATGTTTTCATAATGGCTGCCGGTTGAGTCGGCGGGCTGTATTGGCAGCGCGACGGGTTCAATCTTTGAGAGCAGGTTTCTTTCCCAGTGCCGTCACGACCATAGATCCCGACATTGTATTCACCCTTACTTTAAACGTATACTTTATATTTAAAAAACGTAAATTATATGTTATTTACATATAATAATGATAATGAATTAAAACAATACCGGCGGCTCCCGGATTTTTTATTTTACATCATAATAAATTACTATTAAAAACAAGCTGATTGTATAAAAAAAAACTTACAAAACTGAATTGTAACGGTATACTGAGCCTTGAATTAGTTATTTTGTTTTTAAAACTTTAACTCTATTGAACAAAATATGGCCGTCGTCACTCATTAGTGTTCGGTTTCGATATCCAAGTGCCTTGCTTGGTGTCTTTTCTCTCTTCGATCATGTCAAAGCAACAAACTCCGGTTAATCCCTTAGATCCCGAACCTTTGCCAAACATGGAAAACTTTAACCCTCCTGAGGGACCCTCAGGAGGCGCAGGCTCAGGTGGTGGTGGTGGTGGTTCAGGAGGTTCATAAGAACAAGAACAATCCACTTTCATAGCTTTTTTTTTCTTTTTCTTGCCTTTTTTATCTTCTTCGCAACTGCAGTCCTCGTTGTCTTGCAGCGGAAGAACCAAATCTTTGAACAAGGCCGGGTTCATACTCACGTAGTACCTGACAGCATCATCCATTGTTACCTCCGCCTCAGGCGGCTTTTTCTTCTTAAACATTGTGAATCCAGATTGCGTTTGCGTCATATCAGACTTCTGCTTCGAAACCATTTGATCATGAAGCCATAGGTAGTTTGCATACTCTTGACACAAGAGGTCCAAATCAAGCTCTGGTTCGGGTTCAGGAGGACATTCACAATTTACATCCTGTTTTTTTTTTCCTTTTTTGTTCTTGCATACGCATCCTTTGCGGGGCTTTTCATTTTGTTCCTGAGCCATTCCTGCTTGAGTAAAAGTTCCTTTTGATTCAATTTTTGAGAGTCCTCCCCCGGGACCAACGACGCTTATCGTACCCATTTGTGACTCGGATTTTAACGAAGAGTCATCGCAGTTACAGCACTGGCAGCCTAAGGACGTCGTGCCATCCTTTGGGCCAGGGACCGTTTGGGATATGGGTGGTTGAAACTGTTCGCATGGGCATAAAGGACGTAGTTTTACTTTCTTCTTCTTACCACTGCATGTACATTGCATCGTGGTGTCTTGTCTTGGCGGGTTACAGAATCCAATTTTTACGTCCTTTTCTAAAACAAAACATTAACTTACTTTTTTGGTTTAAAAATAAAAAAAAGCTTGTAAAAAGAAGACGCTTTCACACAAAAACTGCATAACCGATCATGATGAAACTTTGTACACATATTCTTGGTGGTACTAGAATATACCTATAGAGGATATAAGCCACGGGCGGAAGCTAGTTGTATTTAAATCTATGCTAATATTATAAAGCTGAAGAGTTGTTTGCTTGCTGGAACGCGCAAATCTCAGGTCAACTACAGGTGTAAAATTACTTCGGTGTTATATAGCCCATTTACTTATTTATTTATTTATTGCTTATTAGAAGGTACATTTTATATTCTAAAAAGTATAAAATGTCCAACAAAACTGTATACACAGTTTATCTGTTGGATCAGGGTGAAGGATTAGGCTACTTACTGTCCAGTTTAGCAGAAGTCAATATACTGAATACTAGCCAACTCTCGCGGTTTTTTTTTTAATTCAGTCTTTGTTACTCGGGAACCTTTAAATAGTGAAATATATTTTTTCATATCGGTTTAGTAGTGTCGGAGCCTTCAGGGTGCAAACAAACAAATGATTTTTTTTAATATAGTAGTGTAGAATTAATTATATTAGTATATGAATAAATATAAGTATATCTATACTAATATCTATAATAGATGATAAAAAACAACATACCTACCTGTTACGTTATCAGCAGAACCACCACATCCTGTTGATATCAATTTCAGTGTTTTTCCTACTTGCATGGCTTCTTCTATTAATTTTTTAAATTTTTCTGGATTGCATTGACATGGTCGTGATTGCTTCTTTCTCGAGTTTGGCTTAGCAGATGGACAAGGCTTAATTGAAGCACGCGAACGGCGATTTATCACCGAACTATCCGTTGGTGTATGGCATTCGAACCTTCCAGAACATGGAAGTATCTCACAAGGAGCCACTGATTTGGGACCTTGGTTTACGGAAGCAAAAGATACTTGCTGGGTCACATTCGGGTTGGGTAACCGCTGATGCCCGTCACAGCTTAAGCCTGATAAAAAAGATTGAAATATAAATTCAATGTGATTTAATAATTTTGAGACATTGAAGTTCGCCCAAGTTCGCACCTTTATTCACAAGAAGAGGCGAGATAACTTCAGATCGTATTACGCTCGAGACACATCGATGTTTACAATTTCTCTTTTGGTGTTTTACTAAATCTTTCCGAGGACAACAACATGGCCTGTCGGCTGTAGTGTCAGTGCTCACGGCGTGATACACCTTCTGCCATATTCCATCAGGAGTCGTTATCTGACAGAGTTTGTTTTTGTATATTAGTGCATGTTTTCTCTTATGTGTAGGGCAAAATGGCCCCTTACAGTTAATCATAGTTTCTTTGTCATGGAAAGATACTGCTGCCGGTGCTGATGCCGGTGCCATCCCTTGCAGGCAATATTTTTTACCTTGTGCAGATACTCTTACTCTACGAACATCTCTTCCATGCTTTATTTCTGTAACAGGTTAAAAGTGAGGATAATTACTTGGTTCAAATTCAAAGTATTCAATTTAAAAAAAAATAGCAAAACGTTTCATCCCCACTCTGACTACTATTGCCTTTCCTATTCCCTCTCCATACCGTTATTCGATAAAAGCGTAATCATCAGTACGTAGTATAAAGCTTTCTCTGTCCCTGTATCCCTTTGTACGGTATGTACCTACGCTTGAATCTTTAAAACTACGCAAAAGCTTATAATAACATCCAGCACCCGTGCGAAGCCGGGGCGGGTCGCTAGTTCATTATAAAGCATAAAGCATTTTCCCTCTACACTCCCTTTATTCACTTTTGCAATTCAAACCTGCCCTAATAGTACGCGGAAAATGTCTGATATTGGTATTTTCGAGTTCAGGATAATCGTATCTATCGATTTGATGCGGTTTTGGCCGTATTGCTATGAGACAAACATTTTGGTTGTGGGCTCTCGTATTATAAGGCAGATTTTTAAATGTAGTTAGTTTTTTAATAATGATTGATTTAGAATAATTCGAAATTTCGGCTATTACAAAGCACAAACCTTTCAATCTCATAGGGATTGAATTTTGCAATATCTTATCTTGGTCGTTCCTAACTTAAAACCCCAGGCAAGGACACATGCCAACAGCACTTGTTATATCTTCGTGACGTAGTTTGCGTACTTTATTAAATTACTTCGGGGCACGGTATTCCTATATCTACTCAGAATAACTTTTTCACGTAATCGATTTTGGGCGAAACCTATTGGTAAAATAAAATAGGATGAAAACAAAGAATACAAACACGTACCTGGTTCCTGACGGCTACAATGCTTGCGATAATAATTGCCGCAATGTTCCGATTGCTGTATACATAAAGGGGATCTTAAAGAATGTGCCGACCGATCAGAGTCATTGTCATCTGACGTTGGCACCACTAAGATTATCGAGGAAGCATCGGAGAATTCATTATTTGACAGCAGTTGGTCCACAATTGCAGTTATGTCGCGCTCACTATTCAAATTATTGATGACTATCACTGGTTCGTGACTATTAATATTCTTTTTATTTCGATTCATTTTGTCTTCTGTGCGATGTAGAGCCTGAGACAGTCTATAGTTAAGGCATTCATTTCGATGTCCTAGACCTAGTATTATTCCAGGTTCTTTGTTCATTAATTGCGATCCGTCGAAATGCTCTACACTCTCTGAGCTATTGCTGAAATATATTAAAAGTATGTTAGATAATATATTCTTTAACATTACATCTCTTTCCCTGGTTTTGAAACTGACAAACGCATTATTCCATGACAGTAAAAAATCACTAAAGATTTCATGCGAATCGGTTTAGCTGTTTTAGCACAAAAAAATTATATTACTTTCACGTTTATTTCGAAAGTAAGGACCAAAAGTAAGCAGTAATGTTATGTGATCCTTACTATATAAAATGATAAAGTAAAAAATATAATTTACCCGGTCTCTGTATCATTGGTGCTGTCGTCAGTCCCAGAGCAGTCAATCTCATTTGCAAAGCTCTCTGTTTCGTCTTCGGAAGTGTCACTGTTGCGGCCTTCGGATTCCATACAAAATGGGCAAACAGGACTGGCAGAAGTTGCAGAATTGTTGCTGCTATGCGAAAGCGAAATCGCACTGGCTGCCTCTGTACTTATACTTGTACATGAATTTATATTTGGATTTGTACCCAAGGATAATGACGACTCGCTTTTTATTACTAGGGCTGAATTGAAACTGGCACTGACGGAGCTTCTAGTTGCAATGCTTTCATTCGATGAAGATTCACAGCCACAATTCTGAGAAGCTTCTGATGTTGCATAAGAAGTGTAAGCACAACTGCTCTCGACTGCAGACGCATCGGATGCGGCGCATTTTTCACATTGTTGCGAGTCATGAGTGTCATCGTACCTCTCATTTGTATCTTTCTCATACGATTTGCAGCTATGTTGACTGTTACACTCTGTAACAGTTTCATTATCACTATCCAATTTATCGTTATAATTTGTATACCTTAAGGATGGGCAAGTTTCATATAAACTCCTTTTCAAAATATCTGTTTCAACGGTGTTCGGTGCGCCTATTGTGATTGCGTCTATTGTGTCAGATGACGTGGTACTACAGCACCTATTCTTTAGAGTTCGGTCAAACAAAGTGACTATATAATTATTTTTGTGCTGATTGGTGTATGAAATGGCGCCACCAACTCTGCCGACTGTTACTTTAATACCCTCGTTATCAATAAAGGCTCCCGCTTTGACACCGGGAAGGCACTCATCTGGACAGGGACACAAGGAGGATATATCTGGAGATGTCACTTTAATCTTGACGTAGCTATGCTTAAATCTGATTTTTTTCTTGTCACATCCGCAGCCACGATCGCAAGTTGTTGTCTTGATGATGTCTTCAAATTCTTGGGTAATACCCGGAGTAGCCTTGGCCATGGTTTTTGCCAGTTTCTTTGAAGGTGTAACTCCAATTTTTTTTGATTTTGATTTTTTTCTCTTTTCAGATTTTGGTTGCGGTGGAACTCCAGAGGCTGTATCTTTCACTTTTTTCACAAGTTCTTTTTCAGAAGCTGTTTTGCCCTCAGGTAATGGTAATCCAGCTTCTGCGAGGCCCCGTAGTATCCTCTCTTTTTCTTTTGGCGTCTTACCTGTCAAAGGTGTCAACAGCCCTTCTGCTTTAGCCTTACGGACAACAGACTTTTCCGAGGCTGTTTTAGGTAATTCAGTTTTAATTTTTTGTATTAAAGACTTTTCTGACGGCGTCTTGCCTTCTGGCAAAGGTAATCCAGCTTCGGTTAACTTTCTTAAAATTTTTTCTTTCTGTGCGTCTGTTTTTCCTTCTAATGGGGTAAGTAAACCAGCAGCTTTGGTTTGACGTAATTTTTCAGATGGCACTTTTGTCGGTTGTTCAGCTTTAACTTTACTAATGAGAGCCTTCTCTGATGCAGTCCTTCCTTCAGGTAACTTAACTCCAGCGTCAGCCATTCCACGTACAATTCGTTCTTTCTGAGATGGTGTCTTTCCTTGGAGAGGCGTAACAATGCCAGCAGCTTGAGCTTTGCGCATCCTTTCCTTCTCCGATACTGTTTCTGGTTCAAGTGGAAGACCAAGTTCTTTGCGTACTTTTGCTGCAATTTTTTTTTCTGATGCCGTCTTGGCTTCAGGAAGTGGTAAGCCTTGTTTTGCTAACCCTTTTAATATTCTCTCTTTCTCCTTTGGAGACTTTCCGGTTAGTGGTGTCAATAAACCTGCCGCTTTTGCCTTTCTAAATTTTTCTGATGTTATTTGTGACGGAGGTTTTGTTTCGGCTTTTACTTTGGCTATCAAATCTTTTTCCGATGGAGTTTTTCCTTCAGGCAATGGCAATCCCGATTTAGCTAGTCCCCTAATTATTTTTTCTTTTTGTGAAGGTGTCTTGCCTTGTAATGGTGTTGATAACCCAGCAGCTTTGGCTGCCCGTAATTTTTCTGATGAAGGTTTAAGTTCTGGTAATTCTGCTTTAATTTTTTTTATTATTTCCTTTTCAGATGGTGTTTTCCCTTCTCCTAATGGAACACCTACAGCAGCTTTGCCACGAAGAATCTTCTCTTTAGAGGAAGGTGTTTTACCTTCTAAAGGAGTTAATAGGCCGGCAGCTTTTGCTTTTTTCATTCTTTCAGATGGGGAAGGTGTCACATATCCAGTGTCATCTTTGATTTTTTTTATTAAGTCTTTTTCAGATGGTGTTTTCCCTGCTGGTAAAGGCAAACCTGCCGCTGCTCTGCCCCGAAGTATTTTTTCTTTCTGTGATTTCGGTTTACCCTCTAGAGGTGTTAATAGACCTGCAGCTTTGGCCTTTCGAAGTTTTTCTGATGGAGTTCTTTCGGGGACACCCATCTCTTTCTTGATTTTTTTTATCATTGCCTTGTCTGAAGGAGTTCGGCCTTCTGGCAATGGTAGACCAGATTTAGCAAGGCCTCGTAAGATATTTTCTTTTTGTGCAGGAGATTTTCCTTCAAGAGGTGTTAACAATCCTGCTGCTTTTGCCTTTCTCAGTTTTTCTGAAGTAATTGATGGTGATGGAAGTGTTTTTAATTTAGAAATTATTGCTTTTTCTGATGGTGTTTGACCTTTAGGAAGTTCTAATCCTAGTTCTGCTTGACGCTTTAAAATTTTCTCTTTTTGCGCTGTTGATTTGCCTTCCAATGGAGTGATAACACCACTTGCTTGCGCTTTCCTATATTTTTCTTTCATCGATGGTGTTCTTGGCTCTGGTGGTAATCTTACATCTGCTCGAATTTTGTCAACTAGTTTCTTCTCTGAAGGTGTTTTAACTTCAGGTAACGGAATTCCCTGTTTTATCAAACCTCTAAGTATTTTCTCCTTTTGTTCAGGCGTTTTACCCTCTAAAGGTGTTAAAAGACCTGCTTTAGTGGGTCTCATTTTTGCAGACGGGATTCTTATCGCGATCGCGGGTTCTCTTTCATGCTCTGGTGTCAGAAGGCCACATATGCATTCATCAGCTGGACCTTTCCCTTCTTTAACTACTTTAGCTGTTTTTTCATCTAATTTTCGTCTTTCTTCAGGGGGCAAAGCTGTAGGCACTACTACTGGAGCTAGCATGGAGGGTGCCCGTGGCAAAGCTTTTATTTTGGCTATTAAATCTTTTTCTGATGCTGTTCGACCTTCCGGTAATGGGATACCCATATCATGTAATCCTTGTAGTATTTTTTCCTTTTCCTTAGGCGTTTTTCCTTCCAATGGCTGTAAAAAACCAGCTTTAGCTGCTTTCGCATGCTTCTCTTTCATAGATGGTGTTTTAGGTTCAGGAGGTAGGCCAAGATCGCGTCGTACTTTATCAATTAACATTTTCTCAGAGGGCGTTTTGCCCTCAGGAAGGGGAACATTCTGCATAGCTAGACCCCGTAATATTTTTTCTCGTTGGGCAGGAGGTTTACCTGCTAAAGGTGTCAGTAGCCCCGCAGCTTTTGCTTTACGAAGTTTTTCTGACGGTGTTAAAACAGAAGGTGGTCTAGGTACGGCCTTTGCCTTTGCTACCAACGCTTTCTCAGTTGCTGTGCGTCCTTCAGGCAATGGAATTCCCATTTCTTGTAACCCTTGTATAATTTTTTCTTTTTCTTTATGCGTTTTACCTTCTAGTGGCTGTAATAATCCTGCATCAGCTGCTTTGATGTACTTTTCTCTCATAGATGGGGTTTTCGGTTCAGGTGGCAAATCGAGGTCAGCACGAACTTTATCAATTAACTTTTTTTCAGAAGGCGTTTTTCCTTCTGGAAGAGGAATGCCTTGCTTGGCTAGTCCCTTTAATATTTTTTCTTTTTGAGATGGTGTTTTACCCTCAAGAGGTGTTAATAGGCCTGCAGCTTTTGCCTCCGATGGTTTTGCTTTTACTTTAGCTGTTACAGCTTTCTCAGATAGCGTCCGTTCTTCTGGCATTGGCACGCCAGCAGCAGCTTTTACCTTTTGAATAAGTGCCTTTTCAGATTCCGTTCTTCCTTCTGGAAGGGGAATACCAAGCTGAGCTTGTGCTTTGAGGATTTTTTCCTTCTGTGATGGAGTTTTTCCTTCTAACGGTGTTATTGCACCTGCCTCCTCAGCTTTTCTCATTTTTGCCTTTTCTGATGCAGTTTTCGGCGCAGGAGGTAGTCCAAGATCAGCCCTAACTTTTTGGATTAAAGATTTTTCTGAAGCTGTTTTGCCTTCCGGAAGCGGTTCCCCAGTTTTAGCTAACTCTTTCATAATCTTTTCTTTTTCTGCCTTGCTCTTTCCACGTAAGGCTTTTTCAGATTTCTTAATTTTTTCCTTTCTTTCCTTTGCACCGAGGCCTAGTGATGCTATTGATTTCTTTATTTCCCCTAGACGTCTTTCTTCTTGTGGTAAATGCCCACATAGTATGCAATTGCAATTGTCACAGTTTTTCTTTTTGTAACAGTCGTAGAGACTTTTCATCACCTCAAACATTGCATCCGAATTGCAAGAACAGCAGCAACTGTCCTCTTGACTGCTCAATTGACAGCGGTAAACTTTCCATCTTCTTTGGGTGGGAAAGTTAAATGGGCTTAAATATTCATTCAAATTATAGCCAGAGACTCTGTTAACTATAATTTTTGTATTAAAAAAGGTATTTTTCTTTAAAATGGCGTCAGAACTTTTTGTATAATGTTTAGATATTTTAGTTTTATTATTAATTTCTGGTAAGCTGAAGTGCTTAGTGAGGCGTTTTCTAGTTTTATGCAAGCCTGAGCGTGACAGGCGGAATGCGATTGCTGGCTGTTTACCATTTTTGAAAAGATCGTATAATTTTCGGTTCTTCACTTTTTTCTTATGGACAATGATACTGATATTATCTACACCACTGCACGGATTTTCTTCGTGGTCCAAACGGTAAGGTTTATGTTGTCGTTTAAACTTATTTTGCAATTTCCTCATTTTGATATCACTTAATAGTGTGAAATCAAACTGCTATTCTTATCCTTGTATATGAATAAATTGTATACTTGTTCTCTTACTTCACCTCCATTCGAGACAATTGGTCTTGTTTTACATTAACAACTTGATACGGCATTTTATTAATGGTTATGGGTTCATTGTTATTATTATCTTGAAAAGTTTTTGTTTGATTATGCTGTAAATATAGTAATAAATTGACTATTAGATTACCTACTTAATAAATATAATACCTGTTCGGTCGTTGTTGCTAGTTTAAATCAACTATCTAACATAAAACAATGAAAATTTAAAAAAATCTACTATCGCCTGTGACTGCAGTGGATACTATTTAATCCCCATTTGAATGTGCAGTTTTACTTTACTAGACATTAGGGTACAGAATAAAGAATCAGATGTATCTGGTCATATTTCCAACATCGACATCAGCAATTACCTACAACTCGAAACAAGTTTTTATAAAGACACGCAAGAAGCTTACACAGGCCTTCTTAAGATTCAGGTTCTTAAGATCTTTTAAGAGCTTACCAATTAAAAAACGTGAAACGTACCTTCGCTATTTTTTATTCACAAATTTAAAGGTTCTTTCGCCAGTTTAGACATTATTGTAAACTATTGGGTGACGAATAACATGTTTTTAGTAGATTTTTGTGTTGTTACAGTGCATTTTTACAAACTCTTATGCCATATTTTTTGTGTCAAATGTCAAGTGACAGTTTTCAATTAGAATGATATATTTTTTTGCTTGCTATACGATCCACTTATAAAAAGTTTTAAATAAACGCTGCCAGCCTTGAAGCTATGACCCTAGGCTGGGGGACATAATTCATTTGACGAAACCGAAAATTAAATAAGTTATTTAATTCTGAATAAAGAAACTTTCGAAATATTATTTGGGAGTTGTTAAATGTATTTTTTTTGGCGTTTTGTGTGTAGTGCGCTCCCGCTACCGCCACCGCTAGCGGTACGCCCTTAGCTTGGTGTGGTAGCAAAGAGGGTCTAGTAAAAAAGAGGCTTCCTAGATTTCGCACGCACACGCTTCGGTAGTAGATCTAGTTAATATCAAATTAAAACTTTTCCAGTGTCATATGCCATAGACTAAAGAAGATAAATTCCAATAAATTCTTACAATAGTCTTTGCTTAGCAGCAGTCCACACTGACGCCCATCAAGTATGAGCATGAAAGAATTTGCAAAACAACACTACTAGAATAGCACACTAAAAATAAACGAGACAAAACAGTAACAGGGATGAAATTGGCTAGAAAATAATCCAACCGCTACTGTCATGAGTAGAACACCGTGTCTGGGCACAGGGTTCAGAGTGGAAAAGTGCAAGTGCAAGGTCATTCGCGCTGGCTATCGTACAGAGGACACAGACAGTATCGTGTTGTTGGAAAGCAACAGCCTCTGCCGTCTGCTGGATCTCAACAAAAGGACCAAGACTAACCCCGTGGCAGGTCTCGTGGAAAACGTGTACGATTCTTGTGCTGGATATAATTTAAGGTAAGGTGATTCACGCGTGGCACTGACTCTCGGTTGTAATACTTCAACGATATCCGCTCAAACCTTTTATAGTAAGGTTGGGTTGCATTTACACCATGGAACGATATACGATTCTTGTTACATTACTAACATGGTGCAATCCACCCTTAGCAATTCCTGTTTTTTGTTATAGTTGGATATAATGATAATTGTATAGAAAACAACTGCTTAAAACTAAGCCACTTGCATTATTAAATAACATGTATTCTGTGTCAGTTAGCTGTATGTTTTAACTAGCGCAGATTGTTTCATGAAGCAATGTTTTGTGTAGAATCATAGAGTAGGTAAACATAGGTATTAGGTACGTACCTTTATACCGGGACTGAGGAGCAGCTCTTCCTTCAAAACATCAACATTCTTCTCGCTCTGTAACATCATAGCTTGATTATTATTCTGTAATCGAATTTAGACTTTATTCAAATAGGAACACAGTCGATGCTAGTCTGAAGGTGAAAATTACTCTGTTTTCAGGTACTGTCCTATCAGAGGTTTTGTGAAGCATAATGAAACTTACTTCAGCAACACAGTAAAGGATCTGATAATAATCATCTGTTTTCTATTGGCAAACTTCGTTGTTTTCCTCAATATAGTCATGAAGATGATGGTTCATATGTACTTCGCGGTCATAATGTGTGCACAGTGGATAAGGAGGTAACCGATCATCCTATGCATAGTGTAAATCTATATATATAGTTCAGCGTCTTGAACATATCCTCCATTGCATTAGTGAACAGTTTCGGGGAAATAACATCCCCTTGTCTCACTCCTCGATGCAACGGTATGGGCCTTGTTTGCTGATTCTGTACTTGGACGGACATTGTAGCGGCTTCGTAGAGACATCTCATCACTTGGATGTATCGCCAATCTACTTGACAACGCTGCAGGGACTCCAGAACAGACCAGATTTCAACCGAGTCAAAGGCCTTCTCATAGTCCACAAATGCTAGACACAGGGGCTGATTATACTCTTCGGTCTTCTGTATAATCTGCCGCACTGTGTGGATGTGGTCTATGGTGCCGTATCCGCTCCGAAACCCGGCCTGCTCCGGTGGTTGGAATTCGTCGAGTCTTCGCGCAAGTCGGTTCGTGATCACTCTTGAGAACAGCTTATAGACGTGGCTTAGGAGGGAAATGGGTCGATAGTTCTTCAGCTGGGTTTTGTCTCCCTTCTTGAAGAACAGGACGACAACACTCCTACTCCACGCCTCTGGAGTTCTCCCTTCAAACAGGACGGCATTAAAAAGCTTCTGGAGCTCCCCCAGTACGGGCTTTCCTCCTGCTTTTAAAAGCTCTGTTGTAATGCCATCCTCGCCAGGAGCTTTTCCATTTTTGAGCTGTCTCAGAGCGATCTCGATTTCGTCACTGATGACTTCTGGCAGGTCTTCGGTGAAATGGCGTGTTAATGTGGCTCTAGAATCCTCATTTCCGGGATCAGGTCGAGATGCATGCGATGCGTATAGCCGGCCATAGAAATTTTCCACTTCCGAAAGGACTGCCGGCACCGAAGAAACGACTTCTCCACTTGTTGTGGTCAACTTCGTCAAGTGGCTTCTTCCAAGAGATTGTACGAACACCTTTGACCCCCGATTTAGCTCAATTGCTCTTTCAATGTCAAGAGTATTGGAGCACCGGAGGTCGCGTCGTACGTGCTTGTTGATCTCTTGGTTTAGAGCCCGCTTAGCTGACGAAGTGACAGGCGGGTTTTCACGTCGTTTCTTCATAAGCCCTAATGTCTCTTCCGAAAGCTTTGATTTCTTGCCCTTACGCTGCATGTTACAGAATCTCGAACCTTCCTCCCTGAGGATCCGAACCACATATTCGTGGTTCTGGTTAACGTCTGTTGTGGTTTCCACGGCGGCAAATCGGTTCTCCAAATTTGATTGGAACGTTTCAGATCCTGTCATGGTTTGGAGCAGTGTTGGTCGGAGCCTGGCCTTCATCAGACGGAAACGTTCGGCCTTGAAGTTGATATTCAGAGAGCCTCGGACAAGTCGGTGATCGCTACCGGTATTAAACCTATTGATCACGGAGACGTCTCTGAATATGTGCTTCTTGTTCGTCATGATGAAGTCAATCTCATTTTTAGTCATAGTGTCGGGGCTTTGCCAAGTCCACTTCCTTTGGGGCTGCTTTTTGAAAAAAGAGTTCATCAAAAAGAGCCCCTCGCGTTCGAGGAAGTTGACGAGCATTTGCCCCCTATGATTCCTGCTTCCAAATCCATGGGATCCTACTGCCGATTCGCCGCAAATCTGTACTCCCACTTTAGCGTTAAAGTCCCCCATGACAACGGTGTAATGGGTCTTTGTAGTGAAGTGGAGGGCCCTTGATATATCATCAAACATATCCTCCACTTCATCGTCTGAATGTGTCGAGGTCGGTGCGTACACTTGCACTACCTTGAGGCTATACCTGTCGGTGAGCTTTAAGATAAGGTACGCTACCCTGTTCGACACACTAGACACCTCCACAACGTTATCAGCTAGGGACTTATTAACCAGAAACCCAACGCCACCTTGGGATTGTTGGTCTCCCTCTCGGAAGTACATTAGGTGACCTGATTCGAGGGTTATGGTGTCCTCCCCCTCTCTTCGAACTTCACATAACCCTAATATGTGCCACCTAATCTTCCCAAGTTCCACCTCGAGTTGCGCCAGATGCGAGTCAAGCCGTAGCGTGCGGCCGTTGTACGTCGCAAGAGTCAGTTTAGTTTGGTGGCCTCCCGTAACCCGGAGATTCTTCGCACCCCCTGTCCCGCCGTAACCACGGTCGCCACCGTGACCGGGAATAGCGGGACTGCCGGGAACTAGGGGCCGTGGCTTTTTTGTGCTGCTCATGGAGGTATTTAGCCTACTGCTATCACGCTGGCCAGACGGGTTGATAGAGGGTTTTTTTCGAGTTTTCCTTCTCTCGCACTGGTGTTCGGTGCATTTTTTTCCATTAGTCGACTTCTACGACACCCACTGGAAGAAGGGGTAGCGACACATGTATTCTTAAGCCGTCGCTACACGGCACGCAAGTACGGAACCCTAAAAATGATCTTCAACTTTAAGTTTTCTATTATGTTTAGTTGAGAAGATCAGATCGAGTCGCTTATGCAAACACTGGTTCTCACCTGCATACGCTTAGACTGGAATCCGACCCCAACATAGTAAGGAAAAAACTACGCAGATGATTAAATTTTTTTAGGGTCACGTACCCAAAGGGTAAAACGGGAGCCTATTGTTTTCGCTCCTCTGTCCGTCCGTCCGTCCGTCTGTCACCAGGCTGTATCTCATGAACCGTGATAGTTAGTGAGCTTAAATTTTCACAGATGATGTATTTTTGTTGCCGCTATAACAACAAATACTGCAAACTAGAATTAAATAAATATTTTTGGGAGGCTCCCACTTCCGTACAACAAACGTGATTTTTTTGTCCGTATTATAAATCGGTACGGAACGCTTCGTGCGCGAGTCCGTTTTTTAACATTCATCATCATGGACATTGAAAAAAATATTTAATCTCTACCTATTACTAAGATTACGACCTTAAGTTAACCTTTATTCTCAGGTCTTTTCTGACGAAATTGGACATCAATGAAGAGAATTTACCTCCAAATTGTGCACACTTGTACTACGACTATTCTCCGCCCATACCAAACAAGTATCTATGACGGCTAACTGTTATATTATATTGTGTGTGAAGGGAATAAAACGTAACTGATAAATTGTCTATAAGCTTATGGTTTTTTTCTGCGTCATCTGAGACCACATCAGTTTTTTTTAAGTTTTGTTTTTTTTTTGTTTTCTGGGTGAACGTTACTCTATATTTGGTGAATTCTTATTTTGCCACTAAGAAAGAAATACAGTGCCTTTTATTTCAAATTAGTTTAAACACCATATATCGGATAATAATGACATCACTTTGAACAACAGAGTAGATGGATAACATAAAGTTCTTAATATTTATACTAGATAGCGCTAAACGTCAAACAGGTCTTTAATTTTAGTTCCACCACGCACGTTGCTTGTACAAACATCAAGTTCTAAAAGTTAGCGTTAGATGGCGTTAATTTCAATAATTCGCAGTCTCGGTATTTCTCTGCTTACCTGGATAATCGATCCTCAATCAACGTAATAGTAAACGTAATTAGAGATATAGAAGAGGATAATAGGATCCTAAATAAATAAAATAAATAAATCTATGATTAAGGGTATATGGTAATAGTACTCTACTACTACTACATACATTCATCTGTCGTTGATTAGCGGATGCTAAATGAATGTTTTATGATATTTTCATCAGATACGTCTTATGTTTAGCTATAACTAAGCGTGAAGTTAGTATGGACTGTGTGCAGTGTGGTAACTACTAACCTTAAGCACACTTCGTTGATGTGTGACAAGTCTTTCTGCTGAACCGATTTACCTACATGATCAGCTGGTAAAATTAATTAAAAATAAAAATATCTCAAGTTTGTTTATACCATACTTACTGAAAGTTATGTATGGGATTAGAGTAGGTAACTCTGAGAGGTAACTATTAAAAACTCGTAAACTGTTTCCTTCGGTTTTACCCTGTCAACGGAATTGATCCCGGTTTAGTTTTGGGGAACAGAAAGAAAAATACGCAGATCAATGGATGAAGCATTTATTGTTTTGTTTTTTAATTTACATTAAATTAGAAATAATAATTTGCTTTTAAAAAAAGGATTTTAATTAAATGAAGTTTGAAAGGGAGATGTTTTCTTTTGTAGGTTGGTGTTGTCTTCTCCATGTTATTGATGGCTCATTTCTCCTACGTCACCGTATGAACGGAAAAATCTGTAAACATAAAAAAAAGATAAGTTAAGTATAAACTCAAACAGGTGCATAAAGGTATTTGACACAGTTGCATGCACGTCCCTAGAGAATCACAAATTAATGGTTTTATGGTTTTTCATTTTGAATGTGAATTTCTGTCTGACTGTCTACGCCGGAACGCAGCGATAGCAAGAGAAAGCGGAACCACAACGGAACGCAGCGAACGCGGGCGACGTGCGCGTGCGTGCGTGGTTCCGGTGACGCGACTCTGCCATTTTTTTTACGTTAGGATCTCAACTCTAAAATTATCGAATTATTGTTATTTCACTAATTATCATAACTTAATTGTTATTGAATACAAGGATAAAACCAAAAGAAAGGTCGGTTTCATTTTACCGCCTTAACATCTGGCGACCGTTGGATTACAAGAAATCACTGCAACTTCGAGAAACAAAACAGCAGGCGCTCAACACGACAAGGCTGAGCTGAGCTGGCTGAGGGAGTCTTCAACGCTCATCTGAAAAAATTCCAACCGAATTAACGATTGCTTTGGTTTTCATGTGGATATTACGGTCGAATAAGTCGAGAATTGCTTGAGCTTAGTACGCTGATGCTGTTGGGACTCTCGTGTTCTTCGGGTGGAATGAATTTCGGTCAGTGGGTCGTCTTAGGGGCGGTCTGCATATGTATTACTGTGGTATCCGTGAACAACATGCCTTGCTCCTACAATGCTCGAGATGTTACGGGTAGAATCCTGTAATGTGATGTGCCAGTATGTAAATGGTGAGATCAATCCGGTTTTATTTAGCCCCTATGTAATACATGACTAATCCATCTTGGTGGCTTATTGGTTAAAAACATACTGAAAGTGTGTCTCAGGTGCCCTTGCTAATGACAAACGGGTTGTTTTAAAGCTTGAACAAAGTGGAACAATAATGTGCATCTTTTGTTTGCATTTGAAATGTTTTTGTCCCTTGAAATTTGATAACTAACATGGCTTACTATGTGAATGAGCTCAATAATGTTTATTTCTAATCTTTCTGCTTATGAGAGTTTCAACAAGTACATAGAAATATAACTTTACTGGTTTTGTGATATAACTGCACACTTTTTGATTTTGACTAACTCAATTTGCTTACATTAAGATGGAATAGTTCAAATTGTGCATCAGGCTTCAGATTTTTGGTGTCATGCCACTGGTTGTGGCCCTCGAGGCCTGGAGAGCTCAAGAAAGGAATACAACCAACATGTTAACCCAATGGAAGGCAATGGCGTAATTCAAATTTTACAAATTGAAAGTCTGTTTACAGACCTTGGTATTTATTTTATTTTACTGAATATGTAATTTGGGGTGCGTTAATTGGTGATGTTAACTATGTTCAAATCTGTAACATGACAATGCATGAGAGTCTTTCAATTGAATGCTTGCTTGCTTGTCTTTTGATTACAGGTATTGAGGATAAGCCTAAGACAGAAAAGACTATGAGATCACCTTTGTGAGAACCATGTGATGATGGTGTAGGAGCTGCAGGTACTGTGCCACTTGACATACTACGAGTACTGTGACATTTCAAGTGCCTCGGGTGCTGTGCTGCTGCACGAGCTTTGCATGCTGTATGGAGTGCCAACAGCCAGCATGTCGTTTGGCATAATCCAGTAATGATAGCCAGTGGATGGTAGACCTGGAATATCATGCATTGAGGTCAGGTAATCTGTTCTATTTTTCATATGGGTTTTTGATTCCATATCAGAAGTAATTATGCTCTTAGCTGTATTAGGCCGTATACAGAAAGAAAGAAAGCGCGCTGGTAACCCGCGAAGGAAAATATATGAACACGCACCGATAAGCGCTTATAAGTTTCCAGCTTTTGTCGGCGCCGGTCAGCGCTTATCGGCGCGTGTTCATATATTTCCCTGCGCGGGTTACCAGCGCTGTCAAGCGCCGATAAGCGCTTATAAGTTTCAGCTTCTTCCAGCTTTCTTTCTGTATACGACCTTAGGGTTGATTTATATTAGGCCGGGCCGTGCCGTGCCGTGTCCGGGGTTTTACGAAATTCTCGAAAGACGAGCGTCGTTTGTGGCCCGGACGGGCCACGGATCATGCACTGTGTAATATAAACTGCTTCATACAAAATGTACGTAACGTTTCACATCCGTGCCCCGGACACGGCCCGGCCGTAATATAAATCATCCCTTAGGGTCCGTTCAGACCGACCGGCTCAGAGAAGAGAGCAAATTCTCAATACGTTGAAAATCGAGAACTTAGTATTTGTAGTAATGTTTATTTTTGAAATTGCACTGCTTTTGTCATCAAGAATGTTCGAAGGCGCTTGGTGTGGAATAAAAAGAGTAGTCGACCGGCTCCGATCGCGTTCTTTTTCTCGGTCTTGCAGACGTTTGGCTCCGATTGCATGCTTTTTCAGCCGATTGGAGCCGATTCCGGTCTGTGTGAAAATAAAAATGCGCGCCGATGCTCTCTGAGCCGGCGTGTCTGAATGGACCCAGTGTGTTAAGTGGAAAAATGTGTAATAATGTACCAACCATTGAGTATACTTATCGGCACGGATATTGGGCTCTCGGCAGAAGAGTGGGGATCGCTTTGCGCACTGTACACATAAGGCAATAAACCAATAAATCGCTTCTGCGCAGGTGAAGGTCAGGGCTCAATATCCGTGCCGATAACTATATTGTTGCGCATGAGTATGCTGTGTAGCAAAAGATGAAGTGAAGTTAACTACACGTAATTTATCAAAACGTAATGATAGTTCAAATCATTTATTTCATTTAGGCCTTTACAAGCACTTATGAGTAGTATTAGTTGTGTTTTAAGTGCTGCTGACACATCATACACATAGTAATTAATGACGATATTTTTAAGACATAGTTATGCCTCGAATTTATTTCTTTAAAAGCAAAAAGCTTTCCAGATTTTGATAATCAGAAGTGGCAGGGCGAAATGTATGTCGTGAATGCTTGTTTGCAGAGTTGTACACGAGAATATGTAACGGCCATGTTGAAGCAAGCCAGCGCTGTTGTACCAGTGCGGCTGGTCTTAGCAACAGCGCCGCTGTATGGGTGCTGCTGGTCGCGGCACGAGCCCTGCTGTGCCGGTGCTGCTGGTCGCGGCACAAGCGTTGCCGTACCGGTGCTGCTGGGCGCGGCACGAGCGCTGCTGTGCCGGTGCTGCTGGGCGCGGCACGAGCATGGCTGTGCCGGTGCTGCTGATTGCGGCACGGGCGCTGCTGTGCTGGTTCTGTTGGCTTATGCCTTCCGAATAGTCTGAGCCTCTGGCTTATGGCTTCCGAATAGTCTGAGCCTCTGATTTATGGCTTCCGAACAGTCTGAGCCTCTGGCTTATGGCTTCCGAATAGTCTGAGCCTCTTGGATGGCTTCCGAATAGTCTTATGCCCGTTTTCACCAACGAATACCTAAATTTAGGGAGCATTTACGGAACACTTAATAAGAATTTCATTTTCACCAAAGCCTAGGTGTCAATTTTAACCTAAAAATTTCACTTAAACTTGGGAGCCCGATTGATGCCTGCTTAAACAACTCCTATCATTATCATTACAGAATACAAACATATTTTGAACCGTTTCTGGCGATGGATAGTGAAATGTACCTTTATATGTTATGTAACACCAAAAATACCATGTTTAAAAAGCAAAAAAAAAATGAAACGTAAACTTTTAGAAAGTTTAGAAGCTGTGGAGGTTGTGGATATGTAAAATAATAATCATTAGAAGACCACGTACCTATCTTACGTGAAAGAGCAGATGTCTGAGAAAAAAGTACGATGATCATGACTTTTTTATAAGATTATAGGTTATCACTTGCTATGAATGCACTTGCTAGGTCGTGATGTCGCTGAATTATTCAAAAATAGGAAGTCCTGCATGTCCATAAATATACAGACCATAACAGATGCAAATCTGGTAATCACTGATGTAGTTTCGCGGTGGCCGGGACAACTATAGGCCTATTCAGACCTAAGCGGTATTCGCTACCGTCTACGGCAGAGAAAACCCTGTGGGTATGCGGTAATATGACTGTTCAGACCTAAGCGGTATTCGCTACCACCTGCGACAGAGAAAACCCAGTGGGTATGCGTTAATATTACTGTTGATATTCGGGATGCATGCCGCTGCTGCCGCGCGGTATGTACTTCTACCCACAGCGGCAGTGGATATCGCTCAGGTCGCTCTAGCCGCGGTATAGTTATCGGCACGGATATTGAGCCCTGACCTTCACCTGCGCAGAAGCCATTTATTGGTTTATTGCCTTGTGTACAGTGCGCAAAGCGATCCCCACTCTTCCGCCGAGAGCTCAATATCCGTGCCGGTAACTATACTTGATACTAAATACCTGAGCGAAACCGGCGCGGTATCTACCTCTACCCACAGCGGCAGCGAATATCACTCAGGTTTGAATAGGCCTTAAATACCAAAACTGCAGTAGATACCAATGATTCGAAAATGGTGAATATGGAGGAGCCTATCTCCTAGGTGATAGGGGATACCCTCTGGAGGTAAGAAGTAGGCTAACATTGAACATAATAAATTATGTAAATTAAAACAAAGATAGTAAACAAATATTTTAATATTAGTCCTCATATGATGTACCAAACATTATCATCATCCTCCTGCACCAATTCAATTTGAGGTGGGCTGGGCGCAGCATGTTTTTACACGTCTTTCCAATTTCTCGCACCACCTGAAACTAAATAAATATATAATTTTAACCCCATACTTAAATCCATCAACTCATGGAGAACAAAAATACAATGAAGCCGACAGTAAAACAAGGAACACAGTTGTACGGCAATATCTTAATACACTACATTATTATACACAGATATTATTCACATTTACCTGTAAAGGGTTCCTGTCGCATTAAAACTATTTGTGACTGGATCCAAGCTTTGTTTTTGGCTTCGTTCGTGGTCCCATCCGTTTTTTGTTTAATATTGTGTCTCTATAAGACGTCAGCAATTTCACTAGCTTGTCTTTTTCTTCTGCAAGAAAGGTTTATCCTCGTTTTCTCTTCTCTGCCAAAATAAACTTATCTATTCAACAATAATAAACCCAAAATTAACCTCACTCTATGTACACATACACATCAGTCAATTTGACAAACGCGCGAATGACATAGGTAAAAATTCACCTATAGAAAACCTCTTTACTGTTTTATTGCATAAAACATAGCGTAATGTAGTTTAAGTTAAATTAAAATAACATCACAAGAAAAAAAACTCACAGGCTTTAGTAATATATACTCGACAGACGTTTATTTCTTAAGAAGTACAGAAAAATCATTTTATCGATAAAATATCGACTTTGCATTATCGTTTGTAGAACTAGTAATCTGTCACTTACTTAAGGGATCCATGTACAAGTGTGGTGAAAATGAATTTAGGTAGGTGTCAAATTGGGAGGGATCCTTACTAAAAGTAGCATTTAGATAGGGAAACGGTAAGAGGTTGTTGGTGAAAACGGGCATTAGCCTCTGGTTTATGGCTTCCGAATAGTCTTAGCCTCTGGTTAATGGCTTCCGAATAGTCTTAGCCTCTGGTTAATGGCTTCCGAATAGTCTGAGCCTCTGGTTTATGGCTTCCGAATAGTCTGAGCCTCTGGCTTATGGCTTCCGTATAGTTCGAGTATTTGTTCTTGATAATATCTTTCTATAGACCTTTGCCCCGGGGTGCTTGAGTGCCTCAGCCTTATACACGAAACCAGGTTAATAACTTACATGATTTTTTTATATATTGTTACTTGTATGCGTACACATACGTACAACTAAATACTGGGAGGTATGCAAACTTGGAGCCTATGCCTACGGTGTTGAAATCTTGCGCGGTATGCAAACTTTTGACCCTATGCCTGATATGCGAGTATCTGGGTGGTATTGTGTTTTGTTATTTATTTTGTACCTATTATTTGAGTTAAAGTTGTTTATTTATCTTTGTTTAATTGGATTAGTACTTTGTTTGAGGTTTGTAAAACCTCGAATAATTTTTATTCTAAAAGTGTCATGTGTTCAGAAAATCGATGACGACCACGATAACTTATCGAGATTTAAATATGACGAAATTGAGCCAGATCCAACTCGCTTATTGAATGTTCAGGTGTTCCGATTTCAACCAGGCTCACTCAGATCCTGCCGAGAACGTCATGGTGTCAGGAGAGGCCGTTTTAGCTGGCAGTGGTTACATAGAGGGCAGCAGAAACGAGCGACCATAGACACCCCGTCATTCAGCCGTGCGTCTCTGATTGGAGTACATTGTTATAGTTTGACGGGAATACGATTTTGATTAATCTTAGTTGATTTTCATGTTAAAACTGTTTTTTGTCATTTCCTTGTTAAATAAACCTGCTTCTGGTTTTTAAGACATGTATATATTTTATGTATTACATTTGTGACCCAAGTATTTTAAAAATTAATATCTATTTAATGTAGTTGCTCCAGTTTATAAACTTAGGTATGTGCAGACTTAAGTTCTACATCTCTTGATTCAACATTTTAAAATATTTAGTATATACAGTATAATCTCACTATATATAAAAAAATGCTATTATTTTTATATACTTTTTTTGACATGGTAGGTTTGTCTTGGTGTTTAGGATGTGGTACTTTAAGGCTTATTACATTGCTGCTGTGGTCTGAGAATCCTAATTCTTTGTTGACATGTGTGAATATTTAATAATGGAGTTTGTCGAAATTTAATTTATCAATTTTGGATCAATTAATTTTGTGTTATTTGTGTTGGATGTTTTAATTTTACTTATTAAGGAAAAAGTAACAGTTTAAAATTAAAGTCCTATGCTGAATTGGTATATTCAAATTTAATTTGAAAAAGTGGGCTATCCTATACCATTACATAGCAAAAAGTATAGTTGTGTTAAATGTAATTCTGATATTATGTCTAAAAGATCTTTTGTTGCTTATTAATGTTATATATAGTATTGAGAAGTGCACTAGTTGTGAAGTGTGCCATATGGGAAGTGCACCAGTTGCTAAGTTCACAATGTGGGCTTGGTGTACAAGGTGTGTCTCACAGACTTGTCAGAGATATATGCAGACTAGCCTGTCAGCAATCATTGGCAGGATTTGGAATATTGTTGTTAAATGTTGATCGTTGTCGTCTTGACATGTCGGTTGGTTGGTTCGAAAAGTATTGTTTTTCTTAATTTTTGGGATCTGGATCTGGAAATGTAAAGCTTTCTCTTTTCTTGTTACTATTGGTTTTGCGTGTCGTTGTTGCAATTGGCTCTTCTTCTAGCTATTTCTATATATTTATGTATTAATTTATTGCAGACATCAATACATACAATATTGTATTTATTAAAAAAAAAAAACTATTGATATATACATAAAAATACTAATACACTCGAAGTGTCGGCGCTGTTTCCCTGACTAGTGTCACGTGGCTGGCCACAAAACCGGCGGTACAGTGGTTATAATTTTTTTTAATGATATTTCTATCTTGTGCAGTCAGTAGTTACCAGTTAGTGTCATTTACTTAACTGCAGTTTAAAAAGAACTATTGAAATAAAATTTCAAGTGAAGGATTGAAGATAAAATACTTGTAGAGTTAAATTTTGTAAGCATTCAGAGACAAAGTTGTGGTAAGGTGGAGTTTGGTAAGAATGTGGTATTTTAAGTTTTTTTTTTAAATATTGACATGGACGCATTTGTAATGTTATGTATTTGGTAACTTATTATACAGTTCAGAACCTATATTTTTCTTATGCCGCCTGCCGTGTCGCGATTTCTCGGCGAGCTGGCTCAGCCCCTTATTGAAGTCATCGTAAACGGACTCTCCCACAACAGTCGGGTAGAAGTTCTCGCCGATAGGCTGTTGCATGCATTCGTGGAACGCGAGCAGCGAGTCAACAGCGCAGCGGTCTGGAATGAGTTCACAGAGAACTCGAACTGTCGACGCACAGTGAGAACAAATTTGACTTAGACGGACTTGTGGCGAATGTCCGAGAGATATCAGTGACCAGCTGTCTCCGTCCGAGTAGACGCGGACCAGCTTGGAGACGTAGGCCTCCTTTAGGCCGGCGGGGGTGGCGCGGCTTTACACCGAATGCTGTAAAGACATTTGTTTGAGAAAGCGGTGAGAAAAACGAGTCGAAATAATTTGTTATTTTTATCTCTGTTAGAAACTCAAATGCTGTCAAGGCCAGTATAGTTTTGGTCCTGTCAAATTTAATTATGTAGTTTTAGTCCGACATTTGAAATAACAAAAATTCCCGTATAGCCAAATTTTGGTGGAGAGCTTGCGTTTACCATTACAAATAAAATATAGTTACCGGCACGGATATTGAGCTCTCGGCTGAAGAGTGGGGATCGCTTTGCGCACTAAGGCAATAAACCAATAAATCGCTTCTGCGCAGGTGAAGGTCAGGGCTCAATATCTGTGCCGATAACCATACTTAAGTTTTTATTGATATGTACTTTGTTTAAATTTATAATTTTGTTTGTTTTGTTGTAATGGTTTAATCTCTTGTTTTTGTGTTATTTTTATACATTGTGTATATGTTTTGCTATGTGAAGACAATGTGTGAAAGTTAAACACATGTGGCAGATTAAGAATTATGTTGAAGGATATATACTCCTTGTGGCCCTTACTGGCCACATACAATAATAAGGCCCAGTTTCACTATACCCTGTTAAATATTTAACGTATTGTTAAGTCAGTTAACGGGCTGTTAAAGTTATCGAGTGTCCCACCACGAGTTAACGCGTGTTTATTTGTCATAACAAGCCGTTAAATTTAATCACCGCTCTAGAGGTCCGTTAGACAGTAACAGACAATTAAAATCAAGATGGACGCTGCATACAATTTTATTTTCAAAAATAATGTTTTAGAAAATTTAGATTACTTAGACACAATAGTACGACATCCGAGAATTTTTAAAGAAAGGCGTAATTATTTCGAGGAATACGACGATTTAGATTTTTGTACCAGATTCTTAATTAGTAGGTACTCATTGCATAGTACTACTTCATATTTTATTAAAACAATGTCAGAACCTACCGGTTAATAAGTCATTTTTTTTCGTCGCAGCTCTCTTTCCGCGTAGTGCGTTTTATTTTTTTTTTTTTTTTATTTATTTATTTGAATCAGGCATCTAAGGCCCATAGAAAAATACAATACACAAATATTATAACATTAAAACATACACTAATACATATTTTATATAGGTAACTTAAAACTAATGCACACGAAGTGTCGGCGTCGTGTTACGCTGCGAGGTGTCGCGTAGCCATCCTCGGAACCTCCGATAAACGACACCTTTCGGCCAAAACTCTTCCTTGAGGAATGTCTCGATGTGATGAGTTGGAACTCGCACCATGAACGAATTGAAGTTCGTATTGTGGCGCGACTCCAACTTCGCCACCCTCAAGGTCCAGTTGGTCTTGGACCGGACATACTCCACGATCTGCTCCACCGTCGTGGTGTGATGTAGACGGGACACGTACAACTGCGTCGTTGGTACTGCAGGACGCAGCAGGATGTTGGGTCCAGTTTGTGCTGTACCGCACTGATTCCTGCAAGGTGGCCTCTTCTTTCTCCTTTCAACCTTTATGAAGCCATCCTTTTCGCACATGTCCTTCTTAGGACCAGTCTGTGGCTGTGATGTGCCACGGGTTTGTTTACCCCCTTTTGCTTTGGCCCGCTTTGTTTGCGTCACAACGGGCTTGTTGGTGGCTGCTACTGCCGCGTAGGCGCGTTTGGGGGTCGATGTTCCTACGCATGTCTCGGCCGCAGGTGTTGACACAGCAGCGGCGGCGGCGGCGGGGCGGGGTGCATCGTCAGCAACATCGGCGAACGGTGACGCACTCGAATTCGCCGACTCAAAACTGATGACTGACGCATTTTGCGCCCCGCGACGTGTATTCACATTGATTATATCTAATGACCCACTTATGGAAACAGCGTTGCGCAACAACGCCACTTCACCACGCAGGTCATTGATGGTAACCTGTGAAGCTTCCATCTTGGACTTCATATCCTCCAGGCTTGCCTTCAGACACGTTATGTTTTTCAGCAGCCTGGTGACGTCGACGTGATCGAACGTGACAGGAGGCAGCTTATGCAAGTCCTTCGCCACAAATTCAGGCACGTCGTCGGGATCCGTCCTCTTCAGCAGGGAGATGATGTCCTGCAGGCTCTTAATTGTTCTATACTATCCCAACAGGTTTTTAATTGTTCTACGTTTCGGACATAGAATGAACTCAAACAGTTAAATACTTCCGCTAGTTTCTTCCATCCTTCATTTTTGATCGCAGTGGTAACTGCGTCCATTTTCTTATTTTCAACTAGATCCTTGTATTTTGTAACTAAATGAACAAGGATTTCCTTTTCATTTGACGAAAAATTCGGTCCGCGTGTTTTCTTTGACATACTTAGTTATTTATATTCAATAAGAAGCACAATAAACCAAACCACAAACACAATCATAAAGCACAAATGCTACATAACCTCAACTTAAAATAATAAAATACTGTCTTTGATGTCATGATCCTATACGAAAAGTCTGTGACGTTGTTTGTGCTATCTTCTTTCTTGTCGGTAATTCAGTATTATTGTCAACAAAGTGCAACATGGATTTGAGGAGAAGGTATCTATTATAGGTCATTATTCGATTAAAATAGGGCATGGTACCAAAGCCATTAAAAGAAATGTACGATTCTTCACTAGGTAAAGGATATAATCCCTGCAGAAGCATCAGAGCTAGGAAACTAATCATTTCTTGTCGGTCAGTTGGTGTCCAGCGGTGCAATCGTGAAGTCGGCGTCGTTTTGTCTTTTATGGAGTCCAATTTCTGTCTAGCGTATCTGTTTGTTTCATCACAGAGTGAGTCAATAAACTCAATGTCGAACATCTTTTCGAACATGTCTATTGGTGTTGTGTCAGTTACGTCAAACGTAGGTCCAGTAGAATTCCAGTAAAAGTCTCCCTTTTGGCTTTAAAAGTAGATTTGTCCTTAGTCCAGTCAAATGTAAAACAGTCATTGGGTAAAAGATCTTGTATTGCCCTATCATTTGTCCTGTCTTCTGCTTGTAAAATTTGGAGCTGGTGGGGAGTTAAGTTGTCGTCAGTCGTTGTTTCCATCTGTCGTGTAGTCGCTGTAGGGTATACTTCGTCGTCCGGCTCGTTGTAATTGTCTAAATCACTGTCAGAGTCTAACCAGTCACAAACTGTGTCTTGAAACGTGATATCGTTGATACCTGGAAAATGTACATAAATCTAAGACAAAATAAAAATAAGTAAAAATACAGACTCCTAAATAATTGCTTATGCTTACCAATCACTGACCATCGTCGTTTATTGTTTGAAGCAGCTGGGATTACCACTTCTCTTTCCATAATAGGTACATTAGGTTCTGTGAATGGACAAAAAAAATATTCATCCGATTCATCTGTGTGGTCACATATAATATTGCCTTTTTGTAGGGGTACGGCACATATCCGCCATAAGTTTTTTGCCGTGGATAGTCGACTTGGATCGAGGGAATCCATTGAACTGGGCGAATTTGGCACAGTATCGGCATCAGGCGTACCTATTCTTGCGTCGATATAAAACTGGCCAATCAACTCGGGGCTGTTGTCCAGTGGACGCTCCATGACTGTAACAATATACACATTTAAATACACTTGGCCTTCATATACATACTTCATTATTATTATTAGACGGTTAGCTGAATGATTCTGTGCTACAAATGGAGTCAAATCTAGGTAGGGATGACGATTAAGCAATCGACTTGAGTGAATCAAGATTTTTTTTTTATCTAAAATACACAGAAAACAAATAGTCAATAAATAAACTATTTGCATAACGGAGCCCATTTTTAATATTAAATAGAAATATTTACATTCCACTTCCGCTGGAACAACAATAAGTCTGTCTTCGAGTGGTGATGACAGCGAGGCTGTCATCACCGATGTCGATGTCGATGGCTGCGGTGATGGCTCCGACGTATCTACGCAGCTATCGATCTGCGGTGATGGCATTGACGTCGATGGCAGTCTTGACGTCGATGGCTGCGGAGATGGAAGTCTCGATGCGTGTCTCTTCCGTGGAGCGCGCTGTAATTCAGCCACCCGTTTCCGCTCTTGGTACTCTGTTTTTGTAGCTGGCGGCAATCCTGCAATGCGCTTCTGCGTAATTTGCCGCTCAGCTCTTATAATCTGCAGCAAATTATTGCTGCAAAAATAATCAGTATTTGAATTATACTAGCAAAAGGTTACGTAAAAGAGATCACTCTAATGGTGAGGTGTGCAATGATGATCAGAAGGTACAAAGATAAGTAAATACTGACAGATCTGCAGATTTCCCCTTCCCTCTTCCTCTACCTCTTCCTCTACCTTTTCCTCTACCTCTTCCTCGCCCTCTTCCTCTCTCTCTACCACCACCCTCAGCCTGAAGGCCTGGGGCCCGATTCTCCTAATTTTACTTAAGCGACATACGATTCACGTTCTAGTTAATATTGCAAAAAGGAGCTTTAGTAAAGCCTAATAAAGCTGATTTTCATTAACTCGTATAGTCGACACTATAGTGTTCCGTAACGTAAGATGACAAAAACTTTTTGGACACTCAAGTATCTCCTGACGTTCAAGTGGTTAAGCTGTTTAATAAACTTCGCAATTAAATCGCTTCCTTTGAAGCTTGGTTGATACCTATGCACACTGCCTCAATTGAGGAGAGAGCTACACACCGTTGCTTACAGCTCTCCCAAGTTATTAAATTTTCGCCTAACATAAACATTAGACCCGTAAAGGATTTCCTATCATATGACCCACCCCAATCCGCATCCACGTAGCCAAGAAGTTCTAGTTTACCTGACTTTTGGAAGGCAAAATCCGATGTCCCTTTCAGTTAAGTAAGACATTGCAACTGCAGTCTTTATTTTGGAAAAAAGTTTTTGTTATATCTACAGTTGTAAAGAAGACGGATCACAATCCATACAAAATTGCCCCACGTCCTATAACAATGTGACGTATCTCAAAAAAAGATAAAAATGTTTAAAAAAATATGGCATACTCTCTAATTTATTTTTTTTACACCTTCATACGAAAAAAATGCTTTAAAAATTGTTCAGGCGCTGTTATGAAAACATCGTTCATAGGACTATTTATGGACTATTTTATTAAATTATTTTTTTGTTTGATAGGGTATACCTCACAGGTGGTCCCATAATCATCAGGTCAGGATCTGATGATGGAAACCCTGAGAAATACAGGGCAACTTTTGAAAATTGCAGGCATGCGCAGGATAAAAACTTGACTATAAGGTGTATGTCTTATAACAATATGCAACAGTGAAGATTTGGAGCTGACCTGATGATGGAGACGAAAGAAGGTCGAGGGAACTCGACAATTGAATATGTAAACTACCTCGTGTTTGGGCTTATATTATTTGTATTGAATAGATCTTTGCAACAGTGAAGGTTTGGAGCTGACCCGATGATGGAAACTAGAGAAGGGCGAGGGAACTCGACAACAAAATATGAAAAACTACCTCAGAAGTCGGTGTCTAATGGATGTACCTAAGTTTATTTCCCCACCGACTTCTAGACCGATGCTCCTGAGAATAGTATTTTTTTTGCTTTTCAGTGTTTTTGGGAGTCGGTTTTATTTTATTGTAAAAAGTTTATTTTTATTTTTGGCTTTTCTGCATAGTATCGGCATAAGGGGAAAGTTCTCGTCAATACGAATAATATAAGCCCAAACACGAGGTAGTTCACATATTCAGTTGTCGAGTTCCCTCGCCCTTCTCTGGTCTCCATCATCAAGTCAGCTTCAAACCTTCACTGTTGCAAAGGTCTATTCAATACAAATCATATAAGCCCAAACACGAGGTAGTTTACATATTCGGTTGTCGAGTTCCCTCGACCTTCTTTCGTCTCCATCATCAGGTCAGCTCCAAATCTTCAATGTTGCATATTGTTATAAGACATACACCTTATAGTCAAGTTTTTATCCTGCGCATGCCTGCAATTTTCAAAAGTTGCCCTGTATTTCTCAGGGTTTCCATTATCAGATCCTGACCTGATGATTATGGGACCACCTGTGAGGTATACCCTATCAAACAAAAAAATAATTTAATAAAATAGTCCATAAATAGTCCTATGAACGATGTTTTCATAACAGCGCCTGAACAATTTTTAAAGCATTTTTTTCGTATGAAGGTGTAAAAAAAATAAATTAAAGAGTATGCCATATTTTTTTAAACATTTTTATCTTTTTTTTGAGATACGTCACATTGTTATAGGACGTGGGGCAATTTTGATCCATCTTCTTTGCTCTAGGTATATCATGTGCTCCGTTCAAAAGTATAAAAATGTAGTTAATGACATAATCTCCTTGTAATTTACTCAAAAAGCTTTTGAGAGCTGAACTTCTAGTACAGGCTTGACCTATCAAATAAAATGCCGAATCGAAGGCACATGAATTGAAACAACCTGAGCTTTCCTTCATAGCGAAATTTCCGTTTCTTATAAATACTATTTCATCATCTTTTTTCAGGCGATTAAATGTATTCGATTTTCCTCACCAGTTCTCCATATAGGATGGTCTATCGCTAAATAAAAAAGAATCACTGGAAAAATATAATTCTCTTTGTTTTTGTTGGATTTGTTTTTTTGGAATTTCTTTTCTTTTTATAGAGGTAAATATTTTTAGTCTTGGCACGCCTAGTTCGGCGTAATTTTGATTTTAGTAAAGTAGTGGAACCTAACTTTTTAAATCGAATTAATGCCAAATGCAATTCTCCTTCGATATAATCATAATGATGCTGTAAATATTCTTTGGAGGAAAGGGGGTGCGAAGAATGGCCACCTTTGTTAAAAGGCGGTCGCGTGGTTCATAAAAAGAATTTTGAATTATATGATATTCATTTGAGTGGACTGTATTGGGATTATTCAAAATGTTGCCCCGAAATACGGGGATGTTGGCTAGCAGAATTTTGTTGGAAGTGTGTGTACCCAAATTAGCGAGCAACAGGGGAGACTAGGGGTGAAAAACAAGGATTGCGGCACTTACAAATAGTCCAGTTGCACACCTTGGGATTTCTCGAGAAGCTTCTTCCGCGTGCACGCGGTCGGTCACAACACAGTAGGTAATTGTCCTTGAGGGCTGCTTCAAAGTTCGATTATCTTATCACACACACCTTTTATAACACAATAGCGAATAGGTACACTAGTTTATGTAGATTTGGCCAATATTTTAATTATTATTGGTGCGAAGGCGCGCGAGATCGACTTGCTGTGACGTGCGGTCGACCGGAAGCAAAGTGCCGGTAGCGCAGGTAAATAGGGATGGGACACATTGCTCGACTAATAGGGTGCGAAGTGTTGTGACATCAATCATAGATTATAGATTATGGACTAAGATTTATTTTGTTTAAAAACAATACCAACAAAAAAAACAATTCTTCAATTCGTTGTCTCGCTATTTTTGTTTTACACACGTGGTCCAAGATCCCAGTGCGATCAGACATGAGTGATTTTCTAAAGGATGAAACCTTAGGTTCTCACTGAGAACTTCTCAGTAGCGTCTCATGTACTTAAAATACCTGCGTGTTTGTGGAGCTTGCCTTGTGACACCTGGGGTACCAGGTGAGAAAATATATAAAATAATAATAATTGCAAAAAACCTAATATAAAACTATATAATAAATACATCTATTCTCTTAAGGTATAATAAAATCAATAAATCTATATATATAAAAGAAAGTCGTGTTAGTTACTTCACTTATAACTCAAGAACGGCTGAACCGATTTAGCTGAAAACTGGCAGGGAGGTAGCTTAGAGCCAGGAGAAGGACATAGGATAGTTTTTATTACAAAAAAATAAAAATAATAGATACAATTTATTCCGGACATACAGCGCCATCTATTGTTCAAACCAAAAATCTGCCGGATGCCACTATTCCACGCGAACGAAGTCGCGGGCAAAAGCTAGTATATAATAAGTCTTACTCTAATTACTTAAATATGTACCACCTTATTGAAATAAGCAATAAAAATTTTAACTCACGTCTAATATAAAAATAAAATAATTAGTACAATATTAATATTTATAAAACTAGCTTCCTCCTCTCTTCTACGTTGCCGTGCCTTCCAGGGTCTATATTGTACCAAAACAACATATTATGTAACACCATCACGAAACATATGGAGTGCAATAAAGTATTGAAGTAACTAAAAGTAAGAGTTGTTTAACGAAAATTCTAATGGCTGATATTTATATATATGTTACAGCCAAAGTAATAAGTCTGGATAATTTATATATTATCTAGCTATTATTTATAATATCTACTCAATTTGGATAAAGTGATAATTGACACAGAATTAATCACATTAACAAGCTATTTTATTTATTATCTCCATAGACTTGGATATTGAAATATAACTTTGTAGTGGTTACTTTAATGACAAATAACAGTCAGACATTAGAAAATAAATAAAGTTCGTTTATTTTTTGTGGCGCTTTAAAGCGTCTGACAAAAGTTCTGGTCAATGAAAAGTGTCTGACACTTCATGATACTAATTCAGAATAATATTCTAGAATATACAACATGTAACTTAATTAACGCACATCCTGAAATTAGTTTGTTCAGAATCGTTTACTGAATCGATTTATATCATTTTTAATATAGGTAATTTTTTATCCCAAAATAATTAAAACTACGGAAATTATTGTCATATTAACCCTGTACAGTCAAAACAAATTCAAATAGACCGTAACTCAAAGTAATAAGACTTCGTGTATTGTCGGCTTTTTCCGTAGTTTCGTTATGTTGTGTCGAGTCAAGCGGCGCGCGGCGCGATATTTGCGTGCGTAGTAGTATGACCAAAAAGTTCTCCAAGAATTGGTATAACTAATTTAGTAAATGGGACATTCCACGCGAAGCGGACAGGTAAAAAATGATGATGTTTCGGATTTCTGAAATATCTGAGTATGTTCTTCCTATACGTGTCCTTGATACGTGTATCAAATATTTTTATAATTTAATGATTGGTTATAGAGTTAAGGGACTTTGAACTTTTGACCAACTGGTGGGCATGCCCTAATTAAAAGCCGATTATCAAGTCATAAAATTATAGATAAAAATAATTTAACCACTGGATTCGTTACTTCATTAAATTGACTTTTTTGTAGTATTTTTGAAAACCAAGAAAAACATTTTTTTTTCAACAATTTTTACATAAAATTATTTTAAACTTGATTTTCACAAAGTTAGACCACCTCGATTTTTTTAATTTTTTTTTTAAGAAAATAGCTAATATTGTATAGAACATCCTTGCTAAGTTTTATAATGGGCGTGGAAGTGGATTATGAGCTAGGTTGAAAAAACCGCCGCGAACAACTGCGCAAACTCACGTAAGTGGCGGACACGCGCATTATACGGCGTAGGACGCGCCGCGCTTCGACAGTTTTTTCAACCTAGCTCATAATCCACTTTCACGCCCATTGTTAAACTTAGCTAGGATGTTCTATACAATATTAGCTATTTTCGTAAAAAAAATAAAAAAAATCGAGGTGGTCTAACTTTGTGAAAATCAAGTTTAAAATAATTTTATGTAAAAATTGTTGAAAAAAAAATGTTTTTCTTGGTTTTCAAAAATACTACAAAAAAGTCAATTTAATGAAGTAACGAATCCAGTGGTTAAATTATTTTTATCTATAATTTTATGACTTGATAATCGGCTTTTAATTAGGGCATGCCCACCAGTTGGTCAAAAGTTCGAAGTCCTTTTACTCTATAACCAATCATTAAATTATAAAAATATTTGATACACGTATCAAGGACACGTATAGGAAGAACATACTCAGATATTTCAGAAATCCGAAACATCATCATTTTTTACCTGTCCGCTTCGCGTGGAATGTCCCAAATAACAATGCATATACATGTTAAATTAAAAATTCAGTGTATGTATTATGATTATAACATAATATTATAATTGGGGTGTTTGAGGGTGTGCGTTAATTACGTTACATGTTGTATATGTTACAGCCAAAGTAATAAGTCTGCATATTATACATATTTCTCGTACAATCATAGTAGCCATCAAATACGACAGTAACTCTGGGACCAAAATGTCGACGTATATACTCTACGTATTTATCTAAAATAACGTTGAACGTTTCTTCGCTGTCCCACCCAACGCGATGTAGTAAATATCCTCCGTCAATTATGTATGTCGCATCAGTATTACTAATATCAATATTTACTTTTTCAAAACAATCATAAATAGCAGCTGGTTTGGAAATAAACGTAAAATAGTAAAGTTTTAAGTGGACTGTATTTGGTTGGAGGATGGCAGGTTATCGCCAAGAAGAGAACGAGCGATGTGTAGGCAATCAAGGAAAATGCACGCGTACCTGGCTCTCCAGCGTTGGGCTTCACAAGATGGCGGCTGGCGGCGGTCTTCCCGATCACACAACACAATAGTCACGTTCACACCCGCGGGCGGATTATCACAATAGTTCGCTATCCTACAGTAGGGTCGAGGATGCGACACGGGAGAAGCACGAATACTTCCTCTCGGCGATGCGTTTACTTCCAGAGGTTTTGCAATGGAGCCACGGCGCGCGAGCGCGTGTCACTCTCTCTCGCCAGGCGTGCGGAACGGAACACGAGCGGGAAGCAGGGGAGGGGGTAGCATCGCTCGCTTGATTTTAGTCAAACGTAGTACTATTTCATTATTTGGATGCATGGACGTAGTCCGTTGGAAAATATATAGATGGCGCTACCAGCAGCCTTCTGTGTTTTGCGCATGCCGATGTCATCAAACAACGATAAAGGGTAGGGAGCTAATTCATATTCAAAATAGTTTTCTATTTCATCTTGAAATGCTTCAGTGATACTCATGCGTTGGAACAATAATACCGGATCAACAGGTACTTTTTCTTCATGAACTTTAATGGTACTAGACATAGCTAAAAGTGGAACAACTTTGTCAACGCGTTTTAATTTAATACTATTGAATGTTAATCTTGTCATTTTTGTCATAGAAGCAAGTCCAACTTCACGAGCTTTATAACAATGTTGCGACGATAGCTCAGCAGGTGGAGTAAATAATACTAGTGGACTGTATAATATGTAAATACGTATAATGACTTTAAATATAACAATATGATACAATTAAGCAAATAAGAATTAAAGTTTATAAGAATTAAAGAACGCGTGCGCGCGGCCGATGCGCATAAGCAAGGTTTGACCTCTGGACCCGGCGCATACACGGCGAGCCGTTGTACCACGACGTCACAGTCGCCACTTATATATATACGTGGACGCGGTTGAAGCGAGTGGGACGACTCAACATACTCCCCCCGTTGAAGTGTCTTCAACAGCAGTGGCGACGGGTAACGGGCAAATTGTGTTGAACGCTCGCCGAATGACACCCTTACTTGTGCGGATGTCGGCGACTCGTGCAATGCCGTCCCTACCAGGAAGCACCTTAACGATCCGTTCTAAAAGCCATAACAGAGGAGGTGAGCTTTTATCCTTAATGACGACAAGGGTTCCTTCTGTAAGTTCCCCTGACGATCTGAGCTATTTGGTTCGTTGTTGGAGCCACAAAATGTACTCAGGTGAGAAGCGTGGCCAAAAATGTGGCTTCAAACATTCGATGCGACGGAACCGCTGCAAGTTGTTTACGTTATCGTTCTGGACCTGTGGGTGAGGCAACAAGATGAGCGATCGTCCAATAAGGAAGTCGGACAGGCGTCAAGGGAATAAGGTCGGAAACGTCATCGGAAAGTGGAGTTAAGGGCCTGGAATTTAAGATAGCTTCTACTTGAATTAAACATGTTGCCATCTCTTCAAACGTTAAATTCGTTAAGCCAAGGATGCGTCTAAGATGGTGTTTGGTTGACTTAACCGCGGACAATGCTCTAGATGAGAAAATGTTGCTTAGCTTCCCCCGACGAGCAATAAAGCGGTTCATGGCAGCCAAAAAAGCCGGATAAACGTTCAAGATGGACGGCCCTCGTGGCTAAACACACAAACACACATGTAAAGCACTTCATATGTCCCTACGGCAGCTATCATGATGGGTGAATTTACAAACAATTTATTTTATCATCACCAACGACACCACTAGCAATAGAAACAATTTTGTTAACCTCTAGAAAAGGATGGTGTATTGAGAACCACTCTAAGAGTTTTCGTATGTCTTTAGCATCTTTTTTTACCCGTGAATCTCTTGCATCAACATGCTGTTCGGTCGTATCCATCCTAACATTAGCAAGATCTTCTAATTTTTCACAAACTATTCATATCATGCATACTATGTATATAAGAAACCCATTTACTTATGACGCTCTCTTTTGAACTTCTTCCTCGAGAAATACCTCCGTCTGTCTTCATAGCTTTCATCATAGACTGCTCGATTACCATGTCCGTTGAAGTTCCACAACTTAATTTGTCTGACCGTCTAACTGTGAAAAATCCTTCTGAATTTTTTTCGTAAACTGCAGAATCTATCAAGCTTTTTAATTTTTGCATATCCTGCAAGTAAAGGTGGGCAGACTTAGCATAAGGAAAATGAAGCATTTCTTTGACACAGTTCAAATGAGCTTTCCAATCCCCCATACGCTCAGCTCTTAGGAACTCCTTAACAATAGAAACCATATAAAAATATTGAACCCAAAGATTTGCTGTTGGTCCTCGTTCCTCATATTGTTTTAGTTTTTGACTAAAGGATAATGCCAGGGTCTGGGCTCAAAGTTTGTCCAGCAGTGGGAGTAGTTCCAGCTGGTTCCATAGTGCACTTTGAACACGAAATCCAAATATTTTTGAAATCGGTCCCAGAGGTCCCGAAAAAAACCGGTTCAAATGTTCTCCATAGATAGTCACTTAACAAAGGCTGAGCCATTTGCCCAGTAGTGAAAGTGGTCGAAATAGGTTCTTTACTGCACTGTTAACACGAAATCCAAATATTTTGGAAATCGGTCCCAGAGGTCCCGAGAAAAACTGGTTCTAATGTTAAACTTGAACAGTCACTTTATAAAGCCCAAGCCATTTGCCCAGTAGTGGGAATGGTTAGAATAGGTTCTTAACTTCACTGTTATCACGAAATCCAAATATTTTGGAAATCGGTCGCAGAGGTCCCGAGAAAAACCGGTTCTAATGTTAATCTTGAACAGTCACTTTATAAAGCCCAAGCCATTTGCCGAGTAGTGGGAATGGTTAAAATAGGTTCTTTACTTCACTCTTAAGACGGAATCCAAATATTTTGGAAATCGGTCGCAGAGGTCCCGAGAAAAACCGGTTCTAATGTTAATCTTGAACAGTCACTTTATAAAGCCCAAGCCATTTGCCCAGTAGTGGGAATGGTTAGAATAGGTTCTTTGCTTCACTGTTAACACGAAATCCTAATATTTTGGAAATCGGTGGGAATGGTTCTTTACTTCACTGTTATCACGAAATACAAATATTTTGGAAATCGGTCGCAGAGGTCCCGAGAAAAACCGGTTCTAATATTTAAACTTGAATAGTCACTTTATAAAGCCCAAGCCATTTGCCCAGTAGTGGGAATGGTTAGAATAGGTTCTTTGCTTCACTGTTAACACGAAATCCAAATATTTTGGAAATCGGTCCCAGAGGTCCCGAGAAAAACCAGTTCTAATGTTCAACTTCAACAGTCACTTTATAAAGCCCAAGCCATTTGCTCAGTAGTGGGAATGGTTAAAATAGGTTCTTTACTTCACTCTTAAGACGGAATCCAAATATTTTGGAAATCGGTCGCAGAGGTCCCGAGAAAAACCGGTTCTAATGTTAGCCAGCCATTGTTAGCTAGCCATTATAAGCAGCCACAATCCTAACAACCTCTTTTCTTGAAATAACATTCAGATAGTTAGTGGTTTCACTGTTAATAGGATAAAAAAAAACAGGAATAGTCGTTTAAAGGAAATTGTTGTTACTCTTGCTTTTCAGTCTCTATCTACCACAATCAGTCCTAAGTTCGTGTAGCGTCATGCAATTAATATCCGTAATGGCAATGGAAAAATCTTATCAAGACGAATAAAATCAGCTCGAACACGAGGTAGTAAATAGATACCGTTGAGGAGTTCCCTCGTCTCACTGTCGTCTCCATCGTCAGGTCAGGTTTTAACCTCCACTGTTTTGTGGTGTCGGAGACATATACCCGAATGACAAGTTTTTATTCGATATGTGCTTACAATTTCCGAGAGTTCCCTATTGTTTTAAGGTTTCTATCACCAGACCCTGGACCGAATAACAAAGGAACCATTTGGAAAGTAGATCCTTTCAAACAATAAAATGATTGTTTAAATCGGTTGGTAAACGACGGAGCTATGCACGTACAAACGTAAAAAGAATACAAAGTAACTGAGAAACTCCTCCATTTTTTGAAGTCGGTAAAAAAAATTCTCGTTCAATACCTCGTATTTGTTGATTAATATTATAATGCATTTCAATTAAGATAATAAAAGTGGAATAGTTAAGAGTTCGTAAGCATATTTTTCGTAATATTGAATAAGAGTCAAACCAGTTTTTCTCAGGACTCCTGGGATAGATTTCGAAATATTTCGGACTGGGACCTATTATAAGCCTATGGAACATAATACACTATGCAGTTACCGTGGACAACTCTTGAGCCCAACTTCCATACAAAGAATAGCATTGTCCTTTATTTAGTAAAGTTCCAGATACTTCATCATCATTTTCAATATCATTGTATAAAAGACTGTTATTTTATATATACTCGGTTTTTATAGTTAAATCTGAATCGACGATGTCATCAATTTCAACTTCTTTCGATATTATAATTGCTAAAGCAGTGTGTGAGCTCGAACAGCTCTTGCGTATGCATGACCATTGAGATTTTTTTAAAATGATTTTACCGCATAGATCTCTGCGAGCACTTCTTTCACGCCGCTTCCTTGCATAATTAACCAATTGCTCCCAGGTTCTTTCTTTCTAACCCTAGACACCAAAAAATTCCTGCTTCCTTCAACCGCTTCAAAGACAGTTGGAACCCAATCATTGTCCACCTTTTTTTCCCACCGTGTTGTCCGCGCCTTCAGTATTTTTATTGACTCGATATCCTCTAACACTTGGGGCCCGATTCTGCTAAGTCAATAATGTCAAAATTGAATAAAAATTGAATCGCAATAGCAGTCTAGTCTAGTCTAGTCAGCAACCTTAGCTGGCATTCTACTACTGTTGTCCTCCTAGCCGATTATCGGCTACGGCGGCTGTTCTCATGTAAGGAGATTAGCCAACTGCGCAGGACATAGAGGTATTATAATGCACAAGCATTTGCGCATAGACACAGGTGCACTCACTATTCCTTCACTCAAACCGGGCTGCTTTGTGAAAGTTTCAAAACCCACAAAGCGATTTCGGCCCGACCCGGGAATCGAACCCGAAACCTCGCGCTCAGCAGCCGCGCTTGCGATAGCTAGACCAAAGAGGCAGTTATTCTGCTATTAATATAAGACCAATCGTATTCCAATGATAATATCGGTTTGAGATTGGACTGCCATTTGGTCTATGCGGTAGTTTGCTCTACAATCATATTGCAATGGGACCATTTGGAAATACCATTTTTCTACCAAAAAAATTATTGTTTAAATCAGTCGGTAAACGACGGAGATCGAGAGAGCTCGAACAAACAAAAAAAAAATGACAAACATCCGAATTGAGAACCTCCCTTTTTTGGGAAGACAGTTAAAAATGACAATCTAAATGGAGCCTCGATTGGCGAATACTCTAAAAAGTCGTGATTTTCATGTGAAGATATCCCGTTAGTTAGACTACTGAAGTTACCTGCACGATGCAGTTACATTTATAAAAAGCTGTCGGTGTTGTGAATCTGTTTCCTAGAAATGAAAATATAATTTTAGTTTGCTCTCGAATAACAGGGTACACGCTCTCTGATTGGCTGCTTGGGAAAGCGTGACTGACCAATGTTAAATATTTAGTTTATTTCAGTTTATTTTTACACACTGCATCGGCGCGTTGCTCGGAAAGTTATTTGAAGTTCAAGAGGTCCTGAATGAGATGAAGATGTGATTGCAGTTGCTTGTGTGGCAAAGTATATTTATTTTCTATCTCGTTTCTTGTATTTGTGTTTGTATATTCTTTAAATAAGATGAGTATCACGGTCAAAAGAGCTCTTGGCTAAGTCAAGGCCGCGCTTATCCGTCCGTGGATGGGTGACCATCTTATCATAACGAGTTCGTCCGTGTTTTGAATATCTTTGGCAGTCGTTACGGGTAGTCAGAAGCCAGAAAGTCTGACAACCAGTCTTACCAAGGGTAAATGGGTTGAGAAGGTCAGATGGGCAGTCGCTCGTAATACACTGGAACTCAGCTGCATCCGGTTAGACTGGAAGCCGACCCCAACCAAATAGGGGGAAACGCTCGGGAGACGATGTTCCGATGTGTCTCGCGTACATCTACGCTCCGACATACACGGGGTTAATAAAACAAATGCCTCTGACTCTTCATTATACCCTTTTCATAAACATTATTATCCAATGAGACCACATTTAAACTTGTTAGCTGTAATTCAACATTGAATAATTAGCGTTAAATATTGGTGCGTCTATAATAAATTGTGGTCGAAAGTGGTGTAACGTGGCGTAACACAAATATTAAACGCTCATTTGGTAGTGCAGCACCGCGTAAATTTGCGGTCACATCGGTTTGCGGTCCTCAACACTCTTCAAATTATTGAAGGGTTTGCTCTGTAACACTTCGGCTGTATATTTCACTAGCTTCTGCCAGCGGTTTCATCCGCCTACCGTGAAAATTCTGCACGAACCCGGATAAAAAGTATAGCATATAGCCTTCCTGGATAAATGGGCTATCTAACACTGAAATAATTTTTCAAATCGGACCAGTAGTTCCTGAGATCATCGCGTTCAAGCAAACAAACAAGCAAACTTTAGTTTTATATTGCAACGTTTGTCATGTAAGAAACATTTAAAACTTTTATTAGGCCGAGGTTTATGTAATTATGTAATGGAATCTAAGGTAACCATAACCTGTAATTTTCAGCTTAGTTTGATTACTATTTTGATTCTTATAGTAAGCAAATAAATCGTCAGGTAGATTACTAAAATCCGCTGTTGGTAACCTAGAAGTAACTTGAACACGTATGTATGTAAGATTTGGGGTCGCTTGTTGAGAAAATTGATGTATTTTACTTTAAATCTGTAATGAGAAATCTCCACAAACAATCTTATTACATCTTTCATTGTACATTCTTATGACAACACAACTCATTTTTATTCCTTTTTCGAAATAATCAAAAAGGTAAACACATAAATCATAAAAAAGAGATCCTATTTATATATATACATTTGACGTTTTAGACTTATTTTTAAACAATAACTAAAATTGTTCAGCTTCCTTGCAAAAATAGCACGTCGAGCGAGCGTTGTTTACAAACACGGATGCGCTTTCAGTGTCAACGCTCGTCTAAAAGTGACCAATGTCGCTGGTAACATTCTAATATAGCCTCCTCTATTTCAGTTCTCGGAAACTATTCCGATGATATTCGATGCCTATTTTAGTAAGGTCACGAGCGTCTAGTTGGGAACTTGTTGAATAGTCTGCACATTTTTGTTCCCAGACAGGTTTGCTTTTAATCGACAGTTCTGTATTTGAACATCTGAAAGTGGTGTGCTATTTTTGCTTTGCAAACCTTTTTGAATTGGACTTTGTGACTGAATAAGTTATTAGAAGTTTTATGTGGGCTTTTTTAACTAAATATTGTTTTAAAGTTGTGAAATGAGACGCTATACTTATTTGTTTGTCGAACTGCATGGCATGACAGGGTGGCCCCGTCGTGCGAGTCCCATGAGATCCATGTCTTCCTACTTCGCAGAAGTCCATTAAAATGATTATTACATTAGACAGAAAAGGTACAGGGTAGGTAAGCACATTGAGGTCCTTCCCGGTCCTTCAAAATGCTCTCGGCACGCTCCGTGGCGTGGTCTATTCAGCGTAAGTCGTCCGACTGCTGGGCAAACGCTTCTTCTTAAACTTCCATCTATTTCTATGTGAAGCCTCGTCAAGTTACAATTTTTTTGTTTAATTCATATTTTACAAAATCATCAACTTACAAAAGTTAGGTACTTTAGTTGACGGTTGCTCTACGGAAATACTCAAATTTTATAATCAATCCGAATCGGTGTTTTTCGTGACTTACAATAAACTGATTACTGTTTGTTTACTCTGAAAAAGTCCACTTCAAAAGAACACCTTTTAAAAGAACGCCGTAAAAACTTCTGAAGTTAAATATACGGTATTATATAACAACAGAAATAGGAAATTTTGACTCGTTACCTTATTATAATAAACGCAACTTCTTCTTCGTCTCTACACTCACACTTGAATATAAAATTTTCGCGCTCAAAACAAACTCCATATTTACGTTAGTTGTCGAACTACGGACCTATTTTAAGTTCTTTAAAACTCGTATCAAGTTAAATCTAACTTAAAGTCAACATAAAATATTATATGGATACCGGATGGCATTCGGAAAAAGTTTGTTTACAACTTTGTAAAGTTTAGTATCGGTCGCGAAGTGTTATCACTAGTTGTGAACTGGCGGGACTGTGCGAACGCGTGGGGGCGAGCTCGCGCGCCTGCGCGGGGCCGCCTCGCCGCCAGAGCGAGACAGCCGTATGTCCGCGGGTTAAGCGCCCGCTCCTGCCATTACTCAGCCCTCAGCCCTCTCAATAATACATTCTAATTCCACTTACACATCAATGCGACCGGTATTATTTGTAATAAAACTTCAAATATGTGTGCCGAATCTTCCTGGAATCTCAATCGACTAAACTTCGCTCAACTAGATTGTGCTACAATAAGTTATTTCGTAATATTATTAGTTCAAATGAAAACTATAATTATCGTAACTATTAACTACTCAATAGTTTCGCATCATCATACATTTAATGCAAAAATATTAATTAAGACAGCTAATAAACAGTGTTGTTTTAAGTAATTAAGTTACTTTAATCAAATAAAATAATAATCGATAAAAATGCACTTGCCTAGTAGCACTTGCCCCGCTGCAGTAGAACTTCTGCGTGCGCTGTGTGTTGACGGGGTAAGGCTGCGCGTACGTTGGTCGCCGGGGGCGGGAGGCGCGCGCACGCCCGCTCTCCTTGCGCTTTCCTCGCGCGCTCCGCCCAAAAACACTCGCTCAATTTTCATTATGACGTCGATTTCGAACGTCATCATATAAATAAAGGGTGTCGTATGTCCGCGCGGGGTCGGATCTATGCGCGCCGCAACGTACGCCTGGTGGTATCGATTGTTGCGCGCTGGTTCCGCGCTGCGCACTGCTCGGCAGCCGCCAGGCGGTCCGCACGGCGAGCTAGTCATGCGCGAGTCCTCTCCGGTGGCGCATCGACCGACGACAGGCGAGAGCCAGTAAACGCGCGAGTGCCGCGGCCGCGCTCGGCAGGCTCGCGATCCGCTCGTCTGTGACGCGTCGCCCGGACTCGCTCGCACCCCATGTGTGTGTCACCCGCTGGCCCACTGACCCCGACAGCCCGGCTGGAGATGCTCTGCAGCTAATCGCGCCGCTGCTGCCCGCGTACTCCACCACCGACACCCTGCATACAGCCCACGACCAGGTACGTGCCCATACTCATTTAGGGGTTCGTCTGGGGCTCCGAGCACGCCTCATTATGCAGTAAACCCGTGAAATCAGTGCCTCAATTTCGTTTATGTAAGTGCGTCCGTCGATAAACTGAGGGGTGGGTGCTACGGGGAGTTGCCTTAACCCTGTATAATAAAGCCCAGTTCTTTAAAAAAACCCTTGAGAGTTGCCAAAATTTTGGTGGTTAAAAAAATCCGGGATATGCAAAGCAGGCAGTGCTAGAAGTCGTTCCCGACACCGTGACCCCCTGACACCCTGACACACTGTCCCCGAATACCTATAACATAGAAGTAAGGCTCTGCGTTGCTATGTTGCGATTTAAGCTAAGCGTAAGCACGGCGATTGTTAATGAATGTTTTATGACGGCAATATCGTGGAGACGCCGTCTCAATCATATGAACAATAAGATCGAGTTTTCGGGTGTGGACTTACGTTCAAGACATTTGCACGCACCGTGCCCCCCACCGCAGAGGTTACATGTATTGCAATGCGAATGACTCCAGGCTGAGGGGGCACAACCAAATATACTCATATGTATTAAAAATCCTGAATAACTGAACAGTAGGTATCAATAATATGAGTATAAATAATATGGAGCGCGTTGAAATATTTTGGTCGTCCGCCGGGAACGTTCAAGTAAATAAAAGTTAGTTACAAATCAAATAAATCGTTGTGAATTATGATGAAACCTTTAATATACATTTGAATGACTGCAATGATGATGATGAATCACTAAAGACGTCATTATAGCACACTCCACTCCAATTGCTGGCGAGAAACCACAGTGGTGATACAAGTCCTTGATAATCCAACGTCAGTTGATCCTGAAGTCAAATTACAACAAATTCGTCACAATCAGGCTATTAAGGTGCTTTATGTAACAATGCATGAACATCGGTTGAACACATAAGATGTAACTCAAACTTTAAATCAATAAATGAAGCAGCAAACTTTAAAGAACTCGTGATCAAAACAAACGACTGAACCGCAGTCTTAATAAACAATTAGACATATCAATAATGAAAACTCAGTACGGTATAGACTACAATATAAATAACATAAATACGTACCTGTATTTGGATATTGATGTATCAAAACATATATTTTCATAGGCTTTCTAACCTTCGGAAGATCGTAGCATTTACAGACCTATAGTAAGATACTACCTAGTACTAACCTACAGTAAACAAAAGTAGTAAGGATTCATTCGTCGCACCTAATCATAGTACTATAAACACTTACTTAAATTATCCTGATTACTATTAAATTATATATTTGAGACTCAAGCTGAGCTAAGCTTGTGTTACCGCTCAGAGCACCACCAAAATGAACTCCAAGCATTCTCAAAGATGTGTAATAAATAACAAAGGTTTATGACTAACGGCCATTCAGAATACTCTATCTATCTATGCTCACTAGAGATAGAAATTCGACATTACATAGTAAGCAAAACCACAGATAGAAAATTGGGAACGACCATTACCTAGTCGTGATCTATTCTTAATGCTTCAATAAAAAATATTAAATTGGATTCACACCCAAATTATCTTATATATAAACTAAAACCGTAACCGTTTCCTGTAACAACGATTGAAAGCAAAACATAAACAAACTAGGTGACATACAAAAGCTACTAAACCCTACGGTTGAACTTGACACTCGATACGGCAAGCTTTTACGCAACGAAAGGCAAAAATAGTAAAATTTCCACGAATACGATGCAGTGGACGCAAAAAAATTGTACGTTCATTCATCGGGAACGGGAGAAAATTCTCAGTATCACGATAAAAATAGCACATGATACTAGTTTGTTTACTCTGCGACTCGATATCACGATGGACACACAATTATTGTTTACAAATACACGAGAAACTGAACATTCAATTACGAGTATATTGACGGTGGACTATTCACTAATTAAGGATAACAATAAGCGATCCATCTGTTGTTCTTCGCTTACCCCCGTACTCAGAGACATTTAATGATTACTAAGTCACTCCTAAGTGACAGATTCACATAGAAATTCTACACTAAGGAACGGCTTAAGTAAGCATTAAATGTCTCTGAATGTGTCCATTAGAGGCTCGAAATTTGATGAATGAAGCTGACAAAAAAATCTCCAATCGCAAAACAACGGAAGTATTGCTTATTGTAATTTGCAGTTAATTAATAAATGCAATGTTATATTATCCATATTCGGCAGGAAATCGAAAATCGTCAGTCAGTACACGAAATGTTCGGTAAATATTAAATCAACGAGCGGTAATGTGTGTCGAAATACTGTTTGTCAGTTAAATGTCAATGTCACTCGGTACTCCACCGGCCGTCTGATGTCAACATATCGATAGCTCGGAGTTTTTTCAGTCATATTTTGTATTGGATTTACTTTCATCGGCCCCCGTACGCTAACGTGTACAAAACTGTGACAAACTGAAACTACGTAACGTTTAACAAAACTATTGAATGAATGTAAGCGAGTTGTTCAGGCTGTATTGTAAGCTAAGAATAATTTCCCAATTCAACAAAAATATTATTAGCACTTCTCAGCGTAATCAGCTGAGACCTCCTGCTAGTTAGTCAAAGTCGAGTCATTTATTTGATTCAGGCCTTTATAAGCACTTATGAAGGTGAAGTCCTTTTCAAACTTTTCAGCAGAGATAGAGATTAAACTTTTTGAGATACAGTTAACGTCTTATCGAGAGTTTAAACACCTAATTAATTATTAACCTAATTAAACCTGATGCCTTTGCATGCCCTCCCAAGCACGGGGTGTAACACTACTATTTCCTGACTTTTTTTATTGATGGCAAAAATCATCAAATGACCCCTCTCGCTGTGGGATTGGTTTGTGAATGTTGCAAGTTGCAATACGTACATGTTTGTCTTATAAACCTTTTAACTGCAATTGAATAAACAGCGCTTTTTTCTTCATCTGATTTTGAGTACAAATTTCGTTTTATGAAACATCGCAGTTTCTAACGGGCAGAAAAAGCTTCAAAACAAGCAGATTAAAACCGCTTTTGTGTAAAGGGATGAAATCATTCGCTTTGAACTTTCCTAGCTGGATTGATTGCAAAATTGCTATGTTCCATTATCTGAAATAGAAGATAGAATAATATGAGCAATAGTGGTTGGTAAAAAAAACGCTTGCAGTTCAAGCGTTACGGTACAATCTATTTAATGAAAATGTGTATTTCGCTTTAAGAGCAAACTTTTAGTCGGCCGAACGTTTAGTCTGCAGTTTGTAGTTTCTGCACTCCGGGTACTCTAAAGAATGAAATTGTCTCGTAAGCTGTTCTGCCTTCTAACCTCTCATCATTGTACCATTCTCCCAATTATACTATCTTACTTACCGTCAGTTGCACAAAGCCACATTAAAGCTAATGCTTCTTTAAATCTATTGCTGACTCTTTCTTTGTCAACAAGATAAAAACTGTTAGCAATAGATTTAATGAAGCTTTAATTTTAATGGAGCTTTGTGCAACTGACGGTTAATATTTTAGGTTTCTTATCTTCTAGTTTTTTAGAATGGTTCATTTCGTCACTTGTTTACATCATTCAATCATCGTAACCTGATAAGTATAAAAACATGTATTTCAAACGGATACATCGGAAATTCATCAATTTCGTTAATCAGTTTGGATAATTCAATTGTCGCCTGTAGTGTTACAGTATTGGTGACCACACAGCGTATTATAACATGGAAGTTAAAATTGGGTGACCACACTTGCGGTTCTGCTCGTTTTGTGGCACATTTAGAATTAGTGATCAGCATTAATTCATGGTCACACAAGTTATGAACCCGAATTGCGTATTGGTACTCGACAATCATAACTTATATTATTACTAGTTTCCGTCAGCGGTTTTACTGTGTCCCATAGGAACAACTCCGCACATCTGGATAAAAAGCTTATATCCTTCAACGGCAAATAGACTACGTAACCTTAATTTTGCTTTTCAAATCAGTTTTATAGTTGCTGATATTAAAAAGAGTGCGATATTTGTTTGAGAAAATCGTGAATTCAATTGAAGTCTTTTGTCAGTCGGATATCGGTTAGTTACCTAATTCTTGTTAAGTGCGTACTACCATTAATTCCACTGGGATTTATAAGCCCGAGCAAACTGTCGGTCGACTAAAAGGTTGTAAGTGTGCTCAAGACGGTCAAACAAACGTTTTTATTTCAAACTAGCCTTTTTCCCGCGGTTTCAGCAGCGTCCCGTGGGAACTGCTGTCCATACCGGGATAAAATATACCTATGCCTATATTACTCGGGAAGAATGGAGCTTTCCAACAGTTCCATTTTCAAAAACAAAAAAAACAATCCTATTTATGTAATTGAAAAATGAATTATCCTTATGCTCCTACTTTCAATCATCTTTCAGCATTTAATGTCTTTTTTTATATTAAAACGTTTAATGAACTCAAACTTTATTACTTCCGAGTATAGATAGGTGTTCTATTATGAAACGTGACACTAGTTGCTCGATAGAACATGCTTATATTAATTAGTTATTGATATGTGCTGCATATCTGCAGCTGTCGAAGGTGATTAAGCTCACTGAACTAATCAATTGGTTTGATATCGAGAGCAACTAATTTGTGTAATTGTGTTCATGCTTCAGCTCAATGTTAATGGACAGATATGATAGCTCGCTGATTGGTCGCGTGGATGATTTGTAGTTGTTTAAGCAGTATTATAATCTTTATTAATTTTTGTTTTTGTTTGTGTATACTCTAAACTCTGAAGCTACTGAACCGATTTAAATAAATCTTTAAGTGTTATAATGAAAATAACGTTAGGACACAATTATGAGACAGAATACCAGTGTGAGGCCTCGGCCTCGAATTTTGCGGGCAGCGGGGCGGCAGCGGCGGCGGCGCGAGAGCGGCAGGATCTTACGCGTATAATCAAATGGACCGGCCCTCGAACACAGCGGCGCGGGAGCGGGCAACGAGCGGTGCACTCCAGTCAAGCGGTGACCGCCCGCGCCGCCGCCGCTGCCGCCGCCGCTGCCGCCGCCGCTGCCGCCCTGCTGCCCGCAAAATTCGAGGCTGAGGCCTTAAGATTTTTAACGTTTAAGCTATGTTCGAACCAAACATAATGTCAGCCGCCGAATGTGAGCGAACGTTACGCAGTTTATTGTATTTCCATACATATTCACTTTTTCGTTCTCATCTAACCTCACGTTTATATCGAAATTATTTCTCTCCATTGAATTGTTGAATTTCCGAGGCTATTGAGTCAATTAATCCGTTCATTAGTGAGCAACATTTGCCCAGAATAGCTCGAGGGGACATTCGAATTAGTTGCATCAGTACCACAGAGTAAGGAAAGATAAGCGGAGATGCCATAATGCAGATAGGTCAGGTGCCTTCTTCTAGGCCAAATACGTACCGGTGGTCATGACGAAATCGAGTTATGAGTGAACTAGCGAGGCCTTCGGGCTCTTTGAGACATTTGTCAACGATTTTTGGTATTACAAAAAATGGTCGGGTCCAAAGAAGGCTTGTATGTAATAAGGCAAAGCAGTCAGGTTCCTCGGTTCCCCTCACACCCGCATTTCGGCGCACTACTTTCTTAGATTTTCTGTTATGGCACCTCCGCTAGTCATTTTGTTCTCCATGATGCGGTACAGTCAGTACGAACTGCGCATGGCAACGATTCACCCGCTATTCTCGACGTACGAGTAAAAACATGGCGAATTCGTGTACCCTTTTAAAATGGCCGCGAGTGTGACACTCGTGATGATAGGGATAAAAAATAGTGATTTTAATTAGTTCGAATTTTAGATTACCAAGATATATTGGCCACGTATTGTTTTTTTTAATAAAACATTAAAAATTCTCTTAGATGTAAGGCATTAAATGTTGGGAGTGGAGTCTATGATGTCATGTTTGTGTAAAATTTGTACTTAAAATTGACATAACAGAGAAAAAGAATTTGTTGAAGTAAAATATATAATAAATCTTGCCCGTTTCGTTTTATTTTGCACACTGACACAGGTAATATTTTCTTTTTTTAACTGACATAATGGTATTCTACCTTGAAGGTGAAATATGCATACAAACTTATTTAATTCTCTCAAGCAATACGTGTCCATTATTTCAGGGTTTTCTAAAAGAATAGTTAATACTTTGTTTCAATCACCATGCCTGGCTTTTTGTATAAATTTTGTACGAGTGCGGTTATAGACTAGCGCATTTCATGTGGTCGTTTCGGTGCGCAAGTGTTCGCTTGAATCTCTGTACTAATTTTATAAAGCTGAAGAGTTTGTTTACTTGAACGCGGTAATATCAGGAACTGATGAAAATTATTTCCGTGTTAGATAGCTCATTTATCGAGGAAAGCTATAGGCTACTTTTTATTCGTTCGTGCAGAGGTTCCCATGTGATCTTGGTGAAACTCACTTATAATTTGTCGCGATCAAACACAGTAGTGTTTTACTATAATGTAACCGACGATACGTTATGTGTAATACGTATTAAACGATGACTTTCGGCGGCTGACAGTCGGTTTGGTTTGAACGCAGCCTAAAACGCAAAATAAAATTTAATTAGAAAAATAAATAACATGTAATAAATAATGTAATGACACCAATTGCCGCGAGTTGAGTCAATATTTTTTGCAAAATAAAATAGAAGCAAATAAGATACTTGGTACAGCAGAGTACGGACGTCCAATTAAGTTTAAAAATAAAATACCAAGTCTAAATTAAATGCATTGTTTCAGTAAGAATCTACACGGTTAATATGTAAGAATATTTACGTGACTATTTCCTATAAACGCTTTCTGCTGGGAATACTCGGGTATGGAAACAGAGACCGTTGTTCGACGTTTAAATTTCCCTTTTTTGTCTTTCGTCCCTTGGTTGTTTCCATTTTGATCTTACTTCGTTGAATAATGAGAATCACACACGTATGTTTGTTTCTTTTTAGTACTTCTTCTTTTCGTATTTCTACGTGAGTGGACACTGATTGCACTTTAACCCGTTAGAGCGCAGATATAAGCGAGGCGCAATTGATTTTCTATTGTTTTATAATAAGCGATAAACAAGATGTTAATTGTGGATGTGTGTAGTGAAATGCTTGCACTTTGTAACCTCGCTAGTTCAAATAATAACTGTATTCCTAAAAACATCTGTTGTTTTATCTTATTGATTGTTACTTATTATTTCTTATCGTGTAGGTTCCTGCTTTATCAAATTCGTCTGACGGGCCTTTGTCGTGGAACGGTACGATATTAATGTTATGGGCTAAATTCGACCAAGGTACTGAAGCTTAATATCACCAAATCATCATCATTATCATCACTTACCTGCTTTTATAACATGCTTGACGTAACAGAAGAAACCACTAAGGTATTACCCGGGAATCGAGTCCTTTCGTACCAAGGGCCTTGCTTGCAACCAATTATATAAACGAGCAGTCCGTCGTCTAGTTTCAGATTTCGGACTTAAAATATTGCTAGGTGATCATCATCATCATCAGCCATTTTATCGTCCCACTGTAGGGCACAGACCACCTCTCACTCACGGAAGATATTGGTACATATAGATTATTGTTACACTTGTATTAACATTATCCGTCAGTCAATTATTTTTATTTTATTTATTTATAAAATGCTCATCTGGTATCGCATCTACTAAACACTTCTACATATTTGACGCCCAGTTTTTAAACAAAAGACGGTCGAGCTGTATAATACAAGGTTGAAGGACTTGTAAAGGCGTTTTAAAGTCTGTATGAGTCGGTCTCCAGTGTTTACCGAGTTTCAACTCTGTAGGGGCGTTTCCCAAGGTTGCGGGTTCGCGTCCCGGACGGCGCGGCCTTGCCAAAACTTCTGAACCCAGACTACTCGCGGAGGATTCAATCAGTATGTAACATAGTAAAAAAATATTTAAACATCCTTGAATATATTTCAGTCCAAAGGACTATTACTTTCATAGGATGTTTGTTTATTTATTGTTTAATCAACAACGCCAACACTTTTCGAGTAAAAATGATATAAAAAGAAATAGAATGTGTGACAGTCACTTATAGATAAACCCTGCATGCGTAATGCGTAAAAGTATATTAAATTCAAATTAACCTAAAATAAATCCACTTGGTATAGTAAACTAAACAAAACAAGATTCTAGATTGAATTATAAGAAAATCGAGATAGTAAAATTGATCTGTATTCCGATTCTCCGACATTTTGAAATTAGAAATACTCGCAGCTTGAATAAGACGGTGCGCTTTTCCTCAAAGGCGGGATTCCGAGCCATTAAATTCATATTCCATTCAACAAAAATTTATTGATGCTGGAATAAAATTAAACCGCAGAGTTGGTTTATTTTTTTGTTTTGCCTTTCACACCGCACTTCAGAATGCTCTCGGATGGTAAATAAATTTCAATTACACTGAAAATATTGAAATAGTAAAATATTAAAATAGTTTATTTTACACAGTTATTGCTTTTTGGTAAACAGTGGTAAATGTTTGTTTTTGTCAAAGGTATTTACTGTATTAATGGATTCGTTTTAAAATTAAAATAGTAAAATGTGTACTGTGTACTGGGACTTGATGATAGTGTTGGCTATTTTAACCGACACAAAATAATGAATTTATATAGGGCTTTGTATTACTACCAGGCACCTACTTAGAGTAGAGCTCCTGAAGGTGCCAGCATCAAGATTCACTGGTAACTCTATTAGTGGTCTCTTTTCGTCCGAGATTCCTGAAATTGGACTTTCTGGGTCTGGGCAGAAGCGCTCGGCAGAAGAGATGATTTTAAATCAAAAAATATCTACTGCCTTAAACTATCTACTTGCATCGAGCGTAGTCACTTAACTTCTTTATATACATATATAATATTTTCAATTTTTTAGATATTTTTATTTGCGTACAAAGTGATGGCGTCTTCCTAGCCGACTTATTATGGCATTGGCGGTAGTTCTATTATACATATAAGGAGATCAGCCAGCAGCGCAGGACATATTATAGTGCACGAGCGTTTGCGTAGACACAGGTGCAATCTCTATTCCTTCGCTCTCATAGCCCGATGGGACGGCAATCCGACACGTCCGGAGAGAAATCAGGCGCAGGACCGACATTCACGTGCTCTCCGATGCACGGGAATACAATGTACTCATGTTATTATTGCCTCGCGTAATGTAGTTCAGATAGTATCATGTGCATATTTAAATATTAATTAAAACATAATAACTTTATTTTTATTTTCCAACAGGTAACGTAACTTCTGAGTTGACGGCTGTCATGTGAGTTTTCAATTACACTCGGAAGCAATGAATCCTGGTAACTTACAAATATATTATTAATACAATTTTAAGTTGAAAATACTATTTTAATATTCTAGTACTGAAATGACGTCATACATGGCTCGAAGTATGACTTTAATTAGAATTTGTAACTGTCCCGTATTTATTGCCTCGGAGTGTAAACTTAAGCAATTGACAAAGACCTCTCGTTAAATTAATGCTTGATAGCAAACTATGGCCATCTTATGATAAAACGTGGTCTTAAAAAAGTACCAGCTTTAGTACTAGATTTAAACCACAACACCATCCCGAACAAAGTCAATGGACTAAGCGTAGCACTAAAGTCGATATTTTTAAGACCGCGTTCTATGATACGGTGGTCGTATAACGTTAAAATCATAATAACTATGACAAAACTACTATCTATTGTTTCTTTATCAACTAAAATAAAAACACAAAAAATGTTGAGTGTTAGGCGTCAAAGTACTCCTCCGCATCACTGTCCCTCGGAAACGTGCCCAGAAGACTGGCTGCATTGCTTCTCCATCCGAAGAATAAGATCTTTTTCCTTGTCTATATGATCACAAAACAATCATATTCATTTTAGATTCAGCCTACTCGCACACTGCAAACTAAACAGTTGGCCCTATGGTTGTTTTTTAGTTGGTTTTATATTGGTTAAAGACCTGATCGTTGTAATGTACGCACTTCCCTACAACTCCATACTTATCAAGCGCCAGAAGTCGCCCAACTAAAATGTTTTCAGTGTGCAGGGTACTCTTAATCCGACTGGGTTATAGCGGTTACCAGTTTAATTTCAATTTAAAAAATTACCCTTGCAAAGCTAAATAACTAAAATTAATTGGCAATAATATAAACTGATTTTATTATCGATGCATAACGATCGTTAATTGAATCGAAGCTTAATCTTGACTACTTAAGTATTTCGTTATCAATTCATTCTCCTAGAAAACTTTAAATGAATATTTGCACTTAGGTGATCCATCGAGAACAAAATCACTAGCGGAGATGTCATAATACAAAATCTCCTAAGAAAGTAGCGCCCCAACATGCGAGTATTCGGGGGACGAGGAATGGACTATGGAATGCGCCCATTTAAAAAATAAATCACCAATGAATCAAGTCCAATCTTTGGCAGATTGGTTTTGATTTGACAAGGAACTCGAACGCCTCGTTAGATCTCGCCTACCGTACGTTACATTGACACCCACAAGAAGGCGCTTGATCTATCTTCCTTATGGCATCTCCGCTATCTTCCCTTCACCCGTGGTTTTCCTATAGTTGGATTTTTTTTTGCAAAGCTAAGTAATTTATTAATTGGCAATAATACAAACTATGTTTAGTATAGATGCATAATGGTTATTAATTAACAAAATCAAAAAAACAAAATCTTCATTACTTTTGAGTTCATTCAACTAGAAAACTAAAACAGTTAGGAAGAAAGTCTATTTAAAATAGATATTGTAAAGAGTGAAACCTGTTTGGTTAATAAACCGTACGTAGTGTATGGACCCGGCCGTAGAGTATTCGCACATTGTAGATTATATAGTCGGCCGACGGTTGATCCGATCGTTGCAAATTTTTTTTTTCGAGAAAATCTTTATCCGATCAAAGTTTTCAGTTTGCCTGATACCGGCTAAAAAACTGTTCTTGGTAATGTGTGTACTGTCTTTATACTGATTTATGAGCCCAAACAAACAGCCGACTAAAAGTTTACAGTGCCCGGGTACTCTTACTGAAAGCTATTTCCAACTTCAAAAAATTGTTCTGCTAACTGCGGTTTGACACTATTGGTTTTATAAGTGCTTATACGCTCGACATATAACGAGCTGCTTGTGGGTCCGAGTACAAACATTGATAGTACAAACATCGAGTAATTTGTAGTGCAGAATACGCCGCGGACAGCAAAACACGGTAGTATCATCTGCCTAGCCATTTCCCAATTATTGGCGTCGGCTTCCTGAATACCCATGTTTTTAAATGGGCGACTGCCTATCTACCTTAACCCAGCTACCCGGGCAACCCAATACGCATTGGTAAGACTGGTTGCCGGACTTCCGGGCTTCTGACTTCACATGACATCCGCAAATTTATCGTGCCGACCATCCACAGACCGACCGCGTCTAGCGTTGTTTAAGCTTATAATCAATCCGCGCGACTTTGACGTAGTCACGAGCTCTTCACGCACTTAACCACGTTAATATAGTAGAGTGTACAGAACGTATCTGAGCTACCGTTTCATGTACTCACAGAATAAACAATGCCCAGTTGTGAAGGTACCTACTAACGTTTGTAAAAATGTCACTCACACACACATGTGCATCGAGGAGCTTTTGGGTCTGTTCAGACAGACCGGCTCGGAGAGCATTGGCGCGCATTTTTCTTTATTTATTTATTTCTATTGCCATTTTTTATTATTTATATTCTATTGCCGTCACTAAAACATTAGACGTCGGTTGCCAATCATAGCTGTCTTGGTGAATGTTGCGCTTTGTCTACCATGTAATATGAAACATAGGCTTTTAACACGGGAAAAGAAGTTCTAACGCGGCTACCATGTTTTCTTATTTCGTTTGATAGTCGTAAGTGAAAGAGCGCTACGTGGTTCAGTTTTTTTTTTCTTGTTTGTCAAAATCTTTAAGTAACGTCCAATAATGTACCTATTATTGTGCATGGTTTTCCAGTCTTACATTGGGGTATTTATTGGGTTGCTCAGGTTGTGGAGGTCAGATAGGCAGCTGCATCCAATTAGACTGGAAGCCGACCACAACATAGTTGAACTAGGTAGATTTGGTTTTTATTGCTTCGGATCCAACCTACTGAATACACTTTGTAGGCAAATTAATCAATTATTTAATATGGAGTTATCGACTCGCTAAAAAACAAACGAGGATCTAGGACCAATTGGTGATTGTTTAACCACCTCAGAGAACCAAGTGGGATATTGACGTGGAGACGTGAATTCGGATTCCACGGTTCGCGTGTTTCAACCCGAAGTAGCGGCCCCACCTGTACAGCTTACCGTCTCTATAACATATACTTTACATTGGCATTATATAGGGTAAGACGCAAACGGGACACCAAGATGTATTTAGTTGGAAATCAAAAAATTACTACATAGGTAGTATAAAACAAAGTCGCTTTTTCTGTCCCTATATCCCCATGTCCCTTTGTACGCTTAAATTTTCAAAACTACGCAACCCATTTTCATGCGGTTTTTTAATAGATAGAGTGATTGAAGAGGAAAGTTTATATATACATATAATAACATCCATTAAATAGTGGGGAAATACTGTCATCCCGTGCGATGCCGGGGCGGGTCGCTAGTATAAAATAAACAACAGATCGCCAGACTCAATACGATTGATCCCAATTCAAGGCATGCCTATATCTAGCTGGTGTTCCAATAGGTCCCCAGACGCTTGTAAGTTAAAAATAACTAATTAATCCGGACCGGCCACAGCCGATAGATACCAATTAAACACTGCCCTCATTCGGTTTCGGACGGAATTTGCATGACTATAGCGGGCCGTATTCGGGTGTCTAGTCTTCCAATTAGAGAGAGACTAAAGTTCCGTTTTAAAATAATAATTATTTTTAGATACTTTCTAAGTTGTACTGTAGCTCCTGCTGGGACTGCGAATGAGCTACCACGGCCCTGGTACATAAAGGGCTTAGGAAGGAACATGATGGGTTTAAGTCAGTAAGAGTATCACACTCACGCTGCTAACCCAGCTAGCCGGAGGGTGGGTCATTTGATGATTTCCCACCAATAAAATAAAAGTTGTACTGTAGCTAGAATATATGTCAATGACTGAAGCTAGCCTAGCATAACAGCTCCCGCACAGTGCAAACTTTTAGTCGGTTGTTTTTTTTTGGGCTTATAAATCAGTAAATCGGGTGTTTAGCCGGTATAAGACCGACTGAAAACTTTGATAATTAACAAGATTTTCTTAAAAAAACTATATGCCAATCATCGGGTTAACTGTAGGCCGACGGTTTAGACTAGAGTGTTCGGGTATATAGGGTATACATATGTATAGATGTGATGTAAATGCAACTGTCAGCTTTTAAAAACTACAAAAGTTTAAACTGGTTCAACGTCACTTTCATGATATATTTTACTTGACACTGACGCGAGCTCGCGACTAAGCCCGGACGCACACATTCGGTTTCCGGATTCGGTTTCCTGATCAGGAATTCAGATTCGGAAACCGAAATGCTCTGTTTCATACAAAATGTTCACAAGAGCGCACACGTTCTTACTTTTTCGGGACGGAAAAAAACCTGACATTCGGTTTGAATTTTTCTCCGTGCATTCGGGTACTCAATCCGAACGCAGCGCTCGCGAACAATTTGGTTCGGCCGCCGCACACATATGGAAATTATCATTCAGAATCAAGGTAGCCCTGTTCCGAATGGACGTGTATCAGAGCATTCAGAGCCCGCCTGTGACTTGCTTTTTATATTTATATGTTTTTATTTTTGTATTAAATATTATTTAAAAAAATCCTGTTTATTTAACAATTAACAAACGTACACATATTACATAAATAAACACCTAAAAAAATATTTATTTATTTAACTCTATGCAATCAAACAATTACAAAGGCGGACTTAATGCCATAGGCATTCTCTCCAGTCAACCTTAAGGTGATGCAGAGATAACATGGTAGGTGCATTGTACCTTTGCCTTTATGAAGTTCATCAAAGGATTTAATGGACCTTCTATAATACTTAAATAATTCTTCTGGGTATGCTCGTAGTTTAGCTGTTTCAACATAAGATTGACTTTCGGATAATTTTTGAGCATTCGACGGGTGTACCCAGTAACGTCGTTTCTTCTTTTTCTTTCTTGTTTAGCGCCAGTAAAAGTGCAACAGCAATCAATTCGTCATAGTCCATGATGTCGTGCTTTCAATATGGCTCCTCTTTACGTACTGGCCATGTAAATTCCAAATAAAAATCCGGAACGTGTGCGCTAGTGTCACGGAATCCCGAATCTGAATTCCTGATCCGGAAACCGTATCCGGAAACCGTATCCGGAAACCGAATGTGTGCTTCCAGGCTAATTCGGTTACACACGTCGTCCACGATTTATTTAAAAGAATAGATATGTCCAAAGTTTATTTCACTGGCATACATTTTATGCACCTTTGACCCCTTTTTGTCATTGGTTTCCGATACGAAACGTGAATTGATAAAAAAAAGTAGAAACTACAGTAATCTTCCCTGTCAGAGTGAACTCACAAAGGGGTTCCGTCGAAGCGTTTTTAATTTGAACTATTTGAATTCAGATGGGTTTGCGATGAAAAATACCGAACGAAATATGTGGATGTGCGATGTGGATTCGCGTTTGTTGGTTTTTTCGTAATGAAAGAGCTACAAATTGATAGATTCGTTTTGATACATATTTTTTAAATCCGATGCTCAAAATGCCTGAGTTAACAACTTTTGTGTTACTTTAGTCTCATCATTTTTGTTAGTGTTTTGTTTGCGTTCCAGTTTGTCGGCCATTAGAGTTAACACAACGCTTTTTGTAATATGTTCTTATTGATAACCAATAACCAAACATGGCCGTCACAAACAAATATGGGTCAGCAAAAAGGCGGTCTTATTGCTAAAAGCAATCTCTTACAAACAATATTGGATAGAGTGGATTTGAGATAGATTACTTTGCGAATCCAAAAATTATATGAACCAGATATAATTAACATGAATGTCCGCATAAACTATATGAGAATACTAAGTTCTAAGGTACTCGCCAAGAAACTTCGAGTCTTACTAACCAAGCACATGTTTCCGTGGTTTCAAACCGCATTGCTATTACTTCGCCTTCTGCCCCTGTAATTGAAATACTGCCCCCACCCACACCACCTACTCCCAAACCCCCGTTACACCACATAGGTGGAATATACAACGATACATTAAAATAGACTAACACAGTCAGTAAGGCAACAAAAGATCCCTACTAATATTATAAATGCGAAAGTAACTCTGTCTGTCTGTCTGTCTGTCTGTTACGCTTTCACATCTAAACCACTGAACTGATTTTAATAAAATTTGGTACAGATATAGAGTTTGAAATCTAGTACTTATTAAATAAAAATAAAACTGATGGCCGGTTTCTAGGCACCCACATGGGCATTCGTTTTCTCTTAAAAGTTAATCCAGACTTATATTTTTTATTTAAAGTAGGCATATACAAACTCTTTCGAATCGTCATGCCATTTGCACGGTTCTAAGGAAAGGGGCTTATAGAGAAGGACCGGCAAGAAACTTCATCGATTCTTTTTTCTAAATAGGAAAGTACCCGTAAGAGCACTCCGAAATTAAGCATGTTAAGACAGATTTTATGTTAATCCAATAGATACTGAATTGCCTGGTTATTTTCGCGAAAAATCCTTCTTCGATAATTATAAACGGTAAGATAGATATATAGAATATTATTTATTGTACACTAATAACAAACGTAGAAGGACATAACAAACAAGTAGTAGACGAGTACGATAGGCGGTTTTATCACTAAAAGCGATCTCTTCCAGACAATCTTAAAATAAGGTAAGATCAGAATGTGATTCGTCACTTAACCACATTATAGGTGTGTTCTCTGTGATAGAAACTCACACATGAAGAACAAAATGACTAGCGGAGATGTCGTAACACAAAATTATCTAAGAAAGTAGCGCGCCAAAGTGCGGGTATTCGGGAGACGAGAGGTTTTTGGAACCCGCCCAAATTTTTCGAAATAAAATAACATTTTTTTAACAGATTGGTTTTGGTTTGACAAGGAACCCGAACGCCTCGCTATCTAATAACTGATAGTTTTGATCACGGCTTGACCGAAGAAGGCGCCTGACCTACCTTCCTTATGGCATCTCCGTTCATCTTTTCCACCATGTACTCACATGACAGCTGTCAGTTCAAAAATTACGTTACCAGTCGTGTCATACAAAACATTTTGTAACGATCGTTCCCAATATTTTATTTCTCTGTGGTTCTTCTTACTAGAGATAGCATTTTGACATCAGCCAGATACAAATTCCTATGTCCAGTAAGCAAAACATCAAATAAATAGAATATTGGGAACGGCCGTAAAACAACAACTGTTTTATATATTTCTGTTTCAATAAAGAATTCATCTTTTAATTGTTTTTGTTTTGTTTTGATGAATGTTTATTTCATAATCCCTATTGAATTGTATTGAACGATAGTCTCATCACTGCCCATTGTCACAACGTTAACGAAATCATGTCTATGGATAGTTACTTATCCTCTGGTACTTTTAAGGTCACATTTTCAATCGTCAGTTAACTTCTATCTGAGGAATAAATATGGCGGTTTGTCATATTTTTTGCAAAAGCTGTCAATACAGATAAAAGTTACCGATTGGTAGATTTGACAGTTTCGGTAGTTGGCGATTAAAAAAAAAGCCCTTAGAAAATTAAATGATATCCGCAATAAGGTAGTGAACAAAGGTATTTGCAATAGTAACACCGCATCTGAAAATCTAGACTAGAAACAATGATAGATTGGATGCTATCAAATCGCTAGTTCGCTGTTTAATCTAAATGTTAGGCTAAACTCCGCTGATTGTGTTTGTACAGAGCTGCAGCAGTTGCTGGGTACGCCAACTTATAGAGTACCCGCACATTGCGAAGTTTTAGTCGGCCGATAGTTTGTTTGGAAAGATGGATGGTAGAACGCACGTTACAACAATCAGGTATTTAACCGGTATAAGACTTTGATTGGATTCAAGAATTTCTTAAAAAAATGCCAACATTTATTTTTTTTTTATTTGTATTTGTTCTACCTGAGAATAATGATTTCCCTACGACTCTCTTGGAGAGTGGTGATGGGGCTGTCAGGAAGGGTTAGGGTGTGTTTCGACTGTCGGCCTACTGTTTAGTCTGTAGTGTGCGGGTACTCTCAGTGTGTGTTCACTACATTCTACTGGGCAGTAGTTTTGTGGTTCCAATGTAGTAATCACGTTTTGTTCCTGAGTTTTGACTACACTTCTTGCTGACGTGCTGAAAAGTACTATTCAGCACGTATTCATGGTAAACATTTGTTCAGCAACATTTGAATCCTACAATTAACCAGTGTTTTTGTAATTAATTGCAGTTTTCGTACCGACAGTCGGTAGGTACATTACTATTTTATGTGAATCATGTAATGGGTCTGATGTTCCAAGTCCGAATTGAAATAATTGATTTCTCATTCGTTCAGTCAATCGAGTAAACACTTTCACCCCCGCACTCAGAGACATTAATGATTAGGTACTTAAGTCACTCCTTAGTAACAGAATCTCATAGTGCCGTCCACTGCTGAACCTAGGCCTCCTCCAAGGAACGGCAACAAATTGGTTGATGTAAACCGTACAAACCAAATTGAATGTCAGCCGCCGAATGTCAGCTTCTGTACATATTACCCAAATCTTATCTCGGTTAGATGTGCAAGAAAAAGTGAATTTGTATGGAAATACAATAAACTGCGTAACGTTCGCGCGCATTCGGCGGCTGACGTCAGTTTGGTTTGAACACAGCCTTATATCAACTTGATCATCATCTTCAGAGCCTTTCTCTTACTATGTTGGAGTCTAACCGGATATAGCTGTACCAGTGTTTTGCAAGGAGCGACTGCCCTATCTGACCTCCTCAACCCATTTATCCGGACAACCCAATACCCTTTGGTTAGACTGGTCAAAGTCAAATGTTTTTATTTCAAATAGGCCTTTGCAGGCTCCTATGAAACGTCACACTAGTTGCACGGTGTCAGACTTACTGGCTTCTGACTACCCGTAAAGACTGCCAAGGATGTTCAATGACAGCCGGGACCTGCAGTTTAACGTGCCATCCGAAACACAGTCATAGGTGTCCAAGATATACTTAGAAAGTACATACAAACTTAGAAAAGTTGCATTGGTACCTGCCTAACCTGGAATCGAACCCACGCCCTCATACTTGAGAGGTTGGTTCTTTACCCACTAGACCACCACGACTTATATCAACTTATATCAAACTAAATCTTTACGTCAAGAGATTCAAGACTTTCTATCAGGAATTATAGAATCATTATATTTATTCAGAGTACATGAAAAATGAAATACAGCCAGCAGACATAAATATGAAAACATTATAAACGTACAAAGTTCAGGGAAATTAAAACAATCCCATGCAGGTGCTTCACACAAACGATTTACAATAAAAACAAAGAGAGTCGAGTGTTTAATTGTCTATCCGGTATTTGTGGAGTGAAAAATATTGAAAAAGTTAAAAAAAACGGCGTCGGCGTAACAAAGGTTCAATTTTACGTAAGTGAATCGATTGCCAAAAATAAATTGTTGCCGGACCAATCTAGGGTTTTGTACGCTACTTCAATATGAAATGATTGTAACTGCCTCGCTAGTCTGACTGGTTGTGGAGAACTCTGGACCCTCACAAAGGAACCAACGTCTCATGACAGACTCTTCTAACTTCTGTCCACTATTGCTCTATTCAATAGTGCTCTATTGTGGTTAAAACAACATGTGGTGTAACAAACACATCATCTCCCGAGCCTTTTCCCAACATAGTTGGGGTCGGCTTCCAGTCTAACCGGATGCGGCTGAGTACCATTATTTTACAAGGACCGACTGCCTATCTGACCTCCTCAACCTAGTTACCTGGGCAACCCAGTAACTCTTGGTTAGACTGGTGTCAGACTTCCTGTTTTCTGGCTACCCGTAACAACTGCCAAGGATGTTCAATGACAGCCGGGACCTACAGTTTAACGTGCCATCCGAAACGCGTGTGTTTCGGATGGCACGTTAAACGATGGATAAACGAATTGGGAGCCAGCAGTATTTGAGGTTCCCGTAATATATGTATAAATAGATTAGATACTGGTATTTAGTGGGCACGCAGAAATGGCTATTTTATTCAAAGGGAACTGCTTAGACTTCTCACGTGCCTCGAATTGAATTCCTTTTGAACTAGATGATAAAATTGACAATAATATGGAATGATAGCCATAAGATTAAGGCAGATTGTGAATATAACCAATACCAGTCGACGTTGTAGAGTACCCGCACACTGCAGATTTTTTAGTCGGCCGACAGTTTTATTAGGAGCTTGATAAGTACGGAGATGTATGGGAGTGCGCACATAGCAACGATAAGGTATTTGACCGGTAACAGATCGATACATAACTTTAAAAGGAATCAGGATTTAAATAAAACTACTTTTACTGATTTTATCGCGGTTATTTTAATATTATTTAATCCCAACGTTGCCCGTGACCGTGGATGCTGTTAAGGATCCGAACGTCGGATTTAAGTAATATTAATATAACTGAGATAAAATCCGTAAAAGTAGTTTTATTTACATGTTTAATATTCGCGTGAGTGACAGAAATCAGTAGAAATCAGGATTTTCTTTAGAAAAAAATCCACCCATTGAGTCCGTCGGCCGAGTGCTTGGTCTGCGCCGGTACATTGTGCGGAACATTGAAAATAGAACCTCTTGCTATTGAGAGTCTGCAGATTAACGATACAAAGCTAAAGCGTCTATGAATGTTCCGTTTGATACAAGGATTATGATATTTACTCCAGCATTCAAACAATATAGCTCTCTTCACTGTTTCAAAGTGAATGGCGTCTATCTTTCATTTGGATGCCTTTAAGTCATGATAACAATATAACGAGAATATTCCGAGTGAGGTGATATTTAACGCTTGTAACTCCTTAATGATTTCCTTCTTTTTGTGTGTTTTGGCCTCACTGCTAAGGTGTCGTGACCTCGATGAGTCAGTTTCTCCGACTATTTTTCACCATCTTGTCTTGTTTTCGGCGGCGTATTTCTCAAGCGCGGATCCAGCCTTCAAAAAAGGTTGTGGTCACAGCTTCTAGAAAATCGGCTAAGTACGAGCCGGAGCATGAACATGCTCATTAACAATCATGCAAGTCGTTTATGAACTTTTGAATTAGATTATTTCCTTTTTTCTGAGCATCAGGACTTTGGCATTAGGAATGGAAATTAACTTAGGAGGAAGTCGGACCCGATTTTAAACAATTAAATAGTCAGTTTCCATCCAAACCTATTTCAATCAATAACTTATATTTTTTCTTTTTTTCTAGTAGCCAATAAGCCAATATAGGGAGGGTTTGACGCATTTGGTGCATTTCTCAACTTTTACCAGTGGCGGCGTAGCATCGGGTGGCACCCGGGGCGGTTACCTATTGAGCACCCCAAAAAAAAACGACAAAATAAAATTACGAACCAATCTAATAATGCTAAAAACGCGATTTTGACGATATTTGACGTAGGTATTCTTTTTAATTATTTTTTTTAGGAATATTTCTAAACTCATATTATGCTCACCATCAATTCCGTCTCTAGCTTATGTACCGGGTGCAATCATTACTAAAGCACCCCTATGTATGGAAAGATTGTGAGTAGTTTTTCTTTTGCGCGAGCGTAGCAAGCCGGAACATTTTTAGATTTTGTTGTAGTTACCAAGTTATAAAACCAAAAGCGAAGACCCAGCACAAAACCGTATAAAGTTGCCCGAGCGAGGCGAGGGCGAAATTTTTGAGTTCTGTGCCACAAACATACCTAAAGAAATTATAAAAAAAGTACTGTGAAATTAAGAAGCTGTGAGCGTAGCGAGCGCAAAATTTTGGAGTCTTGAGATACGAAATCACCAAAATAAGTAAAAAGAAAGTCACTAACAAGTAAAAAAACCGCGAGCGTAGCAAGCGCGAAGTTTCTTGAGTTTTGAAACAAAAAAGTACCAAAACAACAAAAAAATTAAAAATAGCGCCTATTGTAAATACTTAATAATAATTTTTAAAAATAGAGAGCTGTTATGCTGGGAAGTTTGTTCTTCGCCGCTTCTTCTTAACCAGAAAGTGCTGAAAGAGAGCGTTATGGGCACGGGTTATGGGGGTGGGATAAATTTTAACTTGAACTAATCTAGCGTTTTCGACATTGGACTTAAACCACCGCAAAGTGAAGAAGCCGCGAGCGTAACGAGCGCGAATTTTTTTGAGTTTTGGGACACAAAAGTACCTCAAAAACTAAAGCTGTTAAAAAAATGGTGACCTCGAATTAGTAAACAACAGTCATAAAATTTCATGCAACAAAAAAAAGTCTTATTTTGTTCCCTTGTGTTATCATCAGCCTTTCGATCTCAAAAGACCGTAAAAATGTGACGTCACAAGTCTATTAAGGTTGTGGGCATGCCCATCGTGCCCACAACGGTGGATCCGCCCTTGGTATTTCTACTATAAAAAACGCCCAAAATCGTTGTCATTCACTACTTCTACAGGCGACAAACGATTGGAAAACAAAACTGTCAATGTTGTTCGCGAAATATTTGTATATGGCCGACATTTGACCACTCGCTGGGCATGCACACCTAACACTAGCTACTATCTACTATCAATATTGGTTTACTAAAGTACCTAAATTCCAGCGCGCCCGGAGTGGGTTTAAAACACAATTTTTGTATTCCGAACACAAAAATTGTGTTTCACATGGACACAGAAAATATTGTTTTTAGCGAACAGTATTTTAACGATAGTAAACGTTTGTAACGATAGTAAAATTTTAGTGTCATATCGGGTGTGTCGTTCACAATCACATTGAATGAAATGCGTTAATATACTGGTTAATATATTATGTCGATTAACACTAAGAAAAAAGAAAAATACGTTAAAAGAAAAAACTGTAAATTTTAAAACAAAGTAAATTGAATAAAAATGTGCGAAAATTAGAACACCTATAAAATTCAGTCATCACAAACAACTGAAATTCTCCCTTGAAAACTGAAAGCTGTCAACTGATCAAAACATTCAATACTCCTAACTTTATCTCTGCTTTACACATGATGTTGTAAATTATAAAAACAAAAAATGATTCCTGTGGCTAAACCACTGAATGGATTAGGTTATTTTTTTACAATTCGCCATAGAATATCATAAAGTATATACGATAGGATTTAATGTGATTGTGAACGACACACCCTGTATTAAAACTTTGCTAAGTACAATTCATAGATTTGCGTGAAATAGCACCGAAATAATGCAATGTGTCAAATGATAATAACATGCATTATTCCCTAACGCGTCAATGCGTTGCTCCACTTATCCTAATCCGTGACGTCAATGCGGGCTACCCTAACACAGTACGCTGATATATTAAAACAAACCTTCACAACCCCCACTTTAAACTCATGTTGCAATGACTACCTCAGAAAATATTATCACAACAAGCATTCATTCGAATTTCAGTTGTGTATTCATTAAGTTAAGGTCTGATATGGTTTGCAAGCGGACCTTCCTGGCAAGTTGAACACCATCTATAATTCGGAAGCGTGGGGTGAGAGCGGCGTAACAGAAAATCGATAGCTGGATTCCCGCTCGGCGGCCGCATCTAGTAGTACGTGACGCGTTCCCTGCACACAGATCACGGGATTGAGTCCAATTTCCATTTAAGTCGTCTTCAAACACGTTGAGACCTTCTCAGTTGAAGGAATAGCAGACGAAGTTATTTGTATACGGTTGTTCTGATACAAATTCAATAAGGTTGACACCGAAGTGTTTGTTTGCACACAAGTCAAACGGCTTTGGTGAAGCGTAGCTATTTCGCCTCCGATCTCACAAGGCTTAGGTGCCACGGCTCGGGTGGATGCTCTACTATAAAATATGCTAACGTTTCACAGAATTGCTAACATACCTACTGAAACGGTCACGTCTAAAAAAGGTATGACAAAGAATAAGAATCTTTATTTGTAGAGACACGGTATTACAGGTGTTTTGGTTACCAAAAAGGAGTTCTACTCATGTCTTCTTCTTGTCTCTGATTAAGTAAAGCTAATGCTCAAATTAATTGATGAAATTAAAATCTATGATGATCATTTATTCAGGCTCACTCACATAATAAAAGCCGGCCTTTGGGTCACACGACGTGTCTGCCAGTCGCTTGGCTCTATGATTACATTTACGCAAGTCAATTTAACTTTTTTGGTATTACACCTGTTTCTTATACGTAATGTATTTCAAAACATTGAGTATCGGAACAGATAAGTAGTTGAATATTCTATAGTGGCATTCCAATACTGTTATAGCATTTATTTATTTATTTATTACAGGGTTTACCAACAGCTTCTGTGTAGATTAAGCTTAGAGTACAATTTCTGTTATTAGGTACTAGGACTTACACAGTCGCCAATTACAGGTTAACCAACATACGCTAAATAATGATAGAATTTGAAAGTAGAAAATTATACAAAACAAAAAACAAAAAAAAAACAAAAACAAAAAAACACTTCGTATTAAAATTAAAATTAAAGTAAAACTAAACTTGTTGCAATAAATAACACATAAACTTATGAGAACAATAACGACTGTCTTAGAAATACTTACAACTTATAAAACTATATTTTGTGAGAACATCATGAGATCAAAACTTAGGGTAACTAAAAATGTAAAAAATATAAATTAAAGTAGAGCAATAGAATAACATAAAAACATAACATTTTACGTAACATTCCAGATAGCGCCAATTAATATGAGCCGATCGTAAAGCAATCAAGGTGCTCACAAAGCATTCAGATTGCTTTGCCACTGCGGGATTTGGGGGAGAGTGGGAAGGGAGGGGAGGACCACTGCAAGTTATTGTTTCATCAAGTATGTCGAGCTATGTCCAATGTGTCATTTTTTATTGATCGAAATGACGAGCGTAGGTATGTCTTAACGCAAAATCTCCAAAGAAAGTAGCGCGCAAAATGAGGGTGTTTGGGGGACGAGGAACGTTACTAGTTTCGCCCTTACAAATATCATATTGAAAAATAACAGAGTATTTGTATAGTTTTTCATATGTCACAATAGCTATATTGACTAGACTGATGAGTGAAGTGCGCACTAGTGACGCTATACCACAGTTTGTAATTTTCTGCATAAGACGGTGTTCCGTGGGCTGACCTAATAATACTAATTACAACTTCAAGATCAATAGCGGAGCTGCAAGTTCAAAGTTACAGGTCGCGTTTCTAGATCAAATTCTAGATCAAAACTTCTATTATGTTCTAGAATGCGGGATTGTTATACTGCACTTCGCTTTATTAAGTTTAACTTGTACATGTTTCATCGAAACGCCTTAAAACTTGTGAAGGTCGAGTTAAGTCTTTAGGAATTGTTAGCAACTTGCTTGTTGTAAGACGAAGATAGTTATTCTGCATAGATGTTGGATGGAACTTGTATGCTTGTTAGACTGAAGTTATCTGGTTGGTCTCTAAGTTTTTAACTAGGCCTTTTTTCTTTAAATTAGGACATTAGTTTTTGAGTTTTTTCGTTGTTGTACGCGCCGTGCTGCGTGTAGGGTAAACTATGGGTTCTTTGATGAGTCGTTTGTTCAAAAGCGTTAACGTACTTACATAGAAATCGATAAAAAATAAAAATGATACTCTAAAAGAAAAAAATGAGAAGAATGAATGACATTAGAGGAAGGATACCATGTGGCCTGATGCGCGCCATTCGTTCCAATGGAACCAGATAAATCTATTGTCAGACCAGATAAATATTCAGTGGAACTTTACGAACAGGAACAATAAGAAAATATGTCTCATAGAATACCCGCATACTGCAGACTAAACAGTCGGCTACGACGACTAAATAGTTGGTGATTAGATTTCTTTTTTGAAAATCTAGATTCCAATCAAAGTTTTCAGTCGGTTTAATACTGGCTAAATGTCCGGTCTTTGTAATGTGCGTACTCCCATTCAACTTCATACTGATTGATACTGAGCCCAAACGAACTATCGGCCGATTAAAAGTTTGCAGTATGCTCTTGGTAAATCCCTACTTATATTATAAATGCGAAAGTAACTGTCTGTCTGTCTGTCTGTTACGCTTTCACGTCTAAACCACTGAACTGATTTTAATAAAATTTGGTACAGAGATAGAGTTGACCTTGAGAAAGGACATAGGATAATTTTTATCCCGGACTTTTGTAGAATTCTCTTGGAAACGCAATATAACAGAACTCTACGCGGGCGAAGCCGCGGGCGAGTAGTCTATACATATTTTTCAAACATTTCAAGCTTTATTGTACTTAGTGCGCGACGTTGCAACCCGGCTTTACTCATTCGCCAATGAAACGGAACTAAGGGAACGTAGCAACCCAGTGTGTTCACAGCTTGCATTCACATAGGCTTCCACGCAAGACATTAGCACAGATGAATCGGGGGGCTTTCACACAGATGTACGGTTGAATACACATGCAATAATATTCGAATAGTTATGCAACTCTGTTTATATTGCCGAGTAGTGGTCCATTTAGATTTAGACTTGCATTGAGCTGTGTTTGTGTTTACAGTAACGAGACTTGGAGTGTAGCTTCTCTGTACTAAAATTAAAGCTCGAATCGTTGGTTTGGCAGTTCGGTTCTTGCAATCAATTCGTACTATAGCTTTGCATAAAAATTAACCAAGGAATGTTCACTACACCTATTTATTTCCTCAAAGTCAATTATAAAAACTAGTACTACACAGACACTAAACAGTTGCAAAGTCAACAAAACAAAGAATAAAATAAACAGTTCAAGTACGAAAAGGAAAACAAATCAAAGCCAGCAAAATTACAGTGACTAAAAATACGGGACATTTTTGCTAGAAAAATATGAAAGCGTTCGAGACAAAACCGACGGAAAATAAGTCTACAGTGAATGGAGCTTTCAAAGAATTGACCGCATTTATTATTAACGTTCCGAAGATAGTTACAAAGGGGAGCGTCAGTTGAGGAAATAATACACTCGATTGCAGATAAATATTTTACTTTCAAGATAGAAATATTTGCTAGTTGGCGTTGGAATTGTGAATGATCAAATGGCATTTTATTAAAGATAATATTTGCAAATATGGGTACAATATAGGTGACACAGATACATTTTAATGGTCCAGCCATATTTTGCCATGAAGGCATGCAATACTAAGTAGGTTCTTTCTTATAAACTAACTAGCTTTTGCCCGCGACTTCGTTCGCGTGGAATAGTGATTTTTGGTTTGACCAATAGATGGCGCTATATGTCCGAAATACATTTTATTTTTATATTTTTTTGTAATAAAAACTATCCTATGTCCTTTCTCAAGTTCCAAACTATGTCTGTACCAAATTTCACACAAATCGGTTCAGTAGTATAGGCGTGAAGAAAAGACAGACAGACAGACAGAAAGACAGACAGACAGACAGAAAGACAGACAGACAGACAGACAGAGTTACTTTCACATTTATAATATTAGTTAGGATTAGTTAGGATAACTAAATCTAATTCTAATGAAAACTATTGAAGTTATAAAAAAAAATATTTGATTGAAATATTACAGTAATTTTTAAAAGTTAAAATAAACTTAGCCAGCCTTTGGGTAGCCTTGGGTAGGTGAGATCCTTTAGGTGTTGCGGACTCAAGCCGTCGAGGCTGCTTGCAGACCCGCTCCTGAAGGAACCTTTGGCTATGACCAGGTGTAGACCTGTAATTGTGGGGATATGTATGTCTGAATCTGGAGCTGGGGCATGGTGTTTACTCTCCAGAGCGGAGAGTGTCTCTGGAGAACACGGAGCCACCGCATCACTGCTGAAGAGAATTCTAGCAGCCCCCCGAATGTCACTCTCACTCAACTTTGATTCCACTAGGCGTGAAATGTTTGAGCATCTTTGGGTGCGTAGGTAATTTAGTATCGAAATCTGTATGGCCTAAAGTTGTGCAATTGTCTTTTGTTTGCCAAACTTATCTGTTAATTCTATAGGGGAATTTGCTCTTGTAATTGCTGCAATTGCTCCCAAGCACGTTGCGAGTTGTCCCGTGCAGCCAGGCGAACATAACCTGCCAAGTGTTGAGCAACCAGAGTCCTGGCTCCGCAAGGAACGGAGTTTTTGAATTTCGATAGCTGTTGTCATAAAGGATCGAGAGTTGGTGTAGCTGTGATAAGAGTTGGGTTTGGCGCGGTCACATTAGTAGGCCCTTTACATTGGGATTTATGGACCTTCCCAATGTGTACGCTCAAACCCCGCTTACCTTTAAAATAGCGTGCACACACAGCGGGCACAGGAGTCATTTCCATCTCTTCACGGCATCCAGTGATACCGAAGATTGACCTTCACTTTCTACCACTTCATTGTTGCCGAGCATCCGTTAGTTTAATTTACACTTAGAAAAATATATTAGATAAATAATAATAAAAAACACAAGTAAACAAAATTCTCAAGTCCAAAGTGACGGCCAGTGACGGCGTCTCGGTGGCGCTGTCAGGGGCCGCGCCGCCGCCGCGCCGCGCTATTTCGCGCCGGCTTCATTTCGGTGCATGCCTCGCCGGCCAGTATGTGTTCGTAACACACCTCTAGCCTGCCAAGCTGGTTTTCATTTGGTTTTCACTTTTAATTGAAAACTCCTATTCAATTGCGGAGCGTCGCCTGGGGGATACGCCCTAGCCCTATCGCTCATATATGTTAAATTAGACATATTGCAATTAGATTTGGCAATTTTTTACGACCGGCCGACTCCCTGACGTCAACCCTCTTTGGGAATGCTATTGTTGGTGGTCTCCTTCCACCTAAGGATTGAGGGTTGCTGGGTGTTATGCACTAGGTAGAAATTGCCAGTTTGGTCTACAAAACTATGATAATAAAATCTCTTTTTTATAGTTTTATTCAATAAAAAATTTCGTAACTTTTTTTTTCAATTTAAATAGGGGTAATTTTTCCATTGTATGGGTATTTCATTATAAATCACTGGAGCCATGCAGTAAACATTGTTGCGCATAAGTGCTGTTTTAGCTGTTTGCAGGCAAAGTAAACTATTGTTTCGCCTATTCCGTGGGAAATTATCGGCTTTGAGTTGGAATTTATTCGGGTTCGACTTGACGAATAAAGCTATTTCTAGGATATACTGACAGGGTAGGGTTAATATCTTATATTCTTTGAACAATGGCATGCAACTATCTATCTATCTATTAAGCTCTTAGTTCGTACTGTCCTTAGTTTTTTTGGTAAATCTAATCATTTCATAGGTCACAAAGGTCTTAACTCAAATGTATTTGCAATGTACATGCCGTGATACGGCACACAGGGGCAAACAAGTTTGAAAACTTATAAGACAGTCGCAATACGGAGAATGTATAATATTTTTATTTTCCGTAAACAAAATTATTTGCTGCCATCCGATGAAAAATAATTTGAAACGATCCTTCCTTAGTTCCTTCCGAACTAATCAATTAAAGTACTTCAAACATTGTAACATGAGACTTGTGTCGTGTACAACAGTCGTAAAGGAAATTAAGTGCCTCAGCCATTTTCTTTGACATGAAAACTCCATAAATATAAATATATATATTCAGACCTTTCCTGACGTTAGTCGATATATCTCAAATTATTTTTTATGACCATTTTATCACGTCTTTAATTTGCTTGAAACGTTTCACCTGGTAAATACTTTCTGTACCATTTAACTCGAGAAGGAAAGTTAGGCCCGGCGCCCATTATCGGCATCGGCACGACTGAGGATTTTAGGTGGCAAATAGCAATATACATTAACATAATGACAATAAAGTATAAATTTCTATTATGTATGGTCGTAATAACAAAAATACCGCTTCGGTATGCTTGAGGCTGTTGTATCGGCAGCCTTAAGAATGCTTCGGGATGCTTCGGCATCCTCCGGTACGCCGCCGTCGCCGAGGCACCACTCGGGGATAGCTTGCCCTAGCTTGTGCGGCATGCTAAAGGACGCCTCGTCATCCCTAAGAACGTTGCAGCATGCCAGAGCATAGTTTCCGACAGTGTGCGCTTGCATGTAGGATGCCGAAGGATCCTGTTCCTTGCCGATGCCGATAATGGGCGCAAGGCCTTAGTTACCGTCAGAATTCACGCCTCACTGATCCCCTCGAAATACATATAGAGGTTGTTACCTAATTGCTTCCAGCTACCATTTGTTGCTACCCTCGTAGTTTTGAAGATAACCAGCATCCAAAGATGACAGCTATTCTGGTATCAGGATGGCTGTCACTTTTTCCAGTGTGAAGAAACGGCGCAAAAGTATTTACTTTTTTTCAATACCCCTTAGCTAGACTGTTTGTCAGATTTTCTAGCTTCTAACTACCCAAAACTATGCCAATGATGTTCAAATGACAGCCGGATTAGATACAAATCAATAATGCAAATATTTTTCTCAATTCAACAGTTTCAGTTTCAGGCAAAAGTCGTAAAGAGAAAAATATATTTCCTAATAATGCTTAAGGATGTAGGACCTACCCCTGTCGCGATCCCAACAACTTAATCATATAAGATCTCTCTAGAAACTACTCAACCTCAATTCATACACAAATCTATGAATAGATTCTGATTGGCTATCCACTATAGAGTGCAGCTGAACAATACTTAACACAGGAATCTTTTCAATTCCTTACAAAACGACATGCTATTCAATCTTTACAACATTCGCCAATAGAGAATGAATAATAAGCTGTTTCGAAACACAAAGAGACCTTACGGATCCATTATTAAAATTATACTGTGGTCTGGAAAATCACTATCATTTTGGACTGTAGATTAAGATTGCCTACTAGTTTCTTACATCTTTCTATGAAGAGGTTAAAATAATCATTCTGTAGTGTGTAAGTCAAATGTTGGCTTTATCTTAGGCTGTGGCTACAGTCTGACGGCCATTCCTAATAATCAATCCAACGATGGTTTGGTTTACTAGTGGTAGGAGTTTAAAATTGCTTTTATGGAGCCGTGAAATGTGATGTGAAACTCCGTATTAGTAAACAAATCAACAAATAGATACAATATTGTTAACGGCCGTAACTGGTCATCGATGAGTGCCTGCTTTTTTCACGAAACGAATGCTATCAGACCTCCTTAATCCAGCCCAGCGAGTCTTTCGCAGAAACTTATAGGTATCAGCGAGTGATGGAGGTGCGCTAGAAGTTACGGACCGCCATTGAGTTTTACAAGAACTGTATGCATACATATTTCACTTTGGGCCTTGAATAACATTTAAGTATTAAACAGCATAATAAGCTACCACTTAGTTTTCACATCCAATTTTTACGTATTTATAAAGTCCATGTTCCTGGAAGGTTTTGTACATGTCCTTCAACACGTTATTCCGGTCTATTTCCTGACAATCGCACAACAAATCTCTTGCCGATCGCCGTCCACGATCGTCCTTAGGAAAGCATTGAAGAGTACATACACAATAATATTCAGAAATATACCTCTACATGTGAGATCAGACGCAGTTACTAGCAAAGCTGTAAGTATTCGAATTTCTACTACACGAGTAGAACCCGTATGATGCCTTCATCATCTGCCGAGTCTTTTCCCGACTATGTTGGGGTCGGCTTCCACTCTAACCGGACGCAGCTGAGTACCAGTGTTTTACAAGGAGCGACTGTCTATCTGACCTCCTTAACCCAGTTAAACGGGCACCCCAATGCCCTTAGGTAAGACTGGTTGTCAAACTTACTGGCTTCTGACTGCCTGTAACGACTGCCGAGGATGTTCAAATGACAGCCATACAAACAACACGTCTAAAAAAATGTTGTTGAACAAAAAAAAAGAACTGCAAGCAGAAATAAGCAAACGTTTTACGACTAAACTCGTATCATTTATTTTTTAAATCACAGAGCAAAAGCTCTCAAACGTACGGTCGTGGTCATCTATTTGTTAAGAGTACGGTTCGCTCAGGCCTGATTTCGAGAATGCAATGTTACAGTTCTGCAGTTCTGCTCATGTAATCGACACCTGTTAGTCTCGAGGGAACTGTAAATGCTTCGAAATACGCCGTCCATTTTGAGCCGTGAAGAGTGATTGAACCTGACATGTTAGGATGGTTAGGATTACTGAATTTATGTTCGGCCTTCATATGAATGTTGGATGGATTGAGCTCTTAGTTCATGAAGGTTTCAATTTAAGAGAGTACGTATACATAGTAGTATTTTGTTATAGTTGTTGACGACGTTTCCATAACGAAAACAATTTTTTTTGCAAACTCAGACAATATGGGGTTATTACGTCTGTTGTATATTTACAAGTGGTTTAATATCAATAATCTATCTATATATGTATACAAAATTAAATCCTTATATCCCTTGGTTACGCCATCACGCGTGAACGGCTGGACCGATGGAGCTGAAATTTAGAGGGGAGGTGACTCAGACCCGGGAGAACAACAAAGGGTAGTTTTTGTACGGCTGCGGGGAGCAGTTGCCTTGGGACGCGGGTGAAACTCCCAGAAGCTAGTAATAAATAAATATAGTCTACTAGCTTTTGCCCGCGACTTCGTTCGCGTGGAATAGTGGCATCCGGCAGATTTTTGGTTTGAACAATAGATGGCGCTGTATGTCCGGAATAAATTGTATTTTTTATTTTTATTTTTTGTAATAAAAACTATCCTATGTCCTTCTCCTGGCTCTAAACTACCTCCCTGCCAGTTTTCAGCTAAATCGGTTCAGCCGTTCTTGAGTTATAAGTGGAGTAACTAACACGACTTTCTTTTATATATATAGATAGATGTTCCTCAAGGACAATAAAACACATAAGTATACCTAGCTTTATAAAGTTAAAAGGATACTTTTCTTTAATTTCTGTAGACTTTGAGTTTATTCTTAACAAACACAAAAATAAAAATCTTTCCTCTTTACAACAATGGCGTAAACTGTGAAGTGCTCAAAAAAGTTGCTGTTTTATTTAAAAACTGAACACTTAAGTTAATAAAACTTTGTACTTAGCTGACTTATTTTGTTCATTTCACAAGTGGCGTAGATGTAGCAACACTCTTTATTAAAGAAATAGATTTTCATTCGAAACTGAACCTTTCATGAATAATATTCATCAAACTCGATCATCTGAAAAGCCCTTAGTTACCGTGGAGCCGTGTTAAACACGGTTGGTGACACGAAAACAGTATTAATTAAATAGTTCAACACTGCAATTCGCGCAATATTGCTTTCATGGCGAATTTATTAAAATCGAAAAGGATCGACTTTATCTTCATGAAACGTTGCAATAACATACATAGTTTATACATCATCATCAGATCAGGCCTTCATCATCCTCATCATCCTCCGAGCCTTTTTTCCCAACTATGTTGGGGTCGGCTTCCAGTCTAACCGGATGTAGCTGAGTACCAGAGCTTTACAAGGAGCGACTGCCCTATCTGACCCCCTCAATCCAGTTAACCGGGCAACCCAATACCCCTTAAAAATGATATATTATAAATTAAAAAACCGAGATCATCATCATAGATACAGCCATTTCATCGTCCTACTGCAGGGCACGGGCCTCCTCTCACACGGAGAAGGATTGAGCGTTAATCACCACCCTTACTCAATGCGGGTTGGTGATTTCAGAATATATAGTTTTCTCGAGATGTTTTCCTTCACCTTTTTATCAGCCATTGGTGTCGAAACAATGGCCGATAAAAAGGATGAGGATACATACAAACTTAAGTAAGAAAAGTTGCATTGGTACTTGCCTGACCTGGAATCGGACCCACACACTCATACATGAAAGGTTGGTGCTTTACCCACTAGGCCACCACGACTTTTTACATCATCATACTCATTACCACAATCATTTCACCTAGATGCTTATGCCCAATGATGATGAAGACGTCAGAAAAACACATACGCTTCTTTTTACCCGGGAGCTGAAAAATTTCGCTTAAAAACATGGCCGATTCCCCACTACGAAATGGAAGTTGAGTAATATCGTAACCACAAAAAACTCAAATGTGGAATATCCACCCCTTCGCTAAACCGACAAAGTTAGAAATAAATTAAAAAGTCCTACTGCGGCATGGTTTTTCTTTTCCAATCGTGTTCGCTCGAATCGGTTAAATATCGGTGTTTGAACCTGCGAAGGTTGGACTTGTCACCCGACCGGTTGAGCAACAAGTTGGGTGCACCACCCAATCCGACTGTGGCCTTGTTGTCACCGCATTTTACTGAGGCACAACTTCACTTTTGAAACAACCTTTTATGCGTTTTAAAAGTATAGTTTTTTCACCGGCAGGTTATCAACGCCTTTTTTTTTTTGTTGTCGCTGGGCTGGCTTACCTATAGTTCTTTTTTCGTGTCCACGATTTTTCTGAATTGGATACCAATAACGTGCTTGTTTTAATGTTCTATTAGGCTTATATTCCGGCATACTTTAGTTTTTACATTGAAAAAAAAAAAAAAAAAAAAAACTACGTGAACCCGAGATACAAACACACTACGTGCTTACATTTATTACTGAGTGAAGGTGAAGGAAAACTTCTTGATTAAATCTGGACTTTAAAGTATGAAATCGCCAATCTGTATTAAGGATGCGTGGTGATTAACGCTCCTTCTCTGTATAACAAAAGGCCGTAGTTTACACGTGGGATAATAAATTGGGCTGATGATGTTATTGATATGATATGATAACATTCTTTTTTTTTTTTTTTTTTTTTTTAAGTTGATTAATGATAGTATATTCAATAGTTTTACAAAATGAACTTATTATAGGGAAATATTAAAACTAGGTATCAAAATAACATTCTTGGAGTATCATTTTCACTGTCACAATATTTGATGAATTGAGCGAAGTCAGGTACGAGTATATGCAGTCTAAATATGCTCTCATCTTACGTGATACCTGACGTCTATGCATTTACGTTGCAAATTCGTGTCGAAGTAACCTGTTACCGCTGTCTTCGGCATGTCAGCGTCAGGCCGTCAACCCGTCAGCCCGTCAACCCGTCAGCTATTAAAAGACCGCCGAAAGCCGAATTCCGTCAGGTGCAGACCAGGCGCAACATTAATAGCTTTTCAGTTTCGACACTGTGCAAACTGTGAGTATATCGACCGAACAAACTTTGTTTCGCCGCAGAGGTTTTGCAAATAAGTTTAATATAAAAAAAATCTGTTTTGATTAGTTTTACTTCTATTGTTTCGGTATCGGTTTAGTTAGTGGACGACAAAAAACGCTGTGCAAAAGTTTAGCAGTTTGCTACAATTGTGTGACCGTGCCGTGTTGTTTGAATCGTCCAGGTTACAAGGTGTTATTTCAATTGACTGTTGATTTTAAAACATAAACTACCTTGCCATGTTTTACTGAATAGAGCTACGTCTTTCATTAACAGATATAAATATTGTTATAAAATATAGCACAAAGAACTTTCATAAAAAAAAAATTAAAGTATCGCAATTCAAAATGTAAAAAAAAAATGTATAATAATGTAATAATCTTACTAAAAGGTTTCTAACAAGTTTAGCCAGCAACTTCAGGCCTTATAAATTAATTAGAAAACCCGGGATCCATGTATAGAAGTTGTAAGTTCGTAACACCTACTTGTAAGATGCATACTTCCAGGTTCAAGAAAGTTTCAAAGATCTTTGAAGCTACAACTCTCGGGGGAAATTAGTTTAATGCAGTAGGTAACTTGGTTATAAGTAAGTATTTTCCTACAGAACGGAAGAATGTGTGACTTACAGATGCAATTTACTTAAGTTATTTTACCATGATTTATAAACTAATTTGACATGAGTTAAAAATATTATATTTTGTGGCTTTGTTAATATTGCGTAATATTCACGTAGGCCGTAATTAGTTATTATTTTATCCGATCGCAGAGTCCAATGAATAGGACTGTATTGATTTAATTGGATAAAAATGTTTCGTTAAAAGTATTATCGTTTCAATCGTTTTAAGTATTCCCAGCAACTATTTGACAGACCCCGTAAAAAAGAAAAGTAAAAAACAAGACATTGGCACAAAAAGGTTTTCATGTTCTTAATGCTTGTGCCGCAAAAAGGTTTAAGTCTGGAATATCGTAAACAGTTACGCTACAGATCCTTATCTATTTATCAGCTATCTGAGGAATTATCTGCGGATTCCGTAATCTGTAGTCCTTGTCCAATATCACCTATGACGCTATTTCAGATACTTGCAGGTTTTGATAGTGAAACTTACTCTCAATTTCACATAAGATTTTAAACATGGCGAACCACTAGTAAGGCGAATTATAATTTATGTAGTAAGTTGTGGAGTATACATTATTATTTTAGAAGAATAATGGGTAATTGTAGATGATCATAGACCACGTCTTTATATTTAATTTTCAGTTCTTGTCTGCGACTTATTTGCGTACATTCCAAAACCGTCTCTTGAAAGCAAAACCCATCCCAGCTACTAGATGATGGAGCTTCGGTCGAAGCCGGGTTTTTGTCAAAGCATCCACATAAACTCAGTGCTTATGTAATCCACAATAATCGGTTTAACAGCAACCTTTTCTTAAAAAAAAATGTCGCTGACATTAACATGTTTGTTGTAGCACTCCATGTGCTATTTTCTACTAGCAGTTTTCCTGCGCTTTCTCCCGCGTCCTGTGGAAGCTATTGCCCGTACCTGGATAAAATATAGCTTATGTTACTTGGGGTGAGTGCAGCTTTCCAACAGAGATAAAAAAAACGGTTTTTTAAAACAAACAAAAATATTTTTTTTTCCTCTTTATAATATAAGTACAGATTACAAATTTATTTAAGCTTCGGTAGCCCTTTTCCATAATTCGGAATTTTAAATGTTTAGTGCTTATGGATCATCTTGCAATAAACAGGTTGCAGTTTCTGAATTAATGCACATTAAAAATAAACATGTAGTAGACATCTAAGATAATTTAATCTTCCAAGGATCGCAGCGTCATAAAAATTGGCAGCTGTGTGTAGTACTGATGACAATATAATAAAAGGTGCTGTCGAACTCATCTGAAGATGGAGTCGGAAGGTATGAACTGGAACTTCATGATGTAACATCGAATCATTGCTGTGTTTGGACTGGCCAGAAAAGTCTTGTAATGAACTTTAACGATTAGGGTTTCAACTGAATGAAGTTGGAATTTTTGGTTTGTATTTACTATTTTTATAGATTTTTCTGCACTCAGACTTATAATTCGCTTACACGAGCGTTGAGATTACATTTCACTTAACACAGAGCGACGTGAGTACACGTGAATACTCCTGTGTTCGCTCGAGCCAGTAATGATGAGTTACTGAGTCTCTCGTTAACACGAGCTCATCGATAAGCGTGTACACACGAGTACATACAGTTACCCCAGTTACTTAAACAAGTACCTTTACCTTCTCAGTACCAGGGGCTTGATTCTGATAATATTTAAGCGATATACGGTTGATATCCAACTAAGATTCAATCATGTCTTTATTAAAATTGAAGCGTAAAATTATAAAAATATTTTTTATATCCCTTGGTCACGGCATCACGCGTAAACGGCTGGACCGATTCAGCTGAAAATTAGAGGATAGCTTGGACCAGGTAAAAGGACATAGGATAGTTTGAGACGCGGGTGAAACCGCGGATGGAAGCTAGTAAAGTCAATCAATAAGAAATAATAATGTTTATTGATCCACAGTTACATTAACAGATCTGTACTTAAGGTAATACAGAAGTACGCTGTCACTACTGTAAAGGAGACGTTTTTATAAATTCTGTGGTCCCCAAACTAGGCGCTACCTGTTAGGGACCTATTGAATAGGAATGTATTAAAAATAATGAGAGTTGTATTCTGAGCAAACTTTTACAGAAAAAAAGAAAAAAAAAAGCATGAACAAAACGGATGGATCAATTATTGCAATCTGCACTGAGACACTTGTACTATCAGGTACAGTTCTCGCAAAATTTAAGTTGTCTGGTATCTGCGATCAATTAGTCGCGAGCTCGGTTCACCACCGAATATTACCGTCGCGGTAAACATCATACGACTGACTCAAGCAATCGGTGCATATTATTGCATACGGACTCATTCAACTTCGCCTTTGATTTTTGCAAAAACGGTACCGGACAGTGCGAGTATCCTACTGTGGATAACAATGACCAATCCATGCGTTGTTTTTCGAACGGACATAGGTTTCATAAGACACGTCAAATTGAGTTTCCCATAAGAATGAGTGAATTACAATTCACCCACACGAGAAAACTTTTTACAAACTTTATTCTGCGTGCAGTAAGAGTTAGCAACACTTTTTACTTAAGCACAGTTTAAAAAGAAATAATATTTCAATCCCTAATCGAAAAACAATAGATGGATCGGTTATTGCTACTTTATACTATTGGTACTTTATCTGCAATCAATTAAACGCGAGCTCGCTTCGCCGCGCCCGACCAGAGTCGCGGTAAACATAATATGTTGACTCAAGTAATCGATGATATTATTGCCTAGCACCCTCAATTAGATTGTGTATCTACTGATTGTAACTAATTGTCTTCAATCAATGGATGAACACCCTTCTAATGAAATTGCTAGTGTTCTAAAGGACTGCCGGGAAAGCCGTCACTGAATAGGGATTCAACTGTAGGTACTATACTAATATTATAAAGAGGATTTTTTTCGATCATAACTGTATGTTTTTATTTCACTTAGAGTATAATAAGAATATAAAAGCTGTTTCCAATTCTGAACTTTGTATTTGTTTGTTTTGCTGTTATGATTAAATGAATGAGGCTAAAATAACTTATCGCGTGTTCAAGTATCGGTCACTAATTTAGTGTTGTTGTGTAGTTATTTTTTTAAGCAGAGCGTAAAAAAAATGTGTGGTTCTGCATTATTAGTAAAAAAAATATCATTTTTTTATCCGCGCTAAAATCTTTCGAGCGAGACCCATGTAGTCACTGCACGTGCTATCGCCAGTTGGTTGTGAAGGGTATGGCCAAAGAAACAGCTACTGGGACAATATTTTTAAATTTATTTAATTAGAATAAATACACAATATCCAACGTCCGTGCTAGACGACATGACAGAGACCGTTTACCAATAGATGGCGCGGCTCGCGTCCTTCGTATTCCATATCACCCCCCTCGAAGTCGTGAGCAGTACTAATATATAATTCTATAATTAAATTCATCCATTCGGCGAAGAAATTTCAAAAAATCCTCCCTTGGCCGTTGTGAGCATCTTTTCCCGACGCTAATCCAGCACTCAACCATTCATCTGATTCCTTATTACTATCTGTCTTTTCTACTGTATGGTGTGCCTTCCGCGGTCTACCCGCTCGACATGTAAGTACTATGCGTGATCGTTGTCGCCAGCTTTCTTTTGTTCCTTTATTACATATCGCAGTGACCGTTTGTTCTACAGTGATGACCATAAAATCTATTCAAATAACACATTTCCTTATCAGTAACTTCATTTTAGCACTAAAACATCAAAGTAAAAGAATACGTGTCTTCCAAACTTGTTTAACTATAAGTGGTCAAAGTATATCTAGTAATAAAATGGTCAACTATCTGAATTCAGTTGGGGATATTCCCGTAATCCCGCGTCAATACTCGGTCCGCACTGACGTGTTTACGAGAGGGACGGAGCTACTGCCGTCCTTCTCCATCGTGGAGAAGAACACTGTCGGCGATGTTTGTTATCTGCGTACTCTTTTGTTAATTTGTATTTTAAGTAAGTAGTTGGTTTGTTTGTTTGAGAAGCAAAATTTGGAAAGCTGACCCCACCAACCGTGTGGGATACATAGCAGGAAAGAGAGTTGGTTTATTTGTTGGCGAGTCCAAACGTAGTCTGAACTTTGAATGTAGTAGAATTTGGAAAGATATCTGATCCATAGGTTGTTTTTGATTAGATATTAAAATTTTACATAATTTATTTGCTAATGTTAAAATTCTATCTCCGATCGCAAAACAGTGGATGGATTGGTTATTGTAATTGGCAGTAAATACTTAATTCATGCAATGAATGATTCCATATCCATGAAATTAATTATGAATAAAAAGTGCATCCAAAACTGGAGATTGAAAAGCTTTCGACAATGTTAAAGAAACTTATGCATTTTACCATATAAATAGCAAAAGTTGGTCTACACTTTATGAACACCAAGAATATTGTAGGTTCTCGCTTAAGGCACCGCGCGCTCGAAGACTCCTTTGAAAACTCGTTTTTTTATTTTTTCTTTTATATTTATCTGTTATAGTACCCGCACGCTGCATACGAAACAGTCGGCCGACTGTAGACCCGATAATATATTTTTTTTTAGAAAATTGTGAATCAAATCAAAGGCTTGCTACGCTTACTATCTACCATTCATCTCCACATTGATTTATAAGCCCAAACAAACTACCGGCCGACTAAAAATTTGCAGTGTGCTTTTAAAGTTCAACCTAGATTATAATATACTAGTTTAAAGTGTACAAAGGAGTGGCCACGCGTCACTCGCTACAAGGAATGAGATATTTTTATTACGTTGCACGTAAAGAAGAGAGAAATTTCTACGGTACTTTATGCAAGATTCAATTTGGTCTGACTAAAAATTGCAGTCAACTTTAAAAGACATTGGTAGAGTCTCGTAAGAAAATGTCCACAAAGTTCTTAGTTCCTTTTGAAACAAACTGGAAAGTAACATATCATTGTTTTGGTAAATATTGGGGTATTGGGTTGGCAGGTAACAGTGTTGAGGAGGTCAAAAAGGCACCCCTGTGTAAAACACTGTTATTCAGCTGCATCAGGTTAGACTGGAAGCCGACCACAACAGTGTCGGAAAAGTCTCAGCAGATGATGATTATATTTACAGCGAACATATTCATAAAAAGTATTGCTTTATACCAAAGCAGCTTCCTTTTGCTGCTACAAGAGTCTCGTAGCACGGAGCATCGACGACTACGCAACATGCTACGCCGTAGCACTTGCAGCTGTGACGTCACCGTGGTGTAACCTGTGTACCCTTTTATAACGTATAACGTTAATTGAGAATATTGAAGACATGAGGTAGTGATAATTGGCTTTTACAAGTTAAAAATAAACCATAGTGACTTGATAATAAGGCTTTAAATGAGCAATGAGCAAATTCCAAGAAACGACAAAATACCAATGAAAAAGTATAAAACATTCCCACTATACACTAACTAATAAAAGTTGTATTTCAATTATATAAAGCCATCTACCCGTCAAGACTGAAGGAGCTATGCAGTTAAAATTACACCGCTGCTCCTTTAAATTAAATCTAGGAATAACCTCAAGGATTCCTTTGAAACACCACAAACACGTGCTTTGCGCGCTCATAATTACATTGAAACGAAATTCCGAGAAAACCAACCTACTAAATGAGCTACAGAAATTAGAAACTACCATGGAGAATAAAATGACTAGCGGAGGTACCATAACGGAAAATCTCTTAACATAGAAGCGCGCCAAAATGCGGGGGGCGAGGAACGTTCCTCTCTTCGCCCTTACACGCCCACTCTGGACCCGATCATTTTGTGTAACCAAAAATCGTTGGCAGGTGTCTCAAAGAACCTGAACGCATCGTTAGTTCACTGGTAACTGATCGTTTTGGTCATGCCCGTACGTATTTGACCTAGAAAAGGCGCATGATCTACCTGCATTATGGCATCTCCGCTCTTTCTTTACTCCGGGGAAACTACCTTTCAAATTAAAAACGTCCTCGTCACTCTCTTTATAAAGTAAAGCGAGAGACAAGGACAGGCACAGAGGTATTTTCTGAATGTAATTTTGCAATATTGCGCGGGTTTATCTCCCTCGATTGAACTATCCAACGAGATGAAGAATATCCAGGTAAAGGTAAAATGCATTTTTCTTAGAAAAGCGAAATTGAAATGTCAAAAAGTTTTCAAATAGATTACGTTCAAAGGAATCTGTTTATAGAGAAAAGGTTGAATTTCAAAACGTTTATTCCTGATGTTGTTTACATTAAACTTCGTGGCATTTTTATAATAGTACTAGCACGTCCCGAGATATTTGCTTTCCGCAGCCGGGTGGTGACAAATCATTCTATATCCCTATGTCACACTATCACGCGTGAACGGCTGGACCGGTTAAGGTGAAAATTAGAGGAGAGGTAGCCTAGAACCGGGAGAATGACGTAGGATTGTTTTTATTACCATCCGGCTACAGGAAGCAGTTTTATCGGGACACGGGAGAAGCCGCGGGCGTGTGATAGTCGACAATAAAAAAATCCCTTAATTAAAATCCGAATATTCGTGTTTGCTTTTCATAAATAAACGATTACATTTTAACTGAAATCCAAATACAACCTGACAAACAAATGAGTTTATGTAAACTGAAATGAAGTAATATTTATTTTGAATACTGAAATTAAAAAAAATACTACCGAAAGTTATGTTTTTATGAAAAATGATTCACAAAAGCAGTCAAAATAGCTCATACCGAGAATGTTTATATAAGAATAAAACCACGGCCGTTTTCATAATCAGAAATGTCCGTCGGTTTTTGCCATGAATCAACTTTGTGGGACGCGGAACTGTTTTCATAATAAATGTACATCGTGAGCCCGCGAGTGCACTTTGTGTGAAGCTTAACTCAACTTCTAAACACCCAGTGTAACAGCATATTTCACTCCACCGCAGTTAAATTGTCACACATTGTGTGTTAGTTTTAACTAGTTTTCACACCTTGTTCGCATCAACATTTAATTTAAATACCCTTCTATCCTTCTCCGTGTGAGAGGAGGCCTGTGCCCAGCAGTGGGACGATAAAAAGGCTGTAACAGTAACAGTAACCCTTTAGGAGAAAATTACTCATTTTGGGACAAACTTCACTTATGAGCTTACAAATTTATATTCATTTTATATTCAATTTTCAGATTTGTGGCCACTTAAGTTTCCACTATATCGTTTCTAATATTGTTAATGTGAAATTAACTCTTTACGTCCGTATATTTGGTATCATTTTGGGCGCAAACTACAAAAAACCCCCGACCCAAAAAAAGTACGCAATTATTATGACAAAAGGTTAAAAACGCTAAACCCTATAAAAAGCAGAAAATAACTTTTAACACTTCGTAAGTACCAACTAAAGCATGTCAGACTAAACTAAATTTTGACGTGTCGGGGGACCGCTCTAATTATCTAATTAAGATTCGTGTTCTTTTTATATACAAATGTTGTAATTAGGTAGGTACCTATCATTTGATTTATGTAAGTATTTTTGAAGGTAAAACGCGGTCCCCCGACACGTCAAAATTTAGTTTAGTCTGACATGCTTTAGTTGGTACTTACGAAGTGTTAAAAGTTATTTTCTGCTTTTTATAGGGTTTAGCGTTTTTAACCTTTTGTCATAATAATTGCGTACTTTTTTTGGGTCGGGGGTTTTTTTAAATTTATAATTTAATTTTATTTCATGCTTTTTGAAGGAGCTTAATTTTTCCTTCATTTAATTTATTTTATTTTAAGATGGGGTCGCTATAGGCGATCTCGGCCAAAGGAAGCTGTTTAATAATCCTCATGACAAAAACTGGCTGTGGGAGAATTGCACAGATTGAGAAACAATAAAGATTAACCTTTGGTCATTCTAGATTTTCAGCAAAAATATAAATCGGTTTATCCGTTTCATTCCGGCATTCCAGGGTTTCATCCGCCACATCCCATTTCCAGCATCAGGTTCTCGTCAATTAGAAACATGAAGAGAACTCGTCAAGACAAATTCAACGAGCCCAAACTCGATGGGTTTACTAAAAGGCAGTTCAGGGTTACGTCTCCTATCTTCGTGCCCTTACAGCAGACCAGCTCAGTGGTTCCAGAAGACATTAGTGTTTCAAATTTCAGATCCCACATATGCTTGCAAGTAAACCAAACGTGTAACATTCCTATCACACCTTACAAACGAGCTGATGACCTTGAAGACCTGAACCGATTTCCACCAAACATAGCTAAGAACACTCCCGAATGACATTCCTTTCAAACAAAAAAAACCGCATTACAATCGGATCATCCGTTTGGGAGCTACGATGCCACATACACCCACACACACACACACACACACACACACACACACACACACGTCAAACTTATAACACCCCGTCGTTTTTGCGTCGGGGGTTAAAAACTGACTAAAATCTATACTAATATTATAAAGCTGAAGAGTTTGTCTGTTTGTTTGCTTGCTTAAACGTCTAATCTCAGGAACTACCGGTCCGATTTGAAAAATGTAACATTACAAAAAACAAAAATATTATTTTGAAAGTTTGTATGTTTGTTATCCTTTCACGCAAAAAGTACAAAAATGGTTTTAATGCAAATTTTCGATGATATAACACAGATTTCTTTGCTTCTGAACTAGTAAACATTAAGTTTTATTCACTACGTTTAACTTTTTAAGGGGAATTATTCTGTCATACATGATTTTTGCGAAACTTTAACCGTTTACGCAGCGCACGCAGCGTAAGCTCTCTCAATAGGAAAATATCAACCGATTTTGAAACATTCTTCTGGTCTTAGCGTGATAATATATAGCCTTCCTCGATAAATGGGCTATCTAACACTCAAAGAATTTTTTAAATCGGACCAGTAGTTCCTGAGATTAGTGCGTTCAAGCAAACAAACAAACTCTTCAGCTTTATAACATTAGTATAGATTAGTAAAGGTAAACAATCTGAATTGCTATTACTGTTCTCTTAGGGGAAAATAACGTGGTTTTTGCATAATAGTTCAAGATGCAGATGAGGTTTAAACAAACTTCATAATCCCATTGTTGGCTGTCGTGTCACGCGCCCTTACATAGTGGGTTGCTAGGTTTAATACTCGTAGCAGATAGCAGCGAAAGATAGCTGGGATTTTAAACAGATTGAGATATTTATTTTTACTATTAAAATATACGCGTGATGTTTAGTTCGCGTATTGTATGAGCTTCTATATAAGACACGTTTCTTTTGCCAAAAAGAAACGTAATGCCCAGTCCTCTATGTTTTTATTATAACCCATACAAAACTGACCGCCGTGCCTTCGTACGATGAATTTACCGTAGATTTTGACTGCACAAAAACGGTGTACTGGAGTCCTTTTCTCCTTAAAGTTCGGTTGCTACAAACAAAAAATTATTTGGTTTACTGGTGGATTTATACCAGTAGGTATAACGGATATGTGGACATATGTATATTCATCCTCCTAATAATACGTCAATATCGTATTTGTAGGGTAGTTAATAACGTAGTAATTGGCGGCTGCAGTCTCAACTGTAATGATAGCTAGCCCAATGATTGACTGACAGTTAATTGGAAGCTACAATGTAACAATATCAAATGTTCTATGCAGTCTGATACCGGCAGGATACCTGATCGTTGTAATCATGTAATGTGTGCTATATTCATCTCTAAACTGATTTGTGATTTCAATCAGACTTATCGGCCCACTACAATTTTTGCAGTGTATGGGAGTGATTCCTTACTGTATCTATATATATGTAAGCTAATGTCACTTTTCGTTGTAATTGTATAACTCAAGAACAGGCTCACGTATCCAAAATCAAATTTGTTTTATTTCAAATAGGCTGCGGGCTCTTATGAAACGTCACATTATTTGCACGGTTCCAAAAAGTTGAACTCATGGAAAAGAGCTGGCAAGAAACTCCATAGACACTTTTTTAAAAGTAATATTTTCACAAACATTCTATTACATAACAATAGTAAGCTGATAAAAATATACAATGCAACTGAACGGTAAACAGTAAATCAATACAATCCAAAAAGAAAAGGAAAAGACGTTTAATTGCCAGGGAAGCCACACATGGAGAGATGAGTTATCGCCATATGTCTTTATCGTTAACGAAGTCTTGAATTTTATAATAAGCTTTTTTAATTAGGGTGGATTTTACAGTGTTCTTAAATTTTATATCCGTGAGATCGGTTACACACTTAGGCAGCTTGTTGTAAAACGGACACAGTTCCCTAAAAAATTATTTGATTTTGTTAATCTGAACTAAATGTTTAGGCTTTGTTCGGACTATTTAGAAGATGGTTTATGTATTTTTTTCTCAAAATCCGTCGAGTAATTACGTAGCGAAGCAAGTACCGCTAGTTTTCAAAGAAAACAACTGAAGAATGCGTACAATCATTAAGGAATTTAATAAGTTGGCAAGACAAGAGGGCTCTGGGAGGCTCCGTAGACAATACCACTCGGAGGGGCGTTCGTTCGTTGCAACTGCGTCTTTCGAGCTAAGCCTACAGCGCTTACAATACCTCAGTTCAAGAATAGTTCACTTCGTTTTATTACTTCGCTCCTATTCACTGCCAAAATATATTATGAACTACTCATATACAATAATACCTTATTTCAGTAAAGCAGGTGAGCTGTGCTTTTGTGTGTACCTTGCACATTGTCTTTGTATGCGTTAGCTCGGGAGCGCTCAGTAGTGGCCGAGTTGCTGAATAAAGTGTGGCTCACCTTTTGTCAAATAACAGTTTCCTATTAAAAAGGTAGTTTATGGTACCGTTCAAAATAGAGTAGAAAACTGCAAAATAATATTCACAATTGTTCATAAGCAAAATGTATTTTTCATTAGTTTTAGTACTTATAGTTCATTATTAATCTAAGAAATAGCCTCATAAAACTTAAAAGATTAACTGTGAGATGAAGAACAAACAGGAATTGCATTTTATTACAAAAACGAGTCGCACTTTGACCTTTTTCTCGTGCAAATGAGCTTTAGACCCTTTGAGCGAGCTCTCGAATAATTTATAAACATTAATAACATTTTTAATAACTTTCTCATTTCTGTGGTGAAGCGTTCCACTAACCAAATGCTCGGCTAAGTAAATATTTCGTTGCAATGAGGATTCTGTAATATTTCGCTATGACGCTAACTAAAAATATGAATCCCGCGTCCCTTGGGAACTACTGCCCGTACCGATATAAAATATAGCCTTTGTTACCCGGGAAGAGTGTCTCTTTCCAACTGTGATAGAATTTTCGGGAATTTTCGGAAATAGAATCGGTTCAGTAGTTTAGGGTACAAACTAACAAAACACGTTTTCTACTTATTATGTTAGTATAAATAGAGATGACAGAACCTTCAAAAACCATATACTTCGCTTAATTGGAGAACTTAAATGTGCAAACCTAAAAATCTAGCTAGCTCCCCAGTTTGAAAAAAAAAAACAAGAATTTTAACCATCAAAATGTTCAATATTTCAGTTCCAATTATCGAATGCTATTTAATTAATACGTTATAAACCTTTCCGGCGAAATTACATAATTATAAATTCCGAACACGTATTGATTTCTGACACTTACGCGAATATTAGACATTTAAATAAAACAGTATCCATTGCCCGTGACCATGGCTGCTGTAAAGGATCCGAAACGTCGGGATTAAATAATATTAATATAACTGCGATAAAATCCGTAAAAGTAGTTTTATTTAAATTCCGAACACGTAGTATGTATGTCAAATTGCAAAGGACATTAATGATCGGAACCCGGACCGTAAGGGATTACACTGTTTGATTACTACAATATAATGTGTGATTAAAGCTATAGAATACTCAGGTTAATTATTGTACTAGATAAATTGTTTTCATATAAAAAAAGTTATTTCCATTACTCCGGAATGGCTCAACCGTTTAAGCTGAAAATTAAAGGGGAGATAGCTTAGACCCAGGAGAAGGACATTGGATGTTATTGTCACCATCCGACTACGGGAAGCAGTTAGCTCGTGACGCGGATGACCGCGGGCGGAAGCTAGATATAAAATCTTAAGATTGAGTAGAACACTGTTAAAGTTTAAAATATAAATAAAAGTCGTACTTCACAGGAAGCTTCTTACATACTTAAATGTAATTTCATAACGCCGGCTTCCACCCTCTTCCAAATTACTGAAAAATGTTTGATATTTTAAAGTGACATTTATGAATAGTGAAGAAGACGGGCTTTTGCGAAGCACGTAACTCATGTAGGAACCAATTTCGTATTAGACTACTTTTACTTAAGACTACTTTGAAGGAAACGTTCTAGGCTTCTAAAAACTTAATCTACTATTTTATTGGATGACATAAACCGTAGTATAACATTCTTTACAACATGGAATATAATGGATATTATTTTGTTTTGTCAATACATCGTGTCAGTAGAAAGACGTCCAATGCTGGACAAAGGATCAAGGATCACCACTGCTCGATCTTCAGCAACACGCATCCACTGCTTCCCGGCGACCTTGGCCAGATCGTCCCTCTATCTTGTGGGGGGCCTGCCCACGGTATGTCTTCCGAGTCGTGGTCGCCATTCGAGAACTTTTCTGCTCCATCAGCCATCTGTTCTGCGAGCTATGTTCCCTACCCATCATCTTCCGAGCCCTCTCTCAACTATGTGGAGGTCGGCTTCCCATTTGGCAAAAACAAAGGAGCTAATTTTGAAGTCTGACTTTACATCAACATCTACATATTTAAGAGTTTCGAGGCGGACTGTTTAGAACCACCTGTATCGAAGGGCCGTCGAGAGTTGCCATCAGTCATTTAGTGGGAGTTCCGCACACACGTCCACAATTTACAATAGAGCAAAGAGTCGTTTAGTTTGTCAGTTTCCTATGAACATATTGCCGTAATGCAGTGGCTTTTAAAGCACGCGATCGGTAATAACGGCCTGTATTAATAAAACGTCTTTAGTATTTCTGCCAAAAACTTAGAACACAAGAAACAAACTTTTAGTCGAACGATAGTTTGTTTGGGCTCATAAATTAGTATGAAGATGAATGGTAGTACACACATTACAAAGATCAGGTATCACAGTTTTCAGTCGGTATCAGACCGACTGTAAACTGTGTGTATTTTTATTTCTCTCCCAAAGTTCTTAAATTCTCTTTACGTAAGAGAGCTATAGCAGATCTTAACTATATTACACTAAAAGCTAATTGAATTTCAAGCTATTGTGACTCAAAGGAAAAGTGCAATAATATTGTGTTACTGGATCAGGAAACGAGAGTAAATCCAAGGAGGAACCTTTCGTAATCTTATATTAGAGGAACATTCTTTCTTGCCGTACTTATTCTAAACTTACGACCCTATTTAATGTACGTTATTATACATACTAGCTTCTGCCAGCGGTTTCACCCGCATCCCTTGGGAACTACTTCCCGTACCGGGATAAAAAGTAGCCTATAGCCTTCCTCGATAAATGGGCTATCTAACAGTGAAAGAAATTTTCAAATCGGACCAGCAGTTCCTGAGATTAGCGCGTTCAAACAAACAAACAAACAAACTCTTCAGCTTTATAATATTAGTATAGATAAACCTTCCTCTTTAATCACTCTATCTTGTATTAAAAATAACGCATGAAAATCGGTTGAGTAGTTCTGTAGATTTAAGCGTACAAAGGGACATAGGGATATAGGTTCAGAAAAAGCCACTTTGTATTATACTAGAGGTATGTAGTGAAGTGCTTCCAGTCATTTCGCATTCAGGCTTTGAAGCGAGACCTTCATCCATTCTTGATCAGTTTTGAAGTCATTTCAAGTTCAAACATAAGGTAGATACCTACTCATATGTACTGTTCATGAAACGTTTGTTGGATTTTTTACAATTAGTGTCTGATATGTCTGATACTCGTATAATTATGTCTGATATAATTAATTCTTGGGATATATTAAAAGCCGATTCGTGTGGTTCTTAAAAAAACTTTTTTGTATTTAACGAACAGGTAGATTCGTTTTACGGAGTAATTGATGTTATTTTAATTGATAGTATTTAGTATTAGTACACAGCTTGATGTGAAAAATCGGTGTCGTCATATACATACATATTTTCATACAAATAACCGTAGAAGGTTGAATAAAATTAAAGGAACCACCGTATTATTGAGAGCATTAAAATTCCTTTGTCTTTTCCAACCTTCACGTTCTAATTTCAAATCCGTTGCATTAGTGACTGCAGTTTCCCAACAGATAATACCGGTATTAATCACTGATATAATTTGACAGGTGAGAATCGAGGCATATCATGCTATCCATAATTCCTAAAGCTCATCAGTTCCAGCTTTACCGCAACGTGGTATCACCGCCAAACTAAATTTCAAATCATTGGTCAAATATTGTCATGTCAAATGAATTTTCCGACGCATTACGGATAAACTGGGCTTCGGATAATACTGCAGGGATCGATGTTACTGGCATCGGAAAATGGATCCTTTGTAGTTGTAATAGAGTTTGATTTTTGATGCAGGTATTCAATGTAACACTCGTGTTGTATTGCTCAGTTTGTATGAAAAATATTTTTAAGCGTAGTTTCTTTTTAAAAGGAAGTTAGACACAAAAGACATGTTTGTTCACAACTTTCGCAACTTTTAACTTACTTTGACAAATAAAAACATGACTCATAATTCGCTGTGCTATTTTGGAAACAAAACCATGACTCCAAAAGGTACTTCTAAGTAAGATAAACAAAGAACGGGCAAATGAAACTCTGAAATGTTCGTAAAACTCAAAAGGCTTACAGAAGCTTCATTTTGAAATGAGTTTGAAATCACTGAACAGAATTATTCCTGCTAAAGTCTGCTGAAACCTACTTTAACAATTCCTCATGAAATGCTCAACTATTGATGAAAACTGTATGGAAATCCATGGAATACTCATTTATTATTATTACATTATAGTAAGAGCTACCGCATACTGACAACTTTTGGTCGGCCGTCAGTTTGTTTAGGCTCATTAATCAGTATGAAGATGAATGGTAGTACGCACAGTACAAAGATCAGGTATTTAGCCATAAGACCAACTGAAAAGTTTGATTTGAATTATGATTTACTTTGAAACAAACATTGCCAGCTATCAGGATAACTGTCGGTCGACTGCGTAGTTTACAGTATGCGGGTACTCAACATGTACGAGTGAAAATCGTGTTCGAAACATAAAAGCAATTTGCGTTACCGTGTACCATTGTATTTGTTCCAATAGAAGAAATTATAGAGTTTAATAACCTTGTTACCTACAACATGCTGGGTAGTTGTTATATCTAATAATCAGTGTTGCCATCCTTCAAGGCGGATTAGCCGCGGTCGTTACCTAAGGCCTTTGCTACACCTGAACCGCTTGCAATTGATGGCAACACTGGGGTAATTTATAATGTGGTACTTTTAACAGGTAGTGAAAAAACCTTTTAGATGCGAATCACCGTCTTAGTAAGCCCAGAAAGAAAAAAAAAGAGTAAAAATTATTCATTAATTAAATAGTTTATATTTTAGATTATGTATATTTTAGATTTAACTTCCCCGAAATTTTTATCTGTATCCATCTTCGCAAAAATGCAACCTATTCCGACCCAGTTTTTAATATTGGAATTTAGCCACGTGGTATAAATTTTAATGAATTCCTCCACATATGTATATGACACATATTTATCCGCAAAATAACGTATCTACTAAACAAAAATTCGCCAAAACAAAAATAAGTATCTAACACTATTTTACAAATTGATCCGAATGACCGCCTTCCGCGAATTCCGTTCCCGTGCATTTTTAGTGCGAAATCCGTAACGATCATTTGCTGAGTGTACTACCGAGGTCGGCCCGAGGTTAGAGCTGCACACTCTATAATAAACTGTTAACCTTACATTAACCTATTTTCGTACGAAGCAGCTCAATACAACCGTTTTGTGTACATAAATGCCCCACTTACGGATAACGGGTTAGGTTACTATAAGCACACAGCAGACTTTTAGTCGGCCGACAGTCGTTAAACTGTTTTATTATAGTCGCTAATTCTATAAATTAAAAAAAAAACCCACGACCCAAAAAAAGTACGAAATTATTATGGCAAAAGGTTATAAACGCAAAACCCTATAAAAAGCAAAAAATAACTTTTAACACTACGTAAGTGCCGACTAACTCGTTTTTGCGTCGGTGGTTAAAAACAATAGAAAATCAACTGTATCTCGCGTACATCTGCGTTCCGGCATACAACGGATTTAAGTCAATCTTGACTCCAATTAAAGTTTTCAGTCGGCCTGATACCGGCTAAATACCTGATGATCTTTGTACATATGCGTTCTAGCATACATCTTCATACTGATTTATACCCAAACAAACTATCGGCCGACTAAAAGTCTGCAGTGTGGGTACTGTTGGAACGGAAAATGTACCGAAGGTGAAAGTTTTAGAGTACCGATAGTGATTGGTGGTCATCGTTCGTTAAGTAGCGCAATCAGAGATTATGTCATTACTGAAACTGTTTCAATATAGAGGTTCTTTGAACTCCCCTTTATTTACGCAGTGCATTTGTATGTATTATTGTTATAAAGAAACCTGGAGCAAAAACACGCTGAACTTATTTTAAACTTGGCAACTAGCAATGTTCTCTCTCCAACGCCCAAAGGTGGACTGGTATAGAACGCCTAAGGCATTAAGTCCGCCATTGTACTTTGTGTAAGAAGTATTAAATAAAAAACAAATAATAAATAAAAACCAGTCTTATCAGGGGTATTTGGTTGAGGAGGTCAGATAGGCAGTTGCTCCTTGTAAAACACTGGCACTTAGCTGCATGTGGTGTGAATGAACTAATACATACTTAAGCAGAAATAGATGCAGTAATAAACATTATTGGTTGTAACAACAACTCCTATTTGAACTTTTTGTTTCAAGCGTAGTTATAAAATAGTGAAAACAGAACTCAACCCAGTTTGGCTTGCAAAAGTTTAAGCCACTCGATAGCCTAGTACCTATCGAAAAAATGTTTCGTGAACACGGAATCATGCAGCAAGCTCGAAGGTTTTCAGAATATATAGGTACACTTCAGAACGCAGAGTTTTCAAAACAGCCTGTTAGGGCTTATGCACACCACGGTTTGTAAACGCGCCGTCGACGCGCGTTTTGAGAACGCGCGTCACCGACGCGTTTTTATCCTGCAGAACAGTCCTGACTTGCGTGCGTATCGCGTCTGTATCGCTACACACGCGCGTCGACGGCGTGAACCGTGAACATTACTTGTTATGAAATAGTTATATAAAGTGCAATAAAATATAAAAACAACACGAGAGTACCTAGACAAATCTTAAAAACCATAACAATCAATTCATATTTAAACAACTTAAGATATCATTAAGCCTATAAACGGTGATGTTTGCAACGACTCAACCCTTTGGTTAGAATATCCGCTGACATCCTATCAGTACGCAAATATGATAGTTTTATTTTTAACTCCCGACGCAAAAACGACGTGTGTGTGTGTGTGTGTGTGTGTGTGTGTGTGTGTGTGTGTGTGTGTATGTGGCATCGTAGCTCCCAAACGGATGATCCGATTGTAATGCGGTTTTTTTGTTTGAAAGGTATGTCATTCGGGAGTGTTCTTAGCTATGTTTGGTGGAAATCGGTTCAGGTCTTCAAGGTCATCAGCTCGTTTGATAGGTGTGATAGGAATGTTACACACTCAGTTTACTTGCAAGCATATGTAGGATCTGAAATTTGAAACACTAATGTCTTCTGGAACCACTGAGCTGGTCTGCTGTTAGGTCACGAAGATAGGAGACGTAAACCTGAACTGCCTTTTAGTAAACGCATCGAGTTTGGGCTCGTTGAATTTGTCTTGACTAGTTCTCTTCATGTTTCTAATTGACGAGAACCTGATGCTGGAAATGGGATGTGACGGATGAAACCCTGGAATGCCGGAATGAAACGGATAAACCTATGTATATTTTTGCTGAAAATCTAGAATCATCATCATCATCATCATCAGCCTATCGCAGTCCACTGCTGGACATAGGCCTCTCCAAGTGCACGCAAAATCTAGAATGACCAAAGGTTAATCTTTATTGATTCTCAATCTGTGCAATTCTCCCAGAGCCAGTTTGTCATGAGGATTGTTAAACAGTTTCCTTTGGCCGAGATCGCATATAGCGACCCCATCTTAAAATAAAAGAAATTAAATGAAAGAAGGAAAAATTGAAGAGCTAAACTAAATTTTAAAAAAAAATACTTACATAAATCAAATGATATTTACCTAATTACAACATTCGTATAAAAAAACACGTATCTTAACACAATTATATACAAAGTTATAAGTAGTATAATTACTTCTAACGTTAGGCTAATAAATTAGAGCGGTCCCCCGACACGACAAAATTAAGTTTAGTCTGACTTGCTTTAGTTTGTATTTACGTAGTGTTTAAAGTTATTTTTTGCTTTTTATAGGGTTTAATTGCATTTTTTTTGGGTCGGGGGTTTTTTTTAAATTTGTAATTTTATTATTTTCGACCAGCTCTCGAATAAAGTAATATCGAACATTAATCTGTTGAGTCCGATTATGGTGGACCGGGTTCTGTGCCAACTTCTGAGCACTTTGGTTATCGTTACAAAGTGTAACTACAATAGACTCACCAGTTATTTCCCCAATAAGGCGTCGTAAAACCACAGCTTTCTTAGCGGCACTAGATAAGACTTGCACTCCGACATATTAAAGCGACTCAAAGTCTCTAGAATATACCGTTTTTGGTCTACCTTCACATTGTTGGTTCCTTTTCCCTAGCGATATGCAAACCAAGGCAATAACTGAGTTCACGTAAATCCTTAACACCAAAATATTTTGTCAAACCGTTCTTTATAAGTCATCTACGTAGACTGCTAGAACAGCAATATTATCAGGACTTCTTTTCTAATAAATACAGGGCTCAGCCTGTAAACTGTTATAGCCTAAGCCTAGAAGTACCTTATCAAGACGTTTATTCCAGGTTTTGGCTGCCTGTTTGAGACCATAAAGCGACTTGCTCAATTGACATACTTTTGCTCTTCGCCTTCAGCAATAAAACCTTCAGGTTGTACCATGAACACCTTCTTTTCAAGTTTACCGTACAAAAAGCCGTGTATATGTCTAAATGATGCATTTTCAAATTCTGTTCAACTGCTAACGCAATTAAAACTCTAAGCGACGAATAACGAACAACCGGTGAAAAAGTTTCCTCATAGTCAGCACCGTAACTCTGATGAAAACCTTTAGCTATCATAATATGTAATCGTATCATGCTTCAGGAATAAGGTATGCATATATTTGATTTTATTTGTATTGTAAAAGTTTGTGTTAATTTAACTAGGCTAATTGTTGAGTATTTGTTCCGATGTTTGCAATTATCGAGTGTTTTTACAAGCTTTTATTTAACTTGCAATGTATGTATGTATGTATGTAACTATGTGTGTTCGGGTGGAATTTTACAACTCAATTTTAAGGCACTTGCCCTCAACCGATTGAGCTGAAATTTTGCATACATGTTTAGTTTAGATGACAATGCATGTTAAGCTATGTGACGTCATCCTAAATCCAACATGGCTAAATATACAAGATGGCGGACTAGTTATTTTTAAGGTACCTATACAATATGGGTATCAAATGAAAGGGATTGACAAGTAAAACACATTGCACTTTACAAAATAAAGATCCAAGATGGCCGCCGCTACAAAATGGTGAATAACCTATTTTTTTCAATCCCATCCATAAGGGTATCCAATGACAGGGCTTGACAAGTAGAATAAAGTGCACTTTACCAAATCAAAATCTAAGATGACCGCCGCTACAGAATTTAGACTTAGGAACTTACCAGGTGAAAACTAAAAAGTATAAAATAAATTGAGGCAAAAAAATCTTTAAAAACAAGCGATTTTACTAAGAAAGTAGAGGTAAATACGAGTACTTAAATCTCGCGACAAGCTTTTAAAACGAATAAATTGTGTCAAATATGTTAAATTTGAAATGTCGTTATAAGTTGACAGTAAAAGTTTATTTTTTCTTTTTAGCGCATTTAAATAAAAGCTTGTTTTTAAAGATTTTTTTACCTCAATTTATTATCATATTATTTTAGTCGCTGTTGCCCTCGAGAGAACTGCTACCCGCACTCGTAAAAGTTGCCCCTGTCCCTTCTCAGGCTTTTCTGACTTCTCTAACTAAACTATCCATGTACAGACATTTAAAATAGGTAATTGGAAACAAAGTGCGCATTCATAATTCTATCAGTTTTATACTAATGGTAGGTCATTCAGACTTTAAATTTGTTTGTCTGCAAAAATCTATAGTCTGTGATGTTTGTGCAGACTTCATCATCCTCCGAGCCTTTTTCCCAACCATGTTGGGGTCGGCTTCCAGTCTAACCGGATTCAGCCAGTGCTTTACAAGAAGCGACTGCGTATCTGACCTCCTCAACCTAGTTACCCGGGCAACCCTATACCCCATGATTAGACCGGTGTCAGACTTACTGGCTTCTGACTACCCGTAACGACTGCCAAGGATGTTCATTGACAGCCGGGACCTACAGTTTAACGTGCCATCCGAAACACAGTCAATGGTGTTTAAGATATACTTAGAAAGCAGTCTGTTTGTGCAGACTTATTATTAGCTTACTATTGTATGCACGATTTGTTGCGCAGATAAAATTCTTGGTGAAGTTGGTATCGTGTGGACCCACTATAAGTAGGGATTCATTACAAAAACAGAATAACTATTCTTAGAAAAGTTAACAAGCCCTTTTGTTGAATGACAGCGTATTAAATATTAATTAAAAGGAATGCCTTATTGCATGACAAATCAGATGCTACTTAGCACATGTGTTTTCCCACAATTATGTCATTTCCAAACGTCAGTTTTCCAAGGTAAATGTGAGTTTTCAATGGCAGCCCTGATTGCAGGTCTGACAGGCGACTTACAAGAAATCCATATATTCTTGGACTAAAGTCAATGTTATTTACTTCCATTTATACTTTATTAAACTAAACTGACCTACTAAATAATATGTTTACAAAATCCAGTTCAAAAAATAAAACCTTTAAAAGTTTTCTGAAAATCTATAATCTAATATCCAGCTTGATGTATTTCCCTCACGTTTTTTGGCGACACGGATATTTTTTCGAGTTTCAAGTTTCATGTGACATAATCTAACTACGCAAAACTATTTTGCCAGACCGTGTTAGTCCTGAAAATATCGTAACCAGATAAAAAAATACGGATTGGTGTATTTTCTATTTTATGTGAGTAAATAAACACGAACATTTTGTGATTAGTCGCAAAATCAGTATGTACGAAATGAATATGTATATGCCTTATACCTATTACATAAGCAAAAGCAACATCTCGTATTATCTTTATGTTAATTAGAGAACCAAAACAAGTTACCTTTACTGGTTGCCAGAAACAAAACTACTCTACGAATCAATCAAACGTCACCTAACATCTCTTAATTAAAGTTGATCTTCAAGCAAAGGTTTTGGCTTTTCAATGCGAAGAAGCTGCAAAACAGAACACTATTCTGTTAGCTTGTTACCTACGTAATACCTGTACGTTCGTTAGCTTAGTTAATAAACAGCTTAACATCCTCCCAGTTCATACAACGTGCACAGGCTTCCGCAGACTTAGTAACAACGTATTGAAAACTCTGCCAAAGCGTGTTCGGTTCTGCAAACGCAATAAATTCAGTTCGCAACTCTGCAAGCAAAGTTTCTTAGCTAATACCCTTTGGAGCTGGAATTATTTAAGCCCTGTGCCAACCACCCCGTGTTATTGCAACACATTTCGGTTTAAGTCCTCGGTTGAACTTAAAATTGAGTAATAGTTGAGCTGCTTGTGAGGGAACTCATACAGGGAAGCACACACACACACACATCTATTTTGCAGTAACCTCGCTGTACGGAAAGAACGGGTCTATTATACCGACTCATAGGATATGAACTCTGTTAAACTCCTTAAAACATGTCAGCAATTCTTACAAACTACGAACCAGTTTTTCGAAAACAAAGCGACACCAAGAGGAGACACAAATGAATAATAAATTACGGGAGCAAATTCCTGCAGTAAAATTGTGTGCGCCGCTCAAAGTCGCGTCTTGAATCAAAGCGCGTTATATCACACAATGCACAAGAACTCGTCTCGTTAGCCGAACAATGGAGGAATACGTATATATGGCAAACGGAGACGCGGCAATATTATGCAAACTTCATGAGCCATTCGCAGGCGTTGCATACAGACGCATCAATGTGTGAACTTTGACTCATACATCTGATTGTAGGTACGTTATACATACTCGTGTACTGCTCGAATGCCTGTGTCATTTATTTTGGATCGTTGGTGTCGATAATGAAGCAATATTATTTCCTGTTACTGTTATTGGTATATAATATATAGTTTCTTGACCTTCGTTTGCCGACCTTTCTTGACCATCTTAAGCAAGAATTAAATCCAGGCCGGGCAACTAACAATGCAAGATTTAGAAATGTATCTTGGATTAACTGATTAACATTAATTGATGGGTAAAAAACGTACTTAAAAACGAAGTCTCCAATCCGCCTTACGAAGGGTGGTGATTAATACTCATTTCTTTACTACATGCGTGTGAGAATGTGCCTGCATTGTGTCAACAAACATAGTGATTATATCGAAACTCTTAACTAAAACAAGCCGTTTGACAGCGGGCTATTAAAATATCTGCCGGCTTTCATTTGACGGTGGGACTTTATAATTTGTTGCGCCAGGGAGTATTAATATAACACTGTAACAGGTTGCTCTGACACCTGTTACTGATCTTCGATAGTAAACTTGGTTGATACATAGGTATTTTACTTTTTGCGTAAGACCACACTGCAAACTTTTGGTCGACCTTCGTTTGTTTGGGCTCATAAATCAGTATGAAGATGAATAGTAGTAAGCACGCAACAATGATTAGGTGGGTATTTGGCCGGTGTCAAACTGACTAAAAACTTTGATTATATTCACGATTTTCTTAAATAGTTTCCTACCGTGCGTCGGACGTAAGTAGAATACTCAGTACAGATTTTATTCAATTTGTAGCAACTTCAACAACCAAACCTTGCACAATACTTTTCCTTAACGAACAGAATTTCATACTCGTGACCCACTACAAAACTTACATTTGATTCCTACAATCACTACAGATAATAAGCTCGAAAGAACAAAACTTTATTTCTTGTTTTTCTATAATTTCCCAAGCGAACGATACTCATACAAGACATCGCTTGTTAGAAGAATTCAAACAATGCACCAACAATTCTATTGATTCTTATAACAAAACAATATTCTGAAGGAATTCTATTGCCGACTTGTGAAGCCAATTTACTTTAAAAGAAAATATGATAGTACTTGTAACCTCTTCACAACGACTGAGCATGAAGTCCATGATTGTTTACCTTCGCAGAAATGTATTGTTTGTGGATGTACGTGTGCTTGACTCCTGTAATAAGCCACTTGAATATTGCTAGCCATGAATCTGTGACGTAGGTACCTCTCCGTCAAGAAAAATCCTGTAGATACGCTTCGGATGACTTACCTATGCGCAGCTACTGAATTATAATCTATACTAATATTATAAAGCTGAAGAGTTTGTTTGTTTGTTTGAACGCGCTAATCTCAGGAACTACTGGTCCGATTTGAAAATTCTCTTTCAGTGTTAGATAGCCCATTTATCGAGGAAGGCTATATACTTTTTATCCGGGTCCGTGCCGAGGTTCCCACGGGATGCGGGTGAAACTGCTGGCAGAAGCTAGTACGATATATCTGAATATCTCTTTATTCTGACATTTAAATAATAATCAATATTGTTTGCTTTGAAAGTTTCAGTGAAGTAAAGGTCAAAACGCATGCAGCATTTTACTGGCCAAGTATAGTGATCACCTTGGTGGTGCAAATAATTTCAACTTGCTCTTCGTACTATAAATTCTTCGTATATTTTCTGCTTTCGATATCAGTCGTTCTCAATAAGCCAAAGCAGTCGGAAAACTCGCCCGCTACACGATAGCATTCAATTTTCCACCCGTTTGCGAAGACGGGGGATATTCTCACAAATATTTCACAGTTGAAATATCCCAGCGCGTGACGTGGGGCGCTCTATTAGACGCACGACCTGCACACATCCGACCCAGTCACTGCATTCTAGTAGAATGTGTGAACCTATTGAAATACCAGTAAGATCGGCCCGACAATATTCTGCATATTCCCTTTTATTGAGCTATCTTTAGCATTTGTTGTTCGTATATAGGTGAAGAGTTCTTATGCTTTGAGATAAAATTCAGTTAATAGTTTAGGAATTTATTCATACAACATTATCAATACAATCTGTATAAATTGTTATCACTTGCGAATGGTCACTGTTTCAGCTACGATATTATTTACTGCAAAAGTATTTTTAATAAACGGATCATCCCGCACGGTAACGTGCACGTTAAAAGCTAAGCTGAAATACGTGGAATTCTAAAACAATAAAAAACATATTCCGTAAGTACTTTTCCCGGAAAACCGTCAATTTTTAACAGTATTAGCATTTTTTTTCGTTTTTCGTAGAAATATGATTAAAAACCGCACTCGTTCAGCAACATTTTGGATAAACACTTCAATATTTTGATATTGAACGATGTTGTGTAAATACGGGGCAAACGGCCTGGGTAATCCGTTTATGTAATGAAATATGGTTGAATGAACATGAACGGGGTGAAGCTCTCCACCTCCGCGTTATTATTATATGAATACTTAATTGCTTGCACCTCCCGCGGGGAGATGCATCGGCTGATCTCTAACTAACGGTGATGCAATACCTATGGTGAATAAAAACAACTAATTAGTCTGTCTTTTAATATTTTTTCTTTGCAAACAAATATCAAAGAATGACAACACGTTTTCTTACCTTTAGATGAAAATACTTGTTGGAAAATAGGTAAATAATAATATCCTGTCCTCGAAGCTTTTGGGTCCTTTACCGTGAACGCCCACTCGTCAAAATCGACCTCAGCAAATATATCTAGAGGTGAAATTACTTCCTTCACCAGGATAAAGAGTAGCCTTCACATTAGACTGCAACAAATATCTAAATAGGCAAAATTTCTAGTATAAGTTTACCGGCCTTTATATCCTCCGTCCATGGTACTGAGAAATTGACCAGGAAAATTCTCCCTTCCACACTGGTCAATTGCGAGGTACCATGCCTGGCTGAGGCTGTAGAGGCTTGGAAAATCACCTGCCCGAATATTGATCTACCCGCCAATCCATCCTCTCAGAGACAGTGGGATGAGCCGCTCTGCAGAGCTATACGGAATAATCTGATTAATACGTCAATTTCTTCTGCAGAGCGAGCGCGCCTTCTGGCTGTGGGCGAATGGGAGTCGGGTTTATGGCTTCTGGCACTTCCGTCGTCAAACATAGGCACGTTGTTTGACGACACCACTTTCCGGCTAGCTATTTGCTTGCGATTGGGTGCTCCGTGCTGCTCTTCTCACCGCTGTCCATGTGGTGAAGCTGTCAGCAGCCTTGGACACCACGGCTTGTCATGTAGCCGCAGCGCCGGCCGTTTTGCACGGCATGCGAATATCAATGACATAATCCGTCGCGCTCTTGTTGCCGTCGGAGTTCCAGCCATATTAGAACCCAGTGGTCTGGCACGCGACGATGGCAAGAGACCAGACGGTATGTCGTTGTTCCCGTGGAAGATGGGTAGGTCTTTAGTATGGGACGCGACCTGTGTCGATACTCTTGCACCATCTCACCTTCCTAGCTCGGCGCGATGTGCTGGTTCCGCTGCTGCGGCTGCAGAGGACCTCAAACGGCGCAAATATAGTACCCTGGTGGGTAACTATACGTTTGAGCCGTTTGGGGTTGAAACCCTCGGGCCGTGGGGTCCAAGTGCTCATCTCCTATATAAGGATATCGCTAAGCGACTTGCTGACACTTCAGGTGACCCAAGGGCTGGTTTTTATTTCGGCCAAAAAGTAAGCATTGCCATCCAACGTGGCAATGCTGCCAGCCTCTTGGGTACACTCCCGGTGGGCAGCGATGAGGAGGAGTTTTTTGATGCAATTTTTTAAAATAGTAAGTGTATATATTAGGTAATAAGTTAGTTGTATATATTTTAAAATTTATTCAACATTAAAAAATATTGTATCCAAAAAAAAAAAAAAAAAATAGGCAAACATTCACTTTCATATTAATAATATTAGTAGCATACGGGGACAAAGTTATAGCGTTTTCCATAAACTGAGGCTCGCAAAAGCTTTTTATTACCGCCCTAAACAACTGCGGTGGACGATCTATGCATTCCACGGGTGGAAAATAAACTTCACGCGTTCATCGACTAAAACAATTTATCACCATGGATTTAGAAAATAAAATCAAAAAGATTTCCTATTTTTTCGCTATTAGGCACCTAACAATTTGTTGTTTTTAGCACTACGCATAAGTGGGCAGACAAAAGTTTATGATTTATAAATCAGGTATTAAATAATATAGTCCATACTAATATAATGAAGAGAAAATATTTTTGCTGATTTGCTTGTAACCTAAAGGCTGCGATACTACAGATTTTGTGAAATTCTTCCACTGATGGGAAGCTACATTGAGTTTACATTTTATCTGGGTACAGGAAGTACTACTAGTAAAACAGTGGGAAAACAGCTTTTTACATAAAGTCTTCGTTAGGAAGATATTACATATTGATTTTGACTTACACAAATACACATAACTAAGCTGACGTGAGATTATTCTGCATTTGATCTCAAGATCGAAATGTTTGAATGCAGCAACTGTTTGTTAGATTATCGCGTGTCTAAGCTCACTGTTCCCACATACATAGAAGCATTTGAGTGTAAGCTCACTGTACGTACATAAGTCGCAGCATGGTGCATCAAACACCATCAAAACGTGTCGTAATCCCAATAGCTACCTCGCGTTCAAATATTCTCGGAAACTATTTGCCGGTATTACGTGATTCAGTAGCATATATAATTTGGTAAGTTAGCAATTACTGAGTTCTCTTTCCCAAATATGTTGGGGTCGGCTTCCAGTCTAACTAGATGCAGCTGAGTATCCCAGTTTTATAAGTAGCGACTGCCTATCTCACCTCCTCAACCCAATACCATACCATATACATTATATTGGTAATACTGGTTGTCGTACCGACTGCCAAAGATGTGATTGAAGATGATCAAATGAGAGCCGGGATTTACAGTTTATCGTGCTATCCGAAACACGGTATTTCCGTGTAACGTGATTGAGTAGCAAATATGATTGGTAACGTTGCAATTACTGAGTTACGGGTATATGTGGCCTAAAATGCCAGTGGGGCAGGTAATGAGTTTGGGTGTGAACCCTCGCTTTCGACAGATTGTTTAATCAAGACCTGTTAGCTAGCTTATCACGGCATGTTAATATTTAGGTCTCTAGTTAGCCCTCGTACTAAATAATTTTTAATTAAGCGTTAAACCAACGAAAATTATTGAGCTTCGTTGTGTATGTTTTCGTCTGTGAGCAGCTTTTTGAGTGCATGTTCAATAATTTTTATAAACACGATATTCTTATGCCACCGGGTCAGTGAAAAAAAATCATACAAAGGTTGTACACACTTCAATTTGTAACGAAGCCTGTGTCTTTCGGTTTGAAGTCTCCAATTCATAAAGAAAAAATAAAATAAAATACATATTCCGTTTTCAAATGGCTGAAGTGGCAAACAAACCAATCAGTTTACAGAAGGCTACACTTATATCACAGGCTACAAACTTACACTACGAGATCAATTTGTAGGTATAGTTTGACCATTTTTTGGTGCAGTCGACATTCCTGTCAGTACAAAAAATTGACAGATGTCAACTGAGTGCCTAGTGCGAGTTTTGCAAGTTAATTTTTTCGATGCAAAGATTATCATACCACTGAATCACGTAGCACTTATCTTAGAATTGTGTATTTAATAAAGACTGTCATCAGTGCTTGGTCGTATTACACTTGAGCTCACTTTTGCGAGTGTAATCATTATTAACCGGCAAAATGAAAGAAGAAGTAATACCTAAATCATGTGACGTAGCATACGACTCTTTATTTCAATAGACTTATAATTACGTATCGACTTGCGAATGCTGTCAAAACTCGGAATCAGCACTCTGCACAATAGATTCGGTACCGCTATATGTCTCATGTTTTTCTTGCGTCGTCAGGCGTAAGGAAATTGGTCTTCGTGCGGAGAACTTGCCTAAACTAACTCATTCAAGATGCAACTAACAGGTTGTGCTAAATGTTTACACAAGTGCGAAGTTTCTGCCAAACTGTGAGTCACGTCACACATTACGAATGACAACGAACGTCGGCGGAATTGTTGAAACTTGTTCCAATTACGTAAGTTGCATCGTCTTATGGAAATTTTAGGTTAACTGTTTGCCGTTTTGGAACGTACCAAGTTACATTAGTAAAGAAATTAATTATTGAAAATATGACTACTATTACCTTACATTCAAACGAATGTAGCAATAAAAAAAATGCATTGATAGCTTTATTAAATAAAGCAGGCAGTTGACACCGGACGCGGATTGTATCTCCGTGCGGTTTCCAACTAAGGCTGACCACACATTGACTATCGTTAGAACAACTAATAAACTGCGGTCGTCGTACACTGGTCGCGAACCAACTATTTTTAGCTTTACATTCTACTTTTATAGGCGAGATAACACATTAGTAGTTGCATCGATTGCAAAAATGCGTTTTTGCTGCAAATGAGTGAAATGTTAATGCATTTTAGAATATTAAAAAAATATATATCAAATTGAAAAAAATATGAAACTGAAAGAAGTAAATATACTGCAGCTTATTTTCATAGGTTAATTTTATTTTGCTCCTATAAAATATGATATGAGCAATTAGGAGTATACCCGATTTACAAAAAAAAATCTGGCTATGGCTGAACAGATTTCAATGATGTCCCGTTGCACTTTTACGCCGAAACAAAAATTCTCACAAAGCATAAATCGAAAGCTATTAAAATCAGATTCAGATGGGTAGCGGGTGATGGGTACAGTTGGGCAGAGGTACGCATGCGCGGGCTGGCCAGGGCTTCCAAAGTGGAACGGTGAACGGTCCGCATTCGCTTCGGGTCTCGGGCTCTGGACGGCGACTGAAGCCGCTGTCGATCGCGTCGCCTCGCGTCTACCTGCTCATTCCGCCGCGAAAATTTCTAAGTGATTTTCGATCAAGTGTCGGTCATTTCGTTCGTTCATTCTTCTTTCCTGCAATGTGAGTACTATTTATTTTTTATAGTTCGAATTATAAAGAGAATGGAATTTAAAAAGTTGATTTTTTCGTGTTTAAACTTTATTGACTTGACTTTGAAAATATTTATTGAAATGTTGTTCATTCTCTTTTTCATATTTATTATTGTAGTGGTGTTGGAAAACAGACTGAAAGTTATAAAATATATTAAGCGCATAAGTTTTAAATTCCTGTGTTTTGGATAGCACGTTAAACTGTAAGTCCCGGCTGTCATTGAACATCCTTGGCAGTCGTTACAGGTAGTCAGAAGCCAGTAAGTCTGACGCCAGTCTAACCAAGGGGTATCGGGTTGCCCGGGTTCAGGAAGTCAGATAGGCAGTTGCTCCTTGTAAAGCACTGGTACTCAGCTGAATCTGGTTAGGCTGGAAGCCGACCCCAACATAGTTGGGAAAAAGACTCGGGAGATGATGATGAAGTTTTAAATTCCAAAGCAGTGTTAAATAGCGAGAGAACCTCTTCAGAACTTCTCGTTTATTAATGAGCTTAGTAGAACTTGATTTTTGGAAAACTTTTTATTTTCCCGATTGTTTAACAGTAATACGAAGTTGGTATGTTTGTTTTGTGAAGTTATCTCGCAGTTCACGGAATGCAACAGTTTTTCAATTCCGTTTCAAAATATTGACTGAAAACTGAGTAATTGAAATATGATAAAATGTATCGAAATAAAACCTGCGGTTATAGGCTACCGCAAAAATTATTTTGGGGTCAATATTTCGCAGTAAGTCGGATAACGTAGTTTATAAATCGTTCGTGTTTTTCCAATTATTAATACAAGAGTATTAAGTTTTATTTGACTTCATGAACGGTATTATTGCAAATTAACTATCGACATATTAAAATTGTTAATTGCGCTTCATGAGGTATTAATATTTTACATTGTTACATACTATAATTTTCATTTTCATTGTTTTGTTATCTTTAAGTACTTTGCTGTAAAATGTTTATATTAAATAATTTTATACGGTTTTTTGATTGATTGACATGATTTTAAGAATACTTTCACTTTATAGGATTTATGGTATTAATATTTACTGTATTTATGTATTGGGTTTGAATAATTTTAAAATCTCGCCTTACCTTTATCTAGTCATGTCTGAAGTCAGCCATTAGTAGAATTTGGTTGGATAAATGATCATAGAGGAGGTCAGATAGCCAGTCGCTCCTTGTAAAACACAGGTACTCAGCCGTTCCAGTTAGACTTGAAGCCGATCCCGACATAGTTGGAAATTAAATTAAATTAAATTGGAAATTAAATTAGTTTTAAGAATATTTGTTATGTATTTATAGTATGTTTAAGTTTTTATAGATATAGTATTGTATATATTATATATTGATATGGTGAATTTTTATGTATTAGTTTATAAGTATTGTAATGTACGATATATGTGTATTTGTATTTTTATGGGCCCTAGTTGCCTGAAATAAAGGAATAAAATAAAATAAAAAATAAAAAAAATAAAAGGCTCGGGAGATGATGATGATGGAAATTTACACGAAACAGTTAAGACAGATTGAAGAATAATTGAAACTCATTTTATTTTAAATATTAAGAAATGGTCACTTAGAAAATATGCTTTTGTTTTCTACAACATGTCGGACTGCCGAACCTGAAGTCCCGGGTTCGATTCCCTATACGGTCGACATATGTTTGTTGGCCGTGGCCTGGGTGTTATAAATATGTAACTACATGCAGTTTATCACCCATAACACAAGATAATGAATAACTTACCAAAGGGCTAGCCGATAGTGTGTAAAAAAAGTCCCGATATTTATTATTAAAATTTTATTTAAAGTTCTACTGACCTAATGACCAAACTATTTAAATACAGTTTCATATTTTTCATAACTTTTCATGAAACACGTAGCCGTGAAATATTTCAGGGAATATTTTAATATGCAGTTTCAAAGTTATATGCAGTTTGTGGAACTAACTGGGAACCTGGGTGGGACGTAGTTACCTCGTGTGCCTCGGTTAATTAGTGCGTCTAAAATTAGCTGGCGGTAAAGTTGTTACGACTATTTTGGTCGGAGGTTTCACCATCTCTCTCATTCTATGTATCCCACATGGTGGTGGGGTCACCTTTCATGATTTTGCTTCTCCACGTCGCTTTATCTCAGATGTTTGCACTATGGAATACCATCGCCATCTGTATAGCTTTTCTCTATATGTTGCGGTCGGCTTCCGGTCAGCCAGATGCAACCTAGTACCAGTATTTTACATAGAGACTGCCTACCTGATCTCCTCAACCCAGTTACCCGGGAAACCCTGCGTACCCACGTGATGTTGCGATATCCATAACAATTCATGACTGCTCCATATTTAAACACATTTTTTAAAAGAATATTGGGAAAATGGTCATACAATGTACTAAAAAAATGGGTATGCAAGTACGTAAGTCCTATATTGTCATCCGGGATTGAATTGGAACATACCCGAATCATTTTTCAGCTTTTCTATGGCATTCCGAAGGCTTTGAATCCTGAAACCTTTTGTTTAATTCAATATCGAACTACATACAAGAATTTTATTTAGTTCCATTCATGGGAGCACTACAATACACGGCAGTCATTTGTTTTATTAAAACATTCATGGTTTTTTTCGAACATGTAGTCCACAGAGTAAAAGTCGTGGTGGCCTAGTGGGTAAAGAAGAAGGCCCAGAGGATTGGGTCGGAGCCTTTGGGGTACCAACAAACATTTTTGTATAATTTATTCATACATTTTTATAACGTTCTCAGGAATAGATAGAAAACTACTGTAATTAATTTTATTTTATTTTTAAAAGAGTGGCCATGGAGTTTCTTGCCAGTTCTTCTCCATGAGACCACCTCTTTGGAACCGTGCAACTTTCCCGCGGTTTTACCCACGTCCCGTGGTAACTACTGCCCGTACCGGGATAAAATATAGCCTATGTTACTCGTGGATAATGTAGCTTTCGAATGGTGAAAGAATTTTTAAGAACGGTTCAGTAGTTTTTGAGCCTATTTATTACAACCAAACAAACAAAGTATTTCTCTTTATAATATTAGTATAGACTACGTGGATATTTTTAGATAGATAGGTAAGTCCATATTGTAAAGGGCTTAGCAGCCAGACGCTTGTAGGTGTAAATTCAGCCTATTTAGATCTGGTAAACAAATATGTAAAAAAGTTTTATTTTTATAAAAATAAGCAGCTTATGGCGCGTTTTGAATAAAACCTACACACCGTAAGACGCCTTTTCTTCAAGCAAATACTTATTAAAATATATTTTTTTTACCATAACGAGCTTATTAGCAAAAATAACATGTTTTTAACAAAAATAAATTATCTTTTATTCCTGACAAACTCTTAGTAATTATGCAAAATTAGGACAAAAGGTCGCGGCACACATGAACATCACGGCGAAGCTGACATACGACATTGACGTTATAAAATGTTTTAAAAGATACGATTTACGAGAAAAAAGTATGTCATCCTTGGCAGTCGCTACGGGTAGTCAGAACCCAGTAAGTTGGACACCAGTTTTACCAAGGTGTATTGGGTGTCTAAGTAACTGGATTGAAGGAAGAGATCAGATAGGCAGTCGCTCTTTGTAAAACACTGGTACTCAGCTGCATCCGGATAGACTGGAAGCCGACCGCAACGTAATTGGGAGAAGGCTCGGGAGATGTTATGAGATACGATTTAAGGGTCGAATTGAAATTCCAAGTCAGTCGCTTGGTTGGAACTGCGCTGTGCCGTGCCGTTCATGTGTGCCATGGCCTTAATTATGTGAGGAGAGTTGGTCGGGTGGTGTGATAAAATTCGCGAATATGCGTTATATGCAGGCTGTTTTCAACCGTTCCGTTGATGCCAACGCACATAAGAATTTCGAGAACAATCTCACTTTGTATAGTATAAGCTCTCCGGCGACTTTTTTTTAATACAAGTTAAAAATAACATTACAATAAATAAATATCTGAATAAACCCATGGGAAAAAGGATAAAAATATACTTTATATAAGGCAACGTTACGTGTATGATGTATAATAGGTAGCTACAGTATTCCGCGAAACGAAGTCATTATGTCAACCAGCGAGTCCAGCAATCCCATTCACACTGATATGACTCCACGAAATTTTACTTTCGGATCCATACAGAAATGCAACTGAAAACTGAAAACCGCCGAACAAAACGCCGCAATGAATAAGCCGTCGAACGATTGTTTTCAGTTGCTGAAAAACGGTTACTGAATAGCACGCCAACATCATTAGATGGCAGCGAAAATCGTGACGTCATAGAGCACCCGCAGACTGCAAACTTTTAGTAGGCCGATAGTTTGTTTGCGCTCATATATCTGTATGAAGATGAATGGTAGCCCGGTCAAAATAGACATCTGAAATAACAAAAATTCCCACAGAGCTGATTTTTGGTGGAGAGCTAGATTTGATCATTATAAATAAAATACTAAAAGTCCCCATCGATCCCATGTGTGCGTCAAAAGTTATTCGAGGTCAAATATCAAAATTTTAGGTTTTTTGATTTTTTTTCGAAAACGGTAAGTTTTATCAAAAAAAGACATCAGACCAAAATTGTAGATCTTTAAATTTTCTATAAAAATGGCATTAACAGTTTTCTCCTAAATCTTACCATTCCTGAGATATCGCGCTTTAAAGTATATTCCATACATGACATGCACACATTTCCACGCCACCTGTGAGGTCGTGTACTCGGCGCGTTTTTTTTACCGTAGTTTCTCCTGTAGGCCTCCTCCACTAACTGTCATGACAATTTTAGGATAGTTTAAGGGAATAATTGCCGTCAAGTTCTAATATGATATCATTATTAATATTATCTATTGGGTTAACTATTATTGTGATTGTTTTAGATTTATCAGATTCATACAAAAACTCGTGGTGGCCTAGTGGGTAAAGAACCAACCTCTCGAGTATGAGTGGGTTCGATTCCATGTCAGACAAGTACCAATGCAACTTTTCTAAGTTTGTATGTACTTTCTAAGCATATTTTGGACACCAACGACTGTTTCTGATGGCACGTTAAACTGTAGGTTCTGGATGTCATTGAACATCCTTGGCAGTCGTAATGGGTAGTTAGAAGCCAGTAAGTCTGACACCAGTCTAACCAAGCGGTATTGGGTTGCCCGGGTAACTGGGTTGAGGGGCTCAGATAGGGCAGTCGCTCCTTGTAAAGGACTGGTACTTAGCTACATCCGGTTAAACTAGAAGCCGACTCCAACATAGTTGGGAAAAGGGCTCGGAGGATGATTTGATACTACAATCTTTTTTGCAATTGCAAAAAATTATGTCAGGAGTTTTCCTGGAGCAGGTGGGAGTAAAGTTTTAATAGGTTCCAGATATTATGTATCAATTTCCAACCCCAGTCTTCTGGATAAAAATGGAAATGTCGAAGGAAAATAAGCGTGCGATAATTTTCTACAACTTTAAAAGCGGATTGTCGCGACTTCAGCGCTTTAAAAAAAAAATCTGTGTTTAGTGATGCAGAACCATGCCTTAGGACTGCAGTACGCTGATATTTAGGATTTAAAAGTGGGCAATCTAGCCTTAGAGACAAGCCACGTGAAGGTAGTTCAAAACCCGATATGACCCAAGATAATATCGAGGCTATGCGGCAGTTAATTGTCGCAGATCAACATGTAACATACCGTGACATAGATCCGTGGGCATAGCGATTGTTTTACATTCCACAAAATTAAGTAAAGTCTTCATGGTAAACGTTTCAGCACACCTGAAAAAGCTGTTGACTCATACAAATCGGCCAATTTGACTACCCCCACTTTAGAATGGAATAAATGTTTCAAGAACTGGGTTTAATGCGTGCAAAAGTGCATTAAATATCGCAGAGAATTCCTTGAAAAACAATTAATGGTATTAACCTATTAGATTGTCTGTACTTATTTCAAACGATACAACTTAAAGGCAACCCTCGTATGTACGTGGCTTATATGTGCATATCATGTACAGTGTGACTCTTTGAATCGCGATATCTCAGGAATGGTAAGATTTAGGAGAAAACTGTTAATGCCATTTTTGTAGAAAATTTAAAGATCTACAATTTTGGTCTGATGTCTTTTTTTGATAAAACTTACCGTTTTCGAAAAAAAATCAAAAAACCTAAAATTTTGACATTTGACCTCGAATAACTTTTGACGCACACATGGGATCGATGGGGACTTTTAGTATTTTATTTATAATGATCAAATCTAGCTCTCCACCAAAAATCAGCTCTGTGGGAATTTTTGTTATTTGACCACTACTTTTATGTCTATTTTGACCGGGCTATGGTAGTACCTACGCACATTACAAAAATCAGGTATTTAGCCGGCATCAGACCAGTTGAAAAATTTGACAGGAATCAAGCTTTTCGTAAATAAAAATTGTCAACCATCGGGTCTACTGTTTAGTCTGCAGTTTACGCGTACTCTTAATTTTCAATTCCAGTTATATTTTTATTTTACGTCATTTGAAAGATATCTGTGAGTTATTTATTTTTTTATTTATACTTAGGCTACTACACAACTTTTATGAATACCACCAAACAACCAAATTGACACTAGTAGACCCTTTGAATATGTTTAAGCATCTCTTATATTGGGGTCGGTCTCCAGTTTGTAAAAGGAAAAAAATGTTGATCGTTCCGGGGAACGAACACGGGACCATAAGTTCGGTAGTCCGGCATGGTGACCGCGCAATCAAGGTGTCAAAAACATTGAGTGTTGCTAAAGACACTTGCAATCAAATTAACGTGCATCTAGTTTGTGAAGTAAACAAGCGTTTCCTTTCATGCTTAATATTTACAAAAAAAAAACTGTACTTATAAAGGACAATGCTACATTCGCATACCATTTGAAATTGTTTTCAAATTAACCTGAAAGAAATATTGCCTTCAAAGCTTCGTGATAACTTAATAAGCTTAAAGGCTTTGAACTAAAAATATATCGAATGTTCGACAAATATTTTGCTTCAATATTTTTTTTCCTTGTGAAGATGGAATATTTTATTACCATATGGCTTCTATAATTAAGCTTTTTCGGATTCCTTTGTCAATACGTAAATAAGTCTGTACTTATGTTCTCGTAATTCTGTTGAAGCATTTCAAGGAAAAGTCTTAAATGTTTATTTTTATTAATTGCTTCAGAGAAGCTTGATAATATCATGTGAAGGATTTCCAAGTACAAGTTTCAATGATTAAAAGAAAACAGTGTTTGTGCAATCAAGTAAAATTAAAATTATAGGAAACAATAATTAAAATATTAAAATAAGCAATTACTTTAATTAAATGTATATTAATGGAACAAACAATACAATATCCAGGAGCCTCATTAATTCAGTATATTTATTTATAAATGGCAGCTATATCGAGAAATTCAGAAATAAATGTCAATATTCGCTATTGTACGTGCACTAATCCGATGTTTACCCGAACATTTCGCCGGTGGGTGTACATGGTATGTGTTTTGCGAATTAATCCCACGTTCGGATCCAGTAATAAATTTCCAGTAATGGTATCTAGTGTACTTACGTATTTATTTTTGCTATTCAAAGTTCTCTGATAATTTTATATTACCGTAATTAATTGTGTTGTGTAGGAATTCATTTGCCAATTTGATATAACGTGGTACCATTCAGTTCACATTAATGTTGAACCTATCCATGCCTTGTTTGGTGAAAAATCATCGGCTGACCTCTTCCGCTGTGGGCTAGCAGCGTGAGGGAGTATCAGACTCTTACTGACTAAAACCCGCCATGTTCCTTCTTGAGCCCGTTGCATACCAGGGCCGCGGTAAGTCTTTCGATCAATCCCGGAGACCTAAACTACAACGAAAATGAACATAAACTGTCTTTATAGTCATAGTCATAAAAAAAACTTGACAATGTTTTATAGCAACACATTTCATCGTCATCATCATCATCTCAGCCGTAGGACGTCCACTGCTGAACATAGGCCTCTCCCTTAGATCTCCACAGATACCGGTCGAAAGCGCCCTGCAACACATTTGCAGAACTAAAATCAGCAATCAGATGATCCGATAGCTAATTAATGCTATCGAACATCGCCAGGCATCTGATGAACAACGGACTTATTAAAAATTTTAATGAACTGAACTAGATTCATTAAATGATGATAAGGATTATATTATAGTTGATAACGGTCTATCGTTGGTTTGCAGTTGAAAAGCACAAATGAATAGCTTTCATTCAGGTATGCTTTGTTATCTAAAATAAACTTACATTAATTTTCAGTAGTTCTGTAGTGCATTTTACAGGCAGTTTGTTTCGTTTAAAAAAAAAAAAATTTGGTCAGCGGTCGGCTGACAGTTTATTCTTCAGTATGCGGATATTAATCCTTTTGCAATATTGCAATAGGTACAACGTCACACAACTTCGACGGTTACCGGATTATATCTCGGTTTTGCTAGATGCGCTATTACCATTTGCAAACTTGCTGTCCGAAATGCCGATTCTATATAACTTGCATCTGTGGTTGAAAACCGGATTTCGTGTATAACTTTTGTATGGGTGTAAATTAAGTTGTATTCTTTTCAGTCAGCGATGTTATATCACATTTTTAGTTGGTTTTATGTAGGCACATTATTAACTGACCCATAAGTGAACTTCTTAAAACGTGACGCTATTTAAAATTAATCCGTATTGAACTCGCGAAGTCGAAGTACAGGACTATAAACTAACGGCCGTTCCTATATTATTCTACCTGTCAGTGGATTCCCTTACCACCGATAGGAATTTGACATGACTCTTAAGGGGCTGGTCTCAAAATTCTATCTCTAGTAATCGAAACAACAGATAGATAGAATACTGGAAACGGCCGTAAATGTTTTGTTATCCACAGTTATCTACTTGATAAAGGACCTGCATTCGACATTCCTTTCTTACCGACGTTGACGAGGTTGGTTACACTGAAACTTGTCTTTAATTAAAAACTGTCTGCATAGCGAAGTCGAGTACAATTCCAACAAGAATTCTTCTATCCAGTGGCAATTGGAAACCATGCTGCGGACTCTCATATAAGTGTCTGTTTGTGACAACTTGACCAATGTGGTTTAGAATCGTATGCTAGGAGGAATAAGGTTCAAAATGCTTTGGAAGTATCATTTGAATGTACAGCCTAGAAAGCTGGTCGATATGAACTTAATAAGGATATTTTTTTAACAATATCAAACAAGTAAATAATCCTCTTATAGTTCGAACAGCAAACTTAAGGATGTTCTGGGTAAATTAAGTGAGCCCCTTCAAAGAAGCTGCAAATGATGCGCTACAGTTGCGCGATTTTATTCCTATGTTGTAGTGGTAGTCGCGTGACTTAGGCACTTGACATTGTAGGTCAAAATCGGGTCATTTAATACTGTTTTAACCGACTTCCAAAAAAAAGAGGTTCTTAGTTTGACCTGCATGTTTGTATGTATATATGTTTGAGCGCAAATGAACGAACGTTTGTCTGAAGAGAAGGGACCTTTCGGAGAAGTTTTTAGGTATAATATTGAACTCGTTTTTTTTTTAATAAAAAGTTTTTAGTTTTTGAAGTTTACACGATAGAGGAATGTATCTCTTTAGATTATTGAAGATGCCGAAGGGTTTAATATTACTTGACCGTTCCAACATTTCAATTAATAGTATTTCTTGTATTGTTACAGACACAATGTCGCCGGTTAGACTGACAGCAGTCGTAGTCAAATGACAATAACTAGAATAAAGGTAACCTTTTATTATTATACTACTTTTTGTACTGCTAAACTGATTGCGATAGAACACGCTTTTTCTAAAAACTTGCTGCCAAACCATGGTTTTGCAAACTCTATACTTTAGTCTCATTTTCTTAAATTATCATAAATATTTGCGAATTCTTATTTATATTTTCCATCTCATCAACATTGAAATGTACTTTCATACGCATGCGACTACTTTATGTACAAACCTTCATTGTGTTCATTGCTGAACCAGTTTTGACCGGTAATGCTAGTGACGTCACAGCTCACAGGGTACAGCTATGACCGTAGTGGCACAAGACAGGCTGGGCGCCTATTACTCTTGACGCTGTATGTCCGTTTGTCTGTCCGCCAGTGTCGGGAGCGCTCATGAGACAGTCGTGTCACCGTCTACTGGAACACCAACACCCAGGAGGGGAGGAGCCCCCTCTGTACTCACCCATAGACCAAATTTCAGGTAAACTCATTCTGTAGCATTCCTATCATCGCGCTAAGGTTTTCTAACGAGCCCTCGGAACTATGTCAAAGTCAAGAAAATAAGCATGCAAGTTACTCAAAGTGATTTGCAACTATGTCAAAGTAAACGGATATTGCATTAGGTTAAAAGTGCTCGTTAGAACACAGTAGCATAAGTTTAGATTGCTGCGAGATCAAAGTTATCAGCTAACTCGTTGGTTGTAGACTGTAGGCCAAGGATAGTAGGGCAAAGTAAGTCAGGCCGCGGCACGAGTAGGCTTCTCGCGTTTCTCATTGAAAGCCTGCGCAACTTCCACGAGGGTAGGCTAATTTAAAACTTTGTTCTCTCGTTTTATTTCTATCTAATATTTCAAGGGCAGGTGTGAAATAGACACGGTCAAAGTTTGTTTCGCTCATAAACTATGTTGTAGTTAGACTAAAAGCTTCCACGGTCGGATACGAATAGTTTTGAGTTTGTATATAGGATTATGAAACTTAAAATGAAGACAGTCTTAAAATTTATGTCACATATTTATAGGTGTAATTAAAAAGCAATAATATAATTAGTTAAGTCAAAGAGCAAAAAATACACGTCTGTTAAACAAATTTGATTACTTTTCACATTAAAGGAACTTCACATTTAACTCATAAAATGTACAAATAAATGTGAACGGTAGAAATAAATTGCATTCAGTAAATATGACATGCGGGTGAAGAAAATATAATATGCAAATACTGTTATCACGCCTTCCGCCAACCGTTATTTAATATTTTATCTTAATTCGACGGGAAAATTATGAAGTTTTTCTGCGGTTTAATGCAATAAATGTAATTCGTGCATTTACACGTACATTTTATTACATTCGGAATAATTTTATAACTGAGTGGCTCTGCTTTCTCCGATAATCCTTTCAGTGAATAAATATTTGATGATAAATGATGTACAAAGTCGTGGTGGCCTAGTGGGTAAAAAACTAACCTCTACAATATGAGTGTGAGCTCTACAGTATCAATTATCTTGGACACCAATGTCTGTGTTTCGGAGGGCACATTAAACTGTGGGTCTCGGCGGTCATTGCTCATCTCTGGTAGTCGTTATGGGTAGCCAGAAGCCAGTATAACCGGTCTCACCTAAGGGTATTAGGTTGCCCGGGTAACAGTGTTAAGGAGGCCAGATAGGCCGTCGCTCCTTGCAAAACACTGGTATTCAGCTGCATCGAGTTAAACTGGAAGCCGAAAAGGCTATGCAGATGATGTACCTATGTGAAGTTTTCCAGGCGATGTGACAACAAATATTAGATGTAGCTAAGAGATTATTTCGAGCTAAAGGTTTTCAGAATGTAGGTGACGGCCGGCTTACATGCATCGGCAGACTTAAGAGCAACTTATAAGAACTTAGTCACAAGTTAGTTGATAACTTCGGGCTCGCTGATACAACCTTGATCTATTTATTGGATTTAACATTATTACATCATGTTTTCTATACTTAGCTGAAATGTTTAATAGATACTCAACTCTTTTATATCAGCAAGTAAAGGTACGTTTTGAATGCCATCTACCTACTGCAACTGCCGGCCGCGTGTGCCGTGACTTCTTAAAATCAACCGCAGCTTCAATACTGATTTGTATGTATTTATATGAAATTGTTTTGGATCGAAGCGGCAGCAGCACGTGCAGTCGCCTTTAGATATTAATTGTTTTTATGCATGCGCGGCATGTGCGGTCGGCAGTTGCAGTCGGCAGCCAGCATTCAAAACATACTTTTGTTGACTATACAATTTCATTGTTCCATGAATTGTCGTTTTCAAAAGCCGAATTCATTTTAACTGAGTATTTAACATGTCATTGGATCATTGCACAATTTTGATTTTCCAACCTCTATATTCTCAAGGTTATTGACAAGTTAATATCTTAAATACTTTTCATACAAAGATATGTGTAGACTTTTTGTAAAATAATATAAAAGATTTTTGTTTAACGTTTATTATTTATGCAGAACGATGGCTTATTAAGTACGGGCTCGTGTATAGGTACAAAAATAACTAGTTAGTAGTGTGTGTAAAATTACTTGCCCACGACATGCGGGACCGTAGTCCCCTGGTGCTTGATCAAGCGTTCGTAACTATTCTAAGACCACAAAGAAAAAATTAAAACGAAGAAATATTATAGTCCTCTATGTTAATTTGTTTAATTATATATAATTTTAGTCAATTTCAATTTTTATATTGCGGTTATTACAATACTTATTATTCTTCCTAATGTTATCGGCGTAATACATTAATTCAATATTTAATATTTTCAGAGTGGATTAAATGAAAGTTAGAGAATAATAAAACATAAATTATAGAAAAATAATTTGTGCCCTTTGCGAGCTCAGACAGCTCATCAAAGTTTTTTTTTTTTCAAAATATTCCTGATACCTAGAAACATGCAAACTTGCATACAAACTTTGAATACTTCAAAAAACTTACTTATCTAGTGAGGATGGTACCGATTTTTTTACAACTTGTCTACTTGTTACCCGACTGCCAAGAAGGGTGTTATGTTTTCGTAGCTTTTTCTGCTAGGAATACTAGAGTCGGTTAATTGTTCTTCAATTGTAAGTGGTGTAGGTATCTTAGATTCCCGTTTTAGTACATATTAAAGATAAGGGCGATATTTATGTTCTTACACATTGTCTGGAAACTTTTAGTTTATTACGTCAAAATTAGCTGATTCCGACGGTTGCATCTGTCCTAGACGACTAATGTTACTAGCTTCCGTCCGCAGCTTCACCCGCGTCCCGATGTGACTGCTTACCGTAGCCGGACGTTGACAATAACTATCCTATGTCCTTCTCCTGGGTCAAAACTGCCCTCTAATTTTCAGCTTAAACGGTTCAGCCATTCTTGAGTTATAAGTTGTGTCACTGACAAGACTTTCTTTTATACGAAGTGTATCGTACCCAATCATATTAAATTAAATACTTTGATATACTGGTTAATATATGTTGATTAACACAAAAAGAAAAAAAATGAAATAAACAAAAAAAGAAAAATGAATTTTTCAAACAAGGTAAATAGAATAAAAAATTGCGAGAATTAGAACACCATATAAGAGGCAGTCATTACAAACAATGGAAATTCTCCCTTAAAAACTGACAGCTGTCAACTGGTCAAAACATTCGATACCCCTATCTTTATCTCTGCTTATTATGAAAACGAAAAATGACTCCTGTGGCCAAACCACTGAATGGATTAGGTTATTTTTTTTACAATTCGCCATTGAATATCATCACTACATAGTATAAAACAAAGTCGGTTCTTCTGTCCCTATGTCCCTTTGTACGCTTAAATCTTCAAAACTACGCAACCGATATTCATGCGGTTTTTTTTAATAGATAGAGTGATTAAAGAGGAAGGTTTATATGTATAATAACATACATTAAATAGAGGAGAAATACTGTTATCCCGTGCGAAGCCGGAGCGGGTCGCTAGTAAAGTATATGTGATAGAATTTAATGTGACTAGGGACAACACACCTGATATAGATAGAAGATATAGTATAATATTTTTGCTACTGTTGCAAGAGTTCGTCTGATGATAAATATTTGAAACCACAAAATGTACCACGAATGTACATGAATGTACCATTGTGCGCCACAATCGGGATCAAACAACCCTTTGTATTCTTTTTTGCTCGTGCATCGAAAAAATTAACACGGCGAATAAAAAGTTTGGGGTTTTAACACTCGACTGCAATGAAAAGGCTGAATGATTTTAAAACAAAACGGAAAAATCTGGTTTTTGAAATTGGTATTAAAGTACTCGCACACTGGAGACTTTTAATCGGCCGACAGTTTGTTTGGGCTCATAAATCAGTATGAAGATGAATGGGTAATACGCACATTACAAAGATCGGGTTTTTAGCCGGTATCAGACCGATTGGAAACCTTGATTGGAATCAAGATTTTCTTTTGAAAATTTCTTGCCAACCATCATCGGGTCAACTGTCGACCGACGGTATGCAGTGTGCGGATAATCCTAGCCGGATAGTATAAACCTTTCATGTAGTTAATATGTGACTAACACACAAACAGAAATTAAAATTGTCCGTATTTTACAAAGTTATTCTTATATTATACTCAGCCGTTTTTATCCCTAAACAAACCAAATATAAAAAGTAGGACAGCATTTTTTTCAGGATTAACTGAAAAAATCTCAGGCATCTGGCTTGAGAATTAATTTAATTAAAACATGCCTGTGGAAAATATAATTTTTAATAACGCAGCGACTACCTGGAAATAGCTTAGTAGTTCATTTAATAAAAACACCTGTATGATCAGTATGGCTATGAAGCATGTAAATTTATTATAAACTATTCGGTTTCCCGCGGCTTCACTCGCGAAGTACTGCCCGTACCGGGATAAAATATAGCCTATACTACTCGGGAAGAGATGAACCGATTTGAAAAATTCTTTCAATGTAGCTTTCCAACAATGAAACAATTTTTAAATAAGTGCAGTGTCAGTAGTTTCGGTGCCTTTAGGGTACAAACAAATAGACAAACAGAAACAGAAATAAAATAGTTTATTTATAGATAAAGGAGGTCAGTTAGTCAGTCTCTCCTTGTAAAAATACTGGTACTCAACTACATCCGGTTAGACTGGAAGCCGAACCCGACCTAGTTGGAAAAAGGCTAGGCAGATTGGATAATGAAATAAGAGGCGTCCCATAGTTTTCGCATTTCTCATAACCAACCAAAGAACCTTGTTAATATACATAACAGAGTACCAGAAGTGGTTAGAATCTTTTGATACACTTGCATCTTGTCAGGTTATGAAATAATACCACAATAGTCGTTCACATCGTCTATTATCACTTTAGTACTTCAATGATCACAATGTTTACAATAAATCGGATGGAACAGATACATTTTACAAGATCACGAAGCCCAGAATTGGTTTCTCTTTAAGATTCCTTCAATTGACGTTGTCACCTCACGTCATCATGATGACCACAAAAAAGCAACCAGCCAGCAATATTGTGCCGCGCCGACATACATATTATTACAACGAGCAATATAGCATGAGTATTAATACGAAACATTAGTACTATTAATGTACTACGCTAAAACACTGGCAACGTAATTAAGAATTAATTAATGATATTTGTGATTTGGTATTGAATATAATTCAGTGCTCGACAAGACCGCAATAGTTCGGGTCGCGGTTTCCTGAATTTTAGACTATTATTGTAACCTTGCATTGTAGTCACGTGCATTATTTATTCAGGCTATAATATAAATGCGTTTGTTAGTAATCAGCTTATTTAATACGGAAATAACAGTTTTCAATTTGTCAGTTATAGTTTTATTTGTTTACACAAACATCGGATTAGTGCTTGAATGTTTTTGTGCCATTTCGAACTCTGTAGTCGGTATATAGAATTTAGAAGCAAATTTTTTTCAAGATGCGAACTTCTTTCTGCAGACTAAAGTCGCCCGATAGTAAGCCCGATGGTTTAAAAAAAAACCTTTTTTTTTCAATTAAGGTATTCAGTCGGTTTGATACCAGCTAACCTATCTGTCTTAGTAATGTGCAAACTACTATTTTTATCTTCATACTGATTTATGAGCTCAAACAAACTATCGCACGACTAAAAGTTTGCAGTGCGCTGGTACTCTCATTAGGAAATAACAGTTTTCGATTTACCAATTATAGCTTGGCTTGTTTATACAAACATCGGATTAAAAAATGGTGTCTGTGGTCTGTTCATAGGATTTGGCAGCACATTTTTCTCAAAATACAATATTTGTAATTAATTAACATGAGAAAACATGCTAATGACATTAAATATTCCAAAACCAAAACACTAACACGGCACTTTTATTTTAAATTCAATTCTGCTTCCTGATTGGCCAATATTCACTGCTAACGCCCACCATTTTCAACTGACCAGTAAGCATTCAATATTCAGCTAGGTAGTCGTCAATTTTTTTGGTACTTTTTCAGACTTTCAGTACAGATTTGGTTTTCATGTTTTCAAATACAGCTACTTTTATTGGCTTCAGTCGTCTTTGATTTTTATTATGACGTTTCACTTTGAGTCCGTCCTTCACGTTTCATGAAAGCAACCGCGTGTTTGTCAAACTTTGTTTATCCATCTGTCACAACTGTTGGGTAGGTAGGAATATCGGACGGGATATTTGGCTTTGAGTCTATATTTATTTGTGAGATTCGGAAGACACGGTAATGGGTTGTCATTTGAGCAACATTAACATGTGTTACTGGTAATCAATGTAATAACAGGTTCTAATAACATTTGCCCATTAGACTTACTAGCTGTTCCTCGCGGTTTCACCAGCGTCCCGAGTGAGTTTTTTTATAAATTAAAAAGTATCCTATGTTCATTCTAGTACCACCAAGAATATGTGTACAAAGTTTCATGATGATCGGTAGTAGTTTTTTGCGTGAAAGCGTGGCAAACAAACGGACTTTCCCATTTATAATATTAGGAAGATTTACATCTCATACCGTCATATTTAAAATGGGCTCACCATTTTTATGGATATAGAAATATTTTTCTTCTTGTAGTCGCTCTTTTTTCTCCATTCTCGAGGATCAAGACAAATTGTCATTGGGCCCTTATAATGTTCTAAAGTAGTCGGGCGCTAAAATAACGATCAATCGACAAAAAAAAATTGCTAGAGACATGGTAATTTACAAGGCGTTCGATAAGATATCGTCGTATCTTGCCGTTTAATCAGAATGCAAATTAAGCATAAATAAAAGAAGTGTGGTATTTACCCGACTGCTCAGAGGGGTAAATCATCATCATCAGTCATCCTATCTGTACTTTATACGCTCGCATTAACAGTGATACAAACAACAGTGCGAACTTAATTAAACAAAATATAAATCAGAGCATTACGGAATGTTAATTAGTGCACCTCATTATTTTGATTTAATTATGAGTAAATTTCATATACTGTGAAATCAATTTCCGTAATCCATAATCCCCTGAAACATATTTACATTGGAACGAATATGGAATTGGGTTTTAACATTCCTTTAAAATGGAAACACTTCAAATTCTCGAAACATGGATTTTAACATGAATTGCATTTCATTAAAATTAATCAAGGTGAATACTCTTGACTAATTGAATGCGTAGTGGTGTGAATTTAAGTACTTTTATTGAATATTGATGATATTTTAAAAGTATTGGTCGGCGTCGTGATTGCGATTGCCTCGTGGGTACACTGATATTGAAAATGATTTCCTGAAATAAAAATGGAGTAAAAAGCATTGCAATAATCTGCGCAGTAATCACGATGATGAACGTTATATTAAAATGTTCACATAGCTTAGCTATTTATGTTCAATTTCCATATATTCCAGTTCCGGGAAGCTTCCAGTTTCATAACATAACTGACCGTCCTCCATGAGTCCATCGTTTAATATAATTTTCCTTCTACTTCCTGTAGGGTATCCTGCCTTGTTATTCAATCAAGTAATTCACTTCCTGACTCAAAGTGGCTACCACCAGGAACGCTTTCTACAGCATATTTTATACACTATCGGTTAACAGCCTAGACTCATAAAAATAACGTCTTCGTGGTGCATAAATAACAACTGTTTTTGGTGCGGGTGCTGCGCAAGGAAGTTTCAAACTCTTATTGACTTAAACCCATCATGTTCTTTCTTAAACCCTTTATATGCCAGGGCCGCGGTAACTCTTTCGAACAATCCCGCAGCCCCTACAGGCTTTGGCCCTGGTGGGCCCACTGAACAAAAGTACTGACTGACATATACCTACAAAAACATACTTTACAAATAAGTGTAAATATTATTAATTAAATAGGACGCTTGCTGTGCTGCCGTAAACTAGGACATAGCTCACGTATTTACCGTGGAAAGTGCAACTAAAAGTCAGCCGGTTCACGTATAAACACACGACTCAAAGAGTGAATACGATGATAAGTACTCGTAGTGAAAGTTCCGCCCCGTTACCGCGCTTCGACGTGTTTCACTACCGAGTTCCAATATAGTTTGATCACACGGCCGCCTGATGTCTGCTAGTTAAAACTTGTCCGTTCGCTGTTAAAAGTTATGCAGTTTGTGCAGAACTCGGCTTAGTGGGACGGTTTCACTTGTAATTATATTAGACTTGTACACGCTCGTTCAGATGACTGCTTTATTTGTAGACAATACCGCTTAAATGGCGGTTTGTTCAACGTTAACTGAGGAGGCATTTATAACTTTGTTATGTCTACGAGTTCACGCGCTCTGCAAACTTTTAGCGGGCCGATAGTTTGCTTGAGCTCATAAATCAGTATGAAGATGAATGGTAGTAAGCACATTGTAAAGATCAGGTATTTAGCCGGTATCAGATCGCCTAAAAACTTGATTGGAATCAAGATTTGGGCCAACCGTTGGGCTAACTAATCACATAGCAGGCGAAATTAAAATAAACAATTGAAGTATTAAACAAATTAAAACAACGAATTTTAATCTAAAAAACAGAATAGCATCCCCCCCACACTGCCAGCCCTGTTACGAAGAGACAATAAAAATGGTTGATGCCGTGACAAGCAATTTATTTTTAATAGAAACCTCGTTAAACATTTTGCATATTACGTGGCATAAATGTAAGTATTTTTCATTGTTTAAAAGCAAAACATGGTCGTTGAAAAACCGCAAATAAAATGCTTAATTGACTCAGTGCTGCATCGGTTTTATATAGGCACTCGGCGAAAATTAAGTTATCCGGTTACGAGATTAACCTCGCTGACATACGGTTACCCGGGTACAAAGGCTGTGTGCAAGCGCTCCATTACCGGTTGTGTCTAGAAACCTGATCCGTGTAGGCACCGCTCAGGAAAGTTCTCGAGAGATCGTCACTCGTTTGACTCGGGTAATCAATTCATTGTTTAGCTTTACAAGAGTAAGTAAACATATCGTAATTTATTGCACACACTTTGTATAAATATATAAACATTTTGGAGAAGTTGTACCAGGGCGAGCTAAACTCAAAATTGGGTTTTCTTACATTAAACCTTATTGTTAAAGGATCAAATGAATTAAATGTATACTGCATACTAAAATAAACATAATATCGTATGCAATAAAATACCTAGTTATACACCTAGTATTTGGCATTTTTTTACTAGAAAATCATTAAATCTGGATGTACCTAGTTCTACTTTATAGATCTGTCCCGGCTTTGAATTTTATTAAAAGGTATTTCAATTGGATTGCAATGTCTTCAATAAAAGGCGTTCTTATAAGATTTTTATAGTCGATTACCAACTTTAAAACTTTCAAGAATAAACTGAAAGTCTATTCTTGAATAGATTGAAATTCAATCGTTTAATACTTCACATTTTTCTTAAGATTTATTATCGGAACCGGAACTAATCTACCTTCTTTCATAGTTTCATTATAGTTTTTTATGCCTGTTCAAGTATTAGCTTTTGAGGAAATATTTTTATCAATATGAATTGGATGAGGAAAGATTCGACGTTCTTATTGAGCCAGGCTCCAAGAAGTTAGTTCTCAATTCCTTCAGAAAATATGTTAAAAGCAGGAGGACGTCATGTATCTTGTGAGTCATTATTACTTAGGTGAATAAAGCTAAAAAAGATAAAGCTAATACAGTTTTGGTCCAGCCCCACACTAAATTAAAACGCCTTCTGTCCTTCTTAACGTATTTTTAGGGTTCTGTACCACAAGGGTAGAACGGGACTCTATTGTTTTCGCTCCTCCGTCCGTCCGTCCGTCCGTCCGTCCGTATCTCATGAACCGTGATAGTTCGAGAGCTGAAATTTTCATAGATGTGTAAATGTAAATTTTTGTTGCCGCTGTTACAACAAATACTGAAAACTAGAATTAAATAAATATTTTGGGAGGCTCCCATACAACAAACGTGATTTTTTTGTCCGTTTTATAAATAATAGTACGGAACCCATCATGCGCGAGTCCGACTAGCACTTGGCCGGTTTTTATTTTAATGTGATTTGTTATTGGTGTGATACCGTTAAAAATATCCTATAGTGTCGTCAAAGTGATTCATCTAACTTGGATCTCAACGCAGAATTGTAACAACGACTATCTCCCAACCTCGGGGTTATAGCACCGGCAACTTCCATACTCCGGAAGAATATAACAAACTCTTACAAATAATTTCATATAAAATGTGAACCGTCTAATTCATTCATAACTCTGTGCTTCGGAAACCAAACGTAACATTGAAACAAAACAGTGTCAACATGTTACAAACTACTTTAACTTCGTCAGACAGTTGTACGACATTCCTTAAAGAAACTCATAACAATCCTATTCATAATATTTACTCTCTATTTAGGGAAGGTTATCTCACGGAACGTGCGTCCCGTATTATCGGACGCGTAACGCCAAAACAGACAAACATACGATAAAACATTCAATCGTTCACATCTAACCTATGACGCTCTAGTGCTTCGATCATACTTTGCGACACGCATATTCCGTCAGACACGGAATTACCCTTAAGGATATTTTTACATTATTGATTTTCTTAAGATAATGATTTCTGTAATAAATAAAAAAATAAACAAAACAGCCCCCAAAGTGTCCCTGAAAGTTCCATAGAAATTCAACTTCTAAAAGTAAAAAATATAATTTTACTCGAGCTAAATGAAAGCGCATTTTTACACAAAAAGCATTCTAGTGTAATTATGAAGAAAAATACTTTTCATAGACCGTGCGCCGTACTCTTTAAGTTAACAAAACTTTGTCACGTTGTTCTTTTGTTAGTTTCTTTAGAGTTATTCGAATTTTATTTGTATGCACAATCATCTTCCTCAGAGATACAACTTGTTGATAATTACACATGAACAAATAACGAAGGGGTCGTGGCTAAGTCTAAGCCGGATCGAACAATCATAAAGTTAAGCAACACTTGATACAGTCTGCACGTGGATGGGTTAACATCATCTTGTCATGACGAGTTCTTACATGTTTCGGAAGGCACAATAAATTAGCGGGTCCCGGCTTTCATTTGATCGTCTTTGGCAGTCGCTACGGGTATTCAGAAGCCAGATAGTCCAACCAGTCTTACCAAAGGGGTGTCGGGTTGCCCGGGTAACGGGGTTGGGGTCAGATAGGCAGTCACTCCATGTAACATTGGTAGTCAGCTGCATTGGACTGTAAACTGACCCCAACACATTTAAAAAAAGGCTGGGAAAATGATGAACCATGCAGAAATATCCCTAACGTGAGTAGTATATAAATAAACGCTATTAAAATATCAGACGACAGACATCAAAACATCTCTTTACGGAGCACCTGTGTTAGTAAACACACTTAATTCGTAGTACTACGAACACAACTTATATCAGGTTTCACAATAGAGTTGCAGACAGACTCGCTTTCTATTCTCGGAACTGAAATACTCTCTCTTATATCGTAAACAGAGATTCGGTTTGTGAATTCAATTTGTATTGTTGGCGGGAGATTCGCCGGTGCACGGCAGGTGAGCTAATCAATTGAGAGGTAGTGACGTCACGGTAACTTGCAGGCTGGTTGCAAGCGATGCGATTTATTCACTTCATTATACTAGTACAATATAAAATAAATATTTTTATAGAGTTATGCATATAAGTGTAACACACACGTATAGGCAATGGCAACTATAACATTTGCTATGTCAATTATGTGCTAATTTGCTATTTTATATTCTACATGTAAGGCCAGTCATTTATAATAAAAAAAGGCCAATTGTCTATCAACTAATATACCAATGTTGTAAGTTTAATACTTTTACATTGATGTAAAACATTATTAAGTATATTAATCAAGCATATTTTTTCTGTATTATAAGTAGGTATGTTATTTTGAATCAGTCGTTGGGATATCCATAATTTTAGTAAAATAAATTGACAAAAAATTTGTGATAAGGAAAGTTGATACTTAATTTTATTACACATAAGTTTTAGAAAAGTTTTACAATTCTTGCTACAGTTAGAAAGGCTAAAGACAATTTTCTAGACGTACGTCAAACAATACAAAAATCTAAAAAAATCTTCAGACAAATCGCTCGTGTGTAGCCAACATGCAGCTTTCATTCATAAAGGGCTTATGACGTGCACTCCCTTACTTGATAAATCCATGAATGAAACTCGTCTATGTGTGTGTGTGTCAGGAATTCCAGATTTAACTATTCGCTACGAGAGCGAGTATCGGCGTAGGTACGTAGATATGTAGCTATTTCGCGACCGACCCGTCAATGAAATGAATTCCTAGTAATGCATTACAGAGTAGAACGGATCAGAGATTCCAATACTGCATTTGCTTTGGCGTCATACCTAAACGGGATTTGTAAGGATGTTCAATCTGATCTTGTTCTGTTTGAATATTTCATATGCCGTTTTTTTGGGAATTACTGGTTTCTATTTAGGATATTTTGTTTCTTGGAGTTTGCCTTTTATCAATGCACACTGTCATTAACAAACTTATTGTAAATTCATCTAGTCGGTGTTACATTAGTATTGTCACGTGCATGGAATGTCAGTGTCTTGTCACAATGTACCACCATCTCTGTAAACTTCACCTCTTCGATATTCATGTTGTCTCTGTTGTGAACTCATCTGTGTTTCATTCATCGGAGCTTGTTCTCAGAATATCGTGCTATTTTCCTGCAATACTGTTGTCGGAAAATCGCACGATCCTGCTCAATGTGTTTAAAGTGAACTGTCTAAATTCCACAGGTACATAATAACTGCTTAAAAAATAAATAATAATGTAAATGTATCCGGCGTCACTTAAAAAAAAACATTTATGACACTAATGCAACAAACATAAAACGTGTCTCTCGTGAAATTAACCAGGGTGCTAAAATAATTGTTTTACAAAACGTTTATTTTTTTTTACAAATAATACCGTTTCGCGATAAAAATGGCGATTTTAATTTTTGTTTTCCATACCAGTTTGTGGGTATCGCTGAACATCAAAATTAATTAGGGACCCTGTCGTGGCCATCGAAGCTAATTGGCAAACGGTGAAAGGTTCGATGCTGAGTAGGTACTCGTAGCACCAACCGTCCAAATTATGAGCCACGCATTCTTTCGGTAATCCCAATTCTAAACCACAAACTCTGCGGCGTAAAAACACAAAAACGAACGGGCAAACAAATGACGAAATGACTCGGGAAGTTAGTTATGTAAAAAATAAAATAAACAAGTAGTTTTGACGCAGTGGTACCAGACCATGTGGGCCGGGAGGCCGGAGGCAAGCTGACACGATATGCGACGACGGAGGAAGACGAGACCACACTCAGGGAGCTACTACTTAGGTACGTGACCATAGCGACAATACCGGAAAGCTTTCCGCCTTTAATACTGGCTTCATTTGCATTCGATCATAAGGATCTCTCTATGTGTCGATGTGTCTTCTACATTTTGTTTCACCTTGGCTTGGCATCCTATCTCGTATAACAGATATGACGATGCGTCTGAGTCGGAGCGCGGTGGCTGCATCATTCACAGTTCCTATCATACATCGGACCATGGCACCGTGGTTAGCATCAATGGCCACGACCTTGTCTCTCGCTACCCGGAACACATGCGTGCTTAGCACTTGCCTCTGACATACCGGGGGTAGGACGGGATATGCTTGCATGGGTGTGGTTGTAACGTTTCAATGTAGTGTTTCAATCAAGTGTTTTCCATAGAAATTAGAAGGCAATAGAATTTCCTAACAAAAGTATTTTGTCCTTTGTCAACAAAACAATGTACAGAGTTTAGTGACAGATGAAATTCAAGTTGACTCACTGCATTCACCTTTTGTCTGTGTTCACCTTTCACCTCAAAGTTTTTAATAACATTAATTAATGAACATTATTTTACTGGATTAGCACAATGGTTTTTATATTTCACACGAAACACTAAAAATTCAAAAGTATTTTCATTTTCAACCTTAAAATTCCATTCTTTAAATCAAATACGCTTTAATTACCAAATATTTTATAGATTCTCAAAACTATAAAAGAGAATTATAGATGGAAAAAATAGCTTTAGGAAAGTATTCTCCTAATTTGTTTTTAAATAAGAAGCGTAAGTTATTAAAATATTGTGGTCTACTAACTCAAACTAAATAACCACTAATCAGTTTATAATTTTTAATAATATAAATAATAGCAAATCACTTAGAGGCGTCGCGCCTTCCTCGCTTCTCGAAGACAACGCAAACAACTTGTTCCAAAAAAATATCGCTAAATGGACTAAAAACTAAGCACCTTTTGGTTTAGGTCGCTTTTAAAATAGATTTTCGTTACGTCTCAGATTAAATCAATGGACATAAATTTCGAGGCGTGAGGCTAAGATATTTCGGACTGAACTAACTAACTTTGATGTCCACGAACTTATTAGAATGTTCCAAGTATTAATCAAGGCCTACTTAGTGTACTCAGGTTATGCCTAGTCTGAGTAAAAAGTGGTGACTAGTAACTAGTTAGCGTGGAAAGTTGTCGAGTAGTGAGGAAGGCCGCGAGACCTCAGCTTGGAGTTGAGCTGGCTGGTGTGACTAACCTTGACTTTGGCTGTAGCCTACAGAGACAGGTGAGCATAATGAGCATGAATCTAACCGCCAAACTGGATGACCTGCAACGAGGCGACCGCCAGCTCGAGACGACCGTGGCGCTCTGCGAGATCCGCACCCAGCTTCAGGAGTTGACCAAGAGCGTGGAGTCATGCCAAAGTGAGGTCTCCGAGGTGAGTACTTTACCTACATTTTACAATTTCAAACTTGCCCTATTGCTCACTAAGTAATGATCGGTCCATACGATACAGACTTTTAGTTTGTACTAATATCTGTACGAACTTAAAAGTCTGAGTGGAAATGTGATACAGATTTTCATATATCAATGATTGTGTATGCCAATGATTGTCATTAATGATTAACCATCTAATATTGATTAGTCGTGGTGGCCTAGTGGGTAAAGGACCAACCTCTCAAGTATGAGGGCGCGGGTTCGATCCCAGGTCAGGCAAGTACCAATGCAACTTTTCTAAGTTTGTATGTACTTTCTAAGTAAATCTTAGACATCAATGACTGTGTTTCGGATGGCACGTTAAACTGTAGGTCCCGGCTGTCATTGAACATCCTTGGCAGTCGTTACGGGTAGTCAGAAGCCAGTAAGTCTGACACCAGTCTAACCAAGGGGTATTGGGTTGCCCGGGTAACTGGGTTGAGGAGGTCAGATAGGCAGTCGCTTCTTGTAAAGCACTGGTACTCAGCTGCATCCGGTTAGACTGGAAGCCGACCCCAACATAGTTGAGAAAAGGCTCGGAGGATGATAATGATTAACCATCTAGTCATCACATTTTCTCTTAGACAACAATTTTTTACACAGACTTTATATTCCCACTGATTTTTATCAAAACTTGAAGTTCGTACAGATATTTGAACAAACCTAAAATAACTTAAAAACGTCAGCTAAACGTGACCCCACAGTGTGGATCCGCCATAACATTTATATAAAACCAGTCGTAGTTGTTGAGCAAATCTGAAGGATCTTCCTGCCGAAATAACTGACAGGCAAATACACCATCGATTTTGCCTAGCAGGCGAGGCAGATACGTCAGTACATGTCTGGCTATAGTTACGGAATATCTGCCAAATATAAACGTTTGCAACAGGCACAATGACGTTTGAAATGAAATGTTATTATTGAGCAGTGGTGCAGGTACAAGACAGATATTGTTCCGAGAAAAAGCCTCTAGATTAAGCCATAACATAACAATATGCCACAGCATTCGATCCGATCAAGAACTCAAACCATATTCGGAACGTTTCAAGAGGCAGAATGACGTTTGAATGAAATGGTATTAGTCAGCAGTGGTGCAGCAAGATAGATTCTGTACTCCGATACATGTTGGTGTCTAGATATACACAATAAATGCCCTGTATTCGATCCGATCTGGAACTCAAAACATAATTTTCGGATGTCGATTGAATAGGTGCGCAAAAGATACATTCGCACTGTCTAAAATTGATAAAACTTCAAAGATTCGATTTTTGAGCATAATGTGAATGTTAAAGCGAAAAGGGATTAGTATGAATTCGCTTTGTTGCCGGTATCCCCCGAGTCCGTGCAGCTGTCACGGCAATGGCTAAGTTCAGATCCCAACGCTTTGTCGGAGGTCTCACAATACAACGCAGTATTCCCATAGAAAGCCCATCTCAACCTTACACTAGTGCAATATTTCTCTTGAAGATAACGCTGGAAGGAATTCTAATAGGATTAAAATATGAACCTGATATAATATTATTATTGTTCTTTTCATCATTTATTTATTTTTCAACATATAAATTACATTTTTAAATATTAAATATAAAAATAAAAAACATTTAAAAATATAAAAAATAGGTTGCCACCGATATCGGGCACAGGGTCTTGGACCCTGTATCGGTGGTTAGGGTCCCAGAGACAGAAACATTATTGTTCTTATTGTTATACGAATTGCAGTAGGTATAGTTTTGTAAGTGTGATGACACTCAAAATAGGCTGTGACCTGTATCTTGAAGATCTGAATTACAACATGCAGATTTATTTTTAAACAAATTTAACGAGCATTAGACAGTAAGATAAAAACATTTATGGGTGAATGTGAGTGTGTGTTTCTATCAAAAATAAAACATGCCAGACCAAAGGCCGTTTCACCACAAAAATATCAATATGTTCTAACTAGGATTTATATAGATAGTAACTTGATTCCTTGTTCCATTCAAACTAAACGCAATTTTGAATACAAAATCTAATATTGAACTGGAAATGGATAGTTCAAACATAATGAGTTCTAGTAACTGGCAATAACAGAGCCTTTTGACGATGTTCCGATGACAAATTGTGTATTAGTGCAGTTCTGCACATAATAACGTCCTTTGAAACAGATCGAATGCTCAATACTCGTGTACCTACATTATTGCGAACATTACACTAATTTCGCTTGAATTTATTACTATGAATATATGAATATATTATATGAATAAATTATAATTAATTAGAAATTGTTTATTTGTAAAACATTAATAACAAGCGGTAGTACAGACAGTATAACAGTCGCTAATTGTAATCACACTGGTACTCAGGTGTATACGGCTAGACTGGAAGCCGACCCCAAAATAGGATAAGGCTCGGTGGATAATGACACAGCAAATTGAAAAAAACATTTGCATATGCTAAACCGATCTATTAAATTCTATCTTTGACTTTTAATTTTCGTGTCATTGCTACAAAATCGATCAAATAGTTTATGTGTGAAGAACACAAGCAAACATTTGTTTTCAGAAGGTTACTGTACATTTATTATAATAGCTCTTTACATATTTTATAGTGTCAATGGGCATTATGGCACGTGCACTCAAGGTGACGTGTACACAGTTGAAGAATGACCACTAACTGCCAATTATATGACCTTCATACGAAGTAGTTAATGCATCAAACGGAATTTTACATCGTGTTCTCACATTCTATACCAATAAAATAAATAGGACATAAGTATATTTTTGTTTCCTTGTTTTGCCCTGAAGGGTCCGTAACTATTACTAAAATTATTTGACTGTTAAGAAGCTGCATTATCCTCGAGTAACACAAGCTATATTTTATCCTGGTACGGGCGGTACTTCCCACGGGACGTGAGTGAATCCGCGGGGAATCGGCCCAGTGTGTAATATTAATGTATGGCGATGTATGTGCTACGAGCTAAACTGCTACGTTTTAGACGATGCTACGATTTGCTACGAGATAATGTGTTATGGCTACGCACAGTAACACAAAGTTCTTCTCCATAACACCCATTCTTTGGAACCGTGCACGTAGCTGTTAAGCTATTGACGTTTCGTGAGAAACTGTAATAGGTCTACATGAAATAAAAATAAATATAAAACCTTTAAGTTTGACTATCACATACGTGAAAACAGTCGCGACGAAACTAATAACCGATCAAAGTTAAAGTACTCAAATCACAAAAAGTGTACAGCTACTTACAACACTAATAAAGCAGAAATTCAAGTGGCTGTCTATAAGTATTTATTTGTAAGCAACTTAAAAATTGAGTACCGAAAGAAAAGACGACAATAAGCCGCTTACGGAATCTCGACAGCGAATATCAGTTTTCCAATAAATTCCTTGTTAAAAGTAGAAAAATAAAGCACACACACTGCAGACTAAACAGTCGGCCGACTGTTGCCCTGTGGTTGGAAAATATTTTTTTTAGAAAATCGTAAATCCAATCAAAGTTTTTAATCAGCCTGATTTCGGACAAATGCCTGATCGTTGTTACGTGTGTACTTCCATTCGTCTTTATACAGATCAAGAACCCAAACCATCTATCGGCCGACTAAAAGTTTGCAGTGTGCGCGTCTTATAGCGGGATTTTTTTGAGTAAATAAATGTCGAGTTTTTAAGTCAGAATAATAATTACCTGACTTTGTCTGCAAAGTCTTGGGCAATTAAACCTCTTTGCGTTGCTGTCTCCGCTCTTTGATGCCCATAATTATATCAAGTTGCAACACTTTGTAACACTTTGTAAATACTCTTAGTTTTTATTGCTTCTTATTTTCTTATTTACACAACAGGGCTTTGCTTGTCGGCCTTTCTTCAGTCTATTGTGATGTTTCTTGTGACCAACGCCTCTGTAGTTTTTGTCTTTTAACTTTGTAACAGAAAGTACAGTCCGCAAAAATACTTGAAACTATTTAAGGTTTAAAATGTTGAGTATAAACTTTTAGTCTAATTATGGAATTTTGCTTTGTTTATTATTTTATTTTTGATTTCAATCTTGTTGGTATAGCTACGTCTATAAAAAAATTGTCTGTATCAATGTTGATTGATGATATCTTACGGCATACAGACGGATACCGACTTCTTAGTATTAGGGTCCCGATATTCCCATCGTACGGAGCCGTAAAAGTGACCGGTTTTGATATAAGACGCGCAAATACGTACAAAAACAGGTATATTATATAGCTTTTAATCCATAGTTTTATCATTTAGGAAATCATTAAGGTTGTAGTAGCATCTGTCTTGCAAAAGTTTGACTAGCTTCCATCAGCGGTTTCCCCCATGTCCCGTGTAACTACACCATGCTATTGAATAAAAAGTAGCCTATAGCCTTTTCAGATAAGTGGATAGATTATTATATATCTATTTATCCGAGAAGGCTATAGGCTGCTACTAACAATGTTTTTTTTTTTCAAAGTAAACAAACTCTTTTGATCTTTACAACACAACTTAACTCAAGTTACGTGTGGAAGGAAAACTCAAAAACACGTGACTGTGAAAACTTTTTGTAGTAACACCATTTAGGTGTACAATATTAGTCCTACTTATATCCTACTTCCTACTTATCCTATTACAAATGTGAAAGTTTGTGAGAATGTATTGATGTATGTTTGTTATTCTTTCACGCAAAAACGGCTGCACCGATTTTGTTGGAATTTGGTATGAAGATAGGTGATTCACTATATTAACACATATGCTATTTTTATCAATACACCACGCGGGCGAAGCCGCGGGCGGAAGCTAGTATAGTATAGATACGCTATTCAAACGCTTAGTTTTCGCAATTACCTACCAAACGTATGCTTGGAAAGTAGGCCAAGCAAGCTCGTTAACTTGGCCAAATTAGACGTAAGTGCCCGATGTAAGTAGTCCAGCGGTGGTTCGGCTGCGCTGGGTCAAGGTTTCGCCAAGTCAAGAGACGACGACCAGACCACTTGAAACAGGTCAAAGTTAAAACAGAATAGCTTGCCTTGTAGAAATAACCTAATATGTATGAAGGTTTTTGTGAGTCTTGCATTTGTTTTGCTTTGGAGGAATTTGATATTACTTGTATGGGGCTAATGTCAAAATTATATCTCTAGTAAGCAAATCGACAGGTAGATATAATACTGGGAACAAGTTAACTGACAAGATGTACATATCTATACTAAAATATAAAGAGGCAAGATTTCATTGTTTGTTCGTTTGTTTTAATGGTATAGGCTCCGGAACTGCTGTACCGATTTGAATAATTCCTTCACTGTTATTAAGCTGCAGAATATACACTCAACATTGGCTCTATGTTTTATCCGTGTACGAAAAAGTTTCCCAAGGACGAGGGTGAAACCGCGTGGAACAGCTAGTCTTATAAAGTCACCCGCTATGTCTGTGTTCATCTGTTAAAAAAAAACACGACTAAGTAGATTTTCATGCGGTGTATATAGCTATAAACAATTTTGTTTAATTACGATAAATAGTTTGACCGAAAATACATGTATATGTTACAGCCAAAGTAATAATATATTACTAGCTTTCCGCCCGCGGTTTCACCCGCGTCCCGAGATTACTGCTTCCCGTAGCCGGATGGTGACAAAAACTATCCTATGTCCTTCTCCTGGCTCTAAACTACCTCCCTGCCACCTTTCAGCTAAATCGGTTCAGCCGTTCTTGAGTTATAAGTGGAGTAACTAACACGACTTTCTTTTATATATATAGAAGATCTAGCTATTATTTATAATATCTGCTCAATTTAGATAAAGTGATAATTGACACTGAATTAATCACATTAACTAGCAATTTTATATAATATCTTCAAAGACTTGGATAATGTAATGAAATTAGTAGGTAAAGATTATAATTTCATGTTATCTAAACTAATGTTAACTTTCATGTTACCGTAGCCGACCTTAATATAATTCTAAAAAGGTTAGTTAGCCCAGTGCAGGGACGCCACAATAGTGTCGAAAAATCCCCTCTTTGAGGTGTGGCTCGAGCCACTGTATGGACAGCCCGGAGGATACGGTGAACAACACAGTCCAGGTGTGCCCAGCATTGGAAGGGCACCGCCGTGTCCTCGTCGAGGCAATCCGCAGCGGCGACCTTTCGCGTCCGGCCCTGGTTCAAATCATGGTCCTGGGTGGGAGGTAATGGGATGCTTTCGTCTCCTTCTGTGAAGCAGACATGCTAGAAAAGTTCACACATCTTATCCCCGCTGCTGCCATAGACGTGGAAGACAGCAAGGGTGCCGGGTGTCGAGAGACGACTCCCGGCCACCGTAGGCGTGGACCTGTGGGCGGTGAGTTTCGGTTGGCTCATCGTCCTTCCGTCTCCTAGGAGACACGGGCCCGTCTCGGCGGCGAGCATTGTTCCACGCGCTCCTCAAAGGGATTCAGCAAACTCCAGTGGGTCTATGTCACTAACAGTCTGACACTCCCTTAGGCTAGCTAACCCACAGCAGCAGGAGTTATTTGATGATTTATCATAAAAAAGGCGATAATAACTTGAGCCGTTTTTAAGAATTAGTCAGTAGTAAGTTGGTTATACCATATATATGTATTACTTTGGCTAACTTTGACTAGCTATTATGAATAATATCCAAAGTGATTAATTTATCACATTGTCTAGTCTATTTGGGTATAATACATAATAACCAGTCATTATATATAATATCTATTTAATCACTATGGCTGTAACATATATAAATAAAACATTTTAATTGATTGATATAAATAAATAAATATATCGAGCAAAACTTTGATATTGATCTACTGAACCGTATGTTCTTATATACTCGGCCGAATTTGTATTCGTGAACGTGGAGGTGTCTAACTTGCAATAACTTTGTACATTACAGACTCGAGACCGAATTCCGAGAATTTGATACATGGGAGGCTATTTACAGTCAGTGCATCCTCTCTATGTAAAGCCTTTTAGTACCTAGTATTCGGTACGTTTCCACCCACCTGCCCCGCCCACTTACTACGTAAATAAATACACAGTACATAATAGTTCGGATGTTATCGTGATTGGCAAAACTATTTCGTCATTCAATGCGACCTTTTTGGGTCTCAGAATTTTCTCGTCTATATAATCAAAGAAACTTGTGTTACTTAAACTACTTATAGCTCAAGAATGGCTGAACTGTTTACCTGAAAATTAGTGGAGAGGCCGGAAGAAGGAGTCAGGATAGTATTTATTACGGTTCGGCTACGAAAAGCAGTTCTCTCGGGACGCGGGTGAAACCGCGGGCGGAAAGCTAATAAGAAATAAGTAATACGCTCACTAGGTTATCCAATTCGTTTTGCAACATAAAAATAATTATGAATACTTGTAATCTATACTTATAATAAATCTGTAGAGAGGTCAATTCTGTACATTGAATATATTTCCAAAATAACTATCAGGGGGTGATTAGTGATCGATACTGATGCCAAAAATGCAATCAGTAAAATTTTTGTCTGTCTGTCTGTATGTTCGTTATGGAAACAAAAACTACTGGACGGATTTTAACGAAACTTAATACAATTATTCTTCATACTCCTGGGCAGGTTATAGGATACTTTTCATCACGCTACGATCAATAGGAGCAAAGCAGTGAAGGGAAATGTTTACAAAACGGGAAAAGTTACTCCATTTTTTAAGCTTCCGTCGCGTGTGCAGCCTTAATGGTTAAAGCTATATAGAAACCATGTATGACGGAAATGTTCTCCTCAAAATTATGTAAAATATATCCCATGACAGCATATGTCTATCTTTTATGGTTGACTCACAATAACACGTGTAACTTCCGATAGTTAAAAGCTTTCTGATTACATTTGTCTACTCTGACGTTTATAACACTCTCACTCATCACAATAGGCCAGGTACGCATAGATTTAAAGAAATTTCTCTTTGCAGAAAGTCCAAATCTTAGGCGGACGAAGTCGCTGGTCTATACTAATATTATAAAATGGAAAACTTTGATTGTTTGTTTGTTTGGTTGTAATGGATAAACTCAAAAACTACTGGACCGATTTTAAATATTCTTTCACCATTCGAAAGCTATATTATCTGCGAGTAACATAGGCTATATTTTATCCCGGTGCGGGCAGTAGCTCCCACAGGACGCAGGTGTAACCGCGGGAAAACGGCTAGTATAATATAATAAGGTATTTACTTGATCAAAATTTTTCATTACTAAGGTTTCTGCGAAATAGTGTTGAAACAAAATCTATATAAGTAGGTTATTTTGAACATCAGCTACATTTCCGAGCTTGCAATTGGTTTGGCTCAAATAGATTCGCAATACGCATACCTATTTGAAATAACCAATGGAATATTGGCTTTGATTGAAATATGCTATACCTACTATTGAAGTTATAGTTTAGCCGGCATTCACTCGGTTCTAACTCAAAGGACACAACATATTTGATGCATGGACGGTTTCCACAATCCTTTGTATGCATTTCGGTGAATATTGTTTGCCCTTGGTTTTGTTGCGAATGAAATGTATGTGAATATCCAAACATTTTGCTTTACATATTGTCGGCCGACTGTTTAGACTGCAGTGTGCGGGTACTTTAATGATAATATAATCTTTCCTCATCCTCCGAGCCTTTTTCCCAAACTATGTTGGGGTCGGCTTCCAGTCTAACCGGATGCAGCTGAGTAGGTACCAGTGCTTTACAAGGAGCGACTGCCCTATCTGACCCCCTCAACCCAGTTACTCGGGCAACCCAATACCCCTTGGTTAGACTGGTGTCAGACTTACTGGCTTCTGACTACCCGTAACGACTGCCAAGGATGTTTAATGACAGCCGGGACCTACAAACACAGTTATTGGTGTCTAAGATATACCTAGAAAGTACATACAAACTTAGAAAAGTTTCATTGGTACTTGCCTGACCTAGAATCGAACCCGCGCCCTCATACTCGAGAGGTTGGTACTTTGCCCTGGCCTGCTCGATAATATAATCTTTCCTGTCATTACTAAAAATATATTTTAAATTTAAATACGGTCCCGCATTGCGTCTGTACCTGTGTTAGTCATTTTGCGATAAACTCAAAAAGTACTTAAAGGATTTTTAAGCGATTTTAACGCATATAGGGAGAGACAAATTGTTGAGTGTCTCCGAGGAAGGTTAGGTTAGTTATGAGAAATTGTCCCTTGTCCTTTGCATAACTATGTGTCGCGGCCTCCAAGAAAATTGCAATGAAAACTCGAGGTGCCATATTCTTAACCCCTTTTAGTATACCTTCACAACACAACGTGCCGTAAATAGCTGAATGATTGTGCGGTATTGGGCCGTCGCGTGCAGCACCGTGCACCTCAATCCTCGTCTGGTTAAGGCACAATAACCCCGTAACTGCCGCTGATTTATTTCAAACTAAATCCTATTATACGGCCTGGGCTGCAACTGTTTTATTATACCGATTTGCAGAAGCTTCGAAATTGCAGGGACTGAATTTAACATTCTAACAGCCAACAGCGGTTTGTCGCTGATTTCAGAGTGCTGATTCCGAGTTTTGTAAGCTAAGTGCTCGATACGTAATTATAACTCTACTAGCTTCCGCAAGCGGCTTCGCCCGCGTGGTGTGTTGATAAAAAGTAGCCTATGTGTTGATCCAGGGTATCACCTATCTACATACAAAATTTCAATCAAATCGGTCCAGCCGTTTTTGCGTGATTGAATAACAAACATACATCCATACATTCTCATTTATAAAACTTTATAAAATTTCAAACTTTCACATTTATAATATAAGTAGGAAAGTAGGATTGAAATAAAGAGTCGTGTGCTACATCAAATTATTGAGATATTACATCTTCATTCATTTTGCCCGATAATATTGTTTATAATCGCAAAAGTGAGCGCGAGTGTAATACGACCAAGTACCGAGTCTTTATTAAATAAACAATTCTAAGATTAGTGCTACGTGATAAAGTGGTATGACAATTTGCGCATCGAGAAAATTAACTTGCAAAACACGCACTAGGCACTCAGTTCGATTTTTCCGCGTGACAAAGCACCGATCGGATTCTAAACAATTGACGACTACCAATGCTCATTCCTTTTCACGGCCCTTTCACACGGCAGTCCTGTTTTTTGCAGGACACCGTTTTTTGCAGGATCCCGTTTGATCACAAAAGATATTATATGCTAGTGTTCACACGAGCAAACCGCATGCAGGATCCTGCAAAATGCTGTTCCCGTCGATTTGGGCAATTCGGTTTTGTCACTTGAAACTGGATCGTTCGTCCAGTAAAAAGCGGGATCCCGTTTAATGACACATATATTTCTATAGCAGTGTTCACACGGCTTCTTGCGTGCGGTTTTTTGCTGGACACTGTTTTTTGCGGGAAAGTGATTTACAAAAATACCTAAAGACGAGCGTTGTGTCACGATAGGATGAACCCAGAATCTTCTATTTGGCTGCCGACGATAATACCAATAGACTAGCAAAGTATTCACGTCCATTTCGGCTGATCACTAGCGTAGGAATGGTCAAAAAACAGGATACAGCCTTTCACACGGCAGTCCAGTTTTGCGGGGCCAGCCTTCCTGCAAAACTGAACTACGTGTGAACACAGCGTCCGTTTTTGCAGGATCCAGTGAAAAGCCCGTTCTGCAAAACTGGACTGCTGTGTGAAAGGGCTGTCCGTTTGAGAGGAAGCCTGCGCCCAGCAGTGGGACGATTAAAAAGGATGATAATTTTGGCGACTACTAAAAGTCCAAATTATATTTTTTTAATTTATTTATTGAAAACACCTTAAAACTATCTCCACAGGACTTATCCTAATACGACAGCTAAGAACTTAACACTATATGATGATGATGAATGCTCTAGCTAGTACAAAATGTATGACTTGAAAAACCGAGGACTTTTTTAGAAATGTATTGAAATAAGACAGAATGCAGACTACAGGATAGTTGGAGAAAATTACGAAGATAAAAATAGTTTTAATTGATTCCGAGTTTCTTCCTATAAGAATGTTGAAAGCTACCAGTACTTATTAGACTACATCAGGAGCCTAGATTTAATTCTAAGTCTTTAGTAGCAGTATTACAGCATTCTCTTCTTCTTGTCATATTATTATTGTTTGGGACCTACACATAAATATTCATTCCCAACCAATGTTTTAGTAAAACGTTTTTGCGCTCTTTTATCATTCGCATTTCTTTGAAATGCAATATTCCAGATAATGTTGCATATGATTTTGCAATTATTTATAATGAACGGAGCAATTTTGTGTAAATAATCACGCGATGCGGCTTCCATTTCTGCTTAATTCGAAGCTTACGTTATTCCGAATTTTCCTGTAGTCATGCTATCTACACTAATATTTTAAAGAGGAAAAATAGGTATTTTTGTTTGTTTGTTTGTAATGGATAAACTCAAAAACTACTCGACCGATTTGAAAAATTATTTCACTGTTAGAAAGCCAAATTCTTCCTGAGTAACATAGGATGCATTTATCCCCGTACGGGCAGTACCTATTTCACAGGACGAGGGTGAAACCGCTGGCAAAAGGCTAGTTTTGGAATATAATAGTGTTTAAAAGAAACTAATGGTATTGTGTCTTCTATTACTTGGCAAAATAGGAATATCCACGGTAATATGGAGTTAGGCTGGTCGTTTTTGACTGCAGTTTTTTATGCGTGGCCATACGTCATAGCTGACTTCGTGGCTATTCAAACTTGTAGATTGTCTAAACTATCATGTAGCCTTTTCAATATATAATTTAGTACTTTATATTTTAATGGCTTCTATTCTAATATGTTAATAATTTCAACTAAGAAGTAGTTACATGTAGAGGTACATTCTGACGGATGGCGGACTTGCTCTTCGATATCAGACAAAATGGTTAATGAGTTATAATTGTTGTTAATGATGAGGAAGATAACAGATAAATCTCTTCACTTTTATCAAAAAAGATGCAACGTTTCATTATCACTGTATTTAGGTTTTTATGCTAATTAAAATAGTGTGTGATATTGCGATGCCTAACCTGAATTGCGAATACCTCACGGTGTGCACCACGAAATGCTTGAGGTTATGTGGTCACGACGGCTATCCGTTTGATCATTGTGGTCTGCCCGAGTAATAGTCTAGTCGGGCTTAATTGCTGAATCAAACCGTATTAAGCCGTTAATTAGACCTAATGGGCATGTTCATGCGTCAGCTAATTACAATCATGTTACATCTCTGACAAACAAACAAGTATCTCGAGATTATCTGAACTTAGCCTTAGGGTTGTAAGTAAATCATACTCATGGAGAACAACATGACTAGTTGAGATGATCATATATTTCTGTATATGGAGATGTCATAATGAAAAATCTCCTAAGAAAGTAGCGCCAAATGCGGGTGTTCGGGAGACAAGGAACGTTACTAGCCCCGCCGTTCCCTTCTTTAGCTCATTATTTTCAAAATAAATTCACCAATCAACAAGACCAATCTTTGACAGATTGATTTTGATTTGACAAGGAACCCGAACGCCTCGTAAGTTATAGTATCTCACGCCTATCATACGTTGCTTGATCTACAAAACGGCGCCTGACCTACCTTCCTTATGGCATCTCCGTCATCTTTCCTTCCGCCGTAACTCTTGAAAGCTGGTATGAAAATGAAGGTCTTTCTCAGGTGAAACGTGACATGGTCGCCATCAAGCAAGAGTTGGATACCGTGCAGCAAGTCAAGGAGGAGATTGAGGAGCTGCGCGAGTACGTCGACCGACTCGAGGAGCACTCGCAGAGGCGGAAGCTCAGGCTGCTGGAACAGGTACGTGGAACAGCCTCAATAACGCTCTCAGTACAACCAATATAAAGGAACATGATGTCTTTGAACATGACTAAGCAAAAATGTGCAGTCTAAACCAAAATACACGTGTTTAAGTAGACTGATCTTGATTGAAGTATCAATAAATAAATGTATTAGTAAAGAAGCACACCAGAGGCGGCTACGGCTGGATCAGGTACTTAAATAGTTGCAGTTATAGTAATGTTATGTTGTCTTTAGTTACTAGTTAAGGTACAATTTTCCTTTACAACTTATTGATTATAAACATTTATTTTCATTGTTTTTGGAACTGTACAAACGGCTTACCCTTTTCTTTAATGATTTGCATGAATTTTTAAATGTATAAGTAATTAATTTGATACCCAAAAGAAGAATTAATATAGTATATACATGGGACTCGCAATCAAAATTTGGGAAGGTAATCGGTAAATTCGGAAGGCGACGAGTTAAACCAAAGGAGGAAGATGAGGGCGATGTCGCAGGTAGGTACTTATGATGAATTGGATACCAACAGGTTCGAGACATCCGAAGACGAGCAAAGTACGCCACAACTAGTTGCCTGAAAATAGACCCAGTGGCAGTAAGTGCCGCCACGATGTTCTACACATATAGTAAGTGCGCGACAACGTGTACAATTCACAAGGTTCGGAAAGCGAAGACAGTTCGCAAAAGCTGTTTTCCGACGAAGGTTGGTATCACAATCTTGTAGAAACCAACATGTCCAAACATTGGCTTCGATAGACCTCAACGTCGAGGAAACGCACATAAAACTATACAACCAGAAGTTTTTGTTGCTGAAGCAAACGATGAAAAAGTAACCTAGATAAATACTATTTCTAAATATAAAATAATACGGGGAAAAGTCTAGTAAAACAAAATAGTCTGAAAAAAAAAACCGTGCGCTGGATAGACAAAAATGCTGTAAACATAGACAATCATAAATTGTATCTTTAACACTAAATTACATAGAAAGCAAAATTTTCATACAATAATAAAAATAACTGTCTGGGTCAGTGTTATAAACCTCTAATGATTCTTTTAACAGCGACCGAGGATAATATTCGTATTCAAACAAGAATTTAAATATTATCACAATTGTCAATTTTGCCTCTTCAATAGAATAGGCTTTTTCAAATATAAAAAAGGGTTACATGAAACTCATGGGACTGCCTACATTTTACAGTTTGGTCATTTCTGATGCTTAATTGTGACTTACATCAAGTGGAGCTTATTAAATTTCGTTTGTGTTAGTAACGTTAGTTTTTATTTTCATGTCTTATTTATCTCCACCGCTATAGGCATCAGCATCTGTCAATCATTGTTCATCACGTCATCTTACGTGTGGCCGGAGCAAGGAGATTTAGTTAAAAATTCTGCACTTTCTTTTTCAATAACCTTTTATGTGATGATGGTATATCAAGGGCTGTTGTTTCAGGGGCTTACCTTCTTCCTGTCGTACGCAATATTGGCAGCCGTCCTGGGCATGTTGCAGTTCGGGTACAATACTGGCGTCATCAACGCTCCTGGCAAGGTCAGTGCATTCATTAACATCATTTTTGAAGGTCGCTTCAAATGATCCTCCCAAATGTGTGTGTGAAAGAATCATATTCTTACTGACTAAAACGCATAAAATCCCAGCCCAGAAGCAGTCATTAAAATAACCTTCAAATAGACATTCACACAAAATACCTCTGGCAGAAGTTAAATGGTAAACCAATTAATTCTTAGAACAGCACTAAGTAAATTGCATTTAAATTCAGAGTTCGAACACCAAGAAATCCAATAGCATCGCCAACAACTAGTGAATCATTTAATTGATAAACACGGTGCAAGAAAGTCAATTTAGTAATGAAAGACCCATTCACAATATTGGCTTGGAAGTTTACCGAAGCGATCCGACACTGGGTTAATTCAAATAGAATCTCGGAACGACTTGTAAACAAACATTGAGGCGACGGCGACGATGCAACTCGATGTCAGCCGAGTAAATCAATTAGAGAAATCGTGTCGATGCCAGACTCAAATTACGCTCGGCTGCTGCACGGGAAATATTAATAACACCTGAACGGATGTTTTCATGTCTAATGGAAATGAAATTCGCAATCGGGATGAAGTTTATTGAAAATGTTTTAACTGAAGGTATTGAGGGTTCTATTGACGATGTGGAAATTTTGGGTTTAGTAGTTTTGATAGGGATAGGTTTGTTTAATCTGATCACATAACTAGCTATGTATGTTTAAATTATACGTTACTTTTGTGAGATTGATATCTAATTCAAAGCATTCCAAATACTGATGAATACCTACTATAATCATATTTTGATCCCAAATATACCACAGTATTTCAACTCTTGCCCAACGTCTTGGTTTGAAATGATGATTTACTCCTCACTTTTTTGGTCTTCTCACCAGAACATCGCTAACTTCATGAAGGATGTATACAAGAACCGGTACGGCATGGACCTGCAGGATGACACCGTCAACAGGCTCTACTCCATCGCTGTCAGCATCTTCGCAATCGGTGGCATGCTCGGTGGCTTCTCTGGTGGCATGATCGCTAACAGATTTGGGAGGTAAGGGTACCTCATTTACAGCTTCTAAATCATATAAAGATTGCGTGAAAGATGACATGAATAAGAAAGGAGTGAGTGTTAGAATGAAAAGTGGCAGGGAAGAATGGAAGCGGAAGACATATTTCGGCGACCCCAAATAAAATTGGGAACAGAGCAAGAAATCATTTGTTGATATTATGAGATCCTAACCTGCTTCAATACAGGGTTTCTAATATACACTACGCAATGCATGGAACCTTTTCAGATTACCCTGTTTTATAGCACAGACAATCATCGACGACAACTTAGTCAAAAGTCCACGAATTTAGGGGTCTGCTCAAAATTGAAAATTGCCCTTACCTTGATTTTATGAAGTGATTGCAACATATAAAAATATTTGAACAGTCGAACTAACAGCTGCTCTTAAAATAGACGATTGATTTACTATTTCTTAAAGTATGCTCAGACTTTATACGGATTTGTAAGTGTCGTACTTCTGTCAACAGGAAAGGCGGTTTACTGCTCAACAACATCCTAGGCATCAGCGGCGCCAGTCTCATGGGGTTCACGAAGATATCACACTGCTACGAGCTCCTCATATTCGGCAGGTTCATCATAGGAGTTAATTGTGGCAAGTAGCAATTCCACGCGCAAATAATTTCTCACCATGGAGATCAAAATGACTAGCGGAGGTGCTATAACCGAAATTCGCCTAAGAAAGTAGTGCGCCGTAATGCGGGTGAGCGACGAAGAACGTAACGGTTTTACCCATGTGCACCTTCTTTAGACCCAACCATTTTATGTAATATCAAAAATCGTTGAAATATGTGTCTGGAAGCGAACTCGTTAATTCACTCATAACTAATCGTTGTCATGCGTACGAATTTGACCACAAGAACGCGCCTGACCTTCCTGCATTATGGCATATGCATTATCTCCGCTCATCCTTACTCCGTGTTTCTGACAAATGAAAAAACTTGTTCTAGGGAGTTTGAATTCTATCCGAAGTGTGACTTAAGTGTATTTAACTTTGTACTCCTACAGGGTTAAACACATCATTAGTGCCAATGTACATATCGGAGATCGCGCCACTAAATCTACGTGGGGGGTTGGGTACCGTCAACCAGCTAGCTGTGACCGTAGGTCTGCTCCTCTCCCAAGTCCTCGGCATCGAGCAAATTCTCGGTACCGACGAGGGATGGCCTATCTTACTTGGTAAGTCTATTTTTTGCCAGCGTCACAATCCTGCTTGTCTATCCACTACGTATAAAGTCCATTATTTTCTTACAAAAAATCTGATAAAAAGCGCTCGATCGATTTTGTGCAAACTTCACAATAAACCATCTACTAAATAGTCCGAGCAAAGCCTAAACATTTAATTTGGATAGGTGAGCCCGTCCTTGATTTGTAAAATTTGAAGAAATTGCCGGCTTAGTATGACCAGACATAAAATTCTGATCAGCAAACACATATAATTCGCAATTAAAATGTGACCAGTATAATCTGTAGAAGGACGGCCAAGGGGCGTGTCTTCGTTGTAAATACGCCCCGTTGGCGGAATATAGCTAAAGTACATAACTTATTTACTGAAATATCTAGTACATAAGAGAAACTGCATGAATCTGAATGCGAAAGATATCAACGAGCGATACGGAAGCTTTGAAACATCAGTAGACAGGAAATTGGATTCTATGTAATTGGGTTTTCAGTTTTTTTTTTTAACTCTGTATCTTTAAATGTTATGTAGTATATACAAAATCTATCAAACGGTACTATTTCATGTCATCGACGAACTGTGATATTATTTTCATGAATAGTTCCACTTTAAAATTTGCATTAAAAAAAAAAAACAGTCCAAAAAAATCTTATCCCCATCTCAGACACCGTTAACTAAAAAATATAGACAAAACAGAACTGCTGTAAATAGTTAAGACGCTTTCAATGGTTAGTCAGAACTTCCGACTAGGCCTTGAAAGTGCAACTTAACAAATTAAAGTAATTCATAATGAGCGCAAAAGTAAGTGTGCAAAGTCAAGACCGTGCAGATGAGAAATTTAAAAGTTAAGGACAACCTGAACTTTACCGACGCGAGAGCACTTGAAGTTCTTAGACGACTTCGTTTATTTATGTTTACTTGATAGTGTGATGTCGGTCAAATGATGCTAGCAGACTTTGTTGGATTGTGATTATTCGTTCTGATCAGTATAAAGGCAAAACCGATTTAAGTCAGATACACATGACACGTACGAATGGGTGACACTTTTTGGTCATGGCACTGACATGTGGAAAATAGATACTAACCGTCTTACCACAAAAACTTTTAAACGTCAGTTTAAGACTTGTCTAAAAAAATGTCAAATTATGACATTGACATATGGTTCATTTTGCAGCCACAATTTTTTTAGACAAGTGTAAAACAGGTGGTTAAGTTTTTGTAGTAAGGCCACTATTGTTCACACGATATCCATAATCTACCTACAGCACAGTTAACAAAGTAGATTGGATATTAAACTAGTGCTGTGATTGTCCAGGTCTAGCAATTTGTCCGGCGATCCTGCAACTATTGTTGCTGCCCGCCTGCCCGGAATCACCCCGGTACCTGCTCATTACGCGCCAATGGGAGGAGGAGGCGAGGAGAGCCCTAAGACGACTACGAGCTAGCAATCAGGTACCTATTACACCTGACTTTATGCAGTATTCTGGCACAGTTTTTGACATTGGCTTCATTTTCACAAAGGTGGAAGAAGATATAGAGGAAATGCGTGCAGAGGAACGAGCTCAGCAGGCAGAGGCGTCCATTTCAATGAGGGAACTGCTTTGTTCTCCCACTCTACGTGCTCCCTTGCTTATCGGTGTTGTCATGCAACTGTCCCAACAGCTCAGTGGCATCAATGCAGTAAGTTACTTTATTCCTTTTATGATAGGGCTCATTTTCGAATGTCCATACGATGCATAAAGCGGAACTTTCATTAGCCATCGTATATTTGAAGATTAGACTCCAAGATCCCTGGTTTTCAGGTGTTCTACTACTCCACTTCGCTGTTCACATCTTCGGGTCTGACGGATGAATCAGCCAAGTTCGCCACGATGGGTATCGGAGCCATCATGGTTGGCATGACCCTGGTTTCCTTGCCTCTCATGGACCGCACGGGGAGACGAACTCTTCATCTCTACGGCCTCGGCGGAATGTTCATCTTCTCAATTTTCATCACCATTTCATTTCTAATAAAGGTGTGTCTTATAAAATTATGGTTGGTTTTCTGTTAGGGTGACAAGAGAAAGTTTTCTATAACACTAAGTTTTGTCAGAATTAAGAAAAAATTATGAGCTCTTTCTCTATACGAGAAGAAGCCTTTGTCCAACTTTGGGATGAAATAAATAAATCGTTGATGAAGACGGCGGTAAACTGCTTTTCACGACTGGGAGACGAAAAAATAGCTAATTGTAATTGCAAGTTGGCCATGAACTCCGCAAATACAAATAAACACAAATGAAGACGATATAATTTCACAGAAAAAAATCTATGCAATCAGGAAATTGTGATTTGACATGAATATTGTGATTTGTACTTACAATATACTGTCCCAAGGCTGCCTGAGTAGTCTATACGCAGCGGACTTGGGGCTTTGTTATAACTTAGAATAAGTTGGGCCAATATTTGTGCTGTGTAATATTGGCCCTAAAAATGTATTCCTTGGGCGATACCGCGCATTATTTCAAATAAAAATATCCTAATTGTGCAAATGATTTTCCATAAAATTATGATACGATTTCGTAATATTGCTTTCAAAGCGTGGTTTCAATCAAGGTTTGCATTTGCTTTGGCACGCTTTCTCATCGCTTCCTTCACCTACTCTCTAATATTCTTGACTATCTATACTTCATTATCTGATCTTTTCTTCCATACCCCAATTGGTTGCTCAAACTCTTCCAAATCAACTTTTTCAATTAATGTTATCGAAATTAGATTAATGCTCATTGGTTTATTAGTTCAGTAGGCGGCTAGATGTGTTTTTGAGTACACATTTTCAAACTTTATTCACATATTGATGATTTTTGTGACCCATTCTTGAATGACCCATCAAATCATCAAAACGTGAATAGAGTGTAGAAAAATTTTCTTTGAAAAATATTTGTCGACTTTAAAAGTACTGTCAAAATTTTATTTTTTAGTATAGTGACACTTATGCATGCACCTCATCTTTAATCCCTGATTTATTTCTCACAAACTGTCATTTGCTTCATCGGGTGTATGTGTCACAATGGTCTTAAGTACTCTTATTTATCCGTCAAATCATTACCATCAACGGCCGTTATGGCTATGATTTGATCAGAATAACAGTATTTAACAATCATTGAGACACATAAACCTGTCGCTTCGCTAGCCCTCCCCCCTCTTCGACTTTCCTGTTTCCGAAACCGGACTCTCGGTAGGAAAGCATTGTAAATAACGGGAATAAATTCTCAAATATAAATGTTAGGAACATCACTCACATAGCACTAAACACTATTTTTGCTGACCACTAAATTGTGGCGAAAGTTCACGGGGAGCTCAGCGCACGCGTTTTTAAATGAAGCGAAATTTATAATCACACAAACACTGCTCAAAAGCAGGATGGCACTTCTCACCAGCATTCGCAGTACATACGATAGATGGACGACACTACGCCTCAGCACTCAACAGTGAGTCGGAACTCCACGCACCGCGCGGAGCACGGACGGACGCACGGACAGACTAGTGTGTGATGTGCATTTATGTTTGTGGTTTATTTCATTATCCGGTCGGCGACGGGAAAGGACACCATTGCTAGCCCCTGATAGGAGTTCTTCGGCTATGTGCAGGAAATGATCGATTGGATGAGCTACTTGTCTGTGGTGTCGACGCTGAGTTTCGTGGTGTTCTTCGCGGTGGGCCCCGGCTCCATCCCCTGGCTCATCACTGCCGAGCTGTTCTCGCAGGGGCCCCGCCCCAGCGCGATGGCTATCGCCGTATTAGTTAATTGGATGGCCAATTTCGTTGTCGGAATTGGCTTTCCTAGCATGAAGGTAGGTCTTTATGTGGCTTTGCCAAACAATGTGTGTAGGATTCCAATTGCCATCAGTTAATTAATATTGATACAGGCACACTGATCTTATAATTACGGTCAGTCATATTTGCTGTCAATATTGTTTCCAATCAAGTAATAATGAATCGAGTTCGATTCTAATCCGTACGCAAAGAGATTACGTATTCTTCAACTGTTTGCTACCGTCGATCATCAAATGCTGTGTATTTGGGTTAACATTGTTTTGTTTAAATATTGTTTATTTTCATTTTGCAGGCACTACTGGAAAACTATACATTCCTGCCTTTTAGTGTATTTCTTGCAATTTTTTGGATATTTACGTATAAAAAAGTTCCTGAAACAAAAAATAAGACCTTCGAAGAGATTTTGGCGCTGTTCCGGAATTCCAACGGGAGGTAAGAGGCCGCGTCACTTGATTAATACATTTTGGATACTATTGGCACTGACTGTGTCCTACCATTACCATAACACATGATTCATGATTTTCTTTATAATCACGACACGGCACGAAACCAGACTGGTGCTGGTCATCCATGAGCACGCGCTGCACGTGATGTATAGCAATGTGTACATAGCACTGATGCCAGCAGTGTTGCAGTCTGACAGGGCTCAGCTCCCACTACTGTGTACCGTGTCTCGAACTTAATTTTTCTAACTTTGCACATCCTTACCCGACACCTACGACAATTTAGACGTTGTATGAAATATTATTAAAAAGCTAGTCAATAAAAAACAAACTAACAAAGGGCCGTTTCTGAAAACAATTTAAAATGTCGTCAAATTAAAAAATACGATTACATCACAAACATAAAACAATGATCAAAACATGAACGGAGACTATTCAAAAGTCAGTAATTGATTGACTTAAAAATAGTTCATTGGGATTTAGTCAAAAAATTTCAATAGGCAAATCCTGAAATTACTAATGCCAATACTTAAGGTGACATTAAAGAAAATAAAGACCTGTAAGACATTCTTAACTAAAAGACAATGGACGCAATCCGGGGGGTTTTAACGTAATCGGTGAAAGGGGATGATTGGAGCCTGTGTGCAGGGACAGTTTTCGCGACAGCCGCCTCTACGGGAGTATGATGAACTGCGTGAACGCGTTGGAGCAGCAGCTGCCCCCGCCGCCACCCCCCGCCCCCGTTGACGAGAAACACGATTCCCGTAAGTGTCACGCTTTGTCACTTCACAATCACTTTGCCTACTTACATGACATGATCGAACTCGTGATGCCTATCTATATCTGCAGTACCTTCAAAGTAACTGGAGTCGCGAATATTATTATGAAATTGATAACCATTGGTGTCATATGCATTTGTTTAATGTAAACTTTATTCCTCATTCAAAACCTGTCTCTGATGGGTGTCAACAAAAACGAAATCAAACACAGTTATGGATTTGTTTTCTTTGAAAATATTTCAGTTACTTTGAACGTTTGCGCGAAATAGTAGGTAAGCTCACTAAATTCGATTACCTTTTTGAGTAGTGTTATTAGTGTAATTTCTATTTAAAAGATATGATTGGCTAGATTGGACATAGAACAAACAAATTACAACAAAATTGTATCTTGCTTGATATCAACGTTGCTAATATGGGCATCCTTCATCTGTTGACACCGTAACATTACTCTACACTGTTTAACTTACAGTCGATGTACATAATGTGCCTGCATGCTCTGTGCTATTGTAATATAATATGTCGACATGTTTGTATGTTCGCAGGGGTCTCATCAGGCTCCTTGCCATCTCGTAATGAATGCAAGTCGCCTGCTGAGCGCCTTAGCCGCTGAGCGCAGCTTCTTAGCTTTTTCAAACTTCCCGCAGATTTATTTCTGAATGTTACAATCTAGCTTTTACGTGTACCCCCTTTACTTTAGCCGTGAAACTACCCTTAATTTCTTCTCAAATACTACTACCACTAAATTATAATTTAAAAGATTCCTTCATATCCTTCAGAGGTTTGATTTTGTCTGTTTTTCTAGACTTCTCGGTGTGGCCAGCAATGTTCTGTAAGATCTATCATTTTCGATGTGTTATTTTATTAAAATTTGTATAAAGGGGTCGCTTCAAATGATTTGGCCATACTTTAAGAGGTGTCATTAGAACATGCGTTTCAACGTCATCATTATAGAGCTGCAAATAGCTTGCGTTACACATTTCGGTAAAGGATAAACTAAACATCCAAGGCTTTGACGCCTTTGATTGCCTGAAACAGTCTTGTATTCAGCAGGATTTCTAATAACTTAGATCTTTCTATGAATACTTAGTCACTTTGCGAAGTATTCCCACTTAATTTGAAGTGACCTCATATGTTTATATGAACTGAATAATGTAACACATTTTTGTACGATAGGCTGTTCACAATGCGCTGAGGACAATCAATCTTCAATTTGGAGCGCCAATGTACACGGAGACTTCAAAATAACGTTGAAAAAAGACAGCCGCTGACAAGATAAGGAATAGGTTAAATTATTTATAACTAGGATAAAACAGGGATTTATATAGGCTAGGATACGAATCACTTTTATACAGCAGTTCATTACTGTGGAACTGTGAGATGACTGTATTCACGCTGTTCCAGACAGCTTCTATGTCTCCCTAGCGAATTATTAAAACAAAGCCCAGTTCCAATACCGAGATGTTCAACAGACAATACAGCCGACTTAGGTCATAGAACTAGGTTACCTCCTGCCTTGCGAATTCCGTCTAGCATATCCTACGTGCAGTAGACACAAACCATTCCATAAGCATTGGATGATATAGTTAGTAAAAGCTTGCAACACTGAGAACTCTTAAAGAACCACGATGAGTAGTAGATGAGATGACGTCGCCGTTGAGGCTCGGGGGTACAGGATAACTGAGCGTGGTGTTTCAGTATCGGAGCAGTCTTCGGGTGGGGGCGAGGCGGGCCGGCCGCCGCCGCCACTGCCGCCGCCGAGGTTCCCGGCCACCGGCAATGTCTGACAATGGGAGCCCGCTGCGAGGGCGCCACTAGTCGGCCCCATCAAGGCCGCCGCCAACTTCTTGTTTCATGGGCTCAGACGTCCGGCCGGCGGCCGTGCCACCATTACTACCACACAACAAATGTTCTAAATCGATGTGATTAGGTATAAATCGAAAACTAGGAATAAGTCACGGCGTAAATTAAACATACATAGTTCTTTAGTCGTCATTTTATGACATAATTTATGAAAAAAAAAATGCATAGGTACCCTGTAAAGTGCCATTGTTTCTTGTACCCATTTTAATTAGATCTTCTCATGATGAATTTTATTGCGTAACTTCGGCCGGGTCTGGGGTTCGGTAATTACGGTCTACAGATTATATATAGCTTCTGATACTTATTTATAAATTTACTGATAAGTATGTTTCGAAGGCGTGGGAGATTCATTATAAAATAGTAGGTTTTTATCGAGTACTTAGGAGCAAGCCGGTAGGGGGGAGAGGAACTCGCGTCTGGCTGTCTTACGCACTGCTCTGAGCCAACTAATCCTATGTAGAACAAATACACTTAAAATGGGTACGATGACTGTAAGTGTGTCGAACACGACGCGTCACCAACATGTGTAAAAACATGTGCATACATGCTGTGACTTTATTGTATTGTTGATTTTTATTATATTTATCTAAATATATATTATTATTGAATTATTTTACAAACGTTTTGATTATGTATATTTTTACTCATAATTATTGTTAAATACGTGATGATAAAGAAAGTCATATCCAGATGACCGATATTATTAGTTATTATGGCAGATGTAATAAATAAATAAATATAATGAACAGTAACAGTGGACAGATTGCAACAGTTTGCATTCGGGAATTGATTACGATTATGTGAGAAGTATATCTGTACGTTACATAGCAACATATAACCTGATCTACAAGATATTAAGTTATTTTATAATTATGTTAAAATAATTTTGTAGCATAAGAGATAATAAAAGGAAATTATTATCTTTTTAATTGATGAATAAAAATGAATAGCGTTATAGTAAGTTATACAATTTTGTGGAGACTTTAATAATGTAATGCTTTTAACTTATACGCCCCTAGAAAGAGAAAAAAATTAATTACTTATTAGTTAGGTTTCAGTAGTTACTACAGGGTTATAGTCAATTTGTGCGTCCGTGCGTCCGTATACTGCTCAATTCAATATATTAAGACTAAGATGATCCGTAGCGTGTCGTGATTGTGCACTTAGCACGGCCTAATGTTAATAATGTGTGTTGGACGTCGCAGCGCTGATGTCGCTGGCATTTATCGCAATAATTGGCTCAAATGATATGTCACCTGTGTGTGTGGGCTCGAGTGTGTCCGCCAGGAGCGAGGAGCGCGACTCACAACTCGCAATCGTGGGATATTAAATAAATCGATAGGTTGCAGCGTGTGCGCCACGGAGTCGGCCCGTCCCGCCGCCGTGCCGCACACCGCGCGATCGACTTAATTCTAAATTAACTATAAGACTAAAATATTTTCCAAATAAAATAATTAATAAATAATAATAACAATTTATAATTGTACAATTTGCAACAATAATGTCATTTTTAATTTGTAAGCAATAAGTAGATGGAAATGTAATTTTTAATTGGTGTAGCATTCGACATTTTTGTATTGTAAGTCACAGTAGGTTTTTTGTAAGTTATATTTTTATGAGATAATTGTTATGGTTGCGTTAGCGGGCGCCTCCGATGAGATCGGGGCGGCCGAGCTAGCCCGGTCGGCTTGTTTCGCTAGGCTCTAGCGGCTGTAGCGCGCTATGTCGATAGCAATAGAGACAGTGTCTCACAATCAAATACTATTACTTACTTAATTAGACTAAAGCAACGTTTATTGGTTGTTCCGATATTTCGGTATTATTATAGTTTTACGGTCGAAAGCCCGAAGATTTTCGAATTCGTAGTGCGCGCAAAATTAGCACAAGTATGTTCTAAACGACGCACAATATAGGTTTCCGTTTACATACGCATACGAAATATAAGCGTACTAAGTTCTCATTGTTTCTTGTAATTTAACTAATTTTATTTAGGTTACATTTGGTAAATGTAATATTGCCACAATGCCGTGTCACATTAGACTGAGAATTACATTAATGGGACGTAACTTTAATTTATGATTGAAATAATAAAAACAATAAATGATAAACAAATCAATAATTATTCGTAAATGTAACATTACCGTCGAGTTAATAATGTAAATGTAACATTTGTTACCGATCAGTGCGCATCACTACTTTAGTTACATTCTGAAGGCTGTGATCTCTGTGAATGTGCACACAATAACAATAACGACCGTATCATTAGGTAAGTTTACTCCCAACGAGCCGTGTTACCATGGAATATGTTCCCTTTATCTTCGGGCAAGCGATAGCGAGTAATTTGTAAATAATTATATGTAAGTACAAACTGGTACAAGCTTCAGTCGAACCAATGCGACGGGTACGGAACCAAGCCATGTTACATTTTCAAATAATATATTGCGTTGAGTTTGGAATAATATGCAACGTTGTCACTTTATTACATACATTGTTAAATGTTAATCAATTGTGTTATCGACCCAAGTTGTAAGATAATAATATGTATAGTCAAATTATATAATAGCTGAACGTTACGTTTGAGATGTTCAAGCTTTTGATTGTTTGTTCATGTTGCGAGTATAGAGGAATATGTCGAAGTGCTGAGCATTGGATCGATTGAACTTCAGAGCCCATTACGATTACAACCAATCTATATGTTATTATACAATCGAGGCAGTAACAGGCATTGTCGCAACGTCGCGTTGAAATCCCCGTCGCGGGTTCACCTCTACTTTGTTCCTAGGAATTGACAATTGATTAGGGAAGTCAGACAAACATTCATAACGCTTTGTAAGAGGAATAGTCTCGCGGCGAGGGCTTCGCGCTCTGTTGGGACGACGCCTAGAAGATAGTAATTAGCCTTGGTTTAAACTTATTTCATACAAGTTACAAGAACCTGGCACAGTAAGGGCCAACCTGACAAAAAGATGAGATAAAGACTGCAATATGGCTGTAATTTTCCTGCAAATTGAAAAGTTTCGATGTACCTATTAGATTTTAAAATCTCCCAAAGTTACCCCAACGTCCGAAGGTTCATACATAATAATTATTGAAGCTGTAATTTGTGAAATAAGTTGCGGTTGCCACGGCTGTCTACTGGCAGCTTTGGCGATTTAGTTTAAGTACTTATATGGAAAAAAAATAATCAGCGACATGCGTCGGTTGGTGTATAAAGATATATGTCAGATTTTAGAATTGTTTTTTTGATGTTGGTTATATAAATTATATCATCTTTACAAGTTAGGGGTAAGTTACAGTGTTCGATTGCCTTGGAACTGTGTATGGTCTAGTCATGTTGCTAATTATTTTTTCGGCAAAGGTTTATAATTTTCCTGCAGATATTTAAGCACTGTACAATTTGTACATAGTTTTTAGATACGTGCCGTATTAAGGCAATGCTCATTTGTAGAACGATCTGTAAATATACGAGTATATATATCTATCGTCCAATCAAATAAAAAAACTAGATACATATTAATCCTTAGTAATAAATGGGAAAGCGAGTTTGTTAGTTACGCTTTTAACTATTTGCTTGATAAACTATTCACGGTGAACGAAGTCACGGGTAAAGTAAAGCTAGTTTATAATAATTATTCAATGAACAAATTTTAATATGAAGTAACCGAAGAATATAATCTTACTAAGCAATAATACAGAGTTAATAGACGTTATTTAATAATTATTAAATGTGGATGTTATATCGGTCAAGTGTCGGACTCAACTGCTGTAAAAAATAAGAAATGTTGGTAATACGTTATACATAGTATGTAATTATCCAGCTACAATAAAAATGCTAGGATCAGCTAGTCCTGTGTAGGTAGAACACGAACATGCTTAGGTAGCTCTGCAGTAAAATTACGAACTGGTCAAAGTGAATTGGTTGTCGAGTATTGGGCTCTCGACCACAGATTTGTGTTTGTAACTAGGTGATATTGTCACGTGGCGACGATCGACGTACGGACGTACAGATCTACGAAAGCTAGTATATACCCTGTTACTTTCTAAAAAAGCACTCTCCGCAATTTATGCCACTATTAAATATCTGATGCGTTTGAGTTTCATGCGGAGAATACTCCGTACTTGTACAAAATAAACTTGTAAAATTTTATTGGAACTACTTGTTATAAAAACGTGAAAATATACAAAAAAAAATTATGGCTGTTGTTTTATTTCATCTCTGTTTTGTTATATTTATGTTCAAGAATACCACTAAGGACTTTTAGGCGGAAAATAGTTCGTTTGGGCTCATAAATCAGTATGAAGATGAATGATAGTACGCACATTATGAAGATCAGGGGCCCGATTCTCCTAAGTTAATAATGTCAAAATCGAATAGAAATTGAATCGCAATAGCAGTTTTAACCGTATCGGGCATTCTGCTACTAATATAAGACCAATCGTATTCCAACGACATTCGATTGGTTTGCGATTGGTCTGCTATTTTGGTCTATACTGTAATTTGCTCTACAATCATATTGCAATCGTAAATCATTTGCAGACAAAATGATTCATTATTGAATGACAGAAAAAATAGCGGAATGCCACATACGCTTCAATCGTAATTGAGTCGGGATTGGATCTCAGTCGAATGTGAATCGTTAGGAGAATCGGGTATTTAGCCGGAGTCAGACCTACTGAAAACTGTGTTTGAATACACGGTTTCCTTTATAAAAAAAATTCCAACTGTTTAGTTTGCAGTGTGCACTCTTAACACTAGAAAGACCAGAGTGGTCAAATGACCCCAATGAAGTTTTTGATCAATCATATTATCAAAAACAAAGCATTGAAGTCACTTTTAATATTTCGTCATTCTTTACATTATTCTGATGTGTCTGTACCGATAGCAAGAGAAATACTTATAAAAATTTATCATCTACCTAGAAAGACCGCAGTGGTCATTTGACACCAGTACGTGCGTGCTTCGTAAATTCGTTGAATATACTCGTGTTGTGGATAGTTGAATTAAAATATTTGCGTTGATGTTGATTCAAAGTACTTGTGTAATGGTTTCCCATATTTGAGAAGAGATGAAAGACATCCACAAAATCAAAGTTTAGGCGAGTGCGTTGTATTGCGACTAATGGACCCACACTTGAATAGTGGCCGAAATATAACAACTGATATTTTCTTAATGTGAAGTATTAACAAATACTGAATATGTTAAATTCGTTCTTATTAAGAACGAATTGAGCACCTCCTCCTTTTTAGAAAGTCAGTTAAAAATTATAAGGAAGTATTTTATAGGTCATACAGCGAACACTATTTCTTGGCGTTTGATATAAAATTGTACCTAAGAAACCTGAGTCTGACTCGCACTTGGACGGGTTTGTCACCTAAATGTCATACGTATTTGAAATAAACTTGTTTGGTGCAGAACTAAGTAACATTGTATAGGTACGTGGAAACCACGCGAGCTGGTTACAGATCTTGCTGAGATTCCCCTGGTTAAAAGGGTTTTAACCATCTGTCATCGATTTTTGGTATTATAAAAAATGTTTTTTTTTTTTTTTTTACAAAATGGAATCGCTTGAGCTGAAAGAAACAAATTGCTAGCTATTCATCATTATCATCTGGCCAACTTTTACTCAACAATTTTGGGATCGGCTACAATCTTACCAGATGCAGCTGAGTACCAGAGTTTTACAAGGAGCGACTGCTTATCTGATCTCCTCAACCCAATTTTCCCAGCCCCAACACCCCTTAAAACTGGTTGTCAGACTTTCTGGCTTCTGACTACCCGTGACTGCTAATAAATAAAAAGCTGCTAAAGATCTTCGAATAATATACGGGACCTACAATTTATCGAACTTTCCGAAACACGGAAGAACTTTTTATGACAAGATGGTCACCCATCCATGAACTGACCGCGCCAAACGTTGCTTAACTTTATGATCGATTGATCCGCGTGGATTTGACTTAGCCACAATAATCACACAGACGGTTTGCAAGTGTTTAATGAATGTACCTATTTAATTTATCTAAGCTCACTTACCCAAAGGATAAACGGGACCCTATTACTAAGACTTCTGTTGTCCTTCTGGAACCTAAGTACTTATCTCATGCACCGTGAAAGTAAGACAGATGATTCATTACTTTTGCCGCTATGACAACAGGTAAATAATACTGAAAACCAAAATACAATAAGTATTTCAGGGCCTCCCATGCAACAAACATGATAATTGTGCGGAAACCTTGGTAAGCAAGTCCGACTAGCACTTGACCAATTTTAATCCTCTGTCCCTCCGAATACGATTTTTTGGGATGCTTTTTGGGGTTCACAGGTTAAGGATTTCTGTACTATACAGGGTTACTTGTAAGTAGTGCGCATCCTTTCATGAGGTGATAGTATAGGTCAATACGGTCTTTGACCATGGGATACACTGGGCAAAAGTTACCCTTTTCAAGATAATCGAATTTAAAGTTTTTTTCTTAAAAAGTCGTCTAGGTACACGTATAAATTTTTATTATTAGTGAAAAGTCTCGTTTTTGCGGATTTTTGTGTGTTTTTGGACAAAAGATGAATCACTTCATAATAACAAACCATAAAACTGTACAAAACACAGAGGACATTTAAAGCCAAAAGCTTTTTATGCTGAATTGCTGAACTTATTTTTGACAATTACTTTTTTAGTCGTTATTTTCTCAAAAATCTTGAAATTCGATTATCTTGAAAAAGGTTAACTTTTGCCCAGTGTATCCCATGGTCAAATTTGTCCGTATTGACCTATACTATCACCTCATGAAAGAATGCGCACTACTTGCAAGTAACCCTGTATAAATAAAGAATACAATTAAAATACCGCTTAAGTAGGATTTATCTTAAACTAGCGACCCGCCCCTGCTTTGCACGGGATAACAGGTGTTATTATACATATAAACCTTCCTCTTCAATCACTCTATCTATTAAAAAAAACTGCATGAAAATCGGTTGCGTAGTTTTGAAGATTTAAGCGTACAAAGGGACATAGGGACAGAAAAAGCGACTTTGTTTTATACTATGTAGTGATAAAGGGGAAAGCAATTCACCACCAGAACTTCGGAATTCGCAACTTACAATAAACACCTACCTAACCTAGAAAGACGTAGCTTTATTGCCACTATTCAATGCAGATCCAAATATTCACTCTCCAAACCAATTTTATGCACAAAATAAAAACCATCTTTAAGAAAAACTCAAAAAAAAAACAAAAACAAAAAGTTCTAAACTATTTTACGGCGTTGCGCGCGGCATTGTTATGCAGAACTTTGTATCAAACATCGAACTTCGAAAAATGCTACTACGCGTGCATAGCTCCGAAGTTAGCCGAACATGAAAGGGATGCACGTTGCAACGTGAAAGAGTTAGCGAACAACCTCGTGGCCACTTGTCACGTTATGCCACACCATCTATCGTGTTCTCGTTCATTTTGAAGATCGCTGTCTCGCTAAAAGGGTGGAGTCAGCTGTAAGTAAAGCCCATACATAATAGACGGTCACGCCTGAAAACCCTGAAATGTAATCAAGGCTGCATGTCTAGTCTGAATAGCTGATAGCGCCATCTATCTGTCGTAGATGGTAACAAAAAGTTTTGAAACTTTTGTAAATATTGCATTAGTAGCTTCCGCCCGCGGTTTCACCCTACATAGCTGCTTCGCGTAACCGAGTTATGACAAAAACTGTCCTCATGTCTTTCCTGCGGGTCAAAACTCTAATTTTCAGCTTAAACGGTATAGCCATTCTTGAGTTATGAGTAATGCAACTAGCACGACTTTCTTCTATACACATATAAAGGTTTATTTTCGCTAGCTAGATCTATCTAATATTTTTTTTTTACAAAGAACAGTTTTATAGACTTTATCCGAATAGTACATAAGTACAGTAATCAGTTAGATAAGTCAGATAGTACAATGCGTACCTACTCGAACCTATTTGCACTAAGTTGAAGTTTACTGTCGCATCTACCCGATACTAGATGGCAGTAAACAAAATAAACATTAAATTATTGAAGCCACATGAGTTTGTTTCAAATTATTGAATTTATAATTTTATACTTATCAAATAGGGTAAGAGTCCGCGCTCAAACCCAGAGGAATTATAATTACTTAGTTTTCTAGGCTGGTCACAAAACATGGTAGTATTCGAACTAATAAGAAAGTTGACATACTGTTGCAACTATTCGATACTAGATGGTGCGGAATAACATCGTGAACAACATTGTGGCCAGGAATCGTGGCGCCAACACGAGGTGGTTTTTAGCCGGTAAGAGTCCGGTACACTCCTACACCGAACCCAAGTAGAGGATAGCTCATGAGGATTTACCCCAATAAAAAAAATACAATGGTACCGGCAACAAGCTACTTCAGTGTCACCATCTACTAAAAGCTTTGCGTAATATAGTCCAACATAAAAACAGTTCGTGTTTTTGAGTGCATCCTTATTTTCATAGAAACATAGAAATCTTTTTGGTCATTTTTGGATATAGGAAGAAAAAAAACGAAATTAAAATCACATAATCAAAAGTCATTTTTGAACTTAGATCGTGAAAATTACGTCGAGTCATTCGTTTTTCGGACAGTTCAAACTTTAGAATTGATCGAGAAGGTGCTGCATTTTAAGCGTTGAAGTGAAGTAAAAAGATCTATTTTTTAAGCAACTTTATCCAATAATAACGTAAAAAATATGCGTGAATGTATATCTATACACGGCGGCCAGGCTGGCGTACAAATCGGTAACGCCTGCTGGGAACTGTACTGCCTGGAGCATGGCATCCAGCCCGACGGCCAGATGCCCTCGGACAAAACTGTCGGCGGAGGTGACGACTCCTTTAACACATTCTTCAGTGAAACTGGCGCCGGCAAGCACGTGCCCAGAGCGGTGTTCATCGACCTCGAGCCCACTGTGGTGGACGAGGTGCGCACGGGGACGTACCGCCAGCTGTTTCACCCCGAGCAGCTGATCACGGGGAAAGAAGACGCCGCCAATAACTACGCGCGAGGGCACTACACTATTGGAAAGGAGATTGTAGACTTAGTGCTTGATAGAGTACGAAAACTAGCCGACCAATGCACAGGTCTTCAGGGATTTCTTATTTTCCACTCTTTTGGAGGCGGCACAGGGTCAGGCTTCGCGTCCTTGCTCATGGAGCGCCTTTCCGTAGACTATGGCAAGAAATCTAAACTAGAATTTGCAATTTACCCCGCTCCACAGATCTCGACAGCTGTCGTAGAACCATACAATTCCATTCTGACGACGCACACTACACTGGAGCACTCTGATGCAGCGTTCATGGTGGACAACGAAGCTATATACGACATTTGCAGAAGGAATCTGGACATTGAAAGACCCACATACACTAATCTTAACCGCCTGATTGGGCAAATTGTGTCATCTATTACCGCCTCCTTGAGATTTGACGGCGCTTTGAACGTCGACTTGACAGAGTTTCAAACAAATTTGGTCCCGTATCCACGTATTCATTTTCCTCTTGTAACGTACGCACCAGTCATTTCTGCTGAAAAAGCTTATCATGAGCAACTGTCTGTGGCAGAGATTACCAACGCCTGCTTCGAGCCCGCCAACCAAATGGTGAAATGCGATCCAAGACACGGCAAGTACATGGCGTGTTGCATGCTGTACCGCGGGGATGTAGTGCCTAAGGATGTCAATGCTGCTATCGGAACCATCAAAACTAAGAGGACCATCCAGTTTGTGGACTGGTGCCCGACTGGTTTCAAGGTGGGGATCAACTATCAGCCACCAACCGTGGTGCCTGGCGGGGACTTGGCCAAGGTACAGCGCGCTGTTTGTATGTTATCGAACACGACGGCCATCGCAGAGGCATGGTCGCGACTCAACCACAAGTTTGATCTCATGTATGCTAAGCGAGCTTTCGTCCACTGGTACGTCGGTGAGGGTATGGAAGAGGGAGAGTTCTCAGAGGCTCGCGAGGATCTTGCCGCGCTGGAGAAGGATTACGAGGAGGTCGGCATGGACTCCGGTGAAGGCGAAGGAGAAGGTGGCGAAGAGTATTAATTCTTAATTCATTTTTAAATATTTATTTTTAGGTCATTTTCAATTTGTTAGGTTTAACACATAACTCAATAATGTTTGGATCATTTTGGGAAAAATATACAAGTGGTACTGTTCTCTTCGTTTTTTATTTGCGAATTACATCAGATCCCGTTTGATCGCAAAAGATTATATGCTAGTGTTCACACGAGCAAACCGCATGCAGGATCCTGCAAAATGCTGATCCCGTCAATTTGTGGGATTCGGTTTTGTCACTGGAAACTGGATCCTTCGTCCAGTAAAAAGCGGGATCCCGTTTAATGACATATATTTCTATAGCAGTGTTCACACGGCTTCCTGCGTGCGGTTTTTTGCTGGACACTGTTTTTTGCGGGAAAATGGAGTGGTGGCAGCCCCCGCCCCGTGCCCGCTACCCAGCTCAGCTCTTCTCAAATCGCTCATTAAGGGTTGGACCACATCTGGCAGCACGGAATCGCATTTGTTCCGCCTGTGCTACCACGTGCTGCAGTATGCTGCCGCTGCGAACGCACGCGGCATCGGCATTTCGGTGCCGACGACGCTGATAATACCAATAGCCTATTAAAGTATTCACATCCATTTCGCCTGATCACTAGCGCAGGAATGGTCGAAAAACAGGATACAGCCCTTTCACACGGCAGTATAGTTTTGCGGGACCGGCCTTTGACTATGATCCTGCAAAACTGAACTACGTGTGAACACAGCGTCCGTTTTTGCAGGATCCAGTGAAATACCGGTCCTGCAAAACTGGACTGCCGTGTGAAAGGGCCGTAACTCACCTGGCGACGGTTTGGTAACGTCGCCAAATTGGAAACGTGGGCACGAGCTACAGTTCTCTACGTGCCTTCTGGATACCCTGGCAGCGTAACCACTATAATGTACACGGTAAAGTGCACCTCGCTCACTCAGTCGCCAGCGTGGTCGCCAGTCAGTACGATGTAGATGACAAAGAAGTGCGATTTCTTGTACATCCATTCCTGACGACGTAAACGCACTGACTGTCGAGACCCCATGGCCACTCGACTTGGCGACCTTCGGATGCCAGAAGTAGCCAGACCAGCGTAGCAGGCGACGTTGCCATGGCGTCTTAATGAGGCAGAGCTCTAATGTAAAAGGTTGTAAGAATGTATGGATGTATATTTGTTATTCTTTCACGAAAAAACGGCTGGAACAATTTGGTTGAAATGTGGTGTGTAGGTAGATTGTATTAACACATGGGCTACTTTACTTTTTATCAAACACCACGTAGGCGAAACCGCGTTCGGTATCTAGTATTAAATGTAGTTCAAGCGATTAGATAGCAAGTCATTTCATTATAATTCAATATTAAGAATAATAATTTTAAAAAACCATGCAGTGCAGAAGTGCCAATAGGTAAAATATTACTGAACTAAAGTACTGCCGAACAGCAGTAGACATATAATTATTGTCGTAAACACTACACATAGTTATAATAAAAAATACGCATTTTTTTACGTAAGATTAGATTAGATTATTCTTTATTGTACACCAAGAAAATTAACAACACTGGAAATCACTACACACAAAGAAGAGTACAATTGGCGGTCTTATCGCTAAAGAGCTATTTCTTCCAGACAACCTTTGGATGGAGTTTATCTGGAGCATACATTGAGAATGGGCAATATAGGTAATAAAATATAGTTAATTGATAAATATACGATATACCAAAGATGTAAAAATTATTAGTCAATAAACGAATTACAAAAAAATAAAACCGACTTCCAAAAACACTAAAAAGCCAAAATAAAAATAATTTTTAGTTGCATCGGCCTAGAAGTCGGTGGCAAAATTAACTTAGGAACATCCATTAGACACCAACTTCAAGGCCGATGCACCTAAAAATATTTTTATTTTGGCTTTTTAGTGTTTTTGGAAGTCGGTTTTATTTTTTAACCCCCGACGCAAAACCGACGGGGTGTTAAAAGTATTACGTGTCTGTGTGTGTGTGTGTGTGTGTGTGTATGTGACTCCCGAACGGATGATCCGATTGTAATGCGTTTTTTTTTTTGTTTAAAAATAATGACAGTCGAGAGTGTCCTTAGCTATGTTTGGTGGCAATCGGTTCAGGTCTTCAAGGTCATCAGCTCGTTTGTTAGGTGTGATAGGAATGTTACACGTTCAGTTTATTTGCAAGCATATGTGGGATCTGAAATTTGAAACACTTCTGAAACCACTGAGCGTGTCTGCTGTTAGGGCACGAAGATAGGAGACGTATCCCTAAACTGCCTTCTAGTAAACCCATCGAGTATGGACTCGTTGAATTTGTCTTGACTAGTTCTCTTCATGTTTCTAATTGACGAGAACCTGATGCTGGAAATGGGATGTGGCGGATGAAACCCTGGAATGTCGGAATGAAACGGATAAACCGATTTATATTTTTTCTGAAAATCTAGAATGACCAAATGTTAATCTTTATTGTTTCTCAATCTGTGCAATTCTCCCAGATCCAGTTTGTCATGAGAATTGTTAAACAGCTTCCTTTGGCCGAGATCGCATACAGCGACCCCATCTTAAAATAAAAGAAATTAAATGAAAGAAGGAAAAATTAAGGAGCTCCTTCAAAAAGCATTAAATAACATTAAATTATAAATTTAAAAAACCCCCGACCCAAAAAAAGTACGCAATTATTATGACAAAAGGTTAAAAACGGTAAACCCTTTAAAAAGCAAAAAATAACTTTTAACACTATGTAAGTACCAACTAAAGCATGTCAGACTAAACTAAATTTTGACGTGTCGGGGACCGCTTTTTACCTTCAAAAATACTTACATAAATCAAATGATACCTACCTAATTACAACATTCGTATAAAAATACGTATCTAAACAAAATTATATACAAAGCTATAAGTAGTATATAATTACTTCTAACGTTAGGCTAATAAATTAGAGCGGTCCCCCGACACGACAAAATTTAGTTTAGTCTGACGTGCTTTAGTTGGTACTTACATAGTGTTAAAAGTTATTTTTTGCTTTTTAAAAGGTTTACCGCCTAGCCGCAGTCGCGACTGCGGTTGTAAGTCTCAAAACATTTTGGGCTAGAGTAATAATTTATTTAACAATGTAGGTAAAATTCGATCGAAAACGTTGTGTCACTTCTGCGATTAACATCAATGAGGATGGCTACCTGTCACAAGATGTCAACAGATAACATAAGCGGAAAAATTATTTTTATGGATGTTCTTGTCTATTGCTAGAATATGTCAATTCCCCCAAGTTGTTCTCTACATGTTGACAGAAGTCCTCGTGAATTTGGATTTTGTGAAAAAGTGTTTGGGTCGAAAATGGAGGTCGAAAACTACAATTTAGTTTTATTTGATTAGTTAGAGATTTTTTATTGACCTGAGTTTTGTCAACGTGTAGGTTTCTGAAGGGGGGGTAAGTAACTGTTCTGTGGCGCTTTCTGCATCCTCCTGGGCTGCAAGGCAGTCGCATCGGGCTAAACTTGACGCAACAGTCCGCCCTGCACCCCTGGACATTTTTTTCAGTATGGGGATATTGCTCTTTGATTTGGATAAAGAGTTCCAGAGGGGATGGCTTATTGAAGGTGTGACTTGAGCGGTAAGGGACACTGAGATACTCTCTGCAACTTGTGGACTTCGCCGAAGTGTATCTTCAGGCCCTTTTCTCCTTTAAAAAATCTTGCCTGGGAACAGAAGGGGCATTGAATGGGGTCTCACCTGATGTGGAAGGTTGACATGCACTGCTTCCGGCGTCGCTACTGTCATCATTCATTGAAACAAAGAACTCTTAAAACTTTAATAAAAAAATATATTAATGTAAAGTGCTTCAAAATCTTCACAATCACGGATTGCATTTCAAAATACTCGGCCAGGGAGCTACCGCCTCATGGCGACTAAAAGGTCCTGCGTTGCCTTACCCCACGACTGGAAACTGGGGCCAATGTAGTGTCCGGAGACTCCAATTAGTATTGGTAGTTGTGTTGTTGTTGTGTTTCACTCCTTAGGGTTCGGTTTCAGAGCACTGAAAAAAATATGATAGTTATTTCTTCGCATTTGAATGTAGTATTTTATGTTTTCTTTCCTTAGTGTCTATTATTATTTTATTATTTATCTTCTTTTTCTTGCAGCATATTTCTATTTTATATATTATATAGAATATATTACTATGTAAATAAAAACATGAATTAAATAAACTTATAACTAATATCAGTTATAACAAAACTCATAAAATAACAAAATCTCTTACCTGTAAGAACAAAAAAACAATATTTAAAGCCTTTGCTTTAGGATTTGAAATAGAATTTAATCCTGTAAAATCTGCCGTTATATAAAAAACCTTACATGACCTTACATCGTGCCTGACATTCCCTTTATTTTCTGTGAAATGTCATCATCTTTATGACGTTTCGTTGTGTGGTGGTTTTCTTAACGTTTATTTCACCAGAAAAGCTGAAATTATTCTTTACTTTAATTTACCTGTATGTTTTTTTTTTCGTTTTGTTTCATATATTTTCCCCATGTGTCGTCACTCTCTCACGCGAGTCTGGCAGAAATTGCCGTTAATTGCGGCAGATTACCATATCAAATATATATACAACATGTAACTTAATTAACGCACATCCTGAAATTAGTTTGTTCAGAATCGTTTACTGAATCGATTTATATCAGTTTTAATATAGGTAATTTTTTATCCCAAAAATAATTAAAACTACTGAAATTATTGTCATATTAACCCTGTACAGTCAAAACAAATTCAAATAGACCGTAACTCAAAGTAATAAGACTTCGTGTATTGTCGGCTTTTTCCGTAGTTTCGTTATGTTGTGTCGAGTCGAGCGGCGCGCGGCGCGATATTTGCGTGCGTAGTAGTATGACCAAAACGTTCTCCAAGAATTGGTATAACTAATTTAGTAAATAACACTGCGTATACATGTTAAATTAAAAATTCAGTGTATGTATTATGATTATAACATAATATTCTAATTGGGGTGTTTGAGGGTGTGCGTTAATTACGTTACATGTTGTATATATATATATATTTCAAGTGATACAATTTTTTTCAAAATTATATTTGCACAATGTTTCTTGGTTGCAAATGTATTTTTCTTCTGTAATACATTAGAATCTTCCAAACTTTGGATACCGAAAACAGAAATAATATTAAATTGCGACACTTGTCTTTTTACAAAAAATTGCACATGCAATATTGCAAAATTGTACAAGCAAATCCACAGCGACTTTCTCTTATATGAAAATACGAAATGCCAGTTTCGGGTCTCATTACGTTACCAACAGGATCCGATAGGAGTTTTATACATTGAGGAATTAAATCGTCTGAGTATGTAATATATATATTTCTTGATTTCTGCTTTGAATATATGCTATACTAAAGAAATGCATAATTGAATCATAGCATCTGTTTTTCAAATTCACTTTATCACTATTGCCGACTGGGACAGCATCGCATAGATTGCCATTTTTAACAAATTTTATGTTGTTTTTGTTAGACGTCACATCAGAGACGGCTTCACAACAACTTTCAATGAAGGAGGGACGATCAGAAAGTATTGATTCAGCGGTAAATGATCGATTAATATTATTTGATTTCAAAGACTTTGATATTTTGCCCTTTTTCACCTGCGTTTGAGATTTTGTCATTGTATGAATTCTTTTTCAAGAGCGTTTAGCTTCTTTATTCTGTATATCATTGACAAGATCACTTGTAGTCAATGCAATTTCCGCATTCTGGTAATTATGATGTATTTAATAAATTCATCTATTCGATACTTTTTAAATGTTGTTTCGAACAGAATGATTTCAAGTTTTGAGATAGCTCTTAATACCTGAGGATGACGAAGCAGTATTATTAATTTAAAACAATGGGTTTGTAGAATTTACCATAATGGAAGTTCCCAAAGATTTTTTCTGAATTCAGAAACAAATGGTGGATAAAAATATAAGTTTTTATTTGCTACTTTAATTTCCTTCAACTGTTTTTGCAACTTGCTACTTTTTCATCCAACCAAACAAAAGAGTTGAGATCCGCAGTGGGATATTTTTTATTAATTTCTTTCTCTAATAATTTGTAATCACCCTTCTTGCTGAGTTCTTCTGTATATCTAATTCAATATTTTTCAATGCACCAAAAGTCTGACAACCAGAACAGCCAAAAGCTCCTACATCTATAGCTATGAACCGTCGATAGTCTGAATCGACTACTGCCATTAATACAATTGAGTAGTAATTTTTATAGTTGTAAAATGCGGACCCATTATGCTGGGAAGATATCAAACGAATATGCTTCCCATCTGCTGAACCTACACAGTTTGGAAAGTTGGTATTTGTATAAAATTGTTTCGCAATTTCCATCCAACGTTCTTTTGATGATGGTGGCTTCATTTCTGAGGGTTGGTACATTTCCTAAATAGCTTTACAGGTTTCTTGAACAAGCGCAAACAGTTCGGCTTCCCACCATAAAATCGGCCTTTAATTCTTCAAAATTCGAACCAGTTGCCAGAAAAGAAGTTCAAAGAAACAATAATATTCCTAGCCGCCAAAAAGGCCAAAACATATATTAATAGTGACACCTGCCATTTTTACATGTATTTAATACATTGTCATCGGCAAGTGCCATAGTTCCCGTAGTTTCCCCATTCCTAGTCCACTAGCATCCCATCACAATAGCCCAAGTAGTTTTCATCTATAGTTAGCAATAGTTTAGCACAGAACCGGGGATTGTCCTTGGATACATTTCTATAGTGTATACAGGGATAATCGTCGGTTTTGTGTCACCATTTCATTAAAGTTGTCTCAAAAGGGCTTCAGCGTGTTGGCTTCGGCCCCACGTTCGCCTCCCAAAAATCCGGGACTCTGTAGTCCCGAGGTCTGGAAGTGACTTATTTTATTTTTGTTGAATATCAGTATATGTTAGGAATTATCTAGAAATAAACGAGAGTCTTGGCAAAGCAGCAAAGTGTCCCAAGTTCGTTTAACATATCTTCACATACTTTTGAAAACTAAAGTTTTTATGAAATTACTAGAGTCTAGTCTGATAAACGTAAAGGGGACTTCTGTCACATGTCCTTCTAAAATAGAAAATATTTTTCATGTAGTCTTTTGTGACGTACACTGTAAAAGCTTCAACACTGGCTGCCTTCAGGGCTGAAGAATCATCAGTAATAATTTCGTGAGTTGGCTTCATCTGTAGAACTCAACTCTTGAGAAGCTTCCGCACTAGCAGGTGATGAACCTGACTGGCCTTCTACCCTAGAAAGTTCTCAGATAACTTCAGCACCTTTGTCATCGCTATTTACAAGCTGACTAGGATTCCCTGAAATCGCTACTGTACCTAGAATCTTCTAAGAAAACTACAATGACGATCCCGTGCTCTAACAATGACGCGTGGATTACTGGGATTTATGAAACGATATCCTTTGGTTTCTTCGCAGTAACCTACAAAAATATGTTCTACGCAGTGTTACACGCCTCCGCCCACAGTCTCATAGTCAAACCTTTTTCCGCCAACATAGCACGAGCCATTTCAACAATAGTGCGATTAGCTCGCTCGACTACGCCGTTCTGCTCTGGAGTGCAGGGAACAGTCAACTGATGTTTTATGCCCTTCTGATGTAGAAACCCATTGAACTTCTTGTTCACAAATTCTGTTCCATTGTCCGTGCGTATGCACTTTACCCTCAACCGGGTTTCAACCTCTACTGTTCCTTAAAATATTTTAAAATGATTAAAAACCTGATCTTTTGATTTTTGGAAAAACACAAATGACTTACGTGTATAATCATTTAAAATAAGTAGCATGTAACGAAATCCACCGTACGAAGGTTCAGACATAGGACCACAAATATCAATGTGAACCAATTGCAGTCTCTCGATTGCCCTGTAAGCCTCACCTGCAGCCTCAAATGGTAATCAATGTGCCTTTCCCTTAACACAAGCGACACAAGGCTCCATTACGTTTTTTCCATAATCCATGCCCGGAAGCCTACGTAAATCACGTTCATTTACGTGTCCAAGCCGCCGGTGCCATAAAATCAAAGTATTACCTGCTTGCACTGACGCCAACGCTTGACAACCTTCAAGCTTATAGATTCCCGAGACTTCACTTGCGGTAGCCAAAAGTTTACCTTTGAGATGACCTGGAACTAAACTGAATTAACTTTCATCCAACGGAGGTCGCACCTGCTATCCTTCCTTCAGGACAGTCCGGCTTCTTATGTCCTTTCTTTCCACATTTGAAGCATTTCACTTTGTCATTGTTCCCGTTCCGTTTCTTACTCTTATTCACAGCCAATGCCGAGTCCGCTGATGACGATGTACTACAACCTTGACGTGAATCTTCTTGTAGTAGTTTCTTCTTGTCGTACATTTTCCGATGTGAGTTTCATACGAGAATGTTCCAGTGCCATACGCATGGGCCGATACTCTACAAGATCATCGTCAAATCCGGTGGCAATATCCTTCAGCTTCTGCGCAAGAGACATAACTGCAGCAACATACTGATGCATTGACGAATGATTATCTAGCTTCTTGTCTTATAATGCGTTCATGAGGGTAATTCTGCGATTAACGCCTTTGTCCTCAAATGCTCTCGCCAAGCTATCCCAAGCATCCTTGGCATGCTTCGAATCCTGCATGTACGCATATAAAGTAGGCTCAACATGCAAACAAATCAAAGCCAGTGCCTCTTGATCCTTCTCGATGGCCGTAGAGTTATTGGAATCAGGGTATGTACTTGTGAACTTTTCTTTTGTTAAGATAATTTTTATCGCCAATTTCCACGTAGAATCTAGACCTTAGGTTTCTCTTTAAAGGTGGTCCATCTTTGTAACCCCATCCTTTGTTTTGCACATGATTGGTTAAGATATAGCTCTCATCTGTATATACGATACACCGATTTTCTTCACGGTATTTGAGTAATTTTTTTAAGTAGGACAATCGTAGTTTTTTGATGTCATGCCGCTCCATAATAACACGTCTGTTATCCACAGTTTTTCGCCATTTGTATCCCAACTTTAACAAAGCTGTCCGCAGAGTCGAAATACTTCCATCATAGTTAAGTTTATCTTGAAATATTCTTTTCAACTTTAGCAAGGTAGGTAACTCGCGATGTTCTGAATGGTAATTTTGAATAGTGGAACGTATAACATCAACGTTAAAGTTGTCTAATTCTAACTTCTTTAAACGTTTTTTACGATCTTTATGCGGAGATTTAAACTTAGAGTCAGATTCTTTTCCTTCAGCCAATATATTAGTAATTGTTCTCTCCGATACCCCCACTGCCATTGCTGTTCTTTTCCGTACGCTATTTAAATGGTCACTTAATTTCGATATTAAAATTGGACTTGCACTGCATACTGAATCACTTACTAGTTCTAATATATCTCTCGCATCTTTTTTCAGAAATTCGTATACCTTAGCAATGGTTTCTCGAGTCTAAAACAATAATACGTAAACGTTATCTTTTTTTTTCATATATAGAATCATTGTAGAAGTGTGCCCTGTTGGATATCCAACCTCCTGTTTTACGACCGGCTCCTCCGACCGGCTCCTGTTTTACGAGTGCAGACGGTGCAGCAGCAGCCCTCTGCCGCACCTGCGGGCGCTTCCGCGGGATACATATAGAGCCTCAAGCTCTAAGACTTACCCAGGTTGTGTAATGAGTGTCATGGCAGGGTAGTGTAATTTTTGTGAATGTATACTTTTTATTTTGCGTATTGTACCTATTGTGTGGCCTTAAAATGTTTGTATGTTTACTTAGATGTAAGGATTAAGATTGTGAGTGTAGTTAAGAATACTGCTGTGGTTCCTATATTTTGTCGTAATTTTAAATATATAATATTAGAATTTTTGTAAACATTTTTTTGGGAGGAATAGTGTAGTGTGGTGTTATTATACTTGATTATATGTCTTTTTACATTCTTAGTCCACACTTTTATTTATTGTCCGCGTACCCCGAGCTAGAAAATATGTAAAGAGTATTTAATTCATCCTAGACATTTCACCTCATTTATTTCTTAGATACTGTCAATGTCAATTTGAAAAGACGTATGAGAAAATAATGAAAAACTGTAAAGTTTTATCTTATAAAATTTTATTTTATAAAATTTTACAGTTTGAATGTTGAAAAGCTTTGAATGTTGTAAATAAAATAAAAATTTTTGAAACGCAAATTTACCTGACCCCTTAAAGATTTTCTCCGTGAAGAACTAGACATTTTCGTAAACGATTGTACCTGACTGCCGCGTCACTGTCACACGAATGAAAGTTGTATATTACAAGCTTACGCACACATAAGGCCGCGCGCACAACAGAGTTGAACTATCTATAGAAACTTCTAGACTGCACACACCATAGACACCAAGTTTGTAAGATTTCAAATAATGTCATTTCATATAGATTGGTATAGATTTTTCAAAATTAACTTACATTCGGCATTTACTTTAATAAGATACTGCTGTTTCGATCCAAAAGGATCATGTCCATATTAGTATGGAGCCAAAAGTCAGCAACGCCATGCAATGCCCAAATTCCAGTTCTATGTCATACGATAGCTTTATAGCCATATTTGTGTAGCTCTCTTCGTGCTGGGATCGATGACTTTGAAATAAAATCCCGTTTTAAACACTTATTACAACCTTTATTTCAACTACTTTGGCTCGTTCGTTACACTCAGTACCGCGTGGTTGCCTCTAACCCCCGTTCATTCAGTCCCTCTCTCTCACTCCTTCGCTCACTCGCTCACGCCTCCCTCATATTCTGTCACGTTCCATTCCACTCGACATTCATTCCCACATTCGGCCGTCCTGCACTCATGTCTGTCCTCAGACATACACCAAATCTTATGTACTAACTAGACTAAAACATCATAATAACCACTACATAATTGAGTTAAATAAAATAAACTGGAACCATACTCTACAACAACCTAATACACATAACTACTTCCTACAAGACAATCTTGTTTCTGAATTTAAAACATACAACTCTACATTGGCAAAAACATTTAAATGTTACTTCGAACTTAATACAATTTATAGGTTTAGAAAACAAAATGTTTAGTTTTACATAGAAAAATAACATAGTAAATACTCTGGTACAGATAGCCCTACGCCATGGCACTGTGATAATGAACGAAAGTTAACCCCTCCTGAAATAAGAACTGCAATAATAACCTGCGGAGTAAGGTGACTGCTACTCCTCCAGCATCTCGGCGTCACCGTGTTGAGGCCATCTCTTCATTTGGTCAGCTGAACTGGATGAACGCTGGGGACCCTCTACAGAACTATCAAGTTTCTCTACGTCATAGCGATCCTTACGCTTGCATTTCACCACTCTATAAGGGCCTAGGTATTTAGGTTTCAGCTTCAACCCTGGACCGAACTGTGTTCTTTTAATCGCCACTAAATCACCTTCCTTATACTTTGAACTTTCCTTCCTCTTTCTATCATATTGTTTTTTATTTTCCTCTTGTATCTTTAGAATCTGTTCTTTGGCCTGCTGCCTTATCTTCTCTCTATTTTCATCATATTGTAGTGTATTTTCTTCCTGTAATAGTTGTAGAATTTCCAAATCTTCCTTACCCTTCATTTTTACTCCCATCAGTAGTTCAAATGGTGTTGTGTTTATGCTTCTCTGGAAAGTAGAGTTGAGTGCCCTCTGCACTTTGCTTACATGCTTGTACCATACTGCAGGATTCTCCAAACATAGTTTTGTTAAAACTGGAATAAGTATTCGATGTACTCTCTCCACTTGGCCATTACCACGTGGCACACCAGTAGTAATCTTTACATGAGATATCTTTTCTTCTTCACAATAACTCTTAAACTCATTACTTGTAAATGCCGTTCCCCGGTCTGTTATGAACCGCCGGGGGTTCCCAAATATTTGCTGATGAATCTGAATTTTCCTTAATGTCTCTGATGATGAAGTAGTTTTCGTGGGAAACAGCCATACGAACTTCGTAAACCCATCTATCACCGTGAGTATGTAGTTGTATTGCTTTCTTGTCTCTGTAAGTGGACCAATATGGTCTAAATGCAGGGTATCAAATGGAACACCTTCTTTCTCTATCGGATTCAAGAATCCTTCCTGTTTTCCTTCCTTCCTTGTTGCTAGTAGGCAAGGAATGCAACTCAATAAAAAATCCTGCATCTTCTTGTCCACATCTCTAATGTAATATTCCTTATTCAGTAACTCTTTCATCTTAGACTTTCCAAAGTGACCTTTGCTGTGTACTCTGTTAATAATTTCTTTCTCCAAACTTCTTGGCACTACAAACAGCTTCTGCTCAGTCTTATACAACACACCATTTTCTAACCAATAATCGTCGTATGGACTTCCTCCTCTCAAAATTTCCTTTATGGCTTTTATGCCATCCTCTTGATCTTGTGCTTGGCGTAAACTCTCCTGCAGAGTAGTAACCACTGCCACTGTTGGTATGCGGCTCAAAGCATCTGCATGCTGCATCCTGGAGCCCGCTCTGTGCTCCACTTCGAAATCATATTCACTGAGCATGAGGACCCACCTGGCTACCTTGGCTGACAAGTCTTTCTTCTTAAGTGTTAATTCAAAAGCCTTACAGTCTGTGACTATTTTAAATGGAATACCATAAAGGTAGTGCCTGAACTTCCTGATACCTTCTATGATGGCTAGTGCTTCCAATTCGTAGCTTGAGTACCGGCTCTGAATGTCAGTTGTCTTCTTACTCATGTAATGTACTGGGTGTAAGCCTGACCCTGGATGGTGTTGCATGAGTATTGCAGCCAATGCTACACCTGAGGCATCGGTGTGCAATTCAGTCTTCAACTTCGGATTGAAAATCTTCAGAACAGGTCCGCTAGCTAATTTATTCTTCAGTGTCTCAAAAGCTTTTCTTTCCTTATCCTCAAATATGAACTCTGTATTCTTCTTTAATAAATCAGTCAATGGCTTCGCCACAGAAGCATAATTTTCAATGTACTTCCTGAAATAGCTTGTCAATCCAACAAAACTGTGCAAGTGCTTGAGGGTTCTTGGCTCAGGGTACCTTATGACTGCATCCACCTTATCTGTACTCGGCCGTACTTCTCCATCCTTCACCCTGTGGCCCAAGTACTCAACTTCACGCTGCAGTAGGTTCGCCTTTTTCCAATTAATCTCCAAGCCATAATGTGCTGCGACTTCTAGCACTTGCTTCAACCTCGATACAGCCTGAACTTCATCCAAGGCTGGAATTATAATGTCATCGATAAATATGATTAACACTCCTTGGGAAATCAAATTTCTAAAGATTATACTCACAAATCTCATAAAAGTCTTGGGACAGGTGGACAAACCAAACGGGGCACGGAGAAATTCAAACTGCCCGTGGTGAGTGACAAATGATGTGTACTTAATAGACTCCTCGCTGACCTTCAAATGAAAGAACCCACTTTTCAAATCAAGTACACTGAATACCTTAGCTTCCTGCAATTTGTCAATCAGATCATGGATTACGGGAAGTGGAAATTCATCCTTAACTATTTTCTTGTTGACCTGCCTATAGTCCACACAGACCCTAGTCGAACCATCTTTCTTCTTTACTAGCACTAAAGGACTGGAGTAATCTGAGAAACTCACCCTCACGATGCCTTTATCAAGCCATTCCTCGATTTGATCTTCCACTACCTGTTGCTCCATAAGTGACAGTCGTCTGGGTCGCTGTCGCACTGGGATGTCATCCTTCAATACAATTTGAAGTTGGATCGGGGCCTCTTCCTTATACAATGGCTTATACTCCTCAACACATTGCATAACCTCACTCCTTACTGCTGGATCTTGAATGTGATCAACATTGACTGCTACACATCCTGGAAAACAATCAATTTGACCAACCCATTCACAACAACCAATGGGAAAAAACCTAATACCCCCTTCATTCATTACCACAGTAACACGACCCAGGAACTCTTGACCTATTATTACGTCGTAGGGCATCACCTCTGGTGGAACTAAATGAAAAACTACACCATTAAAACACTGATTATCAATCTCAAGTCCAACAGAGACGCTGCCCCTTGATTGTATTTCACTACGGCCTAATCCAGACATCGTTAACGTTTCACTCGCCACTTCGGCGTTCAACATAGGTAAATACAACAAAGATAATAGGTTCACATCACTACCTGAATCTACGAGAGCATTTAAAACTGTATTATTAATTTTAATGTCTTTTACCGGCTTCCGAACACATTTGTTTACATGCGTGATGTTAACGTTTCGATCTTCGTAACTCGTAGCTGTCACATTTACAGTGTTGACATCTGTCAATGTCAGTGACGTTTCATTGTCTATGACCGCGCGGACAGTCTCGTTTCCGCTTACTTCGTTCACCGTTCCGAACATAGCCGCGGGTCGCTTGGGTCCCAACTTTCCGGCCTCCCCGGAACCGGAAGCCCCGCCTCCTCGGCCGCCGTGAGCGCCGCTGCCGCCTGCGCCCGCCATCTTGGCGCCTGAATGACCCGATGCCGATGCTGTAGCCGTAGATCTCATCGGATTTACGGGACACTGGTTACGAATGTGACCGAACTGATTACACCCAAAACACTTCAATCCGTTTTTACACACACCCGCTTCATGTCCCATGTCACCACAGCTATAGCACCGCCTCGCCGATCCCGATGCTGCCGAGGACGCCTCCGCCGACCTCGCATGACCTTTTAACCTCTCGGTTCTCTTTTCTCGCTCCCTGGTTTTGGACTTCATTTTCTCATAGAAAGCCAGCTTTTCCTTCAATGCTGGAAACGTGGTCACGCCGTACAGAATCACCTTATTGCTCTCGTAATCGTCGATGCCATCCACGATGTACTGTATCGCGATGTAGTCGGGAAATTTCGCACGCCGCGCTAGCTCTTTCATATGCAACATGTACTGATAATACGTCTCGCCTTTTAATTTCTTGCGTGCCGCCATTAGCTCGTGCATTTCCTTGACGTTCGCGGTGTCTGGAAATTCCTTCACAAGCGCAGCCTTGAGATCGCCGTAGGTTTTGAATGCCTTCTCGGATTTTAACCATAGCTCAGCCGTCCCGGTGAGTGACCGGCGAGCTACGATCAAAGTTTGTTGCGGCGTCCACTGAAATATCTCAGTGTTATCCTCGATGTCTTGAGCCCACTTACTCGACGAGTAAGATTTGTCGTCTCCGCTGAACTTCTCGATGAGCCCCTCTGTGAGCCCGAACGCCACCGGCGCCGCTGCAGTCGTAATCGTCGTTGATTTCGATTCCATCGTGCTCCGTAACTTCGTAATTCAAATTTAATGGCCGCCGCGTCGCGCCGGCCGGTGCGTCGTAGAAAACTTCGTGGAAATTCGTCGTTGATCGATCCCGGACGAGCCCCCAAAATCTGTAGCTCTCTTCGTGCTGGGATCGATGACTTTGAAATAAAATCCCGTTTTAAACACTTATTACAACCTTTATTTCAACTACTTTGGCTCGTTCGTTACACTCAGTACCGCGTGGTTGCCTCTAACCCCCGTTCATTCAGTCCCTCTCTCTCACTCCTTCGCTCACTCGCTCACGCCTCCCTCATATTCTGTCACGTTCCATTCCACTCGACATTCATTCCCACATTTGTAAGATATCTAGATTTAATAATGTAGCAGTGGCAATGTATTACAGAGTCTCACAATTTTTTTCGAGTAGCTATCTGTCAATCCTAATTTCTTTGCTTTCCTACGCAACTTCTCACAAAAATGGTAATAACAACCGTGATGATTAATTTTTGGAAATATTGCCTTGATTGCACCAATTGCCGCCTGCTCGAAATCAGTGACAAAATTAGTGGGTGTCCATTCTGGAATTTGTTTCTTAATCATCTCTAACATAATACTGTAAGTTGTTTTCTTTTTGTCTGTCAGAAGTGCATATAAAACTGGTACAACTTTATTATCATTCTCACTACTGCCCTCGTCACAAAATATTACATAAAGCTGTAAGAAGGGTTTGGGACATTTTTTGAATGTTACATCACTTAAAAAAACTTTTCCGGTTTGTCCGACTTGTTAGTAGTATGGTAAAAAACCGTTCAATAGTCCGACCATTTTCAGTGCAGAAAATGATGATACGTGTTTTGTTATGTTTGAAGTCCGCCAGTATTAAACTTTCATAGTCAGGCGGTATAATAACATCTTCCGCGGCAGTAGATGCCATTTTGTTTACTTCTGCCCTCTTGCGTCGCTTTCTGTACATTACAGACTTCACATTTGAATATGATGGTAAATCTTGAACTAAATGTAAACCTATATCTTTACAAGTCAACACTGCCGATTTATATACAGCAGGAATTGTTTCCTCTATATGAGCATTTTCAAATGTCTTTGTGATTATTTTATTTATCTCTGATTTAATTATGTTAGGTGAACAGAATACGGAATGAGCTTTAAACTTGATCACCTGATCCTGACTCTAAAATATAAAATAGGAGTAAGAGCATACAAGAATAAATGTAGTGGTTAATAGTGTAATGGGTTCCGTACCTACAAAAAAAATAAGTACGTATAAAAGTGTAAGCAATTAGGCAAAAAAAACTACATTCACCAAATTTTTTTTTTGTGAAATAACTACACATTTACACTTCGGAGTTTTTCATTTACTTGTGCTACATGACATTGCTTCTTGCCAAATTTCACGATTCTAGGTCAACGGAAAATACCCTATAGGTTTTGATTCCATTGCAAATGTCAAAATATGCAATATAAATGGAACATAATATATCTTTCTATTGCGTTAAATTAGAAATTTGATTTTTTCACTGCTTTGAGAGATAGGAGACTTGAGTATGTGATATTAATTTCAGCTTGTTATCTCGACGCGTTTCTGAGAAATAGGGTCTTGACGTACGGACGGACGGACAAAAAAGTGATCCTATTAGGGTTCCGTTTTTTTTCTTACGGAACCTTAAAAATGATATTAGTCATGGATATTTAGTATAGCCTTTTTTTACCTGGTTGATAGTTATAGTGCCACAACATTTTTTTGTTTTATAATTCATGCATCTCCATAAGCTGTTTTGGTTGGTTCGATATGTCACAATGATAGTAATACTCGAATCCATTGTGAAATAAAACTTTACCTCTCCCACGAGCAAGTATACATATTTCTTCACACAGTTTTCACGAAAATAATCATAACAGTTACTTTAAATAGTCGCACAGAATTAGTGATGACACTGACATTGAGCTAAAAAATATTATTATGAATCATTTGCGGCCAGGAAACAATAAAATATCAAGAAGAATGATATCATGAAATTGTGGTACAGTTGTACTAGTGGGATAAATCAGTGTCATTTGTACCATCAATGGTACTGACCAATGGTACAGGTGGTCCAGTGGGATATTATTGTATCATTTGTACAATCAATTGTACTAGTGGGATAAATCAGTACCATTTGTACCACCAATGGTACAGGTGGTGTGGAGGGGCTTTGGTTCCTGTCACCCCCACCTGGCAGCAGTACAGGGACTTTCTCGCCAGCATCGCGCCAGACCCTGACAAGATCTAGCTACCCGGAGCCTCCTACGTGGATCCAAAAGGGACGGTACCCTAGTCACTACACCAGCTGCAACCTGATCTAACTTGTGGACTAGCGTAATCAACATCTGTATACCTACCTACTAATTTGACTTTTTATTTATTTATTGGCAAAACCTTATAAAAAAAACATATAAAATTCTAGTTTGCTATGCCTATTATATGTACTCATACACATTTTGTTTGACAGACAGAAAGGCACATTAATCAGTAATTAATACTACATTATTATCAGTTCTCTGAAGATAATATCGAAAATTTTCCAAAACGCCGACGAACTTTCAACCAGGAATTAGTCCAGCACAAGATTTATTTAACCACTTTTTTTAGTAATTCTTCAAAATTGAAATTTCTTCATAATTCGAAATCATGCAGAATGAAAAGCAGCATCAATAAAAATTGTTACAAAATTTAAATAAAAAAAGTTAAAAATTAAAAAAAAAACACGCTAGTCATGTATTGTCATCAGAACTCAGAGCGTGTGCGAAATTTCCGTTTGTTGCCCGTGGTACTATATTAATAGTACTACCAGTAGTACCACGGGTAGTTTTTTCTTGCCCGTGGTACTACCAGACCGCTTGGTTTTAGGTTTTTTCAACCCTTTTGTTGTCACAGTTGATATTGTCATCCTAGGAAGAAAATTGAAATATATATTTTTTAATGTGAATATATTTTGGTACTATTTCGTAAATAGATCTGTTAGTTGTAAAATTATTCATTGCTCAAAATAGACAAGAGGCAAAAAGACTTAGTTTTTTTCACAAATAAGAATTGAATACTTACGCTTTTCGGTACTTAGTACAAAATAATAGGGGGAAGTCCCCCAGTGGCGGACACCTAAGGTTATTTATAAATAAAACAAAAAATTGTTTAAGAAATGTTTATTAAATTATGATTTATATAAGATGACAAAGTTAGAAATCAAATTAAATTATCAAAAATGCAACCTCTGCTCCAAAATAATTAATACTATCAATCAAACTTTGGTAACAAAAAACGTAATTTTAAAAAGTGGCACCTAGTACCGGACGGCACGTTAAACTGTAGGTCCCGGCTGTCATTGAACATCCTTGGCAGTCGTTACGGGTAGTCAGAAGCCAGTAAGTCTGACACCAGTCTAACTAAGGAGTATCGGGTTGCCCGGGTAACTGGGTTGAGGAGGTCAGATAGGCAGTCGCTTCTTGTAAAGCACTGGTACTCAGCTGAATCCGGTTAGACTGGAAGCCGACCCCAACATAGTTTGGGAAAAAGGCTCGGAGGATGAGTACCGGACGGATATTTGTACCACACCGGAAATTTGAAAATAACCAGGATCGATCACATATTTAGCCATTTCCACACTCTAGAATGTTTTCACATGCTTCATGTATCCACCCACGACAGGATGAGCACTGGATCCAGTCTTCTAAGCAAACTACGAAAATTGTCTCACTTCTTTTGACATAACCTCATCAATAGTAGTTTGTAAGCTCTGTGGCTCCCAGGATCCGTTCTTTTTCTTGTCTTCCATTTTAATTATATTCTTTCTCTATAATCCAAAACAAAATTAAGTAATTAGAATGAATGACGTAAATTCTCATAAGAAATATTCATGAGTTTACTGTCCGGCGCTAAGGGACGACTTAGTGTCCGGCGCTAAGGGACAGACATTTTCGTTCATTAGGTGGTACCTAATAAAATTGCTTAAAAGATCTAATAATATTCAACCTTTTTCGGATAACAATCAATTACTACTTTTATCTTTGAATATCACTCAAATGTAAATGTATAAATATACTAGATTTACTTACATTGATATTTAGGTGACGCAGTGATTTCGCACCTAAAAAAGCAAACGGTTGCTCCCACCGTGGCCGAGGGCGTCACAGGTGAGGTGCGGCGCGTGATCCTGTACCTGTGTGCCCCCCGCGCCACTTTCACTTGTATTTTGAATCGAACAGATTTATACTCGCTTAAATAGTCCGCTTAAATACGAGTGTCCGGCGCTAGGTGCCGTCTGGCGTTACGGGACTTCCCCCTACGCTTTTGTTTGCGCAGTGTAGTATAACAAAAGGAGAATCAAATATATTTTGTTTTAGGTATATTTATTTTATGGTATGGATTTAGTGAGCAAATAAGTAATGTCTGGCGGACCTGGGATCTATGTCTATAAGATACAACCAAAACTTTTTGGTACCTATTCCATGTCGTAAGAAAAAGTAAATTTTGATGACAAATTCTTATTCTGAGTTCTAATTTTTCGTTTACCTACACGTAAAATGTCTTTACCATCGGAGATAAGGATAATTAAAAGAAAAGATGGCAATGTACAGGAGCTGGATGCGAGAGGCCGAAAATCGATCTCAGTGGCGTGCACTTGGAGAGGCCTATGTCCAGCAGTGGACTGCGATAGGCTGATGATGATGATGGCAATGTACTTATTGGCGATGATGGGCACCAACATTACAAACTAAAAACCTATAAAAACGGTTCTTCGATATGGGGGTGTAGTTCATTTAAAAAATCTAAGTGCTCGGGAAGTTAAACAATAAAAGTAAGTTTGAGCCGCCTACTCACTGAGCAACAATCGTTTTTTCAAAGCACTAATTACTGATTAATTTATTATAGGAGCAAGTTATTCTGTTAAGAACACCCCATGGGTGTGAACCGGACATGACGAGGAATAAAGTGGATATCGCTCTTGCTAATCTCAAAGAAAAATGTGCTAGTAGCGATAAGCCCATACCTCGCTTGTATAATAAAACTACAGCAACATTAAGAGATGGAGGTGTACACCTTATCTCAAACATACCATCACTATCTAGCGTACAGCAATGTTTATATCAAACACGAAATTCAGCAGCAAATGTGACAAAAACTATGTTTACAAATGCTGAAGAAGTTCAAGTGCCTGAGAAATATTATGGACTTATATTAGCAGATTACTATACGGATGGCACTAGAATATTACTTTTTTATTTTCCGGATATAAACACAAAATTAATGGTATATCAGAATTTTTCGGGGACGCTACATTTAAGGCTTGTCCAAGATCTTTTGGGGAATTATTCACTATTCTCGGAGATGTTGGCAGTACAGCAGAAACTACAAAAGTAGTTCCTCTTATATACGCACTATTACCGGATAAAAAACAGCCAACTTATAAAATAATGTTCGATTTAATTGAATGCACTTTGTTTCAACCAAAAATTTACCATTGTGATTTCGAGATCGCAGCAATTAACGCTTTCACAATGTTTTTTCCCGAGGCTCAGATAGTAGGCTGTTATTACCACTGGCACAGGTGTCTTTGGCGAAAAGCGAAACAAATAGGTAACGACAAATGTAAGGCTGAAAGGCGAATTGTTTACAGCGTTACCACTCTTGCCAAAAGAATATATTTTAGATGGTTGGTGTTACATACGAGGAGAAAGTGAGCACCTTGATATGATATTTTTTTTAGGTTATATCAAACGTACCTGGATGAATACTAAGAACATGAACCTTGCGACAGCTAGACCAACGACACAACGTTAATGTACCTACACCTCGTGGAATTTGTAGGTGCTTATAAAAGTATCGAGTGATGTATCTGTTACGAAATAACAATTATAGTAATCTGTACCAACACTCAGTGCGATCGATACCTGTAGATTGTCAGTTTTAAATGTGTATGACACTTCTTAACTTAATATTTTAAATAGGATTTTTTTTAGTTTCTTTGAGTTGAATGTTCGCTATTATTTTTTATATCCTATCTATCTATATATTATTTTTTATATCATATCTATATATAAATGTAAAGTCTACATTTTCATTGAAACATAAAACAACATAAATAAAAATGTTTATGTTATGTCTGTTTCAATAATATTCAATGACTTAAAGCAATTCGATTTAGGAAATAATAATACGAGAAAAATATATTTATGTCTTTTATTACCTTCACTTCGCAAACAATGATGATGATGACTAGGTACCGAAAAACGCAAGTATTCAATTCTGATTTGTGAAAAAACAACTAAGTCTTTTTGAATCTTGTCGATTTTGAGCAATAAATAATTTCGCAAGTACCTAAGAGATCAATTTAGGAAATAATACCAGAAAAATATATTTGATTCTCCTTTTGTTATACTACACTTCGCAAACATAAGCGTATTATCTTGTACTAAGTACCGAAAAGCGTAAGTATTCAATTCTTATTTGTGAAAAAAAACTAAGTCTTTTTGACTCGTCTATTTTGAGCAATGAAAAATTTCACAACTACCAGATTTTACCAAAATATATTTCACATTTAAGAATTTGTTATTTCAATTTTCTTTCTAAGATAAAGAAATCAACTGTGACAACAAAAGTTGAAAAAAACCTAAAATATTGACAGTAGTACCACGGGTAGTTTTTTCTTGCCCGTGGTACTACCGGACCGCTTGGTTTGTAGCACCACGAGCAACAAACTGAAATTTCATCCTAATCGAAGACCGGGAAGTTGGTCAAATTAAGATTCCAAGATTTTCTTACAGAAATAGTTACAAGTGAAGCTAATATAAGCGTGAAGCAAAGACAATCGGTCCAGGTGGGGTTTCACGGGAGGGGCGGACCTTGGGTGCGAGTGCGGGGCTGCTATGCAGACCATGTCCCACCTCATGGCATGTCCACTGTGCCCTGAAACTTGCTCCTGGCAGGACCTAATGAGCGCATCCGGTCGTGCTCTCGCTGTGGCGGCATATTGGGCTGACAAAGTGTAGTCGCACTATAAGACATTTCATCGACACGAAAGAAGAAGAAGAATATAAAGAATATAGGTACAAAACTCGTATAATATTTTCCTACTAGTAATATCAAGTTATGAATTGATGAGAAACATTCTTTCAGAGTTCTTGAACAAAAACTTTTGCATCTGGCGCTGCAATATTTGAACTTCCACAGGACTGTTCACTACTTTCCTTCGGCTATCGGCGAAACTTTAACAAAGTTAGTCCAGTGTAACACCAGAGAACGAACGTCTAGTTTAACCAAGTCTTGCAATACCGGAGTTATGAATCTGTATACGTTTGGGATACAAATAATCTGAACTCCATCATCTAAGCTGCTGCACTAAAATAATAAAGATGGATGATTTTTGTTTGTTTTTAAAAAGCTTCGATCATACTGACCCGATTTGAAAAATTCATTCACTGTTGGAAAGCTACACTTTTCCCAAGTAACATAGGCTATATATTTTATCGCGATACGCGGAGTAGTTCCCACGGGACGTGGGTGAAACCGTGGGATATCGGCTAGTAAGGTTTAAGGCAGTGGTTCAGTTAAATCAAGAATAACATAAAGTCTAGGCTATTTTGTTCCCAACTCTCTATCCGATTTCCCGCGGTTTCACCCGCGCCCCGTGGGAAATTTTGATAAATTATACCTACTTTTGTATTTTGATACCTTTTCACAAAAGAGTGGGTCAGTCGCCCCTTTCGTAGTTAATTTACAATAGCAAACAATCACTGAAGTCGGATAGTGCCCACGTTGCACTCTGTCGAAGTTGGGAAGCTTTCCTAGGGCTGTAAGTATTAAGTATTCATTTCGTTCAGCGGTCATTTCGTTTGTTAAAAATGTTACAAAAGTTTGCCTGTGACCTTATTTTGCGTACAGGTTCAGTCGTTCGTTGTTGCGATTTTTAACCGACTTCCCAAAAAGGAGGAGGATCTCAATTAGTCGGGACCTTTTTTTTATGTATGTTTACCGATTACTCAAAGACGCCTGGAACGATTTGCAAAATTCTTTTTTGTTTGATAGGGTATACCTCCCAGGTGGTCCCATAATCATCAGGTCAGGATCTGGTGATGAAAACACTGCGAAATCGAGGGCAACTTTCGAAAATTGTAGGCATGCATAGGTTAAAAACTTGATAATGAGGTGTGTATCTGATAACACTATGCAACAGTCAAGGTTTGGCGCTGATCTGATGATGGAGATGAGAGAAGGTCGAGGGAATTCGGCAACTGAATAAAACCAAAAATCATTTATTAAAATTAGGCTGCAAAACAGCACTTTTCGAACGTCAGGAATTTACAAAAGACAGCCCCCAAAACCCTTCACAACTTCCTTTGTGTTTTTGCTGGGAAGAAGAAGTGGCGCAACAAACTCCCCAGTAGGCGAAATAAACATATCATCATCCACTAGACACCGATTTCTAGGCCGATGCACCTAAGAATAGCTTTTTTTTGCTTTTCAGTGTTTTTGGGAGTCGGTTTTATTTTTTTGTAAAAGTTTTTTATACTTACTACCCATTCTTTTAAAATTATTTGTACCTAACGGCTTCGCACGGGATAACAGTATTTCTCCACTATTTAATCTATGTTATCTATCTTCTATCTATATATCTATCTATCTATTATATAAAAATGAAACCCGCTTTTCGTTGTCACGACATAACATGAAAACGGCTTGAAAATTAGAGGGGAGGTAACTTAGACCCGGGAGAAGGTTTTAGGATAGTTTTTGTCACCATCCGGCTACGGGACGCGGGTGAAACCGCGGGCGAAAGCTAGTTATATATATAAACCTTCCTCTTTAATCACTATCTATTAAAATAAACCGCTTGAAAATCGGTTGCATAGTTTTGAGAATTAAGCGTATTAAGGTGTCCGTTTAGGGCACAGAAAAAGCGACTGTGTTTTTTAATACGTAGTGAAGTAATTTTTTTAAGTACTTTTCCATGTATTTATTGTCAATGTAATTCTCACTTTTACGGCCAGTTTCTTCATCAAACATAAAAGTCAAAGTAATGTCTAAAGTTTACTTTTGATGAAGGAATTGGCTGTTAGAGGTATATTACTGGATCTTTCTAATTAAAAATAATTTTCTAAATTCTATAACGTTCACCGCCACCTTGTGTGGAGTAGTGGAACTTATTATACTTTGTGAAGTTACGCCCTCTAGCGGAGAATAGCTTTAATTTTGCAATTTGCCAGCTTGTGAAATAGTACGTTTATCGTTAAGTACGTGGCGCTTTTACAACAGTTTATAGTTTCATGATGTAATTATTTAAACTCCCCTCGCATAAACACCGATTGGATATTGTTACTTTCTATTATCGACGACATTTCGCTTAAGGGGATCTTCACACTGCCCCGCATCACGCTGCATCTTGCGTGTCGACGCACCTACGCGCGTTCCTGCGGGAGTGCAGATCTGCATCATCGTGCGGGTTTTTCACGCACTCACGCGCGTAGGTGCGTTTTGTTAATTCACGCACGACGGCTCTCATCGAGTTCCATTTTCAAACATAGACGTCACGCCCATTCAAAATCACGCGCGTCACTGCGGGATTCAGTGTGCCATACCTTTTTTTTTAGCGACGTAAAATCATCAAATGACCCCTCCCGCTGTGGGTTAGCAGCGGTGAGGGAGTGTCAGACTCTTACTGACTAAAATCGTCGTGTTCCGTCATAAGCCTTTTATGTACCAGGGCCGCGGTATCTCTTTCGAACAACCCGCAGCCCAGTGTGCCATACCTTGCGTCTCGCCCCGCACCTACGCGCGGGGGTGCGTTTTTCTCCGCATGTATGTGCGTGATCCGCATGAACGCGCGTGGATGCATTTTCAGTGTGTTGGACTATGCGTGTTGTCCATACAAACGGAGATATTTCCATACAACGGAAAAAAACGCATCCACGCACTACGCTGCATCATGCGGGGCAGTGTGATAATCGCCTAAGCAGTCTGTAAATTCTATTAAATTATCATGACAGCCAGTTGACATATAAATTGAAAATACTAGAATATCTCGATCATAAAGTTTTACTTTTATAGCCGCAAGACGCACATTATTGCAAGGCAATACAGACACGGAGGAAAACAAACTTTTTCTCCAAGTAGTGCTACTCCTCCATATGGCCTCCCTCAGAGTAAACCGGCAGATGTATCTATAGCAGACGTCTCAGTAAAAGAGAAATCATCATGAATACTGCCAAGAAACGCCAAGTCGTAAGGCATCAACCAAGTTTCTTGCATTGCGATAATATCTCCCGATACAAACATACGTCCAATACAATCAACCGATGCGCGATGTTTTCACACATCTGCAATTAAAACTTATAATCTTGAGCAATCTATCCATGGTTAAGTTTATAAGTAATCTGGGTCTCTTCTAAGTCTTTGATATTCCTTTTGAAGTGTATAAATCGACGAAACAGTATACCGTTCGGCCAGAATTCCTCATTGGATTGGAGCATCGTAGCTTTGTACTCTTGTCGTGAAGAGAAAGGATCTCCCCGGGCATTGCTTGTATACAAATTAAACTCGTCCCAGTTATCATAAATATAATTAACTATTGAAGTTCGTAGTAATTGTGTTTGATCCAAATTAGTGGAATTGTAAATAGAAAACGCTATTGCATGAAATAAACAACTTCCATCTGGAGGCATAGGAACTATAATGATGTAAAATATTATTTTCATTGACGATTAATGCAATTATAGCCATAATTGTATCTTTGCAAAATTTTGCAATTGATAAACAAAGTAGAAGTAAACAAAATAAACGCGCACGGCTGCCGATCGCTCGCTGTGCCTGTCGATACTCCTTCCCTTGACCAACCGCCTGCAGTGCTTGCGCGTTCGTTCGTTACTCCCCCCGTCCCGCTTCGCCAGTAGGAAGCAAGCTGTCTGATAATCATCGACAACAATAGGAAATTACAATTAATGTCTTTGAATATATTTATAAGTACTAAGTATAACACAGCAGTTAGGACGCATTTAGGTTATATACAGAATTACATTCACCAAAATATTTAGATTCTTCTTCTTTCGTGTCGATGACATACATGTCTTATAGTGAGACTACACTTTGTCAGCCCAATATGCCGCCACAGCGAGAGCACGGCCGGATGCGCTCATGAGGTCCTGCCGCGAGCAAGTTTCAGGGCACAGCGGACATGCGATGAGGTGGGACATGGTCTGCATAGCAGCCCCGCACTCGCACCCAAGGTCCGCTCCGCCCGTGAAACCCCACCTGGACCGATTGTCTTTGCTTCGGCCGACCTACGTTCGGAGTCAGTTTAAGGACTGCCAAACTCTTCTCGGGAGATCGTGTCCAGGAGGGAGTCTTTCCAAGAGCGGGACAAACGGAGTGGGCAGTGAAATCCTCGACCGCCAAAGTTCCCGTCTGGCTAGAGAGGCCTCACCATCGACAGGAGCAACGATCTTGTAAAAACCCCTGCGACTTTTGAGCCGCTGTGGCACGGGGGTGTAATTGTGCATGGGGTGTCGTTGGTCTGCTTCGAGTTTGGCTCTCTCGATGCCAGAAGCCACGCTTCTGCGAACATCTGGTGGGGCAATGCCGGCCAGTAGATACAGCATCTGTACCGGGGTTGGCTTGAGGCAGCCAGTTATAATGCGGCACGTTTCGTTCAGTGCTACATCCACCTGCCCGGCGTGAGCGGAACGACTCCACACGGGACATGCATATTCGCCCGCGGAGTAGCACAGTGCCAGGCCAGTGGTTCGCAACACCGATGGAGAGGCTCCCCAGGTCGTGCTCGTCAGCCTTCGCAACAGGTTGTTGCGGGAGGCAACTTTCTGCTTAGTATTCTCGCAGTGTTTCCTAAAAGTGAGCGACCTGTCGAGAGTTACACCCAGGTATTTTGGAAGCTTGCAATGGCTGATAGGTACACCTCGCCACTGGATGTTAAGGGTTCGACTCGCTTCTCTGTTGCGCAGGTGGAATGCGCACGACTGAGTTTTTGAGGGGTTTGGTTTTAGGGCGTTCTCCTGGTAATAGATACTCAGATCTTCAAGTGCCTTATTGAGGTTTTCCTCTACCTCCTCAAAGGATCCCTGTGATGTCAGGGCCAAATCATCAGCGTACAGGAAGCGAGTCGTGTTTGAGGTAGATGGTTGGTCGTTGGTGTAGATGTTGAACAGCAACGGAGCCAGGACACTGCCTTGGGGTAGGCCATTTCTTTGGGCTCGCCAACGACTTTTATCGGAGCTGAGGTGTACCTGGAAGCGACGGTTCTGGAGAAGTTCACCAAGAACCCCGACAAAGTTACGGTCCCCAGTAAGTTCGCCAACCTTCCACAGAAGGCGTTTAATGTTGACGGTGTCGTAAGCCGCAGTAAGGTCGACGAATACAGTGCCCGTCACCTTGCCGGTTTCAAAGCCGTCCTCTATGTGCTGGGTAAGGTTGAGGGTCTGACTACAGCATGATTTTCCAGGTCGGAATCCAGCCTGTTCCGCGATCAGTTTAGGATCGACCAGGCTAGCAAGGCGGTTTAAAATTAACCTTTCAAATAGTTTGAAGGTGTGGCACAGAAGAGAAATTGGCCTGAAGCTTCTAGCATCATCAGTACGTTTCCCCGGTTTCAGAATCGCAATGATTTTGGCTTTCCTCCAGAGGCGGGGGATCCCTACGGATGTCATGCAGCTGTTGAAAAGCTCCAGTAGCCACGACACCGCAACAGGGCCTAGGTGTTGGATTTACTCCACTGAAATGTTGTCCATTCCAGAGGCTTTGCCGCGCTTAAGCTCCCTTATTCCACTAGTGATGTCAGCAAGATTAAAAGGCTGACAGATGGTTGAGTCACTAGTGTTCTCTGGATATCTCACTTTTGGGACTCTGCGAAGCCGATATTTAGATTGAATGACGATTGTGTTGGTCTTTGTTTTGGTTTAACTAGTTACTGTGCCTAAATATTTTAAATGGTTTCGGGTTTTTCTGTTAGGTTACCTTAAGCTATTGTTTCGTACCAAAATTCAAGATTCAATGTCAGCGGGAAGTAGTCTTTAAGTTATTATTCCGTTGCGAATAGTGGCGAATTTCAAAATATGCGGTATAGTCCCCAAGCCGGCGAACAAATTTTTTTTGATACATATACATTTAAGACTTTGTGAGTGCCTTCCTTACGATGAGTCCGACAAACTTCGAATGCGCAAATTTTGGTGCCGCTGCGTTTTTTAATGCTTGACTCCTGGAATTGTCGATATGACGTCACTATGACTCTTCGTACATACACGTTTCATTTTTTGAGATTCGTTTAATAAAGTTAACTAGAGAATGGTGGTCAACTTGTCCGATAAAGATCGTGCTGCGTTTGGAGTGTCTACCATCCTGAAAATGTCGGTATGACGTCACTACGACTCTTCGTACATACACGTTTGATTTTTTGAGGTTTGTTTAATAAAGTTAACTAGAAAATTGTGGTCAACTTGTCTGATAAAGATCATGCTGCGTTTGGAGTGTCCACCATCCGAAAAATGTCGATATGACGTCACTGTGTCTCCCCATACATACATGTCGGACAAATACAACAATGATAGATAATACTATTCTTATTGCAAATATCGACTTGTCCGACAACTGTAGTGAGTCAAATAGTCAGTCCGACAAGAAAATAAAAAAAATATATAAGTAATGGTAAACTTTTTTTGGCAATTTCTGACTGCATAAACTTAAATTTTCACACGGGATTTGAGGTCATACCCCTTCTGAAGTATTAAAAACACATTTTTAATACTTCAGATAATACTTCTTTAAGCTTTTATTAATTATATATTTACGATATTCTACTGTCCTAAAAATACGGCAGTTATTGCAAAAACATGCATTTTCAGCACTACAAGATAGGCATATAGCCATATCCCGACATGTTAGTGCATCTTTATTTTCTGGAATTCGATTACGTATAATATATATCACCTTTGTTACAAAAATGCTGCAGATTAGTGCAATTTACTCTCCGTCAGAGTTAAAAAAATAAAAATGTTCCGCCTTACCTTTCATTTTTCATTTCATTCAATCAAATTTTTTTTTTAACGAAAAAATCCTTGTCCACGTCAAGTGATATCCTATAGAATAATAATTATCCGGCAGGACGACATTGCTGTACTTATGGCCGTGCAATTTTCTGGCTCTCAGAAACTTTCAATCCTGGTCTTTCACACACACTCCATTTTTTTGTGATATATAATTCGAACTCTCTAAAACGAAATTTAGTAAATGCGTGTACTTCTTAGGTACATCCTGAGACGCTCCGACTACGAGACAAGTGGCTCGTGCGAAACTGAGGCGCGTAAATTCGAATCAAATATGGGATTATTTTCGTTTTTTTTTACAAATTATGACAAAGTCTGTCACATGTCATAGGTATGTATTTTTTTTAATATCCAAGATCAGATTAGTATAGGCTACATTAGTTTCAGAGACTACTACAATTCATAACATTTATTCATATAATTTATTAATGCTACTATATATTTATCGGACACATATTTTTTTTACAATAAGTACCTTATTTTTAATGGGTAGAATTTAGGCGGTCACCAAAAATATTTTTAAGACTCTAAGCTGAACAGTTTCGGGCAGTTGAGCGCACCCCCGGCTAGCACGGTCGGCATCCATCTCGGATCCGAATACGAGCGGTCAAAGTGTTGTATTTAAATAGCGAGTAGTGTAGGACTTTAGTGATAAGTGTTTTGTTACTTTGTTTACTTGGACAATTAAACCTAATAGATTACACCTGGTTTATGAGTGGTTTGATTTATCTCCAAGATCCCGTTATACAACTCCAAAAAAAATAAATTGACTTTTAAAAGGGCACTAAAGTATATAATATTATGATCCAAAAAAAATAAAATAACATCAGAAAAATCGCAAATCTCGCACAAATATTATTTTTTTTATTTATTTATTTATTTATTAGGTTAGCCAACAGTTATGTACACTATAACATTTTTGAGATACAAAAATTACAAAAAAATACATTTGTAAGTGTAATAACTACTTACTGGCTAACACAACATGCTGCTTTTGGTTCCCAAAATGTATTAATGGTCATCAAATTCTATCCGACTCAAAGATTAATATTACTACCAAAAATCAAAGTTAGTGACGAAATGAATCGCTGCAAAACCGACTCCTACCCCAAGTCTTGTCTGCCCTACCCCTAGAGTGCAATTCAAAACCGCGTAGGCGCGGAGGGGCGCGGCGGCCTGCGAGCTGAGGCGCAGGTAGTTTCAGCGATCGCTCGCTTCGGCTTGCTGGCCGGCTCTGCCGGCCAGCCTCAGCCGCGGTGGTGAGCGTGAAAACCATCTGCGACGATAAGCTCGCATGGGACCGCCGGAGCCCCGCAACGCCGGAGCCGTGACAGAAGCCATGCTTGCTGCATGTCTCGTGCTTACATTTTAAACGTACTGAGTCACACCCAAATTCATATAACAAGAAATAAGCGACGTACGTTTGGGAACCCCAGTATATTAATTGGTATTTGGGAAATATTCTAGCGATCGTTAGCTTTTTTAGTCTAACAAAAATGACCGAATTGGGAGTCATGGTATTACATAATTGGTAACATCTAAGTAGTGACAATATATAATATTTGGTCTAAAGTGTATTTTAAAGGCGTCCATATATTTTTTTAGTAGTCAATAATACGAAAAAATGGTTTTATTTAATAATATTTTAGGAAACGTTATTTGGTGACCATTTATCCATTTTGGTAACCGTTTAGAATTTTTTTGGTAGTAAAATAGGTACTTTTTTGGGTGGTGTTTAAACACAAGCCATTTTTAATCGAAAAATATTAAATTTAAATTTGTATGTATGGGGAGACACAGTGACGTCATATCGACATTTTTCGGATGGTGGACACTCCAAACGCAGCATGATCTTTATCGGACAAGTTGACCACAATTTTCTAGTTAACTTTATTAAACAAACCTCAAAAAATTAAACGTGTATGTACGAAGAGTCGTAGTGACGTCATACCGACATTTTCAGGATGGTGGACACTCCAAACGCATCACGATCTTTATCGGACAAGTTGACCACCATTCTCTAGTTAACTTTATTAAACGAATCTCAAAAAATGAAACGTGTATGTACGAAGAGTCAAGCATTAAAAAACGCAGCGGCACCAAAATTTGCGCATTCGAAAAGTTTGTCGGACTCATCGTAAGGAAGGCACTCACAAAGTCTTAAATGTATATGTATCAAAATAAAATTTGTTCGCCGGCCTGGGGACTAGTATGATTATAGGTACCACAGCGTTTTGATTTTTTGCGTTGATTTAGAATTTTTCACAGTTTAGAGGCAATTAATTAGATTTAAGAAATGTTTCATATGAATTTCAACTTTAATATCTCTACGCGTTCATGTGAAAAAGGGTAGGTAGTAAGTTTATAATTAATAAATAAATATTTTATGTCATGTAAGCAAAAATAATATTTTATGCACTTCATCATTTTCGCAATTTTTCCTTTATCTTCGTGCCGAATTTCAAGATTCTGAGTTCACGGGAAGTACCTTGTAGGTTTTGATTCCCTAGCGTGTGACGGAAATTCGTCTAAGGTGTCGGTATAAACTGCTGTATCTTTTGGTCGCGTTAACTTAGAAGTTTGATTTTTTCACTGCTTAAAGCGACAATAGACCTAGGTGCTTGGTATAAATTTCAATTTGATACCTTTATTCGTTCGTGAGAAAGAAGGTAGTAAGTTTTATTTTATTAAAATATTTTTATTATAGTACATAACTCAAAAAATGTGATTTTCGCAAGTTTTCCTATATTTGCATTATATGACAATGCTTCATGCCAAATTTCAAGATTCTGAGTTTACGGGAAGTATCCTGTAGGTTTTGATTCCTTTGCGAGTGTCGAAAATTTGTTGAAAATATCGACATAATCGGCTGTATCTTTTGATTGGCTTGGCTTAGAAGTTTGATATTCGAAACCGAGGAGTTGCTGACTGTGATCAAATAGACATACTTAGGTATAATTGGGTAGTACGTAGTAATAATGTTAAGTTTTAATGTATTCTCAAATTAAGTATAAATAAAACGTATGATTATGTATAAATTGTGTGTTAGATATATAGAAGTATATAAAATAAATATTGTTAAGGTAGAATCATAGCATAAAGTAACTGAAAGTGACCGTGACGCCTGTGGTACAGATTAATTTCTATACAGGCACAGAAATGTTATTTACCTAGAATAATTAAAATGTAAGACCTAATTAAGATATTGTGTACAAAACATAAATAAATAAATTTTGATTTGATTTGATTTTTTTTTTGATTTTCACAGCTTAAAGGGACAATAGACCTGAGTATTTCATGTGAATTTTAGCTTGATACGTCCACGCGTTTTTGAGATAAAGGGTCTTGACAGACAGACAGACGGACAACAAAGCGATCCTATAAGGGTTCCGTTTTTTCTTTTGAGGTACGGAACCCTAAAAATATTCTCATTCTGTTTTGGCACAAATATTTTATAACCATTATATTCTTTAGCTTTTTTCATATTCATGCTTTCAATTTGTGTCTCCAGATTTGATTTTTCTTTTACATATGCTAGAATATCCTCCTGTGACACTGATTTATCATTGTACACATACAAGGGTATTTTGATTTCTGCTGCTCTAAATTTTTCATTCGGGTTGATAGCTGCTTTCCCTCTGATACCCGTGAAGCTCTTTTTTTCAACCAATATCCAGTCATCATATTCCTTCATAGGTTCTTGTACACCATTTCTCACAATATCAGCATAAGGTTTTATGGCTCCAATTTGATCGTCATTAGGAATGGCAGAGTGTCGCGACTCACTCAACCTCTCATTCACCGGCCTAGGTTTTAATGGGCGATGCGTCCTAATGTTCTTGCTGTCACTGGTTTTGCAGTGTTTACAACTGACGTGCTAATATTTTTATTACTAACGTCGATTTTATTTTGATGAGCATTTTCCATACTGAATGATTGCATAGATGGACTAGTTGGAACGGATAATACAGAACCATAGCTTGACAATGACTTACCATGACTCGGACTGTTAAGTATTAAATTGCCTAGGTTAGAATTCACACCTGGCAAATCAACGCTTGTTGACCTTTTAAGATTTTCCATTTCAGTTTTTATTGATTCAAATTCGTGGGTTACATACTGTATGTATGAATGATGGAGCAGTATTATCAATTTAAAACAATGGGCTTGTAGATTTGGCCATAATGGAAGTTCCCAAAGAATTCTTCTGAATTCAGATACAAATGGTGGATAAAAATTTAAGGTTTTATTTGCTACTTTAATTTCCTTCAACTGTTTTTGCAACTTACTATTTTTTACTCCAACCAAACAAAAGATTGATCCAGATCCGCAGTGGGATATTTTTTATTAATTTCTTTCTCTAATAATTTGTCATCACCCTTCATGATCTAATTCAATATTTTTCAACCGCACCAAAAGTCTGCTTGAGGTGGCTTGACGACTAGAGCTGCCAAAAGCTCTCACATCTAAAGCTATGAACCGATAGTCTGAATCGACTGCTGCCATTAATACAATTGAGTAGTAATTTTTATAGTTTGTAAAATGCGGACCCATTATGCTGGGAAGATATCAAACGAATATGCTTTCCATCTGCTGAACCTACACAGTTTGGAAAGTTGGTATTTGTATAAAATTGTTTCGCAATTTTCATCCAACGTTCTTTTGATGATGGTGGCTTCATTTCTGAGGGTTGGTACATTTCCTAAATAGCTGTAAAGGTTTCTTGAACAAGCGCAGAAACAGTTCGGCTTCCCACCATAACATCGGCCTTTGATTCTTCAAAATTCGAACCAGTTGCCAGAAAAGAAATTCAAAGAAACAATAATATTCCCAGCCGCCAAAAAGGTCAAAACATATATTAGTAGTGACTTACTTTATTTTTGTTGAATATTGTGACACCTGTCAGAATATGAATGTGTAGGAGCAATAACTCTCGTTCTCTCCAACTCATTTGATGCCATTTTCTATGCCTCTCTCCCATTTCTTTGACTATTCTAAAATCATATAGACCCGCTTCGTGTATTATTTTGTTGAACTTGTCCATTTTTTTGGTTTTTATAATAAGGATCTGTTGATACCTTGTCTGGATAACCAAAAATATTAACAACAACAAAGTCAGTTGGCTCGAGGGTATAATTAAGAAAAAAATCGGCAATATTATGTACGCTGTGTACGTGCCACAGTTGAATGGTGAGGTCACCAGACACATGGACCAAATAAGAAAAAGACTGTCTACATCAGTACCAAAGCCAACCGGTGAAGACCAAGACTGGGACTCCGACGTGATTCCAGATGTGACGTCGCCTGCTACCGACCACCCCGAGCCTACTTCACAACCAGAGAGGGGAGGAGAGGCGACAACTGTCACAGTACCAGCTATGGCGATGCCGGCCGCAACGGGTACAGACCCCACGCCGCCCGGCACGCCACCGGAGACCTCGCCGCGCAGTCCCCGCGCCGTTTCGCCCCTCAGGCGAAGGGCAATTAGCCCAATATTCTCGACACCTTAGTCCTAGAGTTGTAAAGTTTAGTTTTATTTAGTAGATTAAGTTATAATTTAAGTAGATAGGTAAAGTGTATATTCCCTATCTAAGAGGGGAGTGATGTTAGGTTGGTAAACCTGGCGCCGAATGCGCGCCGTGATGTAGGTACGCCGAGCGCGGGCTGCGTCCCGTGCGTTCCCGCCTTTTTATGAATAAAGTTAGTGTGCAATAGACTAGCGTGTTTAATTGACGTACTGCGTTGTTCCCTGTTTCCCGCGCAAATACATTACAAATATCAATATATGTTAGGAATTATCTAGAAATAAACGAGAGTCTTGGCAAAGCAGCAAAGTGTCCCAAGTTGGTTTTAACATATCTTCACATACTTTTAAAAACATTAATACAACATTTTAAATTGACTAAAGTTTTTATGAAATGACTAGAGTCTAGTCTGATAAACGTAAAGGGGACTTCTGTCACCTGTCCTTCTAAAATAGAAAATATTTTTTTATGTAGTCATTATAATAATTAACCAGTTCTTCGCTCCAATAATAAATAAAAAGTCAGGGTATACGGTAATTGAGTGGATTACACTCCTATGGGTAGTTTTCGCCATAGCTGACAAAGATATAATGAGATTAGGATGAAGCCACTGTGTTCTACGGGCCTCAGATTTTATTTGACGTATATCGGAAAGAGACGGTATTCCTGGTACATTTGTAACTGCATTTTCATTTTCTTTATTGCCTATGATCTTTGTCGCTAACTCATTATGGACGACTATTGCAGGTTCGTTCTTAATACACAATATTTTTGAAATTTTTTGTCTTTTATACGGTGATAATTTAAATTTCTTTTTTGGGTTGTGTATAAAAGTTTTATCTAAGTTGGTAATATTATATAAAAAAAGAGAATTTTGTCTGTAGTTTTATAACTTTTTATCTGAACGCATGACTTACATTTCGAAACAAATTCCTATGACAATGATTTTATTATTAACAACTTTTTCGCGCCTTAAGTCAGAGTGTATGGTAACTTTGTATATTCATAAATGTTTCCCTTTAACAAATTACTCCATTTGAACTTTGCCATTGTTTTATTATTTTTTAAAGGTTCTTGATCTTTTCTGTAGTGAGTGAAATAAAGGAAGTTGCGTTTCTCTGTAAGAACCACAATTTTGTTAACAGAATATGCACTAAATAAACATTTAAAGCCTTTACTTCAGGGTTTTAAAAATAAATTATTCCTGTAAAATCTTCAGGTCTCCTGTTGAGCATTTTAATTTCAGTTCAGGTGGCAGAATAGCTTCACTCTCGCCTTCTAGAAAATATTTTGGAATAATTTCTCCAATAGTTTTTCCAAATTTTGGCTTGAGCTACTTGGGTAAAAGGACAATGGGCGATTCCGGTCCAAATGTCCACCACGACCGAGACCTATATGGCTAGATAGCCCGTTAAATATAGAAAATTTTTTGTTATGGAAGTAAAAAAAAATATAATGCCAGAAAAAAGTTATAGCAAAATCAAATAAAATATTTCATAGATTTTTCAATACTTTTCAATACTTTTCGTGATGTTCGATTTTCGTACTTTCTGTAACTTCTGATAAAATAGTATTGTTCATTATTAGAGAGAAGACATAACCAGTTAAGTACATCGAACTTTCTTAAATCCAGGCACCGCTGAGTATATTCAAGCACTTCTGGCGCCTCAATTGGTTAGTGATTCGTACATCCATCGGGCAAAAAATATGGGCTGTTTATATGCAAATGTGTCTTACTCAACTAAGTTTTAGATAAAGTGCGGAAATGGAAGTGAAATAAAATAAAAAATAATAATGATAACATACAAAAACTACCGAAAATTAAGAATACATTTTTGGCTATAGCTTTTTTTTGGCATTGTTTTTTTTTTTACTTTCTTAGTAAAAGTTACTCTAAATTAAGTGGACTTTTTAATTATATAGGTCTCGTTCGTGGTGGACATTTGGACCAAACTTCATACATTCTTGCCCAATCTCAATTTCTATAATTTCTTCTAGATAATATTCGTTAAGTTGTAGGTTTTGTGTTTCATCCAAATATGTCTTCGATATCTCATTTAATAAATTCATCTATTCGATACTTTTTAAATGTTGTTTTGAACAGAAAATGTTTTCAAGTTTTGAAATAGCTTTCAATACCCGAGGATGATGGAGTAGTGTTATCTATTTAAAAAAATGGGCGTATTAGGTTTGGCCATTATGGAAGTTTCCAAAGAATTCTTCTGAATTCAGATACAAATGGTAGACAAAAATTTAAGTTTCTATTTGCTACTTTAATTTCCTTCAACTGTTTTTGCAACTTGCTACTTTTTCACCCAACCAAACAAAAGAGTTGAGATCCGCAGTGGGATATTTTTTATTAGTTTCTTTCTCTAGTAATTTGTAATCACCCTTCTTGGCGAGTTCTTCTGTATGATCTAATTCAATATTTTTCAACCACACCAAAAGTCTGCTTGAGGCGGCTTGACAACCAGAACTGCCAAAAGCTCCCACATCTATAGCTATGAACCGAGAGTCTGAATCGACTACTGCCATTAATACAATTGAGTAGTAATTTTTATAGTTGTAAAATGCAGACCCACTATGCTGGGGAGATATCAAACGTATATGCTTCCCATCTGCTGAACTTACACAGTTTGGAAAGTTGGTATATTTGTATAAAATTGTTTCGCAATTTCCACCCAACGTTCTTTTGATGATGGTGGCTTCATTTCTGAGGGTTGGTACATTTCCTAAATAGCTTTACAGGTTTCTTGAACAAGCGCAGAAACTGTTCGGCTTCGCACCATTAAATCGGCCTTTATTTCTTCAAAATTCGAACCAATTGCCAGAAACCGGAAAAAGGTATTATGAAAGAAAAAAAGAAAAAAAAGGCAAACATAAGGGACTACCATCGAAAAAAAGTTCAAAGAAACAATACCCAGACTTACTTTCTTTTTGTTGAATATCAATATATGTTAAGAATTATCTAGAAATAAACGAGACAGTCGGTACGATCGCTTGTACATCTTTTTGAAACTTTGTCAGCTTGGGTGTAATGTTTAAGTCACTGGATTTAGAGAAAGCGTTTTATTGCCTACAGTGTCTTGGCAAAGTAGCAAAGTGTGCCAAGTTCGTTTTAGAATATCTTTACTTACTTTTGAAAACACATAACATTTTTTATGGAATGAGTAGAGTCTAGTCTGATAAAAGTACAAGGGACTTCTGTCACCTTCTAAAATAGAAAATATATTTTTGTATGTAGTCTTTTGCGCTGACGTATGCCGTAAACGCTTTAACAATGGCTGCAATCAGGGCTAAAGCATCGTCAGTAATTATTTTGTGAGGTGATGTTTGAATTCTACGTTTCCATTCATTTAGCCAATTTAATGTAGATTGCTTCCCGCATGCATCAGTAACCATTTGAAAAACGGGCTTAAACTTTAATTTAAGGTTTGCTGTTGTAAGGCCTGCGTACAGAAATTTTCTTTTACTGATCTTGTTAAATAAGGAAGGCGCATTCTTTTGAAAAAAAGAGTCAAATACAAATACAAAATGTTTTATTTCTGTACCAAAATATTTTAACGTCCAATTTGTGATTGGAGCCTCCTTTTAAGCAAGTAATGCCTGTGTTAGGAGACTCCGCTCTTCCATTTTAGTTTTGACAGTTTTTTTTTTATTATTATTTAAGTATATGTGTGTGGAGTATGCGCATGAATATGTGTAGTTAGTACAGTGTATCTATTTAAAACTGTAAGTTTTAAATTTTACTTGTTACTAATTCTTACAGTTTTAAATAGATTACGAATTATTGCATATTACAAACGAATTGAATGAAATTACATGAGTGACGGCTGTCGCGTGACAAGAAAAAACGAATAAAAGTTAACCGCAGGATCACAGACGTAATATAGTAAACAGGATTGCGCACTTATACCCAAAAAACGAGCCGAGTGAAGCAGATAGTACGGAGGCCCTTTCTAATAGGGTGACTATGAGATTAAGCTATGTGAGACAAATCCGAATTTGCTAAGATTATTAAACACAGATTGGTATTGAAGTTTTAACTTACTCAGTTTGTTACCTTAAGATACTAATATAGGCTTTTAATAATTAGCGGGAATTTGCAGTATAAAAGCAGGAAGATTCGAAGTGAAGACTGATTTTTTTTTATTTTTGCTTCACATATAGACGGCTGAGTCGTTTATGTTGTGAGCGATTGATCGTTAAAGAGGAAAAGAAAACAGATTTTAGTTTGCACTTTTGGTTTGTTGTTTATTCAGGTTTTCAAATCGAGTGTCACACAAAATGTAAAAAGTGAAAATATCAAAAACATTCCAAAACAATTCTATTACATCAAATTTAAATTTACCATATACAAATAAGTTTGTATATCCAACATACGTCGCCTTTCTTCATTTTTGGGAAGCTATAACAATAGCACAACAGTTTTAAAATCCATCACCCATATTATTTATTTATTTTTTTTATTTTATTTATTTATACAGCATGGAGGACTTACAGCAAGATAAAACACATTGTAATTTTGAATGGTAATCGGATAGCCAATAACAAGTCCTCACGTTTAACACTAGAGATAAAAATAACCATGAACTACAAATTTGAAAAAATAAGAATACTAAATTACTAAGGAACAGTACTTACTACTTAGTAATATAATAAAAGCGCATAAAAAGCTATGTGATTACTCCACATCGTTGTTTCTGAAAAACTCAAGACTCAGGCGCCGCCTGGCCGTGACTATACTAGTATTAAACAAATCAATATCATGCTGTTTACTTAACTTATTTAAGTTTCTGCTTGCACGCACAATACAAGAATTTTTCCTGTAGTTTGTTGATGCAAATGGCACAGAAATGGGTGGATTATATCGGGTTCTGGATGGGATATTAAAACTAAATTTCGATAAAAGTTCAGGGCAATTAATGTCATTTTTGAATATTTTTAATAGAAGTATGCAGTCAGAGATCTCACGACGAATTGACAGAGGTAGTAAATGATACTTTTTACAAAGATCAAGGTAATTTTCGGAATTATATGGAACTTTCTGATGGAAACATAAAAATTTTAAGAACCTTTTTTGGATATTTTCAATTCTATCAATATATTTTTGGTAACAAGGATTCCAAAGGACAATGGGCACAAATATATGGGACCTGGTATACCCCACCAATAGCGATGTCATACATATCATTGGATAGGCCTTTTTATGTAGAACAACATTTACTATGACAGCTTTGCTGAAATGTTTGTCCGTTCTGAGATATAGATCAAAAACTGTGCAAAAGTTAAACTACAGTTAACTTAATAATCTATTGATATCTCAAGTTTTTAGAGGAAAAAAACTAAGTTCCACTAAGTGTAAGTCTCCTGAGTCCTACCTGCTGTGCCCGTTAGGCTCCATAATTATTACTATTATTTAACATTTCAACCTTATACTGTACCAACTGGATATTGTGCATAATGATAAACCCCACCAATAACAAAGTCATACATATCGAGGGATAGGTCTTTTTAACTGGAACAACATTTACTGTGACAGCTTTTTTCTATTGTTTGTCCGTTCTGAGATATCGCTAAAAAACAATGCTAATCAACACTGTAATCTGGTTTTCTTTGAAAAATAACACCAATGTCTTTCTTTTTTAATTTTTTCATAATCATTTTGTAAGTCGTGGTGGCCTTGTCGGTAAAGAACCAACCTCTCAAGTGCGCGGGTTCGATTCCAGGTCAAAATACAAGCTTAAAATTAATGCAGATTAAGTATTTAAAGGAAAATCTATGTATGTCTTCGATGTACTAAGTACCTGCTGTGAGTCTGCATTTGTTACTATATTTACCAGTTCCACCTAATACTTTCCACCTTATGTTGCGGAATGAAATAGACGATATGAATATAAGAATAATATCCACATTTCGTTCATACGTTACTTTGTACATTTAAATAATTCAATATGATTTTATTAGCCTTTTCCCAGCTATCTTGCGGTCGGCTTCCAGTCTAACCGGATGTAATTGCCTATCTGATCTCCTTACCCCAGTAATCTGGGCAACTCGATACCTCTTGGTAAGATTGGTTGCGAGTCTCTTTGTCTTCTGTTGTTACCCATGCACGACCATGGACCGACCGCACCAAGCGTTTGCTTATGATCCTTATGATCGATAGACACATGTGGCTGTTACTCAGACAAGAGTTTCTCTTTCTCATGATCATTACATCTTTCTCATTCTAAAGTACATAAAAAAATATTGATTCGACCGGCTTTTAGTTTAACCGAATGCATCTGAGTGTTTTACAAGGAGTGACTGCCTATCTGACCTCCTCAACCCAGCTACCCGGGCAATTCAATACCTCTTGGTTAGACTGGTGTCAGACTTTCTGAATTATGACTACCCGCAATGACAGCCAAGGATGTTCAATGACAGCCGGAACCTACAGTTTAACGTGCCCTCCGAAACACAGTCACTGGTGTCCAAGATATACTTAGGTAGACAGTACATACAAACTTAGAAAGGTTGCATTGGTACTTGACTGACCTGGAATCGAACCTGAGAGGTTGGTTCTTTACCGACAAGGCCACCACGACTTACAAAATGATTATGAAAAAATTAAAAAAGAAAGACATTGGTGTTATTTTTCAAAGAAAACCAGATTACAGTGTTGATTAGCATTGTTTTTTAGCCATATCTCAGAACGGACAAACAACAGAACAAAGCAGTCATAGTAAATGTTGTTCCAGTTAAAAAGACCTATCCATCGATATGTATGACTTTGTTATTGGTGGAGTTTATCATTATGCCCAATATCCAGTTGGTACAGTATAAGGTTGAAATGCTAAATAATAGTAAACATTATGGACCCTAACGGGCACAGCAGGTAGGACTCAGGAGACTTACACTTAGTGGAACTTAGTTTTTCCTCTAAAAACTTGAGATATCAATAGATTATTAAGTTAACTGTAGTTTAACTTTTGCACAGTTTTTGATCTATATCTCAGAACGGACAAACATTTCAGCAAAGCTGTCATAGTAAATGTTGCTCTACATAAAAAGGCCTATCCAATGGTATGTATGACATCGCTATTGGTGGGGTATACCAATCTGCCCAATGTCCTTTCTGACGCATACTCTAACTGGCTTCGAACAAAAGTACAATATAGTATTTTTAAGGTTTTTGCATTTTTAAAAGATTTAGAGACCCTCATTATAAATCCCAGAGATTTAGTCGCTTTAGAGACAATAGTATCCACATGTGTTTCAAACAAGAGTTTACAGTCATGATGTACACCTAGATCACGAATGGAGCTTACTCTGGGCAAAGGCTGACCACCCAAAGTGTAACTCGTTACGATTACTGAACGTTTACGTGAGTATGTCACCACCGAACATTTGGCAGGATTAAGGTCTAACCTACTTCTCCGACAATATTCCTCCAGTCTCCTCAGATCAGCCTGAAGTTTAAACATATCCTCGATTGATGAAATAGCTGAGTAAATTTTCATGTCATCAGCGAAACACAAAAGTTTCGATGACATCAGACATGAATCGATATCGTTAACATATGCAACAAATAACAACGGACCAAGCAAGGAGCCTTGAGGACATCCGCTAGGGATAGGAACCCAACTCGAAATATAGTTATTTAGTACCACAGCTTGTGACCTATTATCCAAGTACGAGGAGAACCATCTAAGTAGGTCACCGTGAACACCCATATTATTTAATTTCGATAGCAAAATTCTGTGATCAATTCTGTCAAAGGCCTTACTATAGTCTGTATAGACTACATCCACTTGGCCACCCTTGTCCATTACCTCCGTAATGTAGTCGTTCAGTAACACAAGGTTTGTGATAGTGGATTTACCTTTTAAGAAACCATGTTGTAATGGACTCATTGAGTTACTAAGAGCAGCATACACTTGAGTGTAGACAACCCGTTCTAAAACTTTGGCTAAAAGACATAATTTGGATATTGGCCTATAATTGGTAATTGTTGTTTTGGCTCCTTTTTTATGAATAGGCGTTATAAAAGCCGACTTCCACAGTTTAGGAACTACGCAAGAAGATAATGATTTTTTGAACAGAAGAGATACAGGATAAGCAAGAGAAGAAGCACATCGTGTTAATAAATTAGGCGATATATTATCCGGACCTGCTCCTTTAGACGTATCTAGTTGAACAAGTAAATTTTCTACTTTATCTGTGTTTACTGTCACGTTAGAAATTTCAGACGATACAGATTTTAACTCATTATAAGAATTCATGGGCACCCTAGTTGTTTGATTTACGAAAATGTTATTATTAGCTTACCTGTGGAACAATATATTGCAACCACCATAGGATTCACTTTACAAGTTTCTTTTATTTTATACAATGTACACACTATATATACAAACTTAAACTACTTATCTATATACAAAACTAAAAATAAAATACTATTTACAAAGTATATATAAACATAAAACATATATAAAAGAACATCGATCAGGCGTCGAAATATTCCTCCGCATCACTGTCCTCCGGAAACGTGCCCAGAAGACTGGCTGCATTGCCAGTTATAGAATTAGTTTATAGTTTACAAGTATAAACGCAACACTTTTTCACCAATAGTTTAAATTTAATACAAAAAAGTAGAAACAAAATTTTAAATGGAAAAAAAAGCAAAACACAAATGTATGTTCTTTATGTTTTAAGAATAAATGCGAATAAATTAATGCGATTGTTATTAATTTGTTGACTTATATTTTTATCTTATTTTAATAATAATTGTAAGTCAACAAATTAATAACAATCGCATTAATTGTTTTTTTGGGTAGACAAAACTGTTGATCATAACATTTTTTTATGCTGGCAAGGTGTAAGGACGAGACACGCGGCCTCCGTTATCTATCCCTCTCGGCTCGGATTTGCCTCTGCGTATTATGCAACCAATTTAGTACCTTATTGCGTTGAAATAGAGTTAATTTTCGTAAATATATATTTTGATAGTGCGCAATCTTGTTTGTATATTACTTGATTTATCTATGCGCACGCTATACATTGACGCAAATTATCCGACTGAATATTTTTGTTATAACGAGTTGATACAAACGAATGAGTTTGATGATGTTGCGAGTTATTACCAAGCTGCTTATGATCTGAAGATGAATTGCCTGGCTTTTGGCTGTGAGTAACACGGGAATGATTATTTTGTACCATGTCTAACATATCAGCACGGTTGCGAAGGAAAGTCAAAAGGTGTTCTAATGTATTTTTTTCCTTATGCGAATTAATGGACAAAGTGCCCTTGTAATTTTTCCATTCCTGTTCCGTGCAGCTATCTAGCTTCGACACTACGATATAAATGACAAGGGTATCCCAAGACTCCGTGGGCTCATCCAACGATTTTGACGCACGCACATTACGCAACACTACATCAACTCTTTGTAAACAAAACATTATTTATGCGTTTAGACGGTGTGTATCGACATAAGCAGCCAGAAGGTTTGGTCTACTTATGGTTACATCTATCTTTTTCGTTGATGGCTCCTACCACCCATCTGACTAAAGTTAATCTAGATTTATTGGCAGCCATAGTCTGTCATGTATACTAAGAGACTGCGACATACAGACTGTAAATCCACATTCTTCAGCGTATGGAACTACATCTCGAAATCCTCTATCCAGGATTAATACATCATTTGGCTCAAGGAACCATCGTATTGTAGCTACTTCCACATCGTTTGTGTGGTTATCTACATAATAGTTGTCGTAATATAACAGCGTCTAATGTTCTCGCGTTGTAGGGTCCTGTGACTTCTATGATATGCCCATCTCCACAAATGATCATAAAGGGTTTAACAAGGTTTACATATTTGTGTAAACAATAGCTCATACACTAAAATAGAAAGTTGGTGCTTTTTTGCACAAATAAATATGTCCCATTTAAAATAACGATAGCTCTCGTTTGGGCTTGACTTCCAAAAACATGATTTGGTAAAATCCTGTTTCTTGTGATAACTTCTTCTTGAGTGATATGATCGAATCCGAGATGTCGTAGAAAATCATTCTCGAAACATATTCTTGCTTGCTTTATTTTCGCTAAGCCGAAAACTGAGGCAAGCCGTCGGTTAGGTTCACCGTTTCTTATTTTACATAAATATATTGTTAACATAGTATATTGTTGTAAAGAAGGGGTTTCATTAAATATAGTATTGAATTGTTGGTGATTTACTCCAGTCCAAAAGTGAAGCGAATCTGGATTTAATTCATCAATATTTTCAAAATGAAGCTGACCTTTTTTTCTATAATTTCTGTGAATATCCCTATAACGTCTTGTGTCGTTCTAGTTGTCGCAGTGCCTGATTTTCATTTTCCATGCCATGAGCCACTGACAAAATGTGAGATGTATTTTTTTATATAATAATTTTTTTACTGTTGGAGCAGTACTTCTGGACTGTTTTCTTTTACAAATTGTGCCAACATTTTATGCTGTAACTATAATGTTTGCTTAATTATATCCAATCGTTGCAATCCCTTTGTAGGACAGTGCTTGATGCTTGCTTAGGACAGTGAAATAAACATATCATCATCCACGAGACACCGACTTCCAGGCCGATGTACCTACAATTTTTTTTATTTTTTATTTTTAGTGTTTTGGGAAGTCGGTTAAATTTTTTTGTAAAAAGTTTTTAAAAGCAATAATAGGCATAATACACATCCCAAACATTTTTATTACTTCAGACGTTGGAGCACACTTTAAATAACACTATCGAAATATAATTCAAGTAAATGTATGCCCCCTCTAATTATGATTCATATATTAATCAAAAAGTCTTTTTGAGCGCTACATTTCGTCTTAACACACACCTTGCCAATTTTAAAAGATACGGCATAACCAAGTCCCATTGTTAAAAAAATAGAAAAGCTTTTCCAATATTTATAAAATAGTATCCCAACCAATGATGATGTCGTCCTTGCAGATTATTGGCTACTGCGGCTGTTATCATGTAAGGAGATTAGCCAACCTCGCAGGACACAGATAGGGCACAAGCATTTGCGCAAATATAGGCGCACTCTCTATTTCTTTACTCTCACAGCCCGATGGGACGACAATCCAATTAAATACATTCCATTGCGAATGTGTTCTGCACAATATGATTTTGTTAATTTTATGTGATACGAACCTAAAGCCTAAGTAACATTAGCCAGAAGTCGCATCTATATGCAACTCTCCTCGAATTGAGGTTATTTTCAATTACGTAATCAGCCAAGTCGTTGTCTCTATGAACGTTTCTATTTATTGAGTTTAAAAATTCATTCGATCGTTCGTTATCAGAAACTGGCACATGAAAGTGATTTAAAATGGCGGCGCCTATTTTAAAATCCACCATCATGTAAGGCAGAGCTTTGTCAAAATAATTTTGCCTCAGGAGCTTGAAATCTCGTTTGAATCTGCCGTTTACTATTTCTACTACCCATCTACAGATGGTAACTAAACGAGATTTGTTGGCTTGCAGGGTAGTTAGTTGGCTAGCACCTAATGCTTTAGTCGGCGGTATATGCCCTTCGAATCCACAGGATTCTAATGAAACTAGAGAATCTCGAAACCCTCTGTCGAGAATAGACACATCTTGTTGATCGAGAAACCTGAGCATTGGGTTTTCTTCATTAGCTAGCATTCCATTAAGAATAGTTGCATCGGAGGTTGTGGCTGCATAAAGCCCCGAAACGTCTAATATGTTAGTAACCGTCAGTACATATAATTAGAAATTGCTTAAGTAGGTTTTGGAATTTGTGTAAACTATACGATTTACGTTGAAATAGATGATTTTTGTATATATATCTGTATGTCCGTCAGAGTTGGAATCATTTCCAAATATCTCTGTAATACCTCTGCTCATGTGATAAATCCTAAATGGGCCGGTAAGTAGTCGTGCCTTGCAACTTTTGTGCCGTTTCTACGAGCTGGTTTACGTAGCTTGTCATCGAATCGCAGTTTTCCTAGCAAATTGAAATTAGGCTGCGTAGAAGACTAATCTTGCGTGTAAAACCAGAATCGTCAAACAAAGATTTCTGTCCATAAGTCTTGAACTGTAGTTTCGATTTTAATGTGGACATATAAAGATGCATAAATTGTCATGATAATTTTTGCTCTTGCTTTTTTGTTTACCGCTTCTGTCAAACCGGCAGCCTCGTTCAAATCGACGCTTTCCAGAATCATGAAATTTTCGTCTGCAAAAGCCCAATCGTCGAAATTTTCTCTTCCCTTTAACTTAGGGACATTCACTGAGTAATTTGTCATTATTTACTTGATGCTATAATTACTTTTATACCGAAAATCTAATTTAAATAGGTGGCATGGGCCCACAACCTATTAAAACACATTTCGTCGTCTTAGAATGAAAACCTCGGAAATGCATTTTTTTTCAATATTTTTTTATTGCGTTGCTTGGAAGATAATCGCAAAAAAACATCCTATACTGATCTTCATCCTGAAAAGTTGTTTCTTACACTAACGAGGTTTTCACTCTAAGGCGTCGATTTGTAGTTTTCAACAGACTAAAAGTATATTTGAGTAGAGTTATAGTAAGTTCAACTCAGTTTTGCGCGCGGCCGTATGTGTGGGTAAACCTTGTACATATACAGTGACTTTGTGTGCGTGACAAGAGTAGTACAGTCGGGTACAAATACAGTTATTTAGGGGTTGTATACGGGTGTTTAAAGAAAAACAGGTATTATGTAATAATATATATTATAAATAGCGAATCCGAAAGTTCATCATTTCATTTTTCAAGTAGCGATTCAAAAGAAAGAACAGAAGAAAGAAGAAGAATTGTATCCCAACTTTAACAAAGCTGGTCGGTTCGCATTATTCTGAATCGCTACTTGAAAAATCAAATGATGAATTTTCGGATTCGCTACTCTCACCAAGGTTAATAATGAATTCTGACTCCATGTCAAAATGTCTATAGAATTCTTCTTCTTTCTTCTGTACATGTCGACAAGTATTAGACCACACCCCATCATCAATTTGACTTAAACGTTCATTTATGAGTTTCATTATTTCCGTCACATTCTGGTCGACATTATGCGAAGCAATATAATTCTTTTAAATTCCCCACACATTTTCTATGGGGTTTAATTCAGGATGATATGGTGGCAATCGAAGAACTTTTATGCCATATGGCTGAAGTATTTCGTCAATCTTGTAAGAGATATATTTTTCTTTATTTTTTTTATCAAATCATACAGTTCAATTTTTTTCATATCTTGCTCAAAAGCTATATTTTTTTCTGTCAGCCATCTCTGCATTTCTATTTTTTTAGAATTAGAATTTGGGGCTCTGTCATTTTGAACATTATGGTATAAGGCATTATCAAGCACAACCACAGAGTTAGGTGGAAGATTCGGTACTAGACGTTCTTTTAGCCACTTTTCGTAGTTTTCAGCGTTCATGTTAGAGTGGTAATCACCATTAACACTATTTGCTTTGTATGTCAATAGTGCGTTAGGTACGAAACCGCGTTCTGAACCAGCATGCACAATGATAATTCTCTGTCCTTTGGACAGGTTTCTCTTTAAAGGTGGTCCATCTTTGTAACCCCATCCTTTGTTTTGCACATGATTGGTTAAGATATAGCTCTCATCTGTATATACGATACACCGATTTTCTTCACGGTATTTGAGTAATTTTTTTAAGTAGGACAATCGTAGTTTTTGGATGTCATGCCGCTCCATAATAACACGTCTGTTATCCACAGTTTTTCGCCATTTGTATCCCAACTTTAACAAAGCTGTCCGCAGAGTCGAAATACTTCCATCATAGTTAAGTTTATCTTGAAATATTCTTTTCAACTTTAGCAAGGTAGGTAACTCGCGATGTTCTAAATGGTAATTTTGAATAGTGGAACGTATAACATCAACGTTAAAGTTGTCTAATTCTAACTTCTTTAAACGTTTTTTACGATCTTTATGCGGAGATTTAAACTTAGAGTCAGATTCTTTTCCTTCAGCCAATATAGAGGTATTAGTAATTGTTCTCTCCGATACCCCCACTGCCATTGCTGTTCTTTTCCGTACGCTATTTAAATGGTCATTTAATTTCGATATTAAAATTGGACTTGCACTGCATACTGAATCACTTACTAGTTCTAATATATCTCTCGCATCTTTTTTCAGAAATTCGTATACCTTAGCAATGGTTTCTCGAGTCTAAAACAATAATACGTAAACGTTATCTTTTTTTTCATATATAGAATCATTGTAGAAGTGTGCCCTGTTGGATATCCAACCTCCTGTTTTACGACCGGCTCCTGTTTTACGAGTGCAGACGGTGCAGCAGCAGCCCTCTGCCGCACCTGCGGGCACTTCCGCGGGATACATATAGAGCCTCAAGCTCTAAGACCTACCCAGGTTGTGTAATGAGTGTCATGGCAGGGTAGTGTAATTTTTGTGAATGTATACTTTTTATTTTGCGTATTGTACCTATTGTGTGGCCTTAAAATGTTTGTATGTTTACTTAGATGTAAGGATTAAGATTGTGAGTGTAGTTAAGAATACTGCTGTGGTTCCTATATTTTGTCGTAATTTTAAATATATAATATTAGAATTTTTGTAAACATTTTTTAGGGGGAGGAATAGTGTAGTGTGGTGTTATTATACTTGATTATATGTCTTTTTACATTCTTAGTCCACACTTTTATTTATTGTCCGCGTACCCCGAGCTAGAAAATATGTAAAGAGTATTTAATTCATCCTATATATTTCACCTCATTTATTTCTTAGATACTGTCAATGTCAATTTGAAAAGACGTATGAGAAAATAATGAAAAACTGTAAAATTTTATCTTATAAAATTTTATTTTATAAAATTTTACAGTTTGAATGTTGAAAAGCTTTGAATGTTGTAAATAAAATAAAAATTTTTGAAACGCAAATTTACCTGACTCCTTAAAGATTTTCTCCGTGAAGAACTAGACATTTTCGTAAACGATTGTACCTGACTGCCGCGTCACTGTCACACGAATGAAAGTTGTATATTACAAGCTTACGCACACATAAGGCCGCGCGCACAACAGAGTTGAACTATCTATACAAGGTTGTAACATTTTGTTACACAGATTATTAATTTCAACACAAACTGCATAAAAGCTTGCTGATATTCGTGTTTCTTCATTAGTATATTGAAAGGTCTTTGTTTACTTTTCTTAAAGAAAGCAGGATTAAAGTCACAGCCAGTCAAAGCATGAAATCCTGGCAAACTTCTACACAAAGATGGTCCCAAATACTCATGTACTTTTGTCAAATTAATATATCTTTGATTGTTTCCGGTGCCTGCGTTTAACCATACATTTGAATTGAATCGTCCTTTATCAAGTTAATGCATTATGTCCTAGCATAATTATGGCAATATCAGTATCCGAGCATCTGATGATAAAATTTGCTTGATACAGCCGTGTATTGCAAACATAAAAAACAATTTTAGTGCGGCCGGCATTGGTCTGAGACAGGCATTTTTAAGCTTAAGCAGTGGTGCAATTTTCTCAAAAGTAGGGAAGTGAATGGTGACATAGAGAATTGTGAATTACAGAATTTACGAAAATCTGCCAGTTTGTGTTTTCGATTTCGGTACACAATGCGAACGTAGAACGTACTTTCTCTCTCGTCAACACCCAGTGGAGTAAAGAAAGAAATCGGTAGACAATTGAATCAGTAAAAGCAATATTGATTACCCAGAAAAATTACAAAACTGTATCTTGCGAAGATTTTCACGCTTATGTATTACAAAAGAAAGAACTATTTATAAAAATATGTCCTCTGACAAATATCAGTCATAAATATCCTTCTTCGTTATTATCTGTTGGCTTTTTCTCATTACCTACAACGCTTTGCTTTAGACATGCAATTTTCTGAAAATCCTATTACATATTATATATTCTATTTACATATGGTAACGCAATAGGCACACACACACACACACACACACACACACACTAGAGTGGAGCATATGGTAAGTTTAAGTCTCACTCGCTCTTCAATGCATGCATAGTGCTCTTGCGCTCGCACTCCCGGTTGAATAATATTTGTATTTAGGAGATGTTTGGTCATTCAAATTCGTCTGAATGATGAAATATAACTATGTAGTAGTTAGTTATTTTAATGACAAATAAAAGTCAGATATAAGAAAATAAATAAAGTTCATTTATTTTTTGTGGCGCTTTAAAGCGACAAAAGTTCTGGCCAATGAAAAGTGTCTGTCACTTCATGATACTAATTCAGAATAATATTCTACAAAATATAGATATATAAATATCAGCCATTAGAATTTTCGTTAAACAACTCTAATCGTAAGTTACCTTTCTCACCTGGTACCTGCCCAGGTGTCACAAGGCAAGCTCAACAAACACACAGACATTTTAAGTAAATGAGACACTACTGAGAACCTCAGGTTTCATCCTTTAGTTAGAAAATCACTCATGTCTTATCGCACTGCGATCTTACTCTAATAGTGAAATCACTTTTCTTCTCGTCGTCTTTTATTTGTGTCTCAATTGTTTTACTAAGATTCGCTGCTTTCAAATGTATATTGAATTCAAACTACAATAAGAATGGTTCTGCATCTTTCAGCTTTTAAATTTTTATTACACTAGTTTTTCCATTTTCTTGTTTTTACCGTTTTTCTTCTTTGATAAAACTGTTTTTTAGTTTTCATTGTTTCTTGTTTTTATCTTGGGTTTGACATTACTTACTTGGGCGCCTCTGGGCCCTTAACCTTTTTTAGGTATTAAAAGTTTAAAGACTTTTGGTAGAAGTGTTAAAATTGGTTTGAATATTGATAATCAGAGCGCTATTCAGTTAATTAAAACAGGTTCATTTAGTAAAAGATCAAAACATATAGATGTGAGGTTCTATTTCATTCATGAAAATTATAAGAAAGGTCTTTTAGATACATATTATATGTATATTTTCCAACAAAACAGATAGGTGACATGATGACAAAACTATTTTATAGAGACAAGTTTAAGTTTCATTGTGATAAAGTTGTTATGTAAAATTATTGATGATTTATAATTAGAAGTAAAGTGTTTAAGTTAATATTTTTAAAACTTTGATGGTGTCTCTGATGTTACGCAAAACGTCATAATGACCAATTTCAGACACGCAAATCGCGACATTCATTAAGTAAGGCAGTAAATCTATCATCAGTAGATAAAAGTGATGGCGCTATTCAATTGAATGATAAACTCGGGCCCGAGAAGTCTTTGGTAAGCGTGGATTCAGGGGACAAAGATGAATTCTTTGATTCAAACAGCAGATGTTACTAGTGAGCCTACTTCGTCCGCAAATTCTTCAGGGAACTTATCTCGTAAGGACGTCGCCATCGAGTCACTATCAGTTGCAAGGTTAAAAAACATTCTGCAATTGCCAGTTTTGGATCCAAGTTTGACCCGCCACCAGAATCAGAATGGTGGCGGTCCACCATTTTCAATTATTTATAAGTTCAATTTTGCACTATGTTTACCTGTAATAACATAGACAACTATAAATCCAGTTGTCTCGATGACACCGCCCGTGTACGATTTTAAAACCAACATTTTATTTTCAATCGGAATATGAGAAAAATTATTATGGTAACATTTTTTTGAGATGACTGATACTTTACTTCTAGTATCTATCTCAAACCTACATTTTACATTTTCCACGATTAAATCTGCATAATAAGGACCGTCACCGACATTTTTAATATGTAAATTATAAAAGTTATAGCTATCATCGTCACTTACACTTACTTTATGTCCTTTCGCATTTACATTTTTTCTTGCACATTATCTTCAAATGCCCCTTTTCACCACATGCATCACAATGATATTGCTTGAATCGACACCTGCCCTCAGAATGACCTGATTTACCGCATCTAGAGCACTGCGCTCGACGGAAGTCCGCATCATTGCTGGGACCTCCCCTGCCGCGCACGCCGCCTCTATTCGCGCTGATCCGATGCAAACCGTCGTTATCACCACCTGTGTAGCACTGCTGTTTGCTCGCGCAGCCGCTGAGTTGCTCGAAGCACACGCCGTAGTTGCATGCCGCTCCGCCGACTCCAATGCCAGCGCCAATTCTACAGCGTGCTTATATTCTATTCCTCTTTCCGCAAAGATCCTCGACCTCATGTGGTACTAGTAATGTGGACCACGATTCGGGGTTCACGATTCGGCATTCGAATTATTCGCCTTTTCTTTTCTTGAAATTTCAATCTGCTAATGTTTTTTTGGCATAATCAAAAAAAGCAAATATGTGATCCCTGTTTTGCGAATCGAGTGGCTTTTTGTATCCATAAAAATTGCAAGATTTTGAATTTAGAACATCAAAAAGATTATTCATAATGGTAATACATTTAACTGTACCTTCCGAATTGTAGAATTGCGATGATTGTAATTCCTTGTCGCAAAGAATAAGTGCGTTTGCAACACTCATACTTAATAATTCTGTTGCTAGCTTTACTTTCATCACTTGATTGCGAAAGGTAATATGCCTCTGAGATAATTTATTTGCTAACTTGAGTCCTACATTTTGTTGTAATTTTGATAATTAGACAAGAAGTTGCCACTCAATGACCTGGTCAGATTCATCAAACAGTATTTTTTTTGTTGCCAAAAGTGTTCCTTACAAGTTTAGTGACATGTCACGGGTCTAAAACCACGAAACCTTTTTCCTTAGTAGAAGGATGTAAAAAATAAGTTTTAAGATTATCCACATCGGTGAAGTCGCATCCTAATTGTTGAACAGCCTGTAAATTCGAAGGACACCCATCGAAAGTAATACTAGGAACAAAAACCCCCACCTCTGAGCATTTGCTCAGACAAATCCCTATTAGGGATGCCTTTGTATCGGCATAGGTACCTGCTACCAAAAATACCCATATCGTGCCTTTGGAAACACGGTTAACCAGATAAGTAACTTAAAAAAATATATATATTATTATATTGCCACACTAACAAATTTAAAAAACCAAGAAATATTGTAATCAATAATTATTGTAGACAGTAATGTCCTTTTGTAATTTATTGATGTCTGTTTATAATGCCTCACAGACAGGGTTTAGTCAAAGCGAATAGTCTTCTAATAAGCTTTTAATCATAGTGAAAATAATTAGTTACAATTTCTTCGTTTCACGACATTTTTCCTCGTGACAGTTCGAAACAAACACACAAAAACAAAGAAGAAAAAAGTAAAAAAAAGGTTTCATTTCCCATCCATGTAGCTTTGATATTAAACATCCTCTCTCCCCCCCCCCCTTGGGGACATGTTCCCCAAGGAGCTCATGGGAATTTAGTAGAGCTAGTCGAGAGACGGGCCTATGAATGACGCCGTTCTCTGTCTTGACGTCGACTGACTTGACCCTGCAAACACCGTCATTTCCTGGATAGAGCTTCTGAATGCGGCCCATAAGCCATTTCATGGGTGGTAGCTGGTCATCCAATACGAAGACCAAGTCGCCGACACGAACTGACTACTGTTCTCGCTGCCATTTTACACGCTGCTGTAGAGTGGCTAGATAGTCCTTTGCCCAACGAGACCAGAAGTGTTGTCTTAAGTGCTCAATGAGTTGGTACCGGTTGATACCGATCTTCTCAGTCACAGGTGATGGCAGCGAGGTTAACGGTCTACCCACAAGAAAGTGCCCAGGAATAAGTGCGGAAAGATCGGATGGATCAGCTGACATTGCAGTAATGGGACGCGAATTGATAATAGCCTCAATTTGTGCAAAGAGTGTGTAGATAACTCCTCGAAGGTCAAACTAGAATTACCCGCTATACGTTTTAAATGGAATTTGGTCATTTTGACTCCGGCCTCCCAGATTCCCCCGAAATGCGTTGCATATGCGGGTGAGAATTTAAATTGTATGCCTTCTCCGCCCGCGGTGTCGCTAATCAAATGCTCATTTTCTCTGAACAGCCTTTTCAGTTAGTTATTAGCACCCACAAAGTTTTTACGATTGTCACACCAAATGGTGTGAGGTTTACCTCGTCGAGATATAAACCTCCGCAAGCATAAAATTAATGCATTGATACTTAAATCGCTGAAGCAAACAAATATGCATAGATAGCATTTAGAGGTTTTGGCACCGCGACCCTTTCTATTTAGGATTAAAAATGGTCCTGCAAAGTCAGTGCCACAAGTCGCGAATTAAGTTGGGGCCATTCATCTTCAGGCTTGGTCAGAAATGAAGGACCATGCCACCAAAGAGTATTATTATAGAAAAGCCGTGGTCGAATGCCCCTGGACGCCATATCAGCAGGATTTTGCTCAGATGATACATGACGCCAAGTAGTTACATCAGATAATTCTCGAATTTGTTCAATACGGTTACTTACATAAGTTTTAAGAGTTCTAGGTGGAATTTTTAACCACCCTAGAACTATAGTTGAATATGTCCAAAATACTGAGCGTGAAATACTAAGGTTTAAAGAATGAAGGACTTTGGAATATAGTTTAGCACTAAGTCAAGCACCTAACAATTCCAAACGGGGAATTGTTTCAGCCTTCAAAGGAGCAACTCTAGTTTTAGCACATAACAAGTTACATTTAATCTCACCTAAATTATTACTTGACTTTAGATAAATACATGCACCATACGCTTCTTGTGTGTGAAGCATCAGAAAAGCAATGCACCTCTATATAAATAGGAGAACTACAGAAAATGTGTCTAGGTATCTGAATCTGAGTGAAATATTCAGTTTCTTTATAGAATTCTTTCCATGAGCTTTTAATATCATTTGGGATTTCACGCAGAGGAATTTTTACACAAAACCTTCTATCATTCAAGCGGACAGTCTTTTCAACGAAATGACTTTCACAATACAGTTTCTCATTAGAAAGCTTAATGTTTTTATTTGAAAAGGTAGGAATATCTTCAACTTCCCAGAATTTAGTCAGAGTGACCTGAACGGATTTTGATAAAACTAGGCAATAATATAGCTTATGTATGAGGACAACATATAAGTTATTTTTAATCTGGGTTTGGGAAGTAGTTTCCTCGGAAAGCAGGTGCAACAGCTGGCAAAAGCTAGTGCTTAGTTAAATGAAATTATTACTATATATATGGATAACAGATATCGACGGGTAAAAGGGAAAAGGGGTCAAGCACCACAGATCATATTGTTCAGGAGAATAAAAAGAAAGTTTTAATAAATAATATCTCTCTGTTGCTTTATTGAATCACATCACAATCTTCAGAAAATTTTACTAAAATACAATGTTCTTTAATAATTTTACATCAAAATAAGCCTGAGATCAATAGTTTCAAAGATAGATGTCGTTTGACTCCAGGTTTCATTTTAAAACCAAAATCAGCTCAATCGGCCCAGCCGTTCTCGAGTTTTAATCAGACTAACGAACAACAATTCATTTTTATTTATATAGATTGCACGCATAAATACATTTGCCACACTGAAAACAGAGAGATTATGTACAACGGCGAGCTTAACCCAGTGTTGGGTTCTCTTACAGCCAACTTTAGAGTGAAAGAGTGATTTGATGGGGTAGGGCAAATGTGCAACTTTATACTAATAAAAATAATATATATGTATAGTACCTTATTAAATTAAATAGGAATGGGAACGAGGAACTCAAAGCGTTCACGAAAGTAACTTAGAGTGAGAGGATTGTGAAGAACAGAGTAAAGAAAAGAAAGAACGTGAGCGTCTCTACGCCGCCGAATAGGCAGCCACTTCAACTGGTTTCGAAATTCCGACACATGATCTTTCGGAGGCCGAAAATGAAGGGGATGCACAAATTCTGCAGACGTTCGAGTTTATCAAGTAGCTCCTCAGTCGCATCAAGGAAACAGATATCAGCATAGTCTAACAGAGGAAGGGGAAGCGACTGAGCGTCATGTTAATAAAGTAATATTTTATTTTATTTGGCACAACAGATCATAGAACTAAGTCAGATTTTGGCTTACCATATCTTAATACAGTATTATTTTATATTTGGCACAGCAGGTAGGTAATAGAACTATGAATTATGTATTAAACTAAAACAATACAAGGAACAAAACTGAGATCCAAAAAAACAGCAGTTACCTAACTGTTAGTACATACAATAGCTGCATGTTATCACATTATTTGAATAAATAAACCACAATAATTCGGTAGCTACTTATCTCTTACTACAATAACAAAGTGAAAATCAAAAATTATTAACCAATCTTTTTTCATACAATTATTATTAACTAGCTTCCGCCCGCGACTCCGTCCGCGCGGATGTCGATCTTCGCGTGGATGGTTTATTTCTCCATTTTGAGTAACTCTGACAATGACATCCTATAAATATCTATTGGACCCAAATACGGCTAGGTCTATAATAATTAAGGAGATCCCTCTATTGAGCTACTGCTGTTAAGCTCGCGTTCTGTAGTATTTTTTACATAGTAATTCTGACCTTGATAAGTAGCATGTAAATTACTGACAGTGACGAAAAGTTTGCAAAAATAAAAAAAGTGATTATTACAATGCGACAGAAAGTTAATTGAGAGCTTCAGCATACACAACATTGTTAGTGAGCTCGTCCGGAAAATGAACATGAAGATTTCTTGGTCTGCTCACACGGGAAAGAGCTATGTAAAATTGCCCGTGTGAAAAACAACTCGCGGTAAGAAACTCCTAGGGTCTGACCTTGAGCCTTATTTATTGTCATGGCATAACACAAAGCTACAGGAAACTGTATTCTCTTAAATTGAAAAGGAATATTGTTGGGAATCAATGGTATTCGAGGGATTAAAAAACTTTCCCCGGCATCACAACCGGTTAAAATTTCAGCTTCTATTACGTTAGGTTGTAAATTAACGACCTTCAATCGAGTGCCGTTTAGACATGGGAAAAACGTATCATTGAAAAGAAAAGATTGATATGTATCTTTTGATCACTGGGATATGTATCACTCTTTTGTATCTCTATATCCTTTTGAATCCGCGAGTGACATTGTACTGTTGCTCAGAGTGACTCGCTTCGTTCAATTCAATCCAAAGTATCACTAAATCAGTACTGAACTAAGAGTGATAGATTCGTTGATAGATAGATTCGTATATCAGTTTATAATATTTTTAAGTTTAACTTTTTTATTTTTTGTTTTTATTTTTCATTTTAAATTTAAGTTTACGATTTATGTAATTGGCTGTTAAAGCCGTGTAAACCGAATAAATAAATAAAAATAATGGTCAAACACTTATTCTCGGTATCGAGAAAGTGAGACAGAACATTCTAAGTAGGGAAGTGTGAAAGAGATGTCTGGACTTTCCGATGAGAAACCGTGACGCCAGCCGCTCAACGCTGTGTGCGAGTGCGACACAGATACAAAAGGACGACGATTGAATGAGTTGTTAAAGATACACTGATACATTCGGATTTGAACTGATACAAAGAGTGAGTGATCAGAACGGAAAGATACATATCCTTTTTATCTATCACTCCTGAGTTACCCATCTCTAGTGCCGTTACAAAGTTTCGGAGGACTTAAATAACGAAGAAGAATAATAGGAACGCCGATTTTTAACTTAATTATATGTGAAGGAAGTCCAGAAACATTTAACGAATTTAAAAATTCTATGGGGTAATTAGTGGACTCTTCTTGATCCATCATTATATTAATAGAGATATACATATTATATATATATTAAAAATAATAAATTTGAAAATTGTTGTGCATGTGGGTCACCTCCGAGTCTCACCCGCATATTTGTTGTTAAATGCATGGCAAGCTCTGACTTCATCAGCTCGTGTTCCTCGTGGTATCACCCGTAGAATTTGCCTGAAGTTGCCACAAAAAAGAACAGTTATTCTACCCATGGGTTGGTCTATGTGCCTGATGTCTCTCAGAGTCCTGTCCACTGCCTCTATGGCTTTTTGTGAGCCATAGTGCACTCGGCCCAGACGATTAAACTACACTCCCGGATAACCTGCGCTTTGTCACTGTTTCTAGTAATACCACATACTGGATTTTCCGTGCGGTCAAGGTCTGTTGGTATTTTGAACATCGTATGCGCTGTTTTGCCTCCCGATAACAAAGTCGCTGCTATACCCGAGTAAGCTACTGCAACTGCAATTTTGTTTTGATTCCTTAAGTGGGCTAATATTAATTTAGTGAGAAACGTCTTCCCAGTTCCACCAGGTACATCGAGAAATAAAGTCCCAAAGTATTGTTTACACTATGGCAGACACGGTCAAATACCTGTTTTTGTTCAGGTGTCGTACTTGGTACTCCGTTTCCTAAAGTTTCCAATAGCTCTGCAGCATTATAATTAAGTTCTGCAGCGTATTCTCTGTTAATTCATTCGTTAGCTATAATAGGAGTAGGCAAACCATATTCTTATAGAGTTTTACCTCCGACAGCTACTAATTCATTTTGATTAGCTAACAAACACTGATTTATAGCTAAATCACGACAATTGTCAAATTTCAATATCTTGATCACGTGTGATGTTCCTGAAAAAGTCCTCAGAGAGATGCTCCTTATATTTTTCCCATAACTGCGCAGCGTCAGACAAAGCACAAAAAGTCAACAAATAGATTTCGCAAACGACGTGGATTATTACTGACGCATGATTCTGCTAAAGCATTGTCCCAATACTGATCATTTTCGAGTAAGTGTCGAGCTTGGCAAGCTGCTTGGTAAGAAGGATATAAAATATCGTCAACTTTTCGTAAGTGAGTAAATGATGGAGGTATTCCACGAAGCGCACCCAAACGAAGCACACCCAGACGAAGCACACCTAAAGTATTCCACTTAGCACACCCGTAGGTGGGCTTCAAATAAAAAAAATAATTAATTAATTTCCTATTCCACGAAGCACACCTAAGAATATCACTCGCATTGTGCGGGGACTAAGGAATAAAAATGTCGATAGAAGAAAATATTTATTATTTCAAAAAATCTGTGATTTTTTATGTTAAAGTAGAGTATTTTTATTATTCACTAAACCGGTAGCTATAAGAAAACTTCAACATAGATCTCTATGTAATACGGGTCATTCGTCATCTCGACACACTTAACTCACCACGAATGTGTCCACTTGGTGAAATTCAAAATTTTAACATGTATCATGTCGTCAACTCGACACGTTAAGATTTTGATGCGTGTCCAGTTAGTGAAACTTAAATTATACACTTTTATGTATTCACCAAGTCGACACGTTTTAGGATTGAACCCGATTTCAAGCAAAAAGTACAGTCAACAAATGAATGTATTCATTTTCTGTGTCACAAACATCATCGGCCACTGAGCTTAGTAAACGCTTGAAACGCGTCTCCCAAACTACTTACTAGAAGTACTAGGAAATCATAAGATGCATTACCAACTTGTAATAATTTTCTACACTAAAATAATGGTATTGAAATCGAATCATTTTTTGTCACAAGTACTAGGGTGACATAACTTAACAGAAGATATTCGCTATCGGATTACTAAGTAATGCACTTTTTCTTCAACTTCTGTCGATAGATTGCAGAAAAACAGATATGTGCATAACTTAGCAATCCGATTAATATTGAAGATAGAATATCTTCTGTACAGTTCTGTTACCCTAGTACTTGCGACAAACAATGATTCGATTTCAATACCATTATTAGAACATTATAAGTTGCTAATGCATCTGGCTTCAATAAATAGTTTCTTCTATCGACATTGTTATTCCTTAGTCCCCGATTGATATTCTTAGGTGTGCTTCGTGGAATAGGAAATTAATTAATTATTTTTTTTTATTTGAAGCCCACCTACGGGTGTGCTAAGTGGAATACTTTAGGTGTGCTTCGTCTGGGTGTGCTTCGTTTGGGTGCGCTTCGTGGAATACCTCAAATGATGTTGGTCCACGCACTGTATGTTATAATAAGCGCAAATAAAAACATTCAAAATTGTTTGGATGTACAGTGTAAACTCTTCCCTATTAGGTACATGTTCCTTGTAAACTCCAGGTGCGCCATCTACTGAGGAGCCTCTTAGACGATGGTTAATTACGGCGCTGAATCCACTGCGGGTGACACAACATGTGTTCGCGGTTCTACAGAACAACGTCGGATAAAACTGAAAAATTAATATTAATTTTTTTCTATGTTTTTTTCCAGGATAAAAAGTATCCCATTTTATACCCAGGATAATAAGGTATAATTATACCAAGTTTCATCGAAATCGAACTGTTAGTTTTCACGTGATGCCTGAACATACAGACAGACAGACAAAGAATTTTTTAATCACATACACATTTGGGTTTAGTATCGATCCAGTAACACCCCCTGCTATTTATTTTTTCAATATTTTCAATGTACAGAATTGACCCTCCTACAGATTTATTATATGTATAGATGAGTAGTTTCTTCTTCATCCTCTTCATCAGTTTCAATCAATTCGTTTCCGGTTGCGTAAGGCATCTTTAGATATTCTTCATGATATCTTCTCGGTATTACTCCAGAGTCACACAGTTTTTTTAAGTCCATGTATTTAGCTTTACTGATTGATAATGGTTCCTTGTACAAGGCAGCATTTTTTTTTCATATCCGGGCAAACTAATTTTGTTTGAGTATTTTCTAAATTCACAGACATAGTATATTTATCTGTCATCTGTTTTGGTTTTTTTGAAAGTCGCAATTCTAATTTTGGATAAATTAATGTTCTTTTTACACTTACTAAAAGTTTTGTTTGTTATGGGAACCCAATCTTGAGTTTACACCCACTTGCAACGGCAATGGCGCGCGTACTGAGTGAATCAAATGCAACGTAATGAAAATAAAATTATTTAAGAAAGGGGCCAAGCGCCGATTATGTTTAGTTGACAATCTTTACTATTGGTGTAAGCGACGTTGTAGTATTTCATTTTCTTATCATTGTTATTAAACAAATAAAAGAAATATGGATACAAAAGACATATTTATTTCTAACTAGCTGACCCCGCGAACTTCGTATCGTTTAAACCTTCCCTGGACCTCTACAAACATTTTGAAACCAAAATAAGCCAAATCGGTCCAGCCATTCCGGAGTTTTAGTGAGACTAACGAACAGCAATTCATTTTTATATATAAGATATTGTTTTTAAAATTATGCCAAACGACAAGGTGATACAAAAACGTAACATCCGAAATGTTCTTTCAACCAAGCAAGGTAAAGTCGGTGTCGCTTGAGCACTTTTGGTAAGTATCGATTAGGCAATTCAGTACAAATAATTCTTTGGTGCAAGTGACTTTTTTCATGCTCGGAAAAAGATACTATGACCATTCGAAAGAGAAAAAATTGTGGAGTTGGGGTCAATAAAAAAGTTAAGATTGCAAAATGTGGCGCTTGACTCCTTTTGCCTTTCTACCGTCGATATGTTGTTTGATTGCCCCATATCTACTGAACTGATTTGAATAATTCTTTCACTATTAATAATTCTTTCAATAGCAGTCTGAGGGTTAACCGAAGACGTTCCTTATAATAGTAAAAAATCATCAGAGCATTATCCTCGACAAGAATCTACAATATTTTTACTCTGGCGTCAGCTATCCCCAGTGGGCCCCAGTGGGGCTGACACCAGGGCCAAGGCTTGCCGGGGCTGCGGGATTGTTCGCGCAAGTTACCGCGGCCCTGGTACATAAAGGGCTTAAGAACCACATGACGGGTTTTAGTCAGTGAGAGTTTAACTTTCCCACAGCAGTAGGGGGGGGGGGGGGTAATTTGATGACTTCCTAGGCTAGGCAGGAGTCGTTTGAAGGCAGCGCCTGTCTTCTCCAGTTTGGGGACGTAGTGTAATGCTCCAAACATTGTTAGATTTTTTTGTATTTTCAAAGTCAAATAGCAGCCTGAGGGTTAACTGTAGACGATTCTTGTAATAGTAAAAAATCTTCAGGACATTATTCTCTACAAGAATCTATTATTTTTGAACTCTGGCCGGCACTTTCATTTTTGGGTACAAAATGTTCGAGACTTGAATGATCTCCAACCGAGATACCGGAAATCGGAGCAGACTGGAAGAGATGCCTTATCAAGCGCTATGGCTTCAGGACTGGAGAGACCGCCGAAATCGCAGAATATGTATTCGGGTATCAATGAAAGTAATTTTTTTTGACGGTGATTGTTTTTATTTACATAGTTATTTACATAGATATTTACAACACAAAAAAAAACTATCCTTGTAAAACAATAAAAATAAAAAAACACTATATCTAAAAAGCGTCAAAAAATTCATCCCCATCGCTGTCAACTGGGAGCGTACCCAAGAGGCTGGCAGCATTACCTCGTTGGATGGCCATACTGATCCTTTGTCCGAGGTAATAGCCAGCCTTTTAGTCACGAGAAGCGTCAACCAGCCGCCTAGACAGATCTTTAAATAGAGTGTGCGCATTCGGACCCCACGACCCGATCTTCCAAGGGAATAAAGACATGCCGTCTGGTCTCTTACCGTCGTCGCGTGCCTAGCCATTTGGTTCTAGTACAGCTGGCATCCCGACGGCAACAAAAGCTCGACGTATAATGTCGTTGATATTTGCGTGCCGCGCAATACAGCCCGCACTACGGCTGCACGACAGGCCGTGGTGTCCGAGGCTGGTGACAGCCTCACCACAGTGGCAGCGATGAGGGGAGCAGCACGGTGCTCCTAAACGTAAACAGGTAGCGAGGCGGAAAGTTGTGTCGTCAAACATGGTGCCAATGTTCGACGACGGTAGCGCCTGCAGCCAAAGACCCGACTCCCATCTACCCACAGCCAGTAGGCGCACTCGCTCAGCAAGTTTCAAGGAATCCTGGCTGCACCTCTGATATCACCTTCACCTAGTTTTGTTTCAACAAGATTGGTTGTACTCCTTAAAGGGGTTAACCGCTGCGTCAGTAATTTAGGGTCAAAATTTTGGGCCGAATTACAACAGTTTTCCTTTATTTTTGAGGTTAAGGATTTTTTGTTAGCCGAATCTTTTTGTATGTGGAGTACTCTGTAGGGAAAGGTGAGTAACAGCTCCCAGGCACGTGGCGAGTTCTCCCGTGCTGCGAGGCGCAAGCAGCCTGCTAAAGATTGTGCTACTAAAGGCCTCGCACCACGGGGAACTCGCTTTAGAACGGGAATAGAGCTTTTTAATTTAGATAAAATTTGCCATAAGGAAATGTTGTTTTGTGTAATAGTGCAGGGTGATGGGTTGGGAGGTTGGGAGGAGCTTTGAGGTCTGTGGATATAACCAATATGTATGTTCAGACTCCGCTTATTTTTGAAATAACGTGCCTGGGTACAGTGCGGGCATCGTTCCAGGATATCTAGCGATGCAGAAGGTTGACTAGCACTTCTCGCTAGTTCATTCGCATCGCCACTGTTCATTTCACTTGTACCTACCTCTTAATACAGATATAAATACAAAAAATAAATACATACACAGTCTATCAAATCAAAAACACTGATGACAGACGTCACTGGCGTGGCGCCCAGAAGCGCAGCGCCGCGCGCCGTCGTCACCGCAGCGCCCTGTCAGCGCAGCCTCCGGCCATGGCAACCGTTGCCGGAGAGACCGCTGCAGGGCGTCGCGTCACGTCACCACGTCACCAAATTCTATATTCTCCTCAAAGATGGAGCAATAATGAATAAAATGTTTTCACTCGATGAACAACTAAGCTGATATCGCCCCAGGCAATGTTCGGCACGAAACTAGATTTTATTTATTTTTCTAGCGAATGCAGCCTTTCAGAATTTATTTATTATTATTTAGTCTATTTTGTAGATTGATGCTGGTACTGCTTGCATAGTTTGCGTCTAGTCTTTATAAATCAATTTAAAATTCGAGGCACTTATTTTTATGTAATTCGCCATGATTGGTGTCCATGAAAGTAATTTGGATAAGATAGCTACATTATTATGGTTGTCAAATCAAATCAAAATTCGTTTATTCGAACTTGGCTGCAAAACAGCACTTTACGAACCTCAAAAATTTACAAAAGACAGCCCCCAAAACGACCACCCTTCACCACTTAATATGTGTTTTTGCTGGGAAGAAGATGTGGCGCAACAGACTCCCCAGCAACACATGTCTGTCTGTAGGTTAGAAGAACCTTTCAACAAATTATTGTATTTATTTACATGACGTGAAAATAAACTTATTTATACATATATACAACTAAAAAAAATTATAAAATGGCATCAAAAAACTCCTCATCGCTGCCCACCGGGAGTGTACCCAAGAGGCTGGCAGCATTGCCACGTTGGATGGCAATGCTTAATTTTTGACCAAAATAAAAACCAGCCTTTGGGTCACTCGAAGTGTCAGCAAGTCGCTTTGCCAGATCTTTAAAAAGCAGATGAGCACTTGGACCCCACGGCCCGAGGGTTTCAACCCCAAACGGCTCAAAGGTATAGTTACCAACCAGGGTGCTATATTTGCGCCGTTTGAGGTTCTCTGCAGCCGCAGCAGCGGAACCAGCACATCGCGCCGAGCTAGGAAGATGGGATGGTGCAAGAGTATCGACACAGGTCGCGTCCCATACTAAAGACCTACCCATCTTCCACGGGAATAACGACATACCGTCTGGTCTCTTGCCATCGTCGCGTGCCAGACCACTGGGTTCTAATATGGCTGGAACGCCGACGGCAACAAGAGCGCGACGGATTATGTCATTGATATTCGCATGCCGTGCAAAGCGTCCCGCGCTGCGGCTGCACGACAAGCCGTGGTGTCCAAGGCTGCTGACAGCTTCACCACAGTGGCAGCGGTGAGGAGAGCAGCACGGAGCACCCAAACGCAAGCAAACAGCAAGCCGGAAAGTGGTGTCGTCAAACAAGGTGCCTATGTTTGACGACGGAAGTGCCAGAAGCCATAGACCCGACTCCCATTCGCCCACAGCCAGAAGGCGCGCTCGCTCTGCAGAAGAAATTGACGTATGATGAATACGTCAATTTCTTCTGCAGAGCGTTTTAGATTTGCAGATTATTCCGTATAACTCTGCAGAGCGGCTCATCCCACTGTCTCTGGGAGGACAGGTTGACGGGTGGATCAGTATTCGGGCAAGTGATTTTCCAAGCCTCTACAGCCTCAGTCAGACATGGTACCTCGCAATTGGCCGGTGTGATAGGAAGAATTTTCCTGGTCAATTTCTCAGTACCATGGACGGAGGATATAAAGGCCGGTAGGCTAATACTTGAAATTTTGCGGACGCCAAGCCCTCCCATGCGAACGGGAAGAGTAGCCTGAATCCAGGCTCGGTCGTCCAAGGCCACATTTAAAATTGATGTTAATGTGTGTCTAATAATTTTGTCAAGTTTTTCCAAAAGATTTGTATGCTTCCATAGACTGGAAGCACGCAAATAGTACGTTAATTTTGGGCCAAAACAACAATATCTGATGATTGTGATGGCTGAGTGCATGTTAATTTGGAGTAGCCTGTCCGAAATATGATTGAAATTTTGTATTTTATCATGAATAAAATTCGAGAATGAATTTTCAAATATTGGGGAACCGAGGAGACAAAGAGAACTCTTGTCAATTAATTTGATATACGGGGCTATTGCACAAAATTTTGAAAATATGTCTTGTCTGTCTGTATTGTCCGTTACAAAGAGTTCACATTTGGAATAATTTAGATTTAGTCTTATTGCTTGGAATTTGTTTTGAAGAAAGGATAGGTCTTTAAGAACAGTATCCACTTTGCCCCCCAAGGTTCCGTCATCAGGGTACCAAACATTGAATTCAGAATTTAGCTGCCGAATTATTGGGTTTATGGCTAAACTGAAAATCATGGGCCCGAGTGGGTCACCCTGCTGACAGCCAACAGAAGATTCTAAAAGGTTGTCCCGATAAAGTAATTTAGATAGGTGCCTGTAGCATTGGTAAAGAAAACTATAAATTTGGGGTAGTTCTTTTTTAGTTTCTGCCAGTAGGGTGTCCCTGTTAACTGAGTTGAATGCATTCTTTATGTCAACCTTCATTATGACCTCTCCTTTGCCACAATTTAGATAGGTCGACAATGCGTGTACAGCAGCCTCGCAGCCCCCTCTTGAGCCGTAACTCAGCTGAAGGGGCTGAAATTTTTCCGAACAACCCTCGTTATAAAATTTACAACAAATCTTGGCTGCCATACGACGGGAAGTAGTGCCTACGGCAATTGGACGAATGCCGCCGTCCCTCTTGCGTAGAGCGCAGAGGTTTGCTCCATACAAGACGTCGATGACGGCCTCGTCCACCTTGCCGGAGAGCATTAGGTTGACCAGGGCTGTAAGCTCCTTCAAGAGTGACTCACCAGCTTCCCCGGCGCTTGGGCAGGTAAGGTCCTTAAGGTGTTGCGGACTCAAGCCGTCGAGGCCGCCTGCGGAAACGCTCCTGAAGGAGCCTATTGCCGTGATCAATTGTCGACCTGTAACGATGAGGGTATGTATATCCGGATCAGGGGGGTCGGGAAAAGAAAGTATGTAGGGTGAGTGCTAGCTAGCATGTGGTGTATAAATTATTTTTACTGTATTGTCCTCTATTGTAATATACAAATTAAATTGTATACAAATGTACGTATCAAACAATGTTTAAGGTTCTTCTAACCTAACTGACAGACATGTGTTGCTGGGGAGTTTGTTGCGCCACTTCTTCTTCCCAGCAAAAACACATAGGAAGTGGTGAAGGGTGGGCGTTTTGGGGGCTGTCTTTTGTATTTTTTTTTGACGTTCGAAAAGTGCTGTTTTGCAGCCAAGTTTGAATAAATGACTTTTGATTTTGAAAGGTCATCGGATGGGGCAGGGTGTTTGCTCTCCAAAGCGGAAAGTGTTTCTGGAGAACACGGTGCCACCACATCACTGCTGAAGAGGATCCTCGCTGCACCACTTATGTCACCTTCACTTAACTTGGATTCTACCAGGTGGGGGATGCTCCTCGAATAGGTAGATCCTGTTGTCGGTAATTTAGTGTCGAAATCTCTGGCCGAAACATTACAATTATCTTTAATTTGGGTCGTTAAGGACTTTTTGGATGCCAAATTCTTTTGAATATGTAAGATTCTATAAGGGAAGGTGAGTAAGTTCTCCCAAGCACGTTGCGAGTTCTCACGTGCAGCCAGGCGGACACAACCTGCCAAATGTTGAGCTACTAAAGACCTGGCGCCAAGGGGTAACCCGCTTTAGGATTGGAATTGTGTTTTTGAATTTTGAAAGTCTTTTCCAAAACGGTTCCAAAGGTGTGTTGGTATCTGGGTTTGTCGGGGTTAGTGTGGGAGGAACTGCACATTGGGATTTATGTGTCTTCCCAATGTGCACGTTCAAACCCCGCTTACCTTTAAAAAAACGTGCTTGGGGGCACAGCGGGCATCTCAGGGCATCCAGAGATGTTGAAGATTGACAAGCACTTACACTCCCATCACCATTACTGTACATCCGGGTGCCTCGCTACTTATTAGTATACACTTACAGCTATTAATTTTCCACAAAAGAATATATTATATATATCTTATATTATATATACATATATATATATAAAAGAAAGTCGTGTTAGTTACTCCACTTATAACCCAAGAACGGCTGAACCGATCTGGCTGAAAATTGGCAGGGAGGTAGTTTAGAGCCAGGAGAAGGACATATGATAGTTTTTGTCACCATTCGGGTACGGGAAGCAGTTATCTCAGGACGCGGGTGAAACTGCGGGCGGAAGCTAGTTTACAATAATAAAAGTAAAAAATCAAAATAGCACTCAAAAACACAAATAATCAAAATGTCAATTTGACGCAGTCGCGCTGGTCTGGCGGGTGCCACATTTCGGCGCGGGACTCACTGGCCAGCCCCGGCCGGCCAGTGCCGCGCCCCGGCTTCTCAGGCGGTAGCCTGCGTTTTATATAGAAGGTCCGATGCTTATGATACTGAGGCTGTTAAAACCGGACACGTATGCATTCGGTACCACGGAGACTCGGCCGTGCAGCAGTTCTACTGCGGCGCCAGCGTGTTCGTGACAGGCGGCTACGGATTCCTCGGCAAGCAGCTAGTAGAGGAACTCTTCAGGATACTATTTCTCAATTTAATAAAAATTCTTCCCTTACAAATGACAGCAAATGTCAAATTTTCTCATATTTCCCGAATTTATTTATTAATTGGCATAATTAGGTGTATTTATTATTGTTGAAAATATTGATTGCAATAATGAGCGCACTAACCTTCCTAGTTTTATATATTGTTAGCTGCCAGTGGTTACATAAAGGGCACCAGAGACGAGCGACCATCGACACCCCCACAATTATTGTATTTACATTTTTATGCAGTATGTATTGCATTATACAATATGCAGCCACCACATGCTAGCTAGCACTCACCCTACATACCTTAACTAACTCAAGCATTGAATGAATTTAATGAAAAGAAAATTAGCCTCCAATTATTTATAATAAGGGGGTGCCCACTTACCTGTGCTTGTACAACATGGATGAAGCGGATATAGTAAATTAGACCACTCAGCCAGAAACATTTGAAGAGTTTACATAATTATATAGCACTACTTATATAGTTCTTACGTTCACGAGCATAACGCGAGGATCAGCCATCGCCCTCATCGCACATTTTTCAGGTAGGGAGGCGTCTGTAACTACTGCCAAGGATGTTCAAATGATGGCCGTGGCCTACGGTTCATCTTGCTTTCCACGGAAGAACTCGTTATGACAAGATGGTTACCAATCAGTACAATCAGTTGCCGATTATCGGACGTGGCCTCAAGCTACCTCTGACTACTCTAAACTTTGAAAGATTCTCCTTATCAAGCAGGAACAATAAATAAAACAGGACTTGAATATATATTTTTTATTTAATACATATTTAATACAAGAGTGGAGCTCGTAAAGATAAACACAGTTATCGCCAAACTTAATGTCAATCCTCTACTAACTTTCGGTCTATGTAAGTAATTACATGCCCATGCGCATGTGGCCTCTCTCAAAATTGATTCCTGCGACTCGCGCAACGCTCCAAGACCACAAAAAGTTTGGCGGGAATTATACAACAAAGATACAAAAACATGTTTTTTTAACATTTAAATTAGAATAATTAAATGGGCTATTTACCTTTAGAACATACAATCATAGTAACTCTTAAGTAATATTTATATAATATAACAAATCTATAGAACAATAGGTAACGCCCAAAATGTTGGCATAAACAAACTTTCATAAAAAAACATATAGATTTTTTTATTTTACATACTTATAGGTACATGTAATAAATACATATGATATATTATTAATTTTTCAATACAATTTCAAATGAGATGATAGAAACAGAATTGTTTAAACTTCCAATTTTATTACACTCAAAGTTTTTGTTTTCTTCTTTTTTAAAACAATAATTTTATTTTCAAAAACTTTGGGGTATTTTTGAATTTGACATAAAAGCTTCTGAATCTCACCAACCACTGACGAAGTGACAGACATTTTATTTCAATTACAATGACGAAAATGAGGAAATAGAATATAAAATAAATACGCATTGTGATATAAATTACGAAAAACATACTTCGTCATATCCCTACAAACATTTTTCGCCACGGCGGATATACTGCCAGCTGCGCAGGACATATTATAGTGCACAAGCGTTTGCGCAGACACAGGTGCACTCTCTATTCCTTCACTCTCATAGCCCGGTGAGACGGAAATCCTACAAGGCCGGAGAGAGATCAGGTGCAGGACCGACATAGCGATATCGGCCCGTCCCGGGAATCGAACCCGAGACCTCGTGCATCGAGCAGTCGCGCTAAGGTACAAACAGACCAACGAGGCGTGCATGCACTAAAATATGGAGTTTGTGGTAACTCGTATCGACTGCCGATGATGTTTCTTCCAACAGCCGGGATTTTAAGTCACTTGATGAGCCGTCCAAGGCATGCAATTAAAACCCACATTTAGTAATTGCTCTAAGTAACAATACGTTACTAAACAACATTTACTAAATAAATTTACCGGTACGCTTACACCTCATCCTAGCCCAGTCTCTGGTTAGTGGTAATATCAGACGCGAAGACTGAGTAACCTACAAAACCTTGATGACTTAGACACCTAGACGAGGATCTCGTAATGACTGTCTACGATGTTACTTCCGACAGCCTAATTTTAAGTAACCTGAGTTACTCAATTTAAGGAAAGACAGTATTTAGTATTGTTCTAAGTAACATTACGTTACTAGACAACATATACTAAATGGAAATTTGATCGAAAAGTTTACGCCTCATCTTAAACCAGTCTCTGGTTAGGCTAGTGGCAACATCAGACACGAAGACTGAGTGACCTGCAAGCCTTGATGAGACTGAAACACCTAGACGGGCATTTCGACTGTCAAAGATGTAGTGTTAGGCCCTTTTCGCATGCACATGGTCGTACAATTCAAATGTAGTGTGGAAGTGACTTTCACATACACTTGCGAGCCGGGCCTGAGACAGCCGGGTCTTTTACACTTGAAGAGCTGTTGCTTATGACAACTCATCAATGAAAAAGATGTTATCTTCGCTTGTCATCGCATGGTCACCGTGGACTTCATGTGCAGTCCAAAAATCTATTGCGACCATATACATCGTTATATGCTAACGACGACATAACGACTGCCAAAGATGTTCAATGACAGCCGGGACCTACAGTTTAACGTGCCATCCGAAACACGGTAAGTGGTGTCCAAGATATACTTAGAAAGTACATACAACCTTAGAAAAGTGGCATTGGCACTTGCCTGACCTGGAATCGAACCCACGCTCTTACTTGAGGTTCTTTACCCGCTAGGCCACCACGACTCAAAAATCAATTGTGACAACGAGGGTGTGAGGTTGTCAGACCTGGACCTTATCTTATTTTTATATGAATCTTAAGTTGCTTAGCTTAATTTAATTACAATACGACTTAATCGCTATTCTTAAGTGATAGGTATTCTTAATTAAGTGTTGTACTAAATCATCATACAGTTCATTTTCATTAGCTTTTAGGGTAGAGGTACTTTTTACTATTACATCGTTTCGTCAGCAGGCTGCATCGCACGTGCTGACGCGCTAAGGCACCAAAGCATCAATCTGAGAGTCTTTAGATGTTCCTGGTAACTGTCAGTTGACAGTTGGAGACAGAGAGTTTATCTCGATGACATCTCAGTACTTACATTTTAATAAAGGCTTTTGCAGTGACGCTCCACAACCGTGAGGTGTATGTCAGGAAATATTTCCTCAAAAGCGACATTGGAGTGCACCGTGAAGTGGCAGTGGACAAAGGACTCGTTGAATTATGAGAATTGGTGCACCATGTGGATTTTTTAATACGGCCTTCGTCGTGACGTATTTTGGCCTAATGGCCAAGAGACATGTTTGCAGTTGTTATAAGTATGTGCTACTTGCAGATGTTTATTTCAGACCAAAAGTGTTTTTGATTAATGTCAGACCAAAAGTGTTCTTTTTTTTCCGAATAGGTGCACGCGGAGGCCATAGGCTGCAGATGATGTTGTTTTTAAGGGTATTACAGTTTTCTTCTGCAAGTGAATTTTAAAAATTTCTTTTATTTTTAGTTCAAAGAATTTTTCGTCAGGGTTTTTGATTTTTGATTCTGTGTTGTTTTATCTTACTAAGTACTAATGACTACGACTAATTTTATACTTTATATGTATTTTTAATATTTCATCGCGCAGTTCGGGCCGTGCTATTTTACGTGTTTACCTATGAGTTCCTATGAGTGTTACAGCTACTTTCTTTCCTTCATTCAGGCACTCTAGCAAAATATAATATGTGAATATAACGAATAATTTAGTAATTGATTGAGCTTTCTGTTGCTTTTATATTCTACTTTTGTAATCTTATCTGTTGCGGTAATAAGGCATTTTTTTTTTCAATAAACAACATTCAACTTGAAAAAAAAAAAGGTTACACAATGAATTATCTGTACTTTTACCAAATATTTTTTTCTTATTATTAATCTGCTGACGAGCATAAGGCATTCTTGTTTATAAGGCAGATGGTAGAATTTAGAATAAGATGCATTTTGATTTAATTTTGTTAAAATAAAATACGCAAAAAAGGCCTAAATATCTCACTCACTGGGTTTTTTTATAATTGATTAATTTGTTGATTTTTTTCTGAGACCCGGGATGGGTACCAATTATTACTAACTCATTACTTATGCTGCTACTTATCGAAACTTAAGGCTAATCAAATCTAGGTATATAGAAGTTCCATTCTAAAATTAAATTGACGTTAATTGCTCGATCCGAGGTTCCAGCCGCGAAACATTTGCTTCCCAACAACTTTTCATATCAAGTTTTTTCTGTTTATCCCAAAAAATCCTTTTTTTTCTATTAATCCAAAAAAATATGTTTTTGATGTTAAATTTTAAATAATCATAGCTTATTTTTGCTATTGTATTTTAATTTGTTTTTTGTATAATGCCAAAGGAATCTTTTTTTTTGTTATAAATGAATTGTGACCAATTATTATGACCAGCAGGTTGGCAAGCCCCAGCTTTCTCATCGTTCTTGCCATTCCTAGGTTATCAGTCATTCGACTTCCTCACTACGTTGATGTTAGCACCTTAGCCATTGGTACAATAACCCCAATTTAATCTTATTGGTCTTTTGATCAAAGGCGTACTTAACCAATAACCTTACTAACTAATTTGTCTTACAGCTACATTTTTTTTGTATGTTTAGTTAGTAATACTTTATTTGACAGTACTTAGCAAACCGCACGAACTTTATTCGTCCATCTATTACAACTTTTCCTTGATTGCAAGCGTGTTCGCTTCATGCGCATGCGCTGCCCACCAGGTGTTAACGGCTAGGGCTGTTTAAACATATTTTTTATATTTTTTCGGTTTTTTTGTCGTTTTCTAAATTATATATATTTTTTGTATTTTTTAACATTTTATATTTTTTTTTGTAATTTTTTTATATATTTTTATGTTTTTTTCACATTTTTTAATTTTTTGGTGGGCTTAGTTATGGTTTTTGCTCGTGAATGAAAAAAATATTTGTATCTCTTTTAAGGACGCGTTTGCAAAATTGATAGGCATGAAATCGAACTACTACATTGACACGGCCCACTCACACAAATGTAGGCATTGTTAGCTGCAAGAATATAGTCAAATAAACAAATTTTGAAACTTGGATAATTTATTTTGTTTTTTATGTACTCAAGTACTTATCTGCGTTTAGATAACCATAAAAATTTTACTGGTTTTGTTGGTTATGTATGATGACTATGATGAAACTTTACCTCCGGTCTTGATGGAGTGACCTGAATGTATATCGTCGGTGTCTGCTACTGGAACTCCGCGACGAATAGAGTTAGGTGTACCGAGTTTGGGCTCGTTTTGTTAGCTATGATGAGACCTTACCACCGGACTTGATGAAGTGACCTGAAGGTATACCCTCGGTGTCTGCTACTGGAACTCCGCGACGAATAGATCTAGGTGTACCGAGTTTGGGCTCGTTTTGTTAGCTATGATGAGACCTTACCACCGGACTTGATGGAGTAACCTGAAGGTATACCCTCGGTGTCTGCTACTGGAACTCCGCGACGAATAGATTCAGATGTACCGAGTTTGGACTCGTTTTGTGTGTTATGAAGAGACTTTACCACCGGACTTGATGGAGTAACCTGAAGGTATACCCTCGGTGTCTGCTACTGGAACTCCGCGACGAATAGAGTCAGATGTACCGAGTTTGGACTCGTTTTGTGTGTTATGAAGAGACTTTACCACCGGACTTGATGGAGTAACCTGAAGGTATACCCTCGGTGTCTGCTACTGGAACTCCGCGACGAATAGATCTAGGTGTACCGAGTTTGGGCTCGTTTTGTTAGCTATGATGAGACCTTACCACCGGACTTGATGAAGTGACCTGAAGGTATACCCTCGGTGTCTGCTACTGGAACTCCGCGACGAATAGATCTAGGTGTACCGAGTTTGGGCTCGTTTTGTTAGCTATGATGAGACCTTACCACCGGACTTGATGAAGTGACCTGAAGGTATACCCTCGGTGTCTGCTACTGGAACTCCGTGACGAATAGAGTCAGGTGTACCGAGTTTGGACTCGTTTTGTGTGTTATGAAGAGACTTTACCGGCGGACTTATGGAGTAACCTGAAGGTATACCCTCGGTGTCTGCTACTGGAACTCCGCGACGAATAGATCTAGGTATACCGAGTTTGGGCTCGTTTTGTAAGTTATGATGAGAATGAATAAATATATATTTTATTTAATACAAGTGATGGTTTCATGTGAAATAAAAGAAGGTTTTGGATTCATTTTAATTTATTCACAAATTTTTCAGCCCTAGAATATTTTTTTTTAAGTGCGAGGAATGTACCCTCAGCTTCATATTCCGTGACATTCTTGGGTCAATCAATTCTGGAAGAAGACAATTTTGGTAAAAACTAATTAAATTTATCTCCATTTTTTCCTTCCAAAATTGTTCATCTCTTTGTATGTACTCATATTTGACTTTGCCAGGGCCCGTCCAAATAGCAAACACGCAAGTGTCTTGCCTAGTAATGCGTAGCTGTCCTTGTATTTGGTAATACCATTTATGTTTTTTGTTTACCGTAAATAAATTATCACTAGGCAACCAAAAATCAACTTTTTTGAGTTTAATGGCATCGTCTGGCTCCAAACCATATGCCGAAGATGGACATTTTATTTCTATTATTCCAATCTCACACTTTCCGTCGGGGGTTGCTCCAAGAAAGGGAAATTCTCGGTCTATGAACAACCCGCACTTTTCAATGGGCATATTCAAGATCGCTGCAAGTTCGCGGATGGCAGTCGCTTCATTGCTTCTGCCATGTTTTATTGACGGGATATTGCTTAAGTCTTTCTGATACAATATTTGTTTTATTAGTGGTCCACACTCAGTGGTTATGCGACGTTTACAGACTGCTGCGAACCACGACGCTGTCAGCAGTTTCCTTCTAGTTTCTAGCCATAATGTACTGCCACTCTGCAAAACTGTGTCCCTTTCTAAATTTACCTTTTCAGTCTCCGAAAGTTCTAATGCATTTAAAAATTTATTTTTGGCCTCTTCAAATTCTTCCTCGTTCATGTCCACCTTTTGGCAACTTTCACCATAATAGGCATCTTTAGATGCAGATGGCTTTGGATTCTTTTTCTTTTTAATTTTTCTGTTGTGCCTTTTTTGATTTAAATTTTGGCGTAATTTTTCTAGCCGAACAATTTCGGGATTGGCATCTGTGCCAAAAATATATTTGTGTACTGCCGACTGAAGGACACCCGTGTTATAGGACACCACGGCTGCAGCACAACGAGCAAGATAGGACCCCCGCTGGGTAAAGTTCACTCTTTTGCCTCCTATAAATTTTGCAACTCGTGCATTAAAACTTTCCACTGCATTATTTGTTTCATTGTAAACAAAACTACAGGAATGCAGTGAAAGACGTTGGGCCAAATCTTCAACTTTTTGAAAGACCCCGTAAGCTGTCAGTTCTGGCACCATATTATTCACGTTGCGTTTTTTGACGTCATCACTACAAAAATAAGTTGCGCAGTTGGAGTGATCACCAAATATATGATAGGGACCATTTATTATATCATTTTTGATACCTCTTGCCTTTTCTTCGAAAGCAACGTTTTTATTGGACCAATATTTGACGCTACTATCAATGCCCCAACGTATACGCAAATAATTTTCTTTCAGAATCTTTCGGCCCCTTATGTGGAAAGAAGTATTACTACAAATTGCTAGCAGGCCTTTGCAGTAATTTCTTAGTAAATGATTTTTACATTCGATTTTACCCACAGTTATGTTATCATAAGGCCTTGCGTTCCTAATGCTAGCATAAGTGCTTGAATCACCATCTGCTATAAACTGGTGGTAGATAAGTCCATGCATACCAATGGACTTTTTGAAGCCCTCTGTTATTACAACTGCTTCTATAGCGGTAGAAGGACCTTGAAAATTTTTAAAACAAGCATGTTTCCTAGGTAATGCCCCTTTATTTTCTGCTCGTGCACAGATATTGCAGAATTTATTTTTGACACCATAATATAATACTTTTTTTGAGTGCATGCCTACGATTGCACCAACACCGGAGGAAGCACTGTAATTGGTTCCATAAGAGCGCTTGGACCAACATGCATCACCCGATACAGGTATCATAGCTAACCCATCTGTATTTACACTTCCAATAGCTAAAGCATTGTCTTTCTCCTCTTTACCCGCCTCGATCATGTAGTGCTGCGCAGCCTTTTTCCACCACCGACTTATTATGTCATGCTTAGCTTGGTACAATCGTACTGACATTGGTGGCATATTTACATGACACAAAACAGTATTAAGCTGTGTAACCCCAGCACCAATCGTCATTATACCAGCGACAATTTCTTCATTCACGTCCATTTTATTTTCAGTTTTTTTGGATGATTCTAACGTGAATTCAGCACCACACATTTTGCATTTAATTGAAAAGGTCGAGTGAAGCCCAGACCTTTTTTCACTCAATAGTTCAATTGTACTCAAATTACAATTAAACATAGACTTATGATTGCTGATTCCTTGTAATTGCTCCATAAAATAAGCCATTTCAATAAGCCTTCTTCCTGAAATCTGATAGGTTACTTTTTCTTCATCCACAGCGGTCTAGAAAAAAATATTTAATTTGTCATTTGTACCAAAGGACGTTAGCAAAACACAATAATAGTACATGTACAAGTCGTAGTAAAGAAATATGATAACTTACGTAAGATGTCTCCAAGTCATTGTTATTGGAAGTACTACAATCTGTTTCTTCTGAATGCACCTCACTTATGTCACTAGAATTGCGACTCACTTCTCGAAGTCTGTGAAAACAAACGAATTAATTTGACAGTTCTCAATTATGATGAGCATTCCATAAACAAATGATTACCGTCTTATATTTTCCAATGCATTTTTTCTGGAAAGCACTTGTTTACGAGAGCTTTTGCCAAACGTTCGACTTCTCGGCATCTATAACAACAATTGAATATTCATAGTTATTATGTACTCAAACATTTTATTATAAAAAAAAAAAAAAAAAATAATAAAAAAACGAGTCCAAACTCGGTACACCTAACTCTATTCGTCGCAGAGTTTCAGTAGCAGACACCGAGGGTATACCTTCAGGTCACTTCATCTAGTCCGGTGGTAAGGTCTCATCATAGCTAACAAAACGAGCCCAAACTCGGTACACCTAGATCTATTCGTCGCGGAGTTCCAGTAGCAGACACCGAGGGTATACCTTCAGGTCACTCCATCAAGTCCGGTGGTAAGGTCTCATCATAGCTAACAAAACGAGCCCAAACTCGGTACACCTAGATCTATTCGTCGCGGAGTTCCAGTAGCAGACACCGAGGGTATACCTTCAGGTCACTTCACCAAGTCCGGTGGTAAGGTCTCATCATAGCTAACAAAACGAGCCCAAACTCGGTACACCTAGATCTATTCGTCGCGGAGTTCCAGTAGCAGACACCGAGGGTATACCTTCAGGTTACTCCATCAAGTCCGGTGGTAAAGTCTCTTCATAACACACAAAACGAGTCCAAACTCGGTACATCTGACTCAATTCGTCGCGGAGTTCCAGTAGCAGACACCGAGGGTATACCTTCAGGTCACTTCATCAAGTCCGGTGGTAAGGTCTCATCATAGCTAACAAAACGAGCCCAAACTCGGTACACCTAGATCTATTCGTCGCGGAGTTCCAGTAGCAGACACCGAGGGTATACCTTCAGGTCACTTCATCAAGTCCGGTGGTAAGGTCTCATCATAGCTAACAAAACGAGCCCAAACTCGGTACACCTAGATCTATTCGTCGCGGAGTTCCAGTAGCAGACACCGAGGGTATACCTTCAGGTCACTTCACCAAGTCCGGTGGTAAGGTCTCATCATAGCTAACAAAACGAGCCCAAACTCGGTACACCTAGATCTATTCGTCGCGGAGTTCCAGTAGCAGACACCGAGGGTATACCTTCAGGTTACTCCATCAAGTCCGGTGGTAAAGTCTCTTCATAACACACAAAACGAGTCCAAACTCGGTACATCTGACTCAATTCGTCGCGGAGTTCCAGTAGCAGACACCGAGGGTATACCTTCAGGTCACTTCATCAAGTCCGGTGGTAAGGTCTCATCATAGCTAACAAAACGAGCCCAAACTCGGTACACCTAGATCTATTCGTCGCGGAGTTCCAGTAGCAGACACCGAGGGTATACCTTCAGGTCACTTCACCAAGTCCGGTGGTAAGGTCTCATCATAGCTAACAAAACGAGCCCAAACTCGGTACACCTAGATCTATTCGTCGCGGAGTTCCAGTAGCAGACACCGAGGGTATACCTTCAGGTTACTCCATCAAGTCCGGTGGTAAAGTCTCTTCATAACACACAAAACGAGTCCAAACTCGGTACATCTGACTCAATTCGTCGCGGAGTTCCAGTAGCAGACACCGAGGATATACCTTCAGGTCACTCCACGTTAGCAGTCACCAAAGTACTTCATGATCACGTGCGATGAAACGTTATTTTTTAGTGAAATATTTACAATATTGCATAATATTTTGGTGTAATGATAAAAATCAATAATCTTACCTTAGAAGGATCAAATTTGGTTAGTCGAATATTTTGTATTTATACAGCGATCTTTTTCAACACGAGCAGCTGGAAACGAGCGATACAGTGTCCTCTCACGACGGCGGCCGAGCGCAGACTGACTCAGAATGAGGCTTTCGCACAATCGTGGGTCGGAAGGAATACAAATAAAATAACCCCTATTTCAAGCTGTTAAGACTCATCGTTAGTAGCAAAATATGTGAAAAAAATTGGTTTTGTTTTTATTTTTTCTAACCTTATTCATAGCACAATACTGTATTTTTTTTCCTCACATTTAATCTTGACTATGTTTGCCTATTTACAAAAAATAAATCAATATTAAATTACTTTATTCTTAGTAGAAAATTGTACCTAAACTTGACCCGGAATCATGAATTTTGTAGAAAGGGGTTACGAAATAACTTTTTTATGATATCAAAAATTTATTTTTTCAAAAAAAACCTTCCTCGCGTTTATAGTTGAAGACCCAAGCTATAACTAGGAGTTATTTGTCATATTTGATTTGGCTTGGTTTAGTCGCAAAATGTACCGAAAAACAGCTTAATTTTGCTCAAACTGCAAACGCGTCCTTAACTTATAAACTTCTCTATTTAACTAGAATAATGCACTATTTGTTGAGGTCAGATTTTGTCACTGCAATAATGAGACAGCCGGAGCCAGGCGGACTTTGAGGTAATAGAGCAGTTCCCTGTTCTAGAATCGTCCCTTAGTTGTTAACTGGCGACGGTACGTCTCTAAGGCAAAATATAATTATACCTAATTATTGCCAACATTATGCAAGCACTTAATAAGCGTATCTGTGAAGCCAATCACTGCTGCGTTGCAGTTCAAGGAGAGAATAAAGAATTCCCTAAAATTGGCAATTTGATAGCATTCCCGCAGATGTTGCAGGTGCCGAACTTATTACTCATTTCTATTGCACTGTAGTAGACATCAAACCCAACAAAAGATATGAAAATAATACTATTTCACTGACTAAAACTATTTTCACTAAATGAGGTATGTCGTAATTAGCCTACGGATTACACTACATACTGAGTTTCAACACGGTATATTTTGTAGATACCTGCACATCTAGGATCATCATCTTTTTGAAAACTGAATTAATGTTAATGAGACCAAAAATATCGTTGACATCACTTTTTATTGCCCAACTCATGTCTTTGTAGCAAAGACAGGCGGGCGTTGACATACAAAGCAAATAAAGCCAAAATCAGATAACGTTAACGAAAAAGACTACTTCACTGATTCAGGCAATGGTATTAATAAGAATAATGTAATATGAAAAAAAAATTATATACTGATGAACTGTCAACTGCACTAAACCAAAAGTCACTGAGAAGTGCAGGTATTACAAGAATACACGTTATTTGTTAGACTTTCTCAAGTCCTTAACTTTGCCCGGTGGTTTGGGAGTTTTTCTTTACCTTAAGATCTAATGAAAGGCATGTTTTTATGCTAGCTTAATGTTTCTAAGAGGTAGCCTATATCGGGAAGTCTTGCGTCGACTAAACACAGTTTATCTATTTATGACGAGTAAGGCCCAAACTGGCGCGACGAATTAATATTATCTAATATTTAGTACTAATGGGGTAGATCGTTTTCCTCGAGGTACTTACACTTATTATCTAATTACTATTTTACGATTTTAAGCCACTAATTAGCATTTTAAGTCTATTTGCGATTTTTTTTTGTATTTTTAGTTTGTTTTTTTTTTATTTATCTTACCGTTTTAATCCTCTTATTAAGTCTACTTACGATTTTTTTGTAATTTTTGTTAGTTTTTTAATATTTTTTTTTGTGTACTGTCTAATATCAACTTAATTTATGTTAGTCTTAATTTTTTTGTGGTTTTAAAATTTTGTATTTTTTTTATGTTTTTCATTTTTAGAACGCTAAGATTAATTTACTTTAATACTTACACTAATTTTATGTACTTAACCCATAATTATATGTATTTTTTTTTTGTTATTTTAGTAAGTTTTTATTTTTTTTGGTGCCTAATGGCCTTTTTTTGTATACTGAGTATACTGACACAAATTAACTAAATTTATCCTAGTATTTTTTGCTTTTTTAGTTTTTTTTTTAATTTTCCCTTTTAGAACGCTAAGATTAATTAACTTTAAAACTTACTCTAAGCATAGGTAATAATGCCTACCCTATATTTTTTTGTAAATTTTTGTTATTTTATATTTTTTTTGTTGACAAGCCCACACGTAGTCGTATTTACGTCATCGTAGTCTACATTTTTTAAGTGATTTTAATTTTGTATGTGTTTTTTTATGTATTTTTTTATGTTTTTTTAGGGAGAGAATATTAGAGAGATACATTAAATATGTAAAAATACTTAACTAAACTTATTTATTTAACTTAACTACACTTTTCACATTCCTTGGATTAAACCGACCGTAAAATCATTGTTCCTACTTTTAGCACACGTTCTTGAGCGCGAATGTCACATAATGTTCAGGAGTCATTAGGCAATTTCGGTGCTCCTGTACTGAAGTCTTACGATTTCACCAAGCTCACCTACTCAGTACCCTGTCTTCAACGGCAAGATCTTATTAAAACCGTGATTCCTTAATTCTATCCGCATCTTCAATCTTCATCATCATTCCATCATTTCGTTTCCATCTTCATCCAAGGTACTTATCATACACCATTTATGCTGGATTATTTTTCCCTTAGTCGCCTCTTACGACACCCTCGGGAGGTGGGGTGGTCTATTCTATGCCGGAAACCACACGGCCGTTATTTTGTTTAAGTTTTGCCTCTACTATAAATCATGGTGACCCGAGATTCACACGTTTAAGTAAAATAGAGCTGTTGAAATACATGTTAAGTTAATTTAAGTTCCGTGGTAATTCACAGCAAGGATGCAGTTTGCAAGACCAGCTCTCCCTGCTTCTTCATCTTTGCTGTGATTTATACTTTTGTAGATATTCTCTTATTTATTTTATCAGTTAATAGCTTGATATTGAATAAATTTTGAATAGAATAGCCATTATAGCGGCATTTGAAGTCTCTTCCCGGGTGGCCCTTATTCCTCATCCAGAGAACGAACTGGGCCAGACCGAAGTCTTCGATCTAAATTACTATGAAATTATTTCGGGCCGTCTTGTCATGTCGATTGTTGAGTTTCATCTTACTGAAGAAGACTACTTTGAATTGTAAGTACGATGAGTTTTGTTCCATAGCCCAGTTGAGGTCCCTGAAAATATGAAGGGGGATCGAATTAGGCTATGTACTTTCAGTTATCTTGAGTTCAGTTATTTTAAAAGGACCCTGCACAGTAGAGCACACTGCAGACTAATCAGTCAGCCGACAGTTGACCCGATGGCTAGCAAGTTTTTTTTTATTCCAATCAAAGTTTTCAGTTAGTCTGATACCGTCTAAATATCTGAAGCCAAACAAACTATCGACCGACAAAACAATTGCAATGTACCCTAAAGGTGTTCCGGCATTTTATTGAAAATAATACTTACATCACAAACACATCGTGTTTACAATACAAAGAAGAATTCTTAGTTCTGCGATAGATGTATCCTCGGAGATCTTAGTGAGGCACCCAGCAGCAAGATCTGAAAAAATATAGACATGTATCAGTGAACAAAATGAAATTAAGGATTGAATGAGTATTATGCATTTGAAGGGAGTCATGGTGGGTAAAGAACAAAGACTATAAAACCATACTTTATGGTAAAGAACCAACGTGTGAGTTCAATTCCAGGTCAGGGAACTGCCAATGCAACTTTTCTAAGTTTTTATGTACTTAGTATATCTTCGGCATCAATCACTGTGTTTCCAAAAGCACGTTGAACTGTAGGTACTAGCTTTCATTAAACATCCCTGGCAGTCGTTACGGGTAGTTAGAAGCCAGTAAGTCTGACACCACTCTTTGGGCGTCTTTAGGGGTGTTGGGTAGCTCGGATAACTGGGTTGAGGAAGTCAGATAGGCAGTTGCTCCATGTAAAACACTGGTACTCAGCTGCACCCAGTACGACTGGAAGCCGACCGCAACATAGTTGGGAAAACACTCAGATGATGACATTAAAGAAACAGTGAGTGATGCCATAATACTTACGAAAACAAACTGATGACTGTAGTTTGATGTCTTCTGAATCTTGAGTTGCCGCAAGCAGTGAAGAGGAGAAATTAGAAGAACATCAACTGAAATAGAAGAAAAAATCATATTAATATACTATCTATACTAATATTATAAAGCTGAAGAGTTTGTTTGTTTGTTTGAACGCGCTAATCTCAGGAACTACTGGTCCGATTTGAAAATTTCTTTCAGTGTTAGATAGCCCATTTATCGAGGAAGGCTATAGGCTACTTTTTATCCCGGTACGGGAAGTAGTTCCCACGGGATGCGGGTGAAACCGCTGGCAGAAGCTAGTAATATGATATAATCATTGGAAATGAGCACTTATTACTAAAAGAACGTGATGGATTTATTGATTATGATCAACATCCCAAAGTTTTTATTTTTTAAGTTTTAGACTTCCTAATTCTCATATAATAAGTTAAAAGTCAAAGTTATTTTTTTTAATTTCAAATTGGCCTATAACAGGTGTTTCGAAACGTCAAGCTGGTTGCTAAAAAAACCTTCATTTCTAGATATCCGCATATTGGTAGGTACAATGAAATCAGATAAGGCCACAACCACATGCCAATTCTTAATTTTGACCTTCACTCATTATCAAAAATTCTTTATTCAAGTTGTTAGAGTTCAAAATCCTATTCAACCGAAAGAAGATCTTCAATCGTATAATGTTCTTGGCTAATCAGCTACAGCAGTCCAGGGGTATATAGGCCTTGACACAATAATAGAACTTACCGAGACGAAATCAAGTTGATCAATACCAATTTTGTACTACTTACGCACACCTGAATTGCACTATGTCCACAACAATACCACAGCGTACAGTCCAAAATGAAAATTCATAAATTCAGCCACTATTTTTTTTACGATTCTAATATTACACTTATTTATGTGACAACACTTATGGCAAAAACATAAGTGGAAGAACTCAATCCGTATTACTGAATAACCAAATCTCAAAAACAAGAAAAACCGAAAACTTCCCAGAGGCCTAGGTTTCAGGCGACTTCTATAACAATAAGTGTACCCTGCAAACTAAAGAGTTGGCCGACAGTAAACCCAAAGCAATAAAACTTTATTAAGGAAATCACACACACACACACACATAAGTACCAAATATTAAAATTATCTAGTTTTAAGTTATTAATTAATAATTATTAAAATTGTAAGATATAAAAGAGCGGCGCCTTCTGGCACAGGCATCTATATGCTTAAAAGGAGACGCCACTGTGTAACACTGCAAAATCGTGTAATAACGAAATAAATGATTGATTTTTGATTTTTGATCTTGAATCCAATCAAAGTTCTTGTAAATATATCGAATCTTATTTGTAAATCACATCAAAAGTCGTTTATTCACAGTAGGCTGAAAATCAGCACTTTTTGAATGTCAAATCTACAAAAGACAGCCCCCAAAACGCCCGCCCTTCACCACTTCCTTTGTGTTTTTGCTGGGAGGAAGAAGTGGTGGAATAAACTCCCCAGCAACACAATTCTGTCTGTATGGTTTGAAGAACAATATACAAAACATTAAAAATTCATTCAAAATGATATAAATATTAAAAAGCAAGTAAACATGTAATCATGTTGGCTAGTACACACCTTACCCATACCTATTACTCAAGCAGCTACAAAAAAGAAATATGTTAAAAAAAAGAGAACATAATGCCTCCATTCAGTGAAAATAGGTATAGTTTTAGGGCGTACCCACCGACATGTGAAACTGTTTTTATAAAAAAAAAAAAATTACAACATAAACAATGAAAACTGTGAAGCCGACCTCAACATAGTTGGGAAAAGGCTCGGAAGATGATGAAACGATGAAAACTGTGAACTAGGACTACAGTTCAAATCAAAAGTCATACACATTATATTACGGGTTAACAAATTATGTAGTCAGCAAGATGACCTGGTACCACAAGCAGCACCCGTTCACGAGCATAACGCGAGGTTCAGCCATCGCCCCCCTCGCACATTTTTGAGGGAGTGAGGCAACCCGACCACCGACGCTACCGCAAGCAATTCCGTCTAGGGGAGCATGACGACTTGCAACTACACAACAAGAAAACAGTTAATACTAATAGTTTCACAGTCGCTAGTAAACCATTTACAAAATTGCGAAACAACCCATCGTGAAAACAGTACGATGGTGGTAATAAAATAAAATAAATCACATCAACTAACAATGATAACTCTTGAAGCTGTCCGCAATTCTAATAATGACTGCGGAAGTTTATTATAAAATCGTATACCTAGCCCCTTAAAATAATGTATCTAATCTTTATTATGTGCGCACTGCCATTCATTTAAAATCCGATTTATAAGTCCGAACAACCGTCGGCCGACTAAAAGTTTGTAGTGTGTGGGGCTCTAAAGTGAATCAATATTCCACGCCGCGCATATGTACGCTGCGCCTTGCACATGCGCGATGCAGCTGCGTGTTGGGCAATGACGTCCAAACGCCCTCCCTACTCAACAGATTTTTAATTACCGCACCGTAATATCACACTGAGTTATTTCAGCATCTCGGGGGAACTTCTACCCGTGCTTGAATAAAATTCAACAGCAAATGCAAATATATTCTAAACTGCCCATAAACTACCTCAATATCGCAAACGAAGTTTCAGTGTAAAAAAGCAAGTCTTAAATAAATTACATACCCGAACGATAATTTCCTTCACTTTGCAGTAATTGTTGTCATCACTTATTAACAATAACAACAATTTCAGGGAATAAAAGGGACACACAACTAAAAAACTTGGCATAGCGCAGCACCATACGCTTCGGAGAGTCCGCGGCAACTGACGGGGTCCGCACCGCACTCGGTGCGGCTTTAAACAATCAGGTCAATCAATATTCCGCGCCGCGCATATCCCGGCTGCACCCCCTGCACTGCGCGCTGCAACTGCGCGTTGGACGATGAGGTCAATACGTCCTTCCTAGCAGATTTTTATTTGACGTATCGTTATATAACACTTAGTTATTTGATTTATGGTTTTGGTTTTCCGCGGTTCCGCTAGCGTTGCGGGAAAATTTATATCCTTGCCCAGAGGATAACTTACATTATCCCCAAGTTAAACCAGCCAACAAAGAAACATTTTTCAAATCCATTAGTTTTTTGGAGCCAAAACAAAAAAAAAACTCATCAACTTCCGAGCCCTTTCACAACTACGTTAGGGTCGGCTTCCAATCTAACCGGATCAAGCTGAGTACTAGTGTTTTTCACAAGGAGCGACAGCCTATCGGAGCTCTTCACCCCAGTTACCCGAGCAACCCAATATCGCCAGTGTTAACCATACTAAATTGCTCATAAACTACCTTAATATCGCAAACGAAGTTGCGGGGTACAAGCAAATCTCAAATAAATTACATACCCGAACGATAGTTTCCATTACTTTGCAGAAATTGTTATCATCACTTATTATTAATTTCTACAATGACAGGGAATAAAAGAGACACACAACTAAAAAGCTTTGTACAGAGCAGCACCGTACGCTTCGGAGAGTCCGCAGCAACTGACGGGGTCCGCACCGCACTCGGTGTGGCCTTAAACAATCAGGTCAATCATTATTCCGCGCCGCGCACATCCCGGCTGCACCCCCAGCCCTGCGCATTGCGATCTGCGCTCTGCAACTGCGCGTTGGACGATGACTACGGAGTAAGGAAAGATGAGCGGAGATGCCATAATGGAGGTAGGTCAGGTGCCTTCTTGTAGGTCAAATACGTACGCTGAACATGACCAAAACGATCAGTCCAAAGTGAATTAACGAAGCCTCCGTTTTTTTTTAAACATCTGTCAACGATTTTTGGTATTGCAAAAACTGTTCCGGTCCAAAAAAGGCATATAAGGGTAAAGACAGAAACGTACCTCGTCTACGACATACCCGCATTTTGGCGTGGTATTTTCTTAAGAGATTTTCCGTTGTGGCACCTCCAAAGATCATTTTGATCTCCATGGTCCTACTCAACAGATTTTTACCAACCGTACCGTAACATCACACTGAGTTATTTTCGTGTCTCGGGCGAACTTCTACCCGTGGCCAGATAAAATTCAGCTTTTGTTACTCGGGCATAATGCAAGATACATCTATGTACACTACCCCGAGTGAAACCACCCAACAGTGAAAGGATTTTTCAAAAAAAAAAAAAAATGAAAAACTTTTTCCCTTTTATTATTAACAGAAATTGTAGCACACTTAAGATAGGTAGTACCTACTTAAGTAAATATGTTCTAAATTGCTCGTATCATCATCATGATTGAGCCTTTTCCCAACTATGTTGGGGTCGGCTTCTAGTCTAACCAGATAAAGCTGTTTAACTATGTACAAGTGTTTTTTACAAGGGGCGACGACCTATCTGACCTCCTCAACCCAGTTACCCGGGCAACCCAACATCCTAATGTCAGACTTATTAAATTGCTCATAAACTACCTTAATATTACAAACGAGGTTGCGGGGTAAAAGCAAGTCTTAAATAAATTACATACCCGAACGATAGTTTCCTTCACTTTGCAGTAATTGTTATCATCACTTATTAATAATTACTGCAATGTCAGGGAATAAAAGGGACACACAACTAAAAAAGTCTGTATAGCGCAGCACCGTGCGCTTCTGAGATTCCGCGGCAGCTGACGGAGTCCGCACCACACTCGGTGCGGCCTTAAACAACCAGGTCAATCAATATTTCGCGCCGCGTATATCTGGGCTGCACCCCGCGCCCTGCGCGCTGCAGTTGCGCGTTGGGCGATGATTTCTATTTAACGTACCGTGTTATATAACACTTAGTTTTATATACAAATACAAATACAAAATACAAAATCTTTATTTATGTTATAAGAGGTTTAACATAGTTGGTGATAGGAGCCTCCTTTTAAGCAAATAATGCCTGTATTAGGACACTCCGCTCTTCTACATCAATATGCTATAAATAAAATAAAAAACTTAGATTTAAACTGCACGCTTGTGTATGTACATGTGTCTGTGCATGTGTGTGTGCGTGTGTGTGTGTGTGTGTGTGTGTGTGTGTGTGTGTGTGTGTGTGTGTGTGTAAATATAAGTGTGTGTGTATGTATGCGTATGTTTGTTTCATTTTGTGTGTTGTAATAGTGCCTCAGTGTCTTCGTCATCATCATCCTCCGAGCCTTTTTCCCAAACTATGTTGGGGTCGGCTTCCAGTCTAACCGGATTCAGCTGAGTACCAGTGCTTTACAAGAAGCGACTGCCTATCTGACCTCCTCAACCCAGTTACCCGGGCAACCCGATACCCCTTAGTTAGACTGGTGTCAGACTTACTGGCTTCTGACTACCCGTAACGACTGCCAAGGATGTTCAATGACAGCCGGGACCTACAGTTTAACGTGCCATCCGAAACACAGTGTCTTCGTAATTTAGTGTTTTTATCCAATTAGTTATAATTTTTTTACATTCGTGTAAATGTTTATTGTGTACAAATATCTTCTTATTTATTCTATTATAAAGTTGACATGAGCGTGTACTGTACTGAATGGCGGCAAATTTAGTTCTTGTTTGTGGAACCTGTGCTATGAGATCTTTCCGTCTTCTTGTTGTGGTACCTGGATCATATGGCAGATTTTTGTGTTTTTTTAGAAAAGTTTGTAAAATATATAGTTTTCTAACAGAAAGAAGTTCACTGTCTTGATACAGCATTTCAGTAGGGTATCTGATCCTTTTGAAGTACATTATTTTTATCACGGCACGTTGTCCTCGTTCAACATGTATAAAACTAGATTTTGCAGCCCCGCCCCATACTGTGATGCAATAAGATATAACGGATTGTGCTAGAGAGATATATATTTCATTTAGTATATTTCTGTGAGAGCCAGATTTCCTTTTGATGTTTGTCGGTACTATGTGTCTCAATGTTTTAAAAATCCATCCCAATTTCCTAATTCTTCCAGTAACATGTTCAACATGAGAGTGCCACGATAATCTGTGGTCAATAATTACGCCTAGGTATTTTGTATCTACCACTTTGGTTACCGAGGGGCAGGTACAATTACCAGGTGAAGCTGTATCACATGAGTGGACTTTAATGTCGAAAGATTCATCAGGTTGTGATTTTTTGTAGATGGAGAAGCATATGTAGTTGGTTTTCGCGGTATTTAACGTGAGGAGGTTGTTAACGAGCCAAGCCGCAATTTGGGACATACCTTTCTCTGCCTTACTTTTCACATCTGACCAACTGTGCCCGTGGAAAACTACGGCAGTATCATCAGCGTATGAAAATATCTTTGCATTTTCAACTTTAAGGTTACAGAGATCGTTAATATAGGCTAAAAATAGCGTGGGGCCCAATACACTACCCTGCGGCACACCAAATAACACATCAGCATCATCACTAATATATCCTCCTATCCGCACCCTCTGTTTCCTGTTTGTTAGGTAGTCTGCAAGAAAATTGAGAGGCGGTCCCCTTATCCCGAGTTTTTCTAGTTTGCTCACCAAGGTGGGAACGGAAACGGTGTCAAAAGCTTTTTTTAGGTCTAAAAATACAGTCAGGCATTTCCTCCCTCTATCTAAATGGCCAGTAACTAAAGAGGTGAGGGCCTCAACTGCATCCTCAGTAGAAATTCCCCTTCTAAAGCCGAATTGTGCTGGGGATAAAATATTAAACTTATTTAAGTAATTCACTAATCTGGTGTTGGTTAATTTTTCTATTACTTTAGACAGGGCTGGCAACACCGAGATGGGTCTGTAATTATTGACATCGCTTCCGTCCCCTCCCTTGTGAACAAGAGTAATAACAGATTGTTTCAGGGGGTCCGGGAATACTCCGTGTCTGAAGCAGATGTTAGCCAGATGGGTTATAACAGGGGCGAGTTCTTTAGTAAAGTATTTTAGAAATCTTGTTGAGATACCATCCCAGCCAGGTGCACTATCAGACTTCAAGTTCCTTATTATTATTTCCACTTCCTCTGTGTCGGTATCCAAAAGCACGAATGAATTTATTTGTGTGTTTAGATTGAGTTGTTGGTGATCAGGTCTGGTAATGATTCTAGGTTGTATTTGTTGAGCTAATTCTTTTCCGATGTTCGCAAAGTATTTATTTACGTAATTAACTGACTCAGACGCAGTAGGTTTAATATTTAGTAATTCTGCACTTAGATTTTTTGATTTATTTGTATAAGTAAGTGTTTTTATATTTTTCCATAGTAATTTTGTGTTTGTTATTGATTCAGCTAGCAATTCTCTTTCATATTTCCTTTTAATTTTTTTGATGAGGCTATTGCAATAGTTTCTGTACCGGGTGTACGTGATTTTTAGAATTTCGTTGTGTGGGTCAGAACGTGAGTTTAGTTGTAGTTTGTTGCGATTCTTTATACACCGTAGTATTCCCGGTGTTATCCACGGTTTAATGATGCGTTTGCTATTGGGAATATTTTTAGTTGTAGTATTACTTTGAATAGTATCAGTAAGTATTTCTATAAGTAGTTCGGTCAGTACATTAGGATCATCACAGAACAATAATTTGTTAATATTTTTTTCTTTTAGATAGTTAAAAGCTTGTTCTAAATTCAACAGGGTAACGCTTTTATTTTTAATCTCACTGGTTTTTATTTTTGATTTTGACAAAAATGTGGTAAAATGATCGGTGATAGAAGTCTGTAGAACTGCTATGAATGCACAAGTTTTTTTCATGTTGATTCGCAACATGAAATGATCTAGACAATTCTGTTCTCTGGTAGGTAGGATATGTCCAGGTAAAATGGCGTAGGTTGAGAGGGTATTAAGATAATTTAAGCGGTTATTTTTCTCAGTAGGCGCTTCAGTCTCCTTAGGTCTAATATTAATATTTATGTCACCAGCTATGACTAGGTTTTTACTTGAGTCTATACTGTCCAAATGAGAGCTGAGTGAGTCTAGGAAATTACTAATATTTGTATTTGCTGGAGATCGATATATGCATAAAACCGTGGTATTCAATATGTCTACCTGGAGACATGAGGCCTGGGATAATTTGATTTCCTTAATTTTAGGTTTTAATGTACTTTTTACATACACGACAACTCCATCATTTTGGTTGTACTGACGCGATGTGACATAAGAATGATAATTGGCGAGTTGTGGTGTAGGTTTATTAATATTTAATCTACATTCTGTCAAGATGATTAAGTCCGTTTCAAAAAGTGAAGATAAAGTAATAATAAAATCATCAAAGTTGCAGTAAATACTCCTAATGTTCTGAGAAATTATAGATAAGTCATTTTTCTTAACACATATATGATTGGAAAGATTCGAGGGATGGCATTCAATAGAACGTGAAATTTTAATTGTATCTAGCTCATTAACTGTTTGGACTGTGTTACTCATAAAAAATGCTTTTAAGTAGAGTTATAGTCACAAATAGAACGTTGTAAATATCACTGGTTACCAAGCGAGTGCAGTCTGCTATTATTATATCAAACAGCAGATGTTTGTGTAATATAAGTGTTACGAGTTTTAGTATGTCGTTCAATGTATAAAATATTTCATGAATCTTTTTAAATTTTTGAGGCAAGTGTGTATGATCAAAGATCAATGTTTGAGATTTTTGAGATGTTTGAGATGAGATTATGTATGAGTTGGTATAAAATTGGCTGAAAAGTGTATGAGAGTGTAAGTGAATGTTTGTGTGAGTACTTAAACTTATACAACATGCAAGAAATTGTCTTGAAACAGCAACAATAATATTATATAGTAAGAAACGATAAAAAGCTATCAAACAGGATATAAACAAGGACAAACTTAAACAGATAAAAACAGTTGAAGCATTAGATTTACCCAATGTTTCAAAGAGATCCTGCGCAGAAAATAGTCATACTGTCTGCATAAGCTGCTGTATCTGAGCTTCACTATTAACAATCAAGGAAGGAGCCTGATCATCTTTCTTAATGAGTACTTTGCCATATGCAGTCCAGCAGTACTTGTAGGCGCCAGATCTCTTCAAATCTCGAGCCAAGAAATACAACCGAGAGCCTTTGGCAGTTAGATGCTCAGATAAGAATATTGGTGTATCTTCGTGTTTCTTGAAACCCAGGTGCTTACAGCATAGTTTCGTCTTGTTTTTTATGTTGTAGTTCTTAGACATTTTTAGAATATCGTTTTTGAGTAGTGTAGATCCTGTTTCTACAACTATGGGCGTATTAAGGTTCTGTTTATTTCCACGCACTCTATATACATCTTTTATGTCATTTTTAATCATAGGACACTCAATATTTTTGGTAAGACACATCACCATGTCTACTAAGTCTTGCTTAGTCTCTCCCGTAACTCTGGGCACATTTTTTATAACAAGATTAGCTTTACGACATCCTGTTTCCATTTCCTCGATTTTATGCTCTAGAGTTGTAATATATTTCCTATCCTCTTTCATCTGGACTTCCATTTGGGAAATTTTCTTTTCGAGATCTTGATTTTGTGACGTGAGGAGCTTAATTGTGTCATGTATATGAAGATTAGATTCTTGGATTTCTTTCAAGGCTAAAGAGACTTTTTGTAACTCACTTTCTTGTTTGGTCGTAAATGAAGCCATCATTTCTTTTATGTCGTTCATGAACTCATCCAATTGTTCAGTAATAAAGGTCTCCTCCCAGGTTCTTTTTGTTCTCTGAGTTATGTAATTAGGCGGCGTGATGTTGGCATTAGAGCTCATTTGGTCAATATCTGACGTCGAGGCTGATTTATTCATCACCGAAGCCATCGTGTTATAAGAGGAACAAATACAATTCGGGTAATGTTAAATCTCGATGTCGAATTCCAATCAGCGCAACTGTGGCTCAAGCGCGCACGCGATCACAACAATAATATTGTTTTATATCCTTACGTGCGAGTGGCGCGGCGTAGTAGATCACAAGCAGGCAGCGGTGACGCGGCGAGTCGGTTGAGTCAGGTAGCCAGCGATGTCTGCTACGTCACGTCGTAGCACTCGTAGCACTCGTAGCAGCCCCGTAGCCGAGTCGCAATAGCTCGCAGAGTGACCGGTTGTTTTGAGCGATGACAGGTATGTTGATTTGGCGTAGCGGCTATCGCAGCGGTCTCGACGCGGCGCACACGACACAGCGCAGGTTCGAATCCCGCCAGAGAACACCTCACAACAACGTTCTTCCGATTGACAGACGAGTCAAAAACATGAGAGCGAGACTTCCGACACCAAGCAATATGGCCACCGCGTCTTACGGGAGTACACACAAGATGGAAAAGGAGGGTCCGAGTTCACATCCAAATATCACTGATACTTAACAATCCGATAATATTAAAGTTGCTCAGTAAAATAAATAAAATAAAAACTAAGTCGCACACGTCCGATCCAAGCAAGCGCCAGAGGCGAAGAGGTATATGATATTTATTTTTTGTTTTCCGCGGTTTCACCAGTGTCCCGAGGAAACTATCCGTGGCTATTATCCCAGAGTGAAACCACCCAACAATGAAACATATTTTTTCAAATCCATCAGTTTTTGGGAGCCAGAACAAACTAACAAACAAAAAAATCATCAACTCCCGAGCCCTTTCCTATCTATGTTGGGACCAGTTTCAAGTCTTAGCAGCTAAAGCGGTGTTTAACATGGAGCGACGACGAGCGAACGAGCCAGAACAAACCAAAACACACAAAACTCACCATCTCCCGAGACTTTTCCTAACTATGTCAGGGTCGGCTTCCAGTCTAACCGGGTGCTGCTGAGTACCAGTGCTTTACAAGCAGCGACTGCGTATGTGACCTCCTCAACCCAGTTACACGGACAACCCAATACCACTTGGTAAGACTGGTGTCAGACTTACTAAATTACTCATAAACTACCTTATATTGCCTCGTTGGTCTAGTGGTCGCAAGCGCGGCTGCTGTGCTCGAGGTCTCGGGTTCCATTCCCGGGTCGGGCCGAAATCGCTTTGTGGGTTTTTTTGAACTTTCACAAAGCAGCCCGTAGTCTGGAAGTTGGTGATTGATTCACCCGTGCATCGGAGAGCACGTAAATGTCGGTCCTGCGCCTTATCCGGTTCCGGTTTCCGGTCGTGTCGGATTGCCGTCCCATCGGGTTATGAGAGTGAAAGGATAGGGAGTGCATCTGTGTCTGCGCAAATGCTCGTGCACTATAATATGTCCTGCGCAGCTGGCTGATCTCCTTAAATGAGAACAGCTGCCGTGCCCGAAATCGGCCGTGGACTCCATTACCATTATTAAACTACCTTAATATCTCAAACGAAATTACGGAGTTAAAGCAACTCTTAAATAATTACATACCCGAAAAATTATTTCCTTTACGTTGCAGTTTTTTGTTGTTATTATCTCTTATTTATAATTTCTACAATTTCAGGGAATAAAGGGGACACAAAACAAAGCGACAATGTCTAGAACAGCACCGCCAGCTTCTGAGAGTCCACGGCAACTGACGGGGCCCACAGCGCACTCGGTGCGGCCTTAAACAACCAGGTCAATCAATATTCCGCGCCGCGCATATCTGGTCTGCACCCCGCGCCCTGCGGCGAGCTGCAACTGCGCGTTGGACTATGACGTCAATACGTCCTGTTCAATGCCAGATAAAATTCAACCTTTTGTTACTCAGAAACCATCCAAAAGTGAAAGCATTTTTCAAATTGGTTATTTTTGGGAGCCAGAATAAACCAAGACAAAAAAACTGTTTCCCCTTTATTATATACAAAAGCTATAGCACACCTGAGATAGCTAGTACATAAGCAAATATGTTGTAAATTGATCATGTCATCATTATGATTAAGTCTTTTCACAACAAGGTTTTGGTCAGCTTCCAGTCTAACTGGATGAAGCTGAGTACCAGTGCTTTACAAGGAGCGACTACCTATCTGACCTCTTCAACCCAGTTACCCGGGCAACCCAACACCTCTTGGTAAGACTGGTGTCAGACTTTCTAAATTACTCATAAACTACCTTAATATCTCAAACGAAGTTACGGAGTAAAAGCAGCTCTTAAATAATGACATACCCGTAAAATAATTTCCTACACGTGGCAGTTTTTTGTTGTATCATCACTTATTCATAATTTCTACAATGTCAGGGAATAAAGGAACAATGTGTAGAACAGCACCGCCTGCTTCTGAGAGTCCGCGACAACTGACGGATATCTGACTGCACCCTCCCCCCCCCGCGACCAGCGCTGCAACTACGCGTTGGACGATGACTTCAATACGTCCTATTTAACCGATTTAAAGTACTGTTATATGAACCTAAGTTATTTCCACGTTTTGGGGGAACTTCTACCCATGCCCGGGTAAAATTCAGCCTTTGTTACTCAGAAACCACCCAACAGTGAAAGCATTTTTCAAATCGGTTATTTTTGGGAGCCAAAACAAACCAAGAAACAGAAAACTGTTTCCCCTTTATTATATACAAAAGCTATAGCACACCTGAGATAGCTAGTACATAAGCAAATATGTTGTAAATTGATCATGTCATCATTATGATTAAGCCTTTTCACAACAAGGTTTTGGTCAGCTTCTAGTCTGGATGAAGCCATGTACAAGTGTTTTTTGCAAGGAGCAACTGCCTATCCGACCTCCTCAACCCAATTATTCGGGCAACCAATACCCTTTTAAAGACTGGTGTAAGATTTACTAAATTGCTCATAAACTACCTCAATATCGCAAACAAAATTGCGGGCTAAAAGCAAATCTTAAATAAATTACATACCTGAACGATAATTTCCTTCACTTTGCAAAAATTACTATCATCACTTATTAATAATTTTTACAATGTCAGGGAATAAAAGGAACACACAACTAAAAAACAATGTCTAGAGCAGCACCGTACGCTACTGAGACTCCGCGGCAACTGACGGGGTCCGCACCGCACTCGACGCGGTCTTAAACAATCAGGTCAATCAATATTCCGCGCCGCGCATATCCCGGCTGCACCTCCCGCCCTGCCCACTGCGACCTGCGCGCTGCAACTGCGCGTTGGACGATGACGTCAATACGATAATTAACAGAGTTTTATTTGATTATTTGACGTACTTTTATATCGGGTGTGTCGAACCTAATCACATTAAATCCCATCACATATACTTTATGATATTCTGAGGCAAATTGCAAATAAAATTAACCTAATGCGTTCAGGAGTTTAGCCACAGGAGTCATTTTTCGTTTTCATAATTTACAACATCATGTGTAAAGCACAGATAAAGTTAGGAGTATCGAATGTTTTGACAAGTTGACAACTGTCAGTTTTCGAAGGAGAATTTCTTTTGGTTGTAATGACTGACTCGTATATGGTATTCTAATTATCGCACATTTTTGAAAAAAAATTTTTTTTCGTATTGTATTTTTTCTGTGTACTAATCAACATATATTAACCAGTATAGTAAAGTATTTAATTAAATGTGATTAGTTACGACACACCCGATATAACACTGAGTTATTTCCACGTGTCGGGGGACTTTTACTCATTCCCAGATAAAATTCAGACTTTTTACCGAATGAAACACCCAATAGTTAAAGCTTTTTTCAAATAGGTTGTTTTTGGGGTCTAGAACAAACCAAGAAACAAAAAACTGTTTCCACTTTTACAAGGAGCGACTGCCTATCTGATTTACTCAACCCAGTTCCCGGAAAACCCAATAACTCTTGTCAGACTTACAAAATTGCTCATAAACTTCCTCAATGTCGCAAACGAAGTGCGGGGTAAAATAATTCCTAAATAAATAACGTACCTGAACGATAATTTCCTTCACTTTGTAGAAATTACTATCATCCCTTATTTATCTTTACAATGTCAGGGAATAAAAGGAACACACAACTAAAAAACAATGTCTAGAGCAGCACCGCACGCTACTGAGACTCCGCGGCAACTGACGGAGTGCGCACCGCACTCGACGCGGTCTTAAAAAATCAGGTCAATCAATATTCCGCGCCGCGCACATCCCGGCTGCACCCTCCGCCCTGTGCACTGCGACCTGCGTGCTGTAACTGCGCGTGGCACAGGCGCGCCATAATTGAAATTGAGATGTGGTTTTAGGCGTAGGTCTGTGGCCGGTGAGCTTCGGGTGGCTCACCATCGTGCCCTAGGGCCAAAGCCTGCCAAGGCTTCGGGATTGTTCGAAAAAGTTACCGAGGCCCTGGAATCCATGGACGACCACAGTTGGTTTTAGTCAACAGGAGTCTGACATTCCTTCTCGCTGAACTCACAGAACGAGGGGCTATGATTTCCCTTTAAAAAAATCCGTCTTAAATAATATGCACCTTACTAGCAGTCTTACCCCGGTTAATTTGTTTTTTTTTTTATAGCTTGATAGTATACTTTCATGTACAACAATTAGTGCGTAACAATTAGTAGCCTGCGCGCACACTGCAAACTATTTAGTTGGCCCTTGGTAGGAACGAACCTTTTTTTGAAAATCGTGAATTTTATCAAAGTTTTTAGTCGGTCTGATACCGAGCAAATAAATTATCGTTGTTACGTGGGTGCTTTCATTCATCTTCATTCTCATTTATTAGCAAAAATCAACTATCGGCCGACTAAATCTTTGTAGTGTGCACGCGCTCTTAAACTGAAGAAAAAGTCGCAAGCGCGTTTTATTTCTCAAGTTTGGGAAAAATGCAGCAGAAATCAGATGATATTTCTTTATTTTGAATAGGACTCATTGGTTTGTTGAAAAAGAAACAAGAAATATGTAGCCTCCAAATGCGCGAGCAATAAATAAAAAATAAAAATAACAAAGATCAATAGCTTCAAAATGCGCGAGCGAAGCGGGCGCGAGTTTCACGAAGTTTGGGGACAAGACACAAATAAAGTAGTAACAGACTGCACGAGCGAAGCGAGCGCGACTGTGCCTGACTAAAACCTTGTTTTATATTAGTTTGCAATCGCAAAAGCGCGAGCGAAGCGACTTTTTTTTATTATTGGGACTGAAAAAGGAGATCTTCGACTAGCTAGAGAAATGTTACTGAGAATCTATAAACATACCTAAAATTCTTATTAAAACATAACTTTATCCAACTCTTTATCAAACTCGCGTACCTAGTAAAATAATACCACAGTTCTGTCAGTTTCATTCTAGGGGAATTTTTCGAATATACAAACTCAGTACCTATTTATTTCTCAGACCTGCGTGATATTTTCAGCAATTAGTATTTTTTACAGAATATTTAGATTAAGATATTTTTTTAAGTACAAAATCTCTGCTATGGTGGACAAGTGCCCCACCATGCCCCACGGTAAATATGCCCATGAGGAGAAGTAGTAAGCAAGCATGCCTTTTTTAAATTGGGTAAATCATCAAATGACCCCTCCCGCTGTAGGTGCAGAGTGTGGGAGTGTTAGACTCATACTGATTAAAACCCATCAAGTTCCTTGTTAAGCCCTTTATGTACCAGGGTCGCGATAACTCATTCAAACAATCCCGCAGCCGCGTCAGGCTTTGGCCCTGGTGGGCCCCTCCGGGGTTTGTTGACTCTACTTGAGGAGCTCGTGCCGCGCTCGTGCTCGCGTCGAACATCGCGCGCCGTCGACACGGACCTATTGTCTCCTAGGAGACGTAAGGACGATGACGCACCTCCACTCTCTCGACACCCAGCGCCCGTGGTGTCTTCAACGTCCACCGCAGCGGCTGGAATGATTGGTGCGAATTCTCAGTCGCTCAATCAGGTCAACCAGGGCCGGGCGAGAGAGGTCGCCGCTGCTAATTGCCTCCACGAGGATGAGTGCATGTACCCCCCGAAACAGCTGTGTCCGTTGACCTGCGTCACGCGGTAGGTGAGGACCTGCGTCACGCGGTAATTGAGGGTGCCATGACTCCTCCAGGGGCACTCCTCAAAGAGTGGACTTATCGCCACTATTGTGGCGTGCCACCATGAGATCGCGGCAGAAGACCGCCCGCTTAGCATCAGCACAAATCGTCAGAGCAACAGGATTTCCCCCGACGTTGCCTGCCTCCTCGGACCAGTCATACAGGCGCGAGAGGACCCTCGCCTTCAGATCGCAGGTGGGTCAGCTGCTTCGTGGGTGATAGTGCGGTTACCCCCGGATTAGACATATGACTATGGGGCAAGTTTAAGTAGTGAACGTGCCCACACCAGGGCCTCGTAAAGGGCCATTGACCACATGACTCCCGCTTAGAATCTCCGGCAGTAGCAGCACACCTGAGGTGGGTGGTACATAAGCAAATATAAGCTCATAAGCGAATTGAAATCGAAAATATTGCAACATAAAAACAAGTCTTGAATAAAATACATACCCGATCCATAGTTTCCTCCAGTTTGCAGTAATTGTTATCGTCACTTATTAATTTGTACAATGTCAGAGAATAAAAGGGACACAACTAAAAAACAATGTATAGCGCAGCACCGTGCACTTTTGATACACCGCGGCAACTGCCGGGGACCGCACCGCTCTCGGTGCGGCCTTAAGCAATCAGGTCAATCAATATTCCGCGCTGCGCATATCTGCGCGTTGCAACTGCGCGTGGCACAGGCTCGGCAAGATTTAAATTAAGCGTGGGTGTGCGTAAAAAGCCGTGGTGGCCTAGTGGGTAAATAACCAACCTCTAGAGCAGTGGTTCTTAACCGGTGGTCCGCGGACCACTGGTGGTCCCTGGAGGCATTCCAAGTGGTCCGCGAAGCTTAGCTTCGCGACGTTGCTATACGTTATCTAACTTAATTTTTATCGACTTATAATTGCGGGGGTTTTCGCATGGACTAGGTACGACACACCCGATATACTGGGTGTGTCGTACCTAGTCCCCCCATTCATGAAAATGTATGTTTGGGCTACATTTTACGTAATATTTGGTTTAAGTCCGATACAAATTTCGCGCTCGCTTAGCTCGCGTATTCAGAAACTATATGCCCTTATTTTGGCATTTGTCAACAAACAAAAAGTTAAGTACGTTTGGGCTAAATTTTACGTACCTAATATTTGGTTTAAGTCCGATAAAATTTCGCGCTTGCTTTGCTCGCGTATTCAGAAACTATATTATGGCCCTTATTTTTGCATTTTTCAACAAACAAAAAATTAAGAACGTTTGGGCTACATTTTACGTAATATTTGGTTTAAGTCCGATAAAAATTTCGCGCTCGCTTCGCTCGCGCATTTGGAAGCTACTTAGGCAAGTTTTTCTTTATTTGCATTTGCTTACCTACACAACTGCCGACATGCGTTTAGATTTGAGTAGAAAAGTTCTGTTTTTTTTTTATAAATAATGACGAAATGAGTGCTAATTTAGGTGAACCGATGAGGTGGTCCCCGGCAAGACAAACTTTAGTTAAAGTGGTCCCTCATGTCAAAAAGGTTAAGAACCACTGCTCTAGAGTATGAGGGCGTGGGTTCGATTCCAGTTCAGGCAAGTACCAATGCAACTTTTCTAAGTTTGTATGTACTTTCTAAGTATATCTTGGACACCAATGGCAGATAAAAAGGTGAAGGAAAACATCTTGAGGAAACCTGGACTATTTAGTCTGAAATCACCAACCCGCATTGAGCAAGCGTGGTGATTAATGCTCAATCCTTCTCCGTGTGAGAGGAGGCCTGTGCCCAGCAGTGGGACGATAAACAAAAAGAAGGCTGTAACAGTAACAGTAACAGTGGGTGTGCGGGCGATGAGATTCTCACCGTGACTCCGTCTCTTAAAAGACGACAGGCCCACTTTGTTCCATCCACTCCTTTCAGTAGCTTAATTTGCAATGCAATTTCATGTTTTGTAGTGATAACGCTTCAGATTTAGCTATCTGTCAGAACACACGGACACAACGGAATAAGAACGTCTCATGGTCTTTCAAATCTGATGGTTACGTGATCTCTACCACGAATTTATAATTTTTCCTTATCACAAAAAGTGGACACGCCGCTAAAGTTTTCACTTCAAAAAGGATTCCGATTACACACCTAAAGTGTCTAGTGATAAAATTTTTGTAATAACTTTTTTGATGTTTGATATTTATTGTGCATTAATAAATATATCTATATATAAATTAATTCATCTAATAAAGTGTATTGGATAGTTAACAGTAAGGAAACACCAAGTCACCCGTGCATTTATAAAAAAGGACATTGCCAAGGTTGGACCAAAGCCTAGAACTGTGAGTTGCTGTAATGAAGCATTGAAATTAATTTTAAAAAATAATCAGTCCCAGGAAAAAAACTGTTTTTGTGAAATTACTCTTTAGAGTCGTTTTTTTTCTTAGTTTTTTTGATTTGTTTCATTTTACATATAATATACATAATGCATGTTAAAAAAATAATTTAAGTATTACTTTTAAGAGAGTATTTATAGATATTTTTTCTCGATTTCTCAAAAACGCTTAGTTTTATTTGAAGACTTGTTACTTCATATGAAGAGTATACTCGCTGTTTGGTGCCATTGTCATCAAGTGAGGATCTGATAACAGAAACCCTGGAAATCGTGGGCAACTATCGGAAATAGTGGGCATAGTTCAGGTAGGTCTCGTAAAAGCATATGTACAACACACACTAGGTAGAAGCTTTCAACCGTTGAGGTGTGCCCTAGACTAACTTTGCATTCATTTTCAGGTCTGAAACAGCAGTCATAACGTATTTGTAAAGATGTCATTAATACTAAAGAGTAAATGAAATAAGCCCAAACACTTGGTGGTTGTACACCACGGACAAAAGAAAGATGAGCGGAGATGCCATAATGCAGGTAGGTCAGGCGCTTTCTTCTAGGTCAAATTCATACGGTTGACAAGACCAAAACGATCGGTTACGAGTGAACTAACGAGGCGTTTGGGTTCTTTGGGGCATATGTCTACAATATCCTGATTTAAAAAAGGGCGGGTTCCACAGAAGACGTAAAAAGACGGAGACAGTAACGTTTCTCGTCCCCCACATTTTGGCGCACTACTTTCTTAGGAGATTTTCCGTTATGGCACCTCCGCTAGTTATTTAAATGTCCATGGTAGACACCGATGTGGAGTTCCCTTGATTTTCTGTTGTCTCTATCAGCAAAAAGGTCTAAATCTCAATAACAATCAATATACACACTATATCAAAGTTTTTACCCGATGCGTGTCTACATTTTTCGAGAGTTGCCCTCGATTTCTCAGGATTTCCATTAGTTCAGGATCTGACGACAGTGGAAAATATTTTTTTAAATCAGACCAGTAGATCCTAAAATTAGCACGTTCAAACAACTCTTCAGCTTTATAATATTATTAAAGATAAAATACAGTTTTTAGGGTTCCGTACCCAAAGCGTAAAACGGGACCCTATTGTTTTCGCTCCTCTGTCCGTCCGTCCGTCTGTCTGTCTGTCATCAGGCTGTATCTCATGAACCGTGATAGTTAGAAAACTGAAATTTTTACAGGTGATGTATGTTTGTTGCCGCTATAACAACAAATACTGAAAGCTAGAATCAAATAAATATTTTGGGGGGCTCCCATCCAACAAACGTGATTTTTTTGTCCGTTTTATAAATAATGGTACGAAACCCTTCGTGCGCGAGTTGGCCGGTTTTTCTCTGAACTCCTGGGATCGATTTTTATGCGGTCTAAATAACACATTACTTAGAGTTTGAGAAACGGCACAAAAAATAAGGCACTATGTGGCGTTGTCTGGGCAGCACTTGGACCAGCCTTCAAACAAAATTGGACATTGTCCTTTTCTTTACGAACTCATCAAATAAAGTCTCTTCGAAGGTCAACAAGGTACCTGTACATTAATAAAGAATTCCGGTATTTTTTTAAGAAAGGGATTTTTAACAGTTGGACTTTAAGGTTCCACTTTAAAGTTCAATGAAAAGACTGAACAGTTTACTTAAAAAATTTATTGTGTAACTTAAGCAACTAATAATATAATCTGTGTTTACAAAACTGGAACATCAATTTGGCATACTCAAAATGACTTCATCCAAATCACGATTGTGTATTGTTACAAGTGGTACCCGTAGCGGTCTTCGGGAACGAAAGTTTACTTCATGCAGGCAGTTTCTGACTGTTTAGTCGCTTATTTAAGCTCCCTGAAGAGCAATGAAGCCTAAGGCCTAACATCTAGGCGGTTATTGTTAGAGTTTTTTGAGTTGTGATTCGAATTATCGGTCTTGTCTCCGTGTAGTGCAGAGATACCGCCCTCCATAGCGCCCAGCCACGCTGCCAGTACTTCAGTCACGTCGACTTAAAAACCTTCAGTTGGATTCAGAGCTGCAGCCACAGGACGTTGCCGGGAACCAGCTTCTATCATTCCACGGCTCTGTTCATTTCTTCTCTGCTTGAATGACGGCCCCACTTCATAATAACGTTAATTTGAATTGGTTTTAATCAGAATTAGGGAAACAGCAGCACTAATAATGTCTTCAATGCATTGCCTGATTTTATAGGAAAAATATTGCAGTAAAAATATTGAAACCTGTTTTATTGCACCTTTTCCTCGAATTTGACTGTTCCTGTTTTTAATGGTGAAATTAGGCGCTCTACCCATTGCGCCGCGCCTCGTCGCGTATCGCGGGATGGCAGATTTTACCATTGTATGCATGTATCTCAATTTATATAGAAATCACACCTAGCACAATACACTGCCAACGCGGAAATCTGCGAGAAGACGCAACGGTAAAATCTCCCACCCCGCGCTAAGGGTGCATCTTACACGGTGCATTTAGCTTGCGCATGTTGAGGCACATGCGCAGTTTACTTGCATTTTAAAAACGTCCGGTTCCAGCGATTCGCACAAGTACCAAAGCAAAATACCCACCCGCGTGTTCTTGTCACTCGCGTATGTTAACTTCCTCCAGCTACAAGCACCGTGTATACGCACCCTAAGCCATGAGGCGCGGTGCAGTGGGAGCGCCTAGCCAAAAAGGATCTGTATAAATAAAATATCTTGCAAAGCCACATCCCAATCTCTAGAAATCCTCAAAAACGTGCGTGATCCATAAACACTTTTGATGTGTGTATTTTACCAATATAGCTAACAGAAGTATAGCACACCTGAGGTAGGTAGTACCTATACAAGCAAATATATTCTACAAAAATCGCTCATAAACAACCTAATACCGCAAACGAATTTGAGGGGTAAAAGCAAGTCTTAAATAAATTACATACCTGAACTCCTTCACGTAACAGGAATTGTATTCATCACTTATTGATAATTTATTAAATAAAAGCGGAGGACTCAGTAAAGCAATGTCAGATAATAAAAGGGGTTTTTAGGGCCACACAAATAAAAAAAAAGTTGAGAACAGCACCGTACGCTTCTGTGAGTCCGCGGCAACTGCCGGGGTTCGCACTCGCTGCGGTTTTCCTCAGCTATGTAGGTCGATCAATATTCCGCGCCGCGCATATCTGCACTTTGCACATGCGCAGAACACAGGCGCGGTAAAATTAAAATTGAGATGTGACCATGGAGGGCTGCGGGATTGTTCGAAAGAGTTACCGCGGCCCTGGTACATAAAAGGCCTATGACGGAACACGACGGTTCTTTTGTCAGTAAAAGTCAGACGCCATAACGGAATATCGCCTAAGAAAGTAGCGCGCCAAAATGCGGGTGTTCGGCGGACGGGGACAGTTCCAGACTTTTTTTCGATCCGAAAACGCTTTCTTTGGATCCGAAAATTTTTTGAAATACCAAAAGGTGTATGACACTCCCTCACGCTGCTCATTTGATGATTTCCACCCAAAAAAAAAAAGATGTGGCCTTAGCCATGTCTTAGAAATAGCTAATAATGCAGATTTAAATAAAATTATTAGGTATGTGTGCAATTCAATGTCTTTTATTTCATTGCAATGTCTTTTATTTAATTGCAGGAGATGGAATGTGTAGGATTTAAATGTTTTGATTTAGTTGACGGCAAAGTGGTCAGGAAAAGAATAGTTAGAAAGTAAAGAGGATAGTAAAACGATAATACAGGTTGGATGTTCTGATCGTTATAATTTTCCGTAGAAGGACTGTAAGTTAAAATACAACCATTAGGAAAAGGGGGAGTGAGAAACTTTTAATAGATATATCGACGTGCGCTTTGGTCATAGCCAGGAGGAGATGGATTTTAGGACGGAGTTTTTTTTGTGTGAAGAGGAAGTGTTTGGTTGGGAGTGTGAAATGTAATTGGGGATAGGGGGCGCAGATAGCGACGTTCTTGAGTAAGGGTTTGTAGCCTGAGAGTATAAGAATGATGCCGTTTGCAAAGGATCGGAAGGGTAAGGCATTGCTTTTGGTAGCCCCAGAGTATAATATATTGTTTTTAGCTATGGAGGCTTTAACATCTCTGACAAATATACTCGGGGGAAGTTGACTGTGAGCGGGATCAGAGCCCGTACAATGAAAGCATTTGGGCTCCTCAATGGACAAATCAATATCAAAGTGATTACCACAGCGGAAGCACCGTGGTTTAGTGAAATAATGTTAAATGGAATTGGGCGAATAATAATGTAGATTTCATAGGATAGAACCGGATTTAATTTTGTAAAAATACACAAGCAACGACAGGGGCGAGCATTGACATACAGAGAGCGACGCAATAATAACAAAACAATTACAACTTAACCGAGCTCAGATATTTATTTGAGATCATCAGATATTTTTTTTTTTTTTAAACCGATCACATAATAAATTGACAAATTTAAAACAGAAAGTTACGTTGTCATAAGTTCCTTAACTTGTACAAATTATGTAAATTGTACCTATTACAGTCTTCTAACTCGAAGTAATCTGTGCTAATAGTCTCTTAAATATTAAGAAATCCAAAAAAAGAACCGCTATGTTTATGTAAGAATAATAGCACACTAATTTCTAAAACCAGTACAAAAACTTCACAACTGTTTCTATTCAAGATAACAACTAACTTTTAACACTACGTAAGTACCAACTAAAGCATGTCAGACTAAACTAAATTTTGTCGTGTCGGGGGACCGCTCTAATTTATTAGCCTAACGTTAGAAGTAATTATATACTACTTATAGCTTTGTATATAATTTTGTTTAGATACGTGTTTTTTCATACGAATGTTGTAATTAGGTAGGTATCATTTGATTTATGTAAGTATTTTTGAAGGTAAAAAGCGGTCCCCCGACACGTCAAAATTTAGTTTAGTCTGACATGCTTTAGTTGGTACTTACGTAGTGTTAAAAGTATTTTTTTGCTTTTCATAGAGTTTAGCGTTTTTAACCTTTTGTCGTAATAATTACATACTTTTTTTGGGTCGGGGTTTTTTTTTAATTTATAATTTTATTTTATTTCATGCTTTTTGAAGAAGCTCCTTAATTTTTCCTTCTTTCATTTAATTTCTTTTATTTAAGATGGGGTCGCTATATGCGATCTCAGCCAAAGGAAGCTGTAGTGCTATTCTATAAGACTTCACTCTAAACTCATCGCATCGCATCTGAATCCGCCGTGAGTTACTACACTAGCGCTACTCTTTCGAGCGTGTTTGCGAGTTGAACTAAATTAAACTCGAGTGTTTAACAAATTCTCATGACAAACTGGCTCTGGGAGAATTGCACAGATTGAGAAACAATAAAGATTAACTTGACATTGGTAGATAAATAACTTAACAAACCCTTTGTAAACTGTATCTCTAACCAAAATGGTGTGAGGTATATCTACCTCTATATGCTTCGTACGTGCATAGTACATAAAGTTAGAACAAAGTTTTTAAGCAGATTGGTTATACATAATTATAAATGTTAACTTTACACGCAATACCCAGACATTTAGAGAGTAAAGGAAGCAAAAACATAGCTTTTTTACAAGCATCAGATAGCGCCACAGTTCTCTGCTTTCGACTCTCCCAAGATAAAAGAACGCGCGCATACTATAAAGATTTAGTCGGCCGATAGTTGATTTTTGCTCATAAATCAGTATCAAGATGAATGTAAGTTCACACGTAACAACCATTAAGTATTTGTTCGGTATTAGACCGAATAAAAACTTTGATTGAAGTCACAATATTCCAAAAAAAAAACCTACCAAGGGCCGACTACCTAACATAAAAATACATACCCTGTATATGTATATGAGCATCTGGTTATCTGGCTTGAGTGTTAGGCAATAATGAGGCGTACCTTTTAAAAACTATTTTTGTGGCTTCCCCGTGAGTTTCTTAGTATCACTTCGCTACCGGCTGAGAACTTTGACTGGGATACATAAGACATCCTATTAAATTTCTAAAATCCTATTTTACATCCTTAATTTCTGCTTAAGTTTAGAACCCATTTTCATAGGTGTTGTTGCTGGTTTACTTTGTCGTATGAAATCTTTCCAGAAGTTTTTCAATATAGGCAGTTTGATCCAAATAAATTGTACTATCTCTTCTTGTAATTGTCATGCCAAGAAGTTGATGGGCATATCCTAAATCCTTCACATCAAACTACTTCGTGAGTAGATTCTTCGCAAATTTCCTCTTTGTTGAGGCTTCTGAAGAAATCATTATATCGTCTACATAAGGGGCAATTATAACCATTTCTTCCCCTTATCCTTTATAGCAGTGGTTCTTAACCGGTGGTCCGCGGACCACTGGTGGTCCCTGGAGGCATTCTAAGTGGTCCGCGAAGCATTGCTTCGTGACGTTGCTATACGTTGTCTAACTTTATTTTTAACGACTTATCAATGCAAACAGGGGTTTTCGAATGGACGTATATAAGATGTCCATCTTACTTGTCTAACAGAAAAAAAAATATGTTTGGGCTACATTTTACGTAATTTTTGGTTTGAGTCCGAAAAAAATTTCGCGCTCGCTTCGCTCGCGCTTTTGGAAACTAATATAGACTATTGTTTATCACAAAAATCTCATTACATTAAAATCTGTACATTTTTGTTTTTAGCTAAATAATAAAGAAATGAGTGCTAATTATAAAGTGTGCTTGTATTCTTTATCAAAGAACCCTCAATTTAGGTAAACCAATGTGGTGGTCCCCGGCAAGACAAAATTTTGGTAAAGTGGTCCCTCATGCCAAAAAGGTTAAGAACCACTGCTTTATAGTATACACATGGTTCAGAAGACACTCTTTAAAGTGCAACTTATTCACTAGAACTCCATTAATTTTATCATACCAGACTTTTCAGCTTGCTTGAGGCCATAAAAAGCTTTGTCAAACTTATCCACTTTATGTTCCTCACCAGCTACTTTATAAACTTCCAGCTGTTACATTTTCATTCGGATATCCATTCAAAAATTCAGTCTTTACATCCAAGTGATTAGTTTCTAATTTATATTTTGCTGCTAATGCTAGTAGCAAGCGCATAGCAGTGTATCAAAATCAAAATTCGTTTATTCAAACTTGGCTGCAAAACAGCACTTTTCGAACGTCAGAAATTTACAAAAGACAGCCCCCAAAACGCCCACCCTTCACCACTTCCTATGTGTTTTGCTGGGAAAAAGAAGTGGCGCAACAAACTCCCCAGCTATCTTACTATGGTTGCAAAAGTGACATGATAGACATATCTTTGTGTACATCCTTTGGCCTATTATCCTTATATCTAACACTTGTCTATTCAGACCACGGTTTTTCTTAAATACCCACTTGCATTTAACGGGTTTCTGGCCTTTGGTCTAAGAATGACCAGCATTTGTTAGAAATGCATGAAGAATACTCATTTTGCATTGCGTCCTACCATTTTGCTCTTTCGTCGCCTAGCAGAGCTCTCCCCACAGTCTGAGGCGCAATATCTATGATGTACTCTGCTCCCAAAATGGCTGCCATCTGCGCTGCCTCTGCATCCTCTGCTCCAGAAATGCAGAGCTCTTGGAGTCTCCCAATGAATTCTCTGGAATGTAAGTTTCATCGACTGGATTATCTGCTTCATTATCAGTTTGTTAGTAACAAATATTTTTATTATGTCTCTTATTGTCTTCAGATTGAAGAGTAATCTAACTTCTTGATTCAGACACTGTTTGTTCTTTTTTTGGGGCAGAAAAACCAGAGATACAATACCACTGTTTACAAGTTTTTCTAACACATGAAATGTGTACTCTGGTAAACTATCATCATGTGACAAAGTAGACCTATTTTTTTCTTCCATATACAATCTTCCAAGAAAGTGACATGCCTTGCTCTTATGAAGCGCTCAGGGTTAGATGGATCTATTAAGTGATAGCCCTTAATGTTATCACACAAAAAACCCAGCTGTGTGCTCTTGTCACTTGTGACTTGCGCATGTTAACTTGTTCCAGCTACATGCATCGTGTAGACGCACAATGCATATTAAATATTCGTAAATGGCTGACATTTACCTTTTTATTGCTCCATTTTCTTCAGGTGTAGATCTCATGGTAGCCTTTGTAGGTGATTTGTTCTTCACATACACTGCTGTGTTCACAGCTTCTGCCCAAAATCTTTGGTGAAGGGCACTTGGCCCGCCCTGCTACGCCGTTCTGAGTACTGCTTCCAGGAACTTCTGAAACTTTATATTTATGTATTTACCACCATTGAAAAATAAAACTTGAAAAATCATCCATAAAGGTTATGAAGTACCTAGCTGCACTGAAAGACTTTTCAGGTATAGCTCCACAAAGATCAGAATGTATAAGACCTAATACCTCTTAAAGATTTCTTCTGAAAAGGTAATTTAGTTTGCTTTCCCTCAACGCAGGCAACTCAAGATTTTAAGTCATTATAAACACACAAACATCCGAAGCCATACCTTTTTTTAGTTCATACTCCTGGAGTTCAGGTGGGCGGGGCGACGGTGCCAAGGCTGATCTGTCACCATACAGCCCTCAGCCGAAGAGTTGACCTCCTGAGAACAGCCTCCACTTCTTTCAGCTGATGAGACGAACTCCTGTGAAGCTCCACTGCTCTCAACCTCCGTCGCCAGGCGCGAAGGCCTATAACCAACTGTATATGTAAATATAACCAAACGGAATTGTGTGAAGAAGAATGCAGATTTCACAGGATAAAACCGGATTTAATTTTGTTCCACAAAAAATACACAAGCACCGGCAGAGGCGAGCATTGACAAGAGAGGAGTTATTATATTAGTCTATGAAGAGACGACCACAGATAATTACAAAACAATTACAACTTAATCGAGCACAGATTTTTTATTCAAGTTTACATAGTCCACAGTCACTAAAACCAGATACCTACTCGGCCTTCTGGTACCGTCAGCCACGCAACCCATACGACACTGGCATTTAACTGGGTGGTATTTATTTTCAATTTATTATTTACTAACCGTTTTTCCGTGGTTTCATCCATGCCCTGTGGGGACACGGGCCTTACCGGGTTAAATTATAGCCTACTAGCTTCCGCCCGCGGCTTCACCCGCATCGAGTTCAGTTATATCGCTTTTCCAAGAGATAAAAACTATCATATGTTCTTTCTAAAGGTGAAAAAGTTGTGTTTCTTAGTATCCTAAAGTCTCCAAAACTACCTACTGAACCGATTTGAAAAAATCTTTCACTCTTGGAAAGCTACATTCCTTCCGAGTGACGTAGGTTAATTTTATCCCGTTTCCACGGGACGGAGGTGAAACCGCGTGAAACAGGTAGTAATTGATATAATGATAGCATTTAATTGGGTAAATAAAACAAAGGACTTACACAATGACGTTTAATACAAATAGCAAATAACTGACAAATTAGACACTTTTTTATTGGGTACCTCTACATTATTAAGTGCATATATTTGCATGATGACGTTATGGTAGTCACAATTTAAAAGATAATGCGTATGAGAGAAACTCTAAGTGACTGACATCTTAGGGGCATTATTTGACGAGTACTGTTAAGTAGTTCAGCAAGATCTTGTTCTTCAGAAGACGACTCGGTGCCAGGAAGGTCAATGGTGAAGGTGAAAGTACCTGTCAACAATAGAGCACTATTCAGATGAACATAAAAAGAAAATAATATTACAAAAAGGGCAACTGACCGTGCCATTTTTGGGCAAGTAGGTAACGTTATATCGACCACAAGTGAGTATGTTCATACATTCTGATCTGAGGTATAGTCTAACATTTCGGATTTAATGGGATTTATTTTAAATATAATAATCTAAGGTAAACGCACCAATCATGGTCAATAGTAGAAAAATATTTGGTATTATTTAATATTTATCAAAGTAGTTATTGCCGCATCTGTCTGCTCTATTGTGGTATTTGTGAAAGACGGTATCAGTTAACCGTAGAAATTACAAATACTAATTTATCTTTATTAGAATAAATCAAATAAAATAAATAATTTTTAATTTTTTTTCACCAATAATGGTCAGGTAAATACCTAGTAATGGACCACCATTTATGGTCAAATCCAGTAATGAACAGCCAGTAATGGTCATAAAAAATATACTTACATAAATCGAATCAAATCTCACCCAGGTAAGTTTTTATAGGTTTATTAAAACAAAATATGGTGATAATTATAAGTACTAAACATTTTATTTTCAAACAATCCTTTTATTCAAGTTATAATGATTAAAGTAAAGGTACCATACCATGCTTTTTCTTGAGTGATGATGTGTTAGTTATGGTCACACCATTAATGGTCAATGATGACCATTACTAGAATCGTCGTTTGTACTATTGCGTAACAAACATCAAATTAATGATCGTTATATTTAAAATTCAAATTTGATGAATAACGGTTAAAACGCCAGCTCTCCAGTTATGGTCAGATTGACCATAATTGGTACTAACCGTTTTTAAAAGTTCCAGTAATGAACACCCCAGTTAAAAAAAAAAGATATAAAGTAAATTAATTAATTTATGTTGTTAATCGTATCCTAAACATCTTAACATGCATATTAATGATAAGGTACAAATCAAACACTATTTTTCATAGTAAAAACAACTCTCAATAGGTACTCACTCCACTAAAAGGATTAACAAATATTTGTAACTTTCCGACAGCGTCTATTTACGTGGCCACCATTTTTGTAAATGGACGACATCTAGACCTCACATATCATATTTTGACAAGCTAATAGTCTATAGTTTGTTGTTGAGTGTTGCAATTTTCTCTACAACATGTGTGATTCTTATTTAAAAGGTTTTTTTTTCAATTGACCATTACCGGAACGCTTACCATTACTGGTGCAGTTACCTTATCTATATTATCAATAATATTTACAAAGCTTATGCCCCTGGTTGAGGCGACGTATGACCATCACAGTGAGGTAGAAATAGATGTACCTGATAGATAATACTGCACCTGCAACAATTAATTTTTATCAGTCATTCTCATCGTTTTACTGTGTACATACATAGCTTGTTTTTTATAAAAAAAAAGATAGACGTACAGATATCCTCCTTTTGTCTTTTGTCTGCGTCGTTACCTCGATGAATCAGTTTCTCCTGGACTATCGTTCGCCATCTTGTCCTATCTTCGGCGGCGTGGATGAAGTCACAAACTGTTGTTTAACGTGGAGCTCATTTAGTCTGACCAGCGAATTAGACTTCTACCTCTTGGTCTTTTCTCATTCGCCATAATGTGCTTGAAACAACCAACTGCAAACGACCCAGGACGCCGATGTGGCATAGCTAAAAATAAATAGAGCACCTTTGAGTCAAAATTATCATAAAAAAAACTAGTATTTAATTACCAGTCGCTGTTGGTTCGCTAAAATTATATATAAAAAGTCGCAGAGCTTCTATCGCACGCTCAGCTCATCAAACCTTGCTTTAGACAATACATATTTCAAAGGACGACGACTTGCGACCGCGCTCATCACAGCTTCTTGGAATCGATGACTGAAAAACAAGTGAAGAAATTAAAGTACCACAATAAGGGTGAGTACACATCATCATCATCAGCATATCGCAGTCCACTGCTCGACATAGGCCTCTCCAAGTGCACGCCACTGAGATCGATTTTCGGCTTCTTGCATCCAGCTCCTGCCAGCCGTCAGGGTGAGTACACACTATAACAATATCCAATACATGACAACCGATTGGTCAAATCACCGATTTGACGACCGAAAATAATTCGGTGATAGTTAAATCATATTTTTTATGAATGGTGGAACCCACCGTTAGTGGACGGTTTTCGTTTTTAGTTTACGTTTGTAAACTTTGCAAACAAACGGCCAGGGAGCAACACTGGTTCTTATGCAAAGAACATAGCATTTGAAAATCTCTAGAATTTGATGGTTTAAGTAATTCAGCCCATTAGTGTTTGTTTACAATTTTGTTACATATTATACCTACCTGTTTTAGAAAGTAATCTAGAATAAGCGCTGGACAGAGATAATAGCACATCGGATAATTGTATAAGCTCCATCAAACAGAAAAACCAATAAAAACTAGGAATACTTCAACTGTCCGTGTTTACAAATATTTGTTTCCAAATCGTTGAATATCATTTTACTTACTTACCTAGTCTAACAAGACATGCTCTTCCCACGACCGGGCGACGAGACTACACAGCGTGGATCTAAACAGAAGAATTCAACAAAAAAGGAACTAAAATCAGCAAAAATACTTTAAAAAGCATACTTAAGCAAAGTTAAAAAATTTGTATAAAAAGTAAACTAAAAATTATAAAGTAAAGTAAATAAAATTAAAAGCAAAATGTAAACCTATTTATTCGATTGGGTCAATTATACTTAAGATTTATTTATAGAGAAACTAGCTTTCCCCTGCGGTTTCACCCGCTGCCCTAGATAACTGCTTCCCGTGGCCAAAGGATGACAAACTATCGTACGAGGATCTGAGTTACTCTCCTTTTAAATACACATTTACAAAAAAAACTAAAACTATTGGCCGTTTAGTTTTAGTTTTTTTTTATTGTAAATGTGAAAAAGTAAACTAAAAATTATGTTTACCATTGATATTGTTTTCCATTTTGATTATATTAAAAAGTATTGACTTACGCAAGCAAAATAAACAAAATAAATGAAATGCAAAACGTACACAAAGAATTGGTTATTTCCTGTGAAACGTTAAAAAGTACATTTTTGATACCATTAGTACACAACCTATACACAACATTATTATTGGGGACGGCTTGACAATATTTTTTTTTTTAATTTATTATAGCCTTCCTGACTCTGTCAGGGGTAAACTCTAAACGATAAACAATTAAAAACAGGAGCTTAAACAAATTCGCTAAGTGAAAACGTTTGTAGACAATCACTTCTTTTTATATACACATTTGAAATTCACAAGACAAGTTTGTTTCATTAACAATTAGATATGACTGTTAAAAACCAAGTTCAACCATAAATTAGTACGCATGAAATAAATAAGTTACCGGAATCGAACCAGGTAGTAGCCGTTCTCCCAATACTCAACCAATACCCAACCAGAATATATCGTATTTTGTATTTACCTCTAGTATTTTATTTTGAGTAAAGTAGTGTAAGTTTGTAAATATAGCGTAGGTACATATTCTTATTTAAATGAAGATATTTTACTAGAATCAAACTTATTTATATTTTTGACGTTCAAAAGTGTTTGTAAAGACTTTAATGAAATAAATGCTTTGACTTTGACTTTGAGAAAAAAAGTAGACATCTCACCGCGGAAAGTTGCAGCGAAGCGTCGAGGCAGCGGCCACGTGGGTCTGTAAGCAATGGAGACCAGTGGTGATTTTCCAAAGAAATCAGTCGGCCAGTTGAAGGTATTCAGCTATTCCGATGGTTTTTCTGTTTGACAGGATTGTCTTCTAAACGATGTGCGAAGACATTTTCAGAGAATTTTTGATCAGACATAATTTGTGTTTAGGGCCGCGATATGCTTCGCTTGGGGGTTGTAATTCAGATGTCGTTAAATTCTGAAAATAGAAGAAGTTCGTATTTAATTCTTTAGCCTCGAATCCACTAATGGGGAGAACCTTACTTAATCTTCTTTGGTAGATATTGTGTATTTGTGCTACTATACAGATCTGAAACATAAACATAAAAATGGCAGTTATTTATTTATCTTTTCTTTAGTTTTAATTAATAACAAGATTCTTAAATAATACACTACTTACTTACTTTTTTCTGCTGTCAGATATAAATAAAAAATAAAACCTCCGTAATATACTTACACAGTGACAATTGTTCATCATCCCAATAATTGATTCTGAAATCAGAAATCAGTATAAGTACTTAATTTATTTAAACAAAAGAAACAAGAAGTTAATGAAGCAATCAACATTTTTGAAAACCTGGTCGTACCATCCTTTCATTTTCAGAAATACTGCTTAGGTATTGGTAGGTAATATGCTGTTAAAACACCCAATTGGACCATCCGATGGTGGTAAGTAGAGTCCATGGTTCCAATCTAAAATCGTAGGAAATTAAGTATTTATATTATAATTTAAAAAATAAATCGCCAAACTTAACGGCGCGGCGGCTCGCAACATACCGAGTGTAATGTAAAGTCTGTACGGCGTTCGCGTGATGTTCTGATCTACCAAAAAGTAGTAAAAACACCTACTTATATCTGAGATCACAGTACCTATGTCTAGGTACCTAATCAATAATTAAGGAAACCACGCCCAAAATCATCTTCCGCACCCCAATTTTGAACACCAATCGTGCGACCCGGCCCTGACACACCCGCACCTCACCTCTCACCCCCCGCTTCATCAATCACCCAACACACCCCCTAGACCCCTTACCCCCTCACCCCATACGCACTGCACCTTGACATCTCTAGCATGGGGGAGCAAGAGTTTTAAATTCAAAATGCGTGAAATATTTAAGTAACGATATTAAAAATCTTTTTATCATAAGTTTTCTGAAATAAATTAGGAAAAAAAACATTTAATTTATAGCTTTCATTAATAAATTAAACCTTTTTAAAAGATTTTACGAGATAAACAACTAGTAACCTGCGCACAAGGCTGCAATTCACTCCGATGTGTTCCACAGTCCCACCCTGACCCTTTTCAACCTCTCCTTTTAAAAATCGCGTTCCGAAAATTTTAGCTATGTTTGGACAAGAGTAAAGCACTACAGTTTTGCAGGTAAATGACGATTTGCAATATATTTTTTAAAAGCACCACACAAGTCTTCGGTTATCAATTTACGTAAAAAAAAAATCAATATCTCTTCACATGTTATCTCTAGTAAGCGCGATTCGCGACTGAGATGGATGGAGCTGAGCGTTGCAGCGGCCCCCGGGCTGACCTGCGCACGAAGCTGCAACTCGACCCGATGAGTTCCGCCGCCCTTCACCTCAACCCTTCTCATCCACGCTTTGCACTTTTCAGCGATTTCAGGAAATGGTTGAGATAGCTACTTCTAAACATGAGGAACAATAGAATATCTACGCATAAACTCTCAACGTGAATGTGAATTTTTTATTCGTTTTATATCGGGTGTGTCGTAGCTAATCTCATTAAATCCTATCACATATACTTTATGATATTCTATGGCGAATTAAAAAAAAATCTCATCGGTCGGACCTAGCTTTTCGATTCGCTTAAGCATTGTGGCTTTCTTTTGAGATTCTAATATTTTCTTTCTCAAATGATTTATTTATTTATTCATTTTTTTATTTATTTATTTAACAGTTTATGTACACACACAGAATACAGAGAAGAAGAAAAAAATAGAACAGATAGTACAAAGGCACAGCTTATTTCATTAGAAATCTCTTCCAGCTGGCCCGTTATGAGAGAGTTAGAATAGAAAGAGATGCAGATAGAGTGCGTAAGAAGAAAAGAAGCTATAACTAAAATACACTAATCACTAACTTAACCTAAATATGTATATGTGGTGGCCTTATCGTAGACTTGACCACTTCATGAAATGACTCGACCATTTCATGAAATGGTCCCGTTTCATGAAATGTTTCACTGTCCATTGGCCATATCATGATATGACTTGGGCAAATCAATGATGAGAAATCGTTTCTCGATATGTGCAACTAAAAGCTCGGCTTCTTCATGAAATGATCAAAATTAATTGATCACATCGTAAAATAGTTATGTAAATTGCCCCTAGGGGCGCTGCCAGCGCTTTATTTACTTTTGAAGATGGCGGCCGTTGACTGCATTGAAAATTCTCGCAGCGAAAAATTGAATAATTCGTTTGAGGAAGAAAGTGACAAAAGAGTGTACGACGAAAATAATAATAATATAAAATAATTCTACGTTGGTGAATTATAACAACGTTTTTTAATTATAAGGTTATAAAACAAATCAAGAACAGTAGGGTGACCACGCTAAAGAAGTCCATGGACTATTACTGGCTGTCAAAATATGACGTTATGTAAACTGCAGATGAGGAACATCTTATATTTAAGAAAAAATGCGTCGACGATACTACTATCCGTATAATTCCGATGGAGAAGTATTTTGAAATATTGAAGGAAGTTCATAAAACTGATGGACAAGGTTGACGACTAAAAATGATTCAATACATTAAAAATAGGTTTATATCCCAAAGAAACCCATTGAGCTATTTATTGACTATTATTGTGTTATTAATAATAATATATATGACAGGAACATACTTTGCTGTTTAATTAGCTTACTCCAAACCCCAAATTATTTACCAGCGATGTAACCCTTATAACCTCTTGCGAGTAGTAGCGAGTGTAACATCCACCAGATACAAGAACCCACCGCTCTCAGAACGCATCCCAAACGAGCCAGCTGAGCGCAGACCTAGGTAAGGTGGGGAAACTCATCTACCCCGATAGTCTGCAACATAGTATGCAACAATAATGTCCTCTGCATTTATCGGCTACGGCGGCTGTTCTCATGCAAGGAGATTAGCCAACTGCGCAGGACATATTATAGTGCACAAGAATTTGCGAGGTGATACACAGACACTGGTGCACTCACTATTCCTTCACTTCCATAGCCCGATGGGACGGCAATCCAACACGTCCGGAGAGAGATCAGGCGCAGGACCGACATTTACGTGCTCTCCGATGCACAAATACCAACTTCCAGGCTGCGGGCTGTTTCGTGAAAGTCTCTAAAACCTACAAAGCGATTTCGGATGGACCCGGGAATTAAACCCGAGACCTCGTGCTCGACAGCTGCGCTTGCGACAGCTAGACCAACGAGGCAGTGAACCTACACGTTACGTCATTTTAGATTACGTGTGTTCTATTTTAAGATTCCTAAAATGTTACTAAAGTTCCTGTTTTATTTAAATTATTATGTATGTCGGACTTAAAGGACAATTAACAAGTTCTTACTCTTAATATTTGCAATTGAAGTTATGAAAAAAACCTAAGTTTTTTTGCCTCCTGACAATTTTGAGCTGTGAAAAATTTCACAACTACCAGATTTTATGAAATTAAACTCCAATGGGTCGACCCAAAATATTGTGGATTCATATTAAATATTTTATGGATACCCTATTATACCATACGGCCAGACGTGGATGACAAAATCGAGAAATGTTGACGATTTAACGATCTGGTCAAATTAACATTTTATTAAATTATATATATATTTCATATATATGTCGTAGCCATATCGTAGAATTGACCACTTCATGAAAAGCTTGAGCATTTCATGAAATGGTTGCGTTTCATGAAATGTTCATGTTAATTTGACCAGATCGTTAAATCGTCAACATTTCTCGATTTTGTCATCCACGTCTGGCCGTATGGTATAATAGGGTATCCATAAAATATTTAATATGAATCCACAATATTTTGGGTCGACCCATTGGAGTTTAATTTCATAAAATCTGGTAGTTGTGAAATTTTTCACAGCTCAAAATTGTCAGGAGGCAAAAAAACTTAGGTTTTTTTCATAACTTCAATTGCAAATATTAAGAGTAAGAACTTGTTAATTGTCCTTTAAGTCCGACATACATAATAATTTAAATAAAACAGGAACTTTAGTAACATTTTAGGAATCTTAAAATAGAACACACGTAATCTAAAATGACGTAACGTGTAGGTTCACTGCCTCGTTGGTCTAGCTGTCGCAAGCGCAGCTGTCGAGCACGAGGTCTCGGGTTTAATTCCCGGGTCCATCCGAAATCGCTTTGTAGGTTTTAGAGACTTTCACGAAACAGCCCGCAGCCTGGAAGTTGGTATTTGTGCATCGGAGAGCACGTAAATGTCGGTCCTGCGCCTGATCTCTCTCCGGACGTGTTGGATTGCCGTCCCATCGGGCTATGGAAGTGAAGGAATAGTGAGTGCACCAGTGTCTGTGTATCACCTCGCAAATTCTTGTGCACTATAATATGTCCTGCGCAGTTGGCTAATCTCCTTGCATGAGAACAGCCGCCGTAGCCGATAAATGGCTAAGAGGACATTATTGTTGCATACTATGTTGCAGACTATCGGGGTAGATGAGTTTCCCCACCTTACCTAGGTCTGCGCTCAGCTGGCTCGTTTGGGATGCGTTCTGAGAGCGGTGGGTTCTTGTATCTGGTGGATGTTACACTCGCTACTACTCGCAAGAGGTTATAAGGGTTACATCGCTGGTAAATAATTTGGGGTTTGGAGTAAGCTAATTAAACAGCAAAGTATGTTCCTGTCATATATATTATTATTAATAACACAATAATAGTCAATAAATAGCTCAATGGGTTTCTTTGGGATATAAACCTATTTTTAATGTATTGAATCATTTTTAGTCGTCAACCTTGTCCATCAGTTTTATGAACTTCCTTCAATATTTCAAAATACTTCTCCATCGGAATTATACGGATAGTAGTATCGTCGACGCATTTTTTCTTAAATATAAGATGTTCCTCATCTGCAGTTTACATAACGTCATATTTTGACAGCCAGTAATAGTCCATGGACTTCTTTAGCGTGGTCACCCTACTGTTCTTGATTTGTTTTATAACCTTATAATTAAAAAACGTTGTTATAATTCACCAACGTAGAATTATTTTATATTATTATTATTTTCGTCGTACACTCTTTTGTCACTTTCTTCCTCAAACGAATTATTCAATTTTTCGCTGCGAGAATTTTCAATGCAGTCAACGGCCGCCATCTTCAAAAGTAAATAAAGCGCTGGCAGCGCCCCTAGGGGCAATTTACATAACTATTTTACGATGTGATCAATTAATTTTGATCATTTCATGAAGAAGCCGAGCTTTTAGTTGCACATATCGAGAAACGATTTCTCATCATTGATTTGCCCAAGTCATATCATGATATGGCCAATGGACAGTGAAACATTTCATGAAACGGGACCATTTCATGAAATGGTCGAGTCATTTCATGAAGTGGTCAAGTCTACGATAAGGCCACCACATATATATATATATGATTCTCTCCGATCTCAAATTAAAAAATGAAAGATAATATTTTTTAAGTTAAATTTTCATGAAAGTAATACGAGGGCGAAGGAAGTTCTTTCCTCCTATGTATTTCCCTATTAACTCCCCCGAGCTAATATACCTCTACAATATATGAATATTTACATGCCAAGTTAGGCTGAATATACCTTGAACTTTTAATCTCTGTAAAAACGGGTACCTGTTTTTATGCTAATAAATGTTTCTTTCTTTCTAAGCCCATGTGTACCCACATTTCGGTCTTTAGCCGTAACGTAAATATACAGGAATGAATTTTATTAATTGCAAAAACTTTGTCAACTTATAGTTAAATAAGTTTTATAGATACGTATATTTTTATTTTGTTGTTTTAGTACAAAAAATAATAGTTATTTATAGCGAAAGATGTTTATTTTGTAACCGATTATACGGTCACAGTCGTCATAGAAAGCACGGCGGCAACGCGAAACCGGTTTACTGACCCGAGCGCTGCTCGGCGCACGTAAGAATAGAGTCAGTATCCATATTTTGCTGATTTTAGGGCGGACAAAAAATGAAAAAAAAAATACTAATGATGCGGATATGTTCTGTTAATGATTCTGGACCACTAGTTTTTTTTGCACTGTTTAAAATTCATTCCTGTATATATCGTTATGTTAACTCACCCGCCGCGCTTGCCCCGCCCTTCCCCAATTTGCACCCCTCCCTCGCCCAATGACAATCACGATATGCGTCTACATTACCCATTTATCAATTTTCAGTGCCCGCCACACAGCATACAGAACGATAGAAAAATAAGTAGGTACGTACGTAAGTTCTGATTGACTTAACAACATTAGAGTCGAAGCTCTTTATTCTGTGTTCATAGGTTACCAAAGAGTTAGTAAGTATGTAGGTACATAGTATTAAGTCTCACTATGCCCTGCTCGTGAAGCGTACAGAAATAATGAGTACCTAAAGCTAAGTAAAATCTAAGTAATTATAGTGAGTTCAACCACAGAATACAACAGAAGTCAATCTCATGTATGTACTTCATTTTTCATGCCTAAACTCGGCGGTCGCGCTAGGGTCGTCAACTTTTTTATGCGCATAAAACTAACGTGGTAACAAATTGAGCTAAAAATAAAAAATAACTACAGAGGTATTCACAAGATTTTACATAAATGAATATTAGGAAATAATTACATCTCGGGAGAGGCACGAGGACGTGTGATCTCGAATAGGAGTAATGGAGTAATGAAGATCGATGGAGCTAAATCTACGGCACTTATGTACAAAATGCACAGATAAAAGACATGATATTATTTCGATTGGACAGCAATAAACGAAATTCTAGAATTTTCGATGTGATAATATTATGGTTTGTTTCCATTTACTCCAATCCCATTGTTTTCTGTTAGCAAAGTTTTCATAAATTTAGTTTAGTCTGACATGCTTTATTTGGTACTTAAGTAGTGTTAAAAGTAATTTTTTGCTTTTTATAGGCGTTATCATTTTTTACCTTTTGTCGTAATAATTGCGTAGATACTTTTTGGAATCGGGTTTTTTTTTATTTTCATGCTGATTTTAAGCCCAAAAAAACTATCGTCCGACTAAAAATTTGCAGTGTGCGGGTACTTTCAAAGACTGGTCCGCTATCTTTGCAAGTGGAAGGCGAAAATTTTTTTACTGAAAAACTTTTTTAATAGAAGACGAAAAGTATATTTATGTTCCACCAGGATCTTATTTCCACTTTTGAAGTGGAACACTGGCATAAAACAGTAGGAACTACCATACAAACTTACATATCATTTTTATTTACAGTTAACGATGAAACGAACAACAACGAACAAGCAAAACAAAAGAATTTTCTGGAACTTTCACCCATTAGGCGTTAGACCTAAGAGTGAAGTAGGCTACCCACCCGCGAGCTCTGTTGATTGCGCTCGGGTCACTTGCGCATGTTAACCTGCTGCAGCTACATGCACCGCACAGTTACAGCCTTTTATCGTCCCACTGCTGGGCACAAGCCTCCTCTCACACGGAGAAGGATTGAGCGTTAATCACCACGCTTGCTCAATACCGGTTGGTGATTTCAGACTAAGTCCAGGTTTCATCGAGATGTTTCCTTCACCTTTTTATCAGCCATTAGTGTCTAAAACACACTTACGGCCAATTTCTTCATCAAAAGTTAAAGTTAAAGTAATGTCTAAAGTAAAAGTAACGGTCAAATTCGTTTTTTCAAGGCTAAACTGACAGCAAAATTCATAGAAAATTTGAATTTAACCGTTACTTTTACTTTAGACATTACTTTAGCCATAACTTTAACTTTAACTTTTGATGAAGAAACTGGCCGTTAGAAAGTACATACAAACTTAGAAAAGTTGCATTGGTACTTGCCTGATCTGGAATCGAACCCACACACCCATACATGAGAGGTTGGGGCTTTACCCACTAGGCCACCACGACTTAGGCGCCGTGTCGAAGTATCCTAAGTCTAGAAATTCACCACGCATGCGCGAAAATCGATTCCTAGGTGACCGCGTGGCACCAGCGGCAGTCTCTTTGTGTCTAGACAGGAGATCGGTCGCTTCATTAATATCTGACGAACTATCCTTAATAAACAAAGAAGTGCTGTGATTTTTGTATAGGTACCCAAGTGTCAGTTTGCGGATGTGTATCCTGTAAGTACCTATACCTATGTACCTACTTATGTGGTACCTAGTGACTTAATTGTATGGAAGTCTTCACGCAATGCCTGTCAGGTTTTAGGAAAGTCTTTGTTGATACCTCGACATTTACAACGTAACAATAAAGGTATATAGGTATGTATAGATACTGATATGGTACCTATACATATTGTTGCAATACGTTTCTTTTGTGGTTTCTGTGTGTCTGTGTTTGTGCGAGCGTGTATGTAAATAGAGATCCTCCTTTGTTTACTTAAAAATTTAGGTAGCATTAAGGGAAGGTTCATATCTGACGGAAAATACGTCGAGCATATCTTAAATCGACGCACTAACGCATCATCGGTTAGGTGTGAATGATTGAATGTATAAATGAGGAAACATTTTTATTTCTTTGTTAAAGGCACCATAATAATGATAGTTATTTGGTTTTCAGATGAACTGACTTCAACTGTTTGTCAAGATGGTCGCCTTCAATTTTGCGACGGCAGATGCCAACGTGAGTATTCAATTGCCTATTATTTCAGTTCAAATTCAATACTTCCGTATAAAATTTTAGAATAACTAATAGGTATAATGTAGCGGAAACATTAGTTTGTTTGTACCCAAAGGCTACGAAACTAATGGACCGATTTGAAAAATATTTCACTGTTAGAAAGCTACACTCTTCCCGAGTAACATAGGCCATATTTTATCCCGATACGGATTTCGCCCTCGTTCATGGGAACTACTACTACTCGTATCGGAATAAAATACAGCCTATGTTACTCGGGAAGAGTGTTTTTTTCCAACCGCAAAAGACCTTTTCAAATCGGTTCAGAAGTTTCGGAGCCTTTAACTAACAAACAAATTAATAAGTACAGAAAACGAACAATAAAAATTGTTTCCTCCTTTTCATATTGTAGTAAAGATATATGCATGTAAGAGGAACCAGCATTCAATGCATTTGCGACCATCTATCCATCCATTGCCTATTGCGAATAAAATCTTAGAATCGCATAATTATAGTCGAGCCTACATTACTTGCGACATTCATTTACATATTTTTCGAACAATAGGTATAAGGAAACAATGGCGACTGTTGTTGGGCTATATAACTGACTGACTGGACTGGATAACAAAATGTCTAGCCGAGATGTCATAACGCAAAATCTAAGAAAGTAGCGCGCCAAAATGCGGGTGTTCGGGGGACGAGGAACGTTACTAGCTCCACCCTTAATCTCTTTCTACGGAACCCACCCATTTTTTTCAAAATAAAATGACCAATAAATCAAGACATAAGTATCTTTGACAGATTGGTGTTAATTTGTTGTCTCTTTTATATCAATACATAGTATGTACAAAACAAAGTCGCTTTTTCTCACCTGTTGTCCCGTTGTACGCTTAAATCTTCGAAACTACGCAACCGATTTTCATGTGGGTTTTATTCAATAGATAGAGTGATTAAAGAGGAAGGTTTATACGTATCATACATTAAAATAAATTCTGGGGAAATCCTGTTATCCCGTGCGAAGCCGGAGCGGGTAGCTAGTTTTTTTATAAACTGTAAAAAAGATGGTTGTGTATCATAAATATTACTTGTCTATTCCTTAGATATATTTGCAATTGTACATTTTATTTTACAGACTCTGATGAACGAGATAATTCGTATCACGTTGACTGAATACAATGCTTTGAGTGAGTATCAAGTTATTTCTTTCTTTTTCGGTTAGATTGAGCAATGCCCAAAAACCCTTAGGTGGGACTGGTTGTCAGACTAACTGGCTTCTGAATACTCGTAACTCCTGCAAAGTTATTCAAATCATAGCCGGGACCTACAGTTTATCGTGCCCATCGACATTACATACATAGGTACTTTATTCAATTATGACCAATAAAGTTTACTTTGCAAGAAACCAGTAGAAACCGTCGTATTGTGGGGTCCGAATGGCTGACCCTTCTCGTGACCAAAGGGCTGGCTATTACCTTGGACAACGGTCAAGCATTGCCATCCAGCGTGACAATGCTAGAGTGAGTTCTAGAGTGGAGACCACGCCTCGACAAACGTAGTGTAGGACGTCCTCAGGCACGGTGGAGTGATGACTTGCGCAAGACGGCTGGCAGGAGCTGGATGCGAGAAGCCGAAAATCGATCTCAGTGGCGTGCACTTGGAGAGGCCTATGTCCAGCAGGGGACTGCGATAGGCTGATGATGTGACAATGCTGCCAGCCTTTTGAGCACGCTCGCAGTCAATAGCGATGGGGAGGATTTTTTTTTACACTTTTTATTTTCCTTTTTATTTACATTAATACTTTTTTATCTTGTAAATAAGTGTATATATTTTTGTTGTAAATAAAGTGTAAGGCTGTGTTCAAACCAGACTGACTGTCAGCAGCCGAAGGTAAGCGAACGTTATGCAGTTTATTGTATTTCCATTGACTTTTTCGTTGACATCTAACCGACGACGCGTTATCACGCTATGCTGTGAGCTTTAGCGTATTGTCAGCATACTGTGAACGAAAAATACAGTTTATTTTCACGTTTACACTGGAGCTCATAGTGAGCCAGCTCACATTCGGCGGCTGACAGTCCTTTCGTTCGAACACAGCCTAAAAAGAGAACAAACGTATAAAGCACATGAATGATCAACTTTCCAGGCGAGAAGATATCGAAGCCGTGTCCTCTAGAAGACGACCAGCCTTTGGAAGACTGGCTGGATGAAATGATGGAGAAGTACTTGGACAACGAACGACTTCTCGACACGTACTTCCACCGATTGAAGGAACTGCTCAAGCAATCACCTCCGGATAGACTAGAACTGGAATTGAAACAAAAACAGATCGAGAATCTGATAAAAAATAATGGACTGGACCTTTTTTAGATATTCGAAGTTCCAAAAGCCAGCAATTGCCAGACCTATCTATATTAGTATTATAAAGCTGAAAATCTTGTTTGGTTGAACGCCCTAATCTCATAAACAACTGGTCTGTTTTGAAAAAATGTTTCGGTGTTAGATATGGATAGCCCTTTTATTCAGGAAGGTTAATTTGGTCTAGGTGTAAGAAGCAGTTCCTACGGGACGCGGGTGAAGCCGCATAAAGCTAGTCGTTTATAAAGGCTGAAACTTTTTGTGTGTCTATTAAAGATTGACTATAGAGAAATTTAAATGATGGTGCCTTTGAAAGATATATAAATTATATTATAAGGCACACACGGAGTTCTAGCGTTTATAAAATACTAAGCGTTCCCCGCAGTTTCACTCGCATTCAGTTTATACTACTTTCTGTACCGGGATAAATTATAATCTACGTCACCTGGGAATAACGTAGCTTATCAACAGTAAAAGATTTTTTCGTATCAGTTTAGTCGTATCGGAGCCTTTAGGTTATAAACACAAACAATTAAAATCCTTATAACATTAGTATAGATAGAGTCTGGCAGTATTTCACAAAAGTGACTATTAGATTTGTAAGTCTAATCTGTAATCTTATATCTAATATATAAAGTATTAAACTTCATTGTAAGATAGGTATACAGAATAACCCCATTTAAAATTATATTAGATGCATCTAAGCTTTCTTTTGGCTAGGTGACATAAGAAAAATTGCGGGCATCCATACATAATCAATGAGTAGATTTAGAACTAAAAATATGTTGGATGGAAGTCCTTCATGGTGAGTCTTTGCAGAGACTTTCATAGAATTTTGTCTTCGCAACAAAACGTGCAAGTCTGAGCCAATGATAAGTCTGCACAAACATCTTGTCATCATACTTTAGATTTTTACTCAAACTTGTAAGTTCGTACAGATATTTGTACAAACTTAAAGTCTGTATCGTGTATTATTAGGAAAAGGTATGTTAGACAGATAAGTAAGGTTTATATGACTGGTAAGTAAACTGGTGAGATGTAAGTTATTTTTCAAAGATAGGCAAGTTTCCGTGCGCTCGCAACTCCAAAGGGCGCATGGGCGTTGACTATCTCACATAATATTTAATGTATTTTGATGATATCTGTCTCAATTTTAGAACTAATTAATAAGTATTTAATGGTGTGCAGGAAAACAGTCAATACATTAATTGCATCATATTTAAAGGACTTTTAATTAAGTGTTCTAGATATAAGAGTCAGATTTCAATAATCAACTTTTTGATTATAATATCAATGTCAAACTTAGAACGATTTTACTGTTAACGTCTAGTACATAATTAAATAACTACGGCTGTTCCCAATATTCTATCAATTTATGAATTTATTTACTAAAGATAGTAATTTGACACTACTTATGTATAATGTGACATTATAAATTCTATTGTTAAAAAACAGCAAAAGAATTGGGAACGGCCATTAGAGGAATTGTTCGTATGGTACGTTGTGAAAGCAAACTGCCAACTGCATTGAATCGCCCACTGATTTATATGTATTTGTACGTGCTTGCAAAACGTACCTTACGGCATTTAGAGTGCGTCTACACGATGCAAGTAACTTGCGCATGTTGAGGCACATGCGCAGGTTATATGCATTTTAAATACGACGGTCCAGCGACTCGCGCATGCACAAAAGTAAAATACCCACCCGCGTGCTCTTGTCACTTGCGCATGTTAACTTGCTCCAGCGACATGCACCGTGTAGACGCACCTTTAATACATCTTATTAAGGTCTTTTGTAGTCTGACCATTGACATTCATATCTACGTAAAATATTATCGTATAAGTACCTAGGTTAAGTGCCCGTCCCTTACAGGGGAAAGTATCAGGGTGTTGTCTCGACTGAAGCTCTCGGAAAACGTATTGAAATTGTATTTTTTTATTATTTTTACTACCTGTACCTATTCTTAAACACTTTTACGAAAATCGTATTTCTAAGTTAGATTGCTTAACTTTATCATACTTTTCTATAAAAAAGAAATTCTATAAAACCTATATTAGGAACCGATTCATTTATTTCTTCATGCCAACACAAAATCAGATTTTCATCGCACATATCGTAAATAGTCGATGAACAAAGCATTCTTTTTAACCGACTTCCCAAAAAGGAGGAGGTTCTCAATTCGTCGGGATCTTTTTTTTTTTTTTTTTTATTTTTTATGTATGTTCACCGATTACTCGAAGACGCCTGGACCGATTTGCAAAATTCTTTTTTTGTTTGATAGGGTATACCTCACAGGTGGTCCCATAGTCATCAGGTCAGGATCTGATGATGGAAACCCTGAGAAATCGAGAGCAACTTTCGAAAATTGTAGGCATGCATAGGTTAAAAACTTGACAATAAGGTGTACCTCTGATAGCACTATGCAACAGTGAAGGTTTGGAGCTGATCTGATGATGGAGACGAGAGAAGGTCGAGGGAACTCGACAACTATATATGTAAACTACCTCGTGTTTGGGCTTATATTCTTTGTATTGACGAGACCTTTGTAACAGTGAATGTTTGGAGCTGACCTGATGATGGAGACCAGAGAAGGTCGAGGGAACTCGTCAACTAAATATGTAAAGTACCTTGTGTTTGGGCTTATATTATTCGTATTGATAAGAACTTTCCACTTATGCGGATAGTGACAACTATACTTGTCACTGAAAAGCTAAAAATAAAAAACTTTTTACAAAAAAATAAAACCGACTCCCAAAAACACTGAAAAGCAAAAAAAAAACTATTCTTAGGTGCATCGGCCTAGAAGTCGGTGGCGAAATAAACATATCATCATCCACTAGACACCGAATTCTAGGCCGATGCACCTAAGAATAGTTTTTTTTTGCTTTTCAGTGTTTTTGGGAGTCGGTTTTATTTTTATACTAGGAATATTATGTAATAATTCTCCTGTCTTTATCTCAATGTACTACCTACCTACTTGGGTCGGCGCAAAATGTCTGACAATTAAATATTCTTTGGACCCTAGAGATAATGTATGTCATAATATTTTATTAACCTGGATGTCTAAGAATGTACTGTTTAAATAATTTTACTTAAATAAATAAATTAACGTAGTAACAATACGACTTTTTCTACCCGACCTGTTGATACTGAAGGCCGGATTTTTTGGCCTTGTAGCTTTCAATTCATACAAAATCGTTTACAAACATCAACCAAAAGTAAGTAAGCTTTCTAAATTATTGCTGTATCATTTCAGTTTTATTTATTGTCTACTTTAGCCAAAACATTTTGTCCTGTCTCTTAATTTGGGATTCTTTAAACTCTTGCATATAGGTACTAAATATGTTATTTTATACCCCTTTTTTCTTATCGTATAGAAATCACCTGCAACTGAAAACAGTTCTTATTGAATGAAGCTTAGAGGGGCGATTACAAAGAATGTAATAAATACAGATAAGTATTTATTACCGCACAATATGCCGCGACTGCATGAAGTCGACCCCAGCTGCACTACTGGTTTGTATGTATTTACATGAAACCGTTTTGGATCGAAGCGGCAGCAGATCGTGCAGTCGCCTTTAGATATCAATTGATATCATGCAGTCGCGGCTTGTGCGGTCGGTAGTCGCAGTCGCATTCAAAATCTTAATTTGCGCTTTTAACTTTTAGTTGTATTTTGTTTTGTTATTTAAGTTCCGCCCGCTGAGCTAATGAATTACCTAAAATCAATTTATTGTTTGTGTAAATGCAAATATCAATTACTATGACTAAAAGACTAGTATCTATAGTTGCTGCTAAGCTAATAAGCTTTTTCGAGTGCAAGATTCGTAAATTCCCCATTTACGAAGAATATGTTTTTATTCAATCATCTTGGAGTGAGTATTTTCGCTATTCGATAACTGAGTACAAAAGCTGATTTTGTATTCTCATCATCAAACCTAGGTATTTACTTCTATTCCATCGAGAATAAAATTACTAGCGGAGATGTCATGCGCAACATCTAAAAAAGTAGCGTGCCAAAATGCGAGTGTTCGGGGGCGAGGAACTTCTATGGAACCTGCCCATTATTTTTAAAATAAAGTCTCCTTGTCACCCGAACCTAAACGTCTCGTTAGTTCTAATCACTGGTCACGTCTAACGTAAGTCACTTGACCTACAAGAAGGCGCCCGATCTACCTTTCTTATGGCATCTCCGCTATCTTTGATTCCTGCGTGTTCAACTCGCTATCTCTCAGGATTCTAATTTTTGAATTTAGAATCCTTAGCTTGTTCTGTCATCTAAATTGAACGCTCGTTTAAAAATAAGCTTTTTAAAGTAATCATTCAATTTTTCAGATTTCAGATCGTCTTTTCAAAGAATATTACAAAAAAAATATATATAAAGTAGGTACGGCATTCACATGCCTTGTTTCGATGTATGTTAAATAGATAAGGATCCTTAAATTGCAACCATCTATTAAATCTCGTTGCACTGGCAACAATTCACTCCCAAACACGCATGCGTAACTATATCGAACGATGCGTTTTTGTTAATACGCTTACTTGTTCGACAGTGTATTAACAATAAATATCTCTTTTTAGTATTTAACATAAAGAGTAATTTTTAAGTTTCTAAGTGGCTGGTGAACGTTGGGTACTCGAAAGCAAAGGGTTTCTACAACAGGCGAGGTGACTGAAAAAAATCATGAGTCCGTTTTTTAAATAACCCTAACCCCTTTGTTGCGTTATATGTCAGTAAATATATATTTTTTTGTTAAATTAATAATTACCAGTCCGATATTTTTTGCCGATCTAAAATGCGGACTAGTTAGAATCAGTATTTTTTAACCTATCTCTCAACCCTATTGAGATCTTTACGGAGTTTTTAAATAAGTGTGTATCGACTCTCTAATTTATTGGTGTTACGTTACATTCTACAGGTGCAACAGTGACATTGCAGTGTTCACATCTGACGAGTGATTTGAACCCGTGTTATCCAAAGATATGGCCGGTCCTACGCCCAGCCCTTTATTCCCAACTGGAAAACCTGTAAGTACAGTTTATTTTATAATAAATAACGATATATTACGTACCATTTTCCTGATCTTATGTTCAATGTTCCCGTTATTAAATCATCATCCTCCGAGCCTTTTTCCCAATCCTGTTGGGGTCGGCTTCCAGTCTAACCGGATTCAGCTGAGTACCAGTGCTTTACAAGAAGCGACTGCCTATCTGACCTCCTCAACCCAGTTCCCCGGGCAACCCGATACCCCTTAGTTAGACTGGTGTCAGACTTACTGGCTTCTGACTACCCGTAACGACTGTCAAGGATGTTCAATGACAGCCGGGACCTACAGTTTAACGTGCCATCCGAAACACAGTCAATGGTGTCTAAGATATACTTAGAAAGTACATACAAACTTAGAAAAGTTGCATTGGTACTTGCCTGACCTGGGATCGAACCCGCGCCCTCATACTTGAGAGGTTGGTCCTTTACTCACTAGGCCACCACGACTTGTTCCCGTTATTAAATATTTTTCCCAAAATGGAGTAGGTTCCCGATTCGGAAGTATGAGTATTTTGTCACTAGACAATTTCCCGCGGTATTTCCTACATCCCGTGGGAACTACTGCCTAAAACGGGATAAAATATAGCTTATGTTACTCGGGAAGTGCACACTTCCTAACTGCTTTATAACAGTGATAGAATATTTAAAATCGGTCAAGCACTTTTTAAGTTTATCCATAACTAGCTTTCGCCCGCGGTTTCACAAAACTCCTAAAACCTTCTCCCGGGTCTATGTTACCTCCCCTCTAATTTTCAGCCAAATCGGTCAAGCCGTTTTCATGTTATGTCGTGACAACGGAAAGCGGGTTTCATTTTTATATATATACTAGCTTCTGCCAGCGGTTTCACCCGCATCCCGTGGGAACTACTTCCCGTACCGGGATAAAAAGTAGCCTATAGCCTTCCTCGATAAATGGGCTATCTAACACTGAAAGAAATTTTCAAATCGGACCAGTAGTTCCTGAGATTAGCGCGTTCAAACAAACAAACAAACAAACTCTTTAGCTTTATAATATTAGTATAGATATAGATAAACACAAACTACCATTACTACTCTCCCACTAATCTGCCTATTTTTGCATATTTTTAACCGACTTTCCAAAATGGAGGAGGTTGCCGATTCGGATGTTTGTTATCCATCATTTACCACACGATTTGAATAATTATTTCCGCTTACGTCTATACTAATCTATACTAATATTATAAAGCTGAAGAGTTTGTTTGTTTGTTTGAACGCGCTAATCTCAGGAACTACTGGTCCGATTTGAAAATTTCTTTCAGTGTTAGATAGCACATTTATCGAGGAAGGCTATAGGCTACTTTTTATCCCGGTACGGGAAGTAGTTCCCACGGGATGCGGGTGAAACCGCTGGCATAACCTAGTGGTTTATATTTATCACTGATACCAATATTAGGGTGCATCTACACGGTGCAAATAGCTTGCGCATGTTGAGGCACATGCACAGGTTACGTGCATTTGAAAAACGTGCGGGTCCAGCGACTCACGCATGTACCAAAGCAAAATACCATACATTGTTTTCTGCTTCAGATCGTCCTTCGTGGATATGAGCCTGCTCGGCCCCCACCAGAACCCCAGCCCGAAGTACTGTAAGTAATTTTTTGGTAATTTCTGAGCGTCAATCGCCATTTCCCAAAGACCAAGGTCGTCAGCATTTATTCTTACATAGTACACAACACATATTCACACTCACAAAAAATTATAATAGTTCATAATGCCTGTTATCCGCCACTCTTTCGACAAATTATTATAATTGTTATACCTATTTGTGTACTTCATAATTGGCGTAATGTTTGGTATGATGATTCAATGTAATGTACTGTCAGCAGTGAAGCTACCTCTCATAAATAAATAAATCAATAGTACTAAGACAAAGTCAAATAATTTATTTCATTCAGGCCTTTACAAGCACTTATGAACGTCAAAAATATAAATAAGTTTGATTCTAGTTGTCCATTCCAAAAGTAGCTTCCTATGAAGAAGAACGGGCAAGAAACTCCATGGTTACTCTTTTTAAAGTAGTATGATATTACAGTTTGTAAGTATTGATACATACAATAACAGCATGCGAAGATCAAGTAAAATCGCTAACAAAAACATATGAGGATAAAATGACGATCAAAATGCTACATGGTATGCTCTAAGGGGTATTTAGCTTTTAACACCTAAACGTGACATTTTGACCTCTCCAGTCAACAATGGGCGTGATGACAGGGTTAAAAAATAGTGATTCTTTTATATTACCAAAAAATATTGGACAGGAATTTTATTTTAATAACTAGCTTCTGCCAGCGACTTCGTCCGCGTTAGATTCGGACTTTGTGCAAAGAGAGGAAGTAATACTAATCAGCAGCCTATCCAATTATCTAAATCTATGGCGTACCTAGCCTATTACTACTTAGCTTTAACCACTAAGGCTGTACAAGTGACGAAAGCTTAAAAAATGGAGTAACTTCTCCCGTTTTCCCAACATTTCCCATCACTGCTCTGCTCCTATTGATCATAGCGTGATGAAAAGTATCCTATAACCTGCCCAGGAGTATGAAGAATATTTGTGCTAAGTTTCATTAAAATCCGTCGAGTAGTTTTTGTTTCCAAAACGAACATACAGACAGACAGACAGACAGACAGACAAAATTTTTACTGATTGCATTTTTGGCATCAGTATCGATCACTAATCACCCCCAATCTTGGAAATATATTTAATGTACAGAATTGACCTCTCTACAGATTTATTATGAGTATAGATATATTTAGAAAACTTTAATGCTTCGAGGACTAGGACCGGAGATTTGTTACGTCACGTTTATAATTTGTATATAAAAGTGATGGAATACGAAATTCAATCGTGTTAAATACGAAAATATACGTGTCCATTATTTTAAGGTTATGTAAAAGACGGACTAATAACTTTTTTTCACTCACCGCGCCTATTAAAAGGGTACCCTTCAGTAAAGCTACCAAAGATGTATGTGAAGCTGAACAAATTAAAATTGGTAGAAAGTAGATAAATACCTGTTCTGGTAAGTCACCGAAGAAATGGTGCTTTTGCAGTTTTGAAAAAGATTTGTTCCGCTATTGTAAGCTGATTGTACAAAAAAATGCAGGAACTATTTTTCCAATCCCTACATATTCCCATTATAGCATAATTTTAACCGACTTCCCGAAACGGTGGAGGTAACTTCCCTATTGGGAAGTTTGAGGATTTTTTACGAGTATGTTGTTTCGCGCTTATCCATCACTAGGCGACTACCCGCGGGTTCTCTGGCGTCCCGTGGGAACTACTGCCCGTACCGGGATAGCATACAGCCTGTATTACCTACTCGAAAAGAGTGTAGCTTTCCAACGGTAAAATAATTTTTCAAACCGGTTCAGTTGTTTCGAAGCCTGTGTGGTACAAACAAACTAAAAAATGTTTCTTCTTTGTTATATTAGTATGGATTTACCACCTGATTTGTATAATTCTTTTGCTGACATGTTTGATATTTGACCACAGCACTGATATTTTAAACAAACGTTTTTCCGCGGTTTCATCTGCGTCCCGTGGGAACTTCTGCCCGTACTCGGAAAGAGTGTAGCTTTCTATTGGCTACCTAAAGATTTTTTAAAATCGGTATATTAGTTTTTGACTACATCCCTTACAACCAGAAACACTTTAGAATAAAGATTAACACCTATCTTAGCATTCACTGTTGTCTGTTTCAGACATTACTTCCTTGTGACCTGCCTACTTAGTAACTGCAAAAACCCCAATCACCATGTTTATTGTAAGTGTTTTTCTTTAAACGATTTCTAATATATCGAGAGCCAGCGATCACCAAAACTACGTTTTTTTATAAAGGCTTAAACTTTGTGTGTGCAAACTTGGCTGTAAAACAAAACTTTTTGAACTTTCAAAATTTACATAAAAACGCCCCCCTTCATCACTTCCTATGTGTTTCTTTGCGGGTGCAACAAACTCCAATACCCAGCAACACATGTCATAACATGTTAAATACTGTATGTACTAATTTGATTGATGTCAATGATTTCAGAAGAGCCGAGCTCCTGCCGGTCTCCAAGGTGAGCAGACCTATACGCTGGAATCCGGCTAGCAGATCAGACAGCTGCAATAACAGTAAGAGTCCCTTCACTTGACGCTATTTAGGTTCATTATCTACAGGTTAATTTTTTTTGTAACAGTTACTGCCGATTACAATAAGTGGTCCATCCGTTTTTTAAACCTTGAAAGATATAATTTATCTGAAGCTCAAATTATATGAAGCCAAAATTAAAATGTCAAAATTCAATCTCCAATCAGTACACTTACTATATCCAGAGATAAACCTCTGACCTCTGGAAGTACTAAACTTTACCTCTTTAACGCTTATAATAAAACTTGAGACAACTTTCTCATAACTCTCAATACTTATGTTCTCCTACTCTAAACGCTTAACATGATTCGTCATCCTGTTCAATCATCATCATCCTCCTGCCTTTATCCCAATTTTATTTGGGGTCGGCGCAGCATGTTTTCTCCTTCCATACTCTTCTATCTGTCGTTATCTCCCAAGTAACATTCTTTCCTACCATATCGACTTTCACACAATCCATCCATGATTTCTTTGGTCGTCCTCCTCTCCTACATCAGTCCATGTTCATGCTCAAAACTCTCCTCACAACATTACTCTCATTCCTCCGCATCACATGACCATACCATGACAGCCAGTTTCCACGCATTTTTTTTGTAACCGGCGCCACTTTCAAACTTTCTATTATATACTCATTCCTCACTTTATTCATTCGCGTAACACCACACATTCCTCTTAACATTCTCATCTCTGCCGCATGCAATTGTCTTTCATTCGTCGCTTTTGTGGGCCAGAAGTTTGATCCATACAGGACAGCAGGTCTCACCATAGTCTTGTAAATTTTCCCCTTAAGTTCATCCAGTTCAATAAGCCTAAGGGTGTTGTGCTACAAAATATCAAGCTTGTTTAGGTACTCACCCATACTATTTAACAAATCATAATATAAACATTAGATCATTCTACCTACTAACCTGTTTGACATTTTATTTTACAGTACGATAAGTAAATCGTCTAAAACGAAAGGAGTTAACAAAGCTAACACCACGATGTTCCGTCTTCAAGATTTACAAGAGAGAGAGTTTACAATTACCTTACTTATGATACTTTTACAGGTAGCAGAGTACCAGTCACCCAACGTAACACACTGGTGCCCAGCTGTCTCCGGTTCCACTGGAAGCCGAACTCAACGTACTTAGGAAACATTACTTCTAAGAACTAAGCCTATCTACTTACGGCCATTCCCAATATTCGATCTATCTATTTCAGCTTTCTAGAGACGGGAATTTGACATTACTTGTATATGAATGTCAAAATTCTATCTCCAGTAGGCAAATGAACAAATAGATAGAATATTGGGATCGACCGCAAGAATGCTTGATAATATTATTCTTTTTGTCTGATATGATACGGTTTTCTTCCATCTTCATTTTGCCGACCGCGCTAGAGATAGTGCAAAACCAGCTACGTAGAAGCATAAGAATCGGCTTTAGGCCTCTTGTTAATGACAATGAATGACGGCCCGATTATTGCTAGTGCGACGGTTCAATAGGTTGGTGTATATATATATGTATTTGTAAACGCGTGAGGCAGATAATATCTATTGCTACGAAACTAAGCCTCGAAACCAGTCGCGTTGTACACGCGAGACACAATTGATTTTCAATCAAAATCAAAAATCGGTTATTCGAAGTGGGCTGAAAAACGGCACTTTTTGAATGTCAGAATTGCGTGAGGCAGCCCCAAAAACACTTCATATAATTAGCGACATACCAGCAGTCAATCTATTGTCATAAAAATCGGGCAAGCGCGTCGACAGTTGTCTTCAACAAGAGGCCTCAGTGGTCTAATTATTACGTATATACATAGATACGTAGAATATATTCCACTTAATCCACTTCACACTATCATGTAAGATTATCTTCAGTAAATCGTAAACGGATACATTAAAAAAAATAGAATTCTCATTACCTATGTTCATATATCGCACGCTGAGAACGAAAGTGACCGATTTCAAAATTTTGATTAAATGAGTTAAGTATACAGAATGACTCAAAAAAGTATACTCTATCATACATAAATTAGAAAACTGACCAATAAAGGTAAGAAAAGGATAGAGGTATATTTCAGTCTCTTTGTCCCTCAGCCGTATTTTAATGGGAAAATCATTTTTTTTTTGCAAAAACTATATAATGCATCTAAAGCTATTAAGTCAAACAAATTCATAACTTTTGTTACCATGTGTTAGCGTTATTGTAAAATGAACAGAAAATGCTTAATACGACGGACACATTTTCGCCTATTCCCAAAAATTGGCAATTTTGAGTTGAGTCACTTTCGTTCTCAGGGTGCGATATGTAGGTTCATAATTAGTAATATGTCATTATTAATATTCGCATTCATTCATAATATACTACCTTATACCATTTCATTGCCTAATAAAGCGATAAGACATGTGTAACTTACATTTCTAACATTCTTAACTTAGATATCGTAAAAATAGGTTGTATGGAATAAACTTAGGCTATCCGCAATTTAGTTTTAGTAGCTCGTATTTAAATAACAGTTACGAGTAGACATTTTATTTTCACTAATACCTAGCAGCTTGATTGTCATGATTTAGCAATGTTCTGTGGAGATAAAACCTATTTATAAAATTCGCTTCCTATAAATAGATCTGTGTTAATTTGTCATTATTGTTTACCCTATCAATGCTCAATAAAATTAAAATTCAACCACCCAGAGTTATTTTGCTAGACCAGTAAGAGTATACGCATGCTGCAAAGTAAACAGTCGTCCGAAAATTGGCCCGAAAATCGTGAATTTAATCAAAGTTTTTAGTCGGTCTGATACCGGCTAAACACCTGATCACTACGTGCGTACTACTATTAACTTCCATACCTTACATTACATTCGATACATTATGAGTCCGTACAAACTGTCAGCAGACTAAAAGTTTGCAGTATGTGGGTACGCAAAGCGTACGATGCTAAGCGTTTTTCTAGCTGCTGCCAAACGCGAATGTGTAAGTATGTTATGCTGCAGCGACAATATATAGCTGGCTTTGTGGAGCTTCAACTTATAGTAAGTATATGCAAAAAACCTAAAATTCCTGTGTAATTTAAGCATAAACTTAACGATAGCTAGCTAATTTATGAACCAAACGCCATAAAGGACATTAAGCAAACATTTCCATTCTTAATATATCATAAAGATTCAGATGTACCATCCTTAACCAGTGCTAACATACAACAAGATCAATATTGCGAATACAAAGATAAATTTCAAAATAAAGTGGGAAACATTTATGGTCTTACTACAAAAACTTAAACATGTGTCGAACACTTGTCTAAAAAAAGTGTGGATGCAAAATGGACCTTATTTCAACGTCATAATCTGTCATTTTTTAGACAAGTGTTAAACTGACGTTTAAAAGTTTTTGTGGTACGACGGTTAGTGGTTTGCTTGTACCCAAAAGGCTTCGAAACTGCAGAATTCTCTGATGGAAAGCTTCATTCTCCCCGAGAAACAGACTATACTTGATCCGGGTAGGTGAAGAAACTCTCGGGGCCCGAGCAAATACGCGGGTAAACAGCTAGTGACATATATATTTGCAAAGTAATAAGCCAGCTTGCGTTTGTTTAAGCCTTGCTAAGTTATCTTTGGCATCTACTTAATGATCTCTGCACACAGCGGGCGCGGCGCGGCGGGACGGGACGGCGACGTGACGCTGAGCAGTTGTAATGTACTAGATATTACGGAGGCCGCCCCGCTCGACGCGACGCGACGATATAGTACATTATGTCGCGTCGCCGTCCCGTCCCGCCGCGCCCCGCCCGCTGTGTGCAGCGACCATAACTTTTAAACTCAATAGTGTACCGTGGACATGGACTTGGGTCTAAGCTACATCATCTCCCGACCCTTTTCCCAACTATGTTGGGGTCGGCTTCCAGTCTAACCGGATGCAGCTGAGTGCCAGTGTTTTACAAGGAACGACGGCCTATCTGACCTCCTCAACCCCGTTACCCAGCAACCCAATACTCCTTGGTAAGACAGGCGTCAGATTTACAGGCTTCTGACTACCTGTAACGACTGCCAAGGATGTTAAATGACAACCGGGACATACAGTTTAACGTGCCTACCGAAAGTAACTTTATCGTGCCATAGACAAAACTCGTTTTATTTCCCAATCGCCAGTTAACTTTTATCTGAAATATAGGAAATATAAGACTTTTTGACAGCTTTTGTATGGGAAATATGTCATAGCATCGAACATATTCTTCAGATAAAAGTTATCCAGCAATTAAAAAGTCGGCCCTTATTGTGGAACTTAAAATCAAACCCCATTTTACATATAAAATATTTATTCACAAGACTAGTCAAAAAATACACGAGCTGCAATCATTAATTTCTTTAGCTATTTTGTATCGATGTTTTCTACGAAATCGAAATAAAATTTTATACCTCTTATCTACACCCTCGTCGATTAAAAAGTTTGATGAGATTACCATAAATATTTTTTGTTCTTGTAACACCATTCTGTCATTCGTCATAGAACATTCTCGGAGAGCGGACATACTGCGTCTGTCAGAAAAAATCAGTGTACCCTCAGAACAATAAGTGTTTATTAATTGCTCAAATAAATTATAAATCGAGTGCCAATTTTCGGTGATTGGTTATCGGCGAACATAATTATGTCTAATAAGGCTTGGGGATCAAACTTCGGCGCGTTTGGGCCGTACTTGGGTACCCGCGCCCGCACTCGGTCAAGCATGCATACAGGCACGGGGCCTGGACCAAGCGCGGGTACCAGGTCTCGTACCAAGGCCAGTATGGAAGCGAGCGTAGAGACTGACTCGACCGCCAGAAAAGTAAAAGCCAGCAATCAGAGCTGTTTAAAAAGCAGCTTTGAAGCGCCTAGTGGTACTAATCCAACCGCTTCAAATGCAGCAACTAAATCACCCGCAGCATCAGCCGCAGCATCAGCCACAGGATCAGCTGCAGCATCAGCATCCACATCGGCCACGGTATCAGCTTCTGCGGTCACAGGAGCAGCAGCGTCAGCGACCCCAGCAGCGAAAGCCCCAACATCGCGTCAAGAAATCAAAGCGAACTACAGGAAATCGTCGCAGAAACCTGAAAAAATGAACCTCATATTCTATCTCACAAAACAAAACGCAGAAAACGTCAATGATGAAATTTTGCGGTTGGAAATCGCGTACTATTTGTTCGACTTCTATATGAAGAGCATCAAGAAGCCGAGAGGTGGTGTGCCGCTGTCCTTAGCAGACAAATATAGAAATACAATGACTTACAACAGTGCCAAGGGTTATGCTCATCAAATTAATACTTTGGAGGCAGCCATACAGCAACGAGAACTCGAAGAAGCTGGGTTGATTGACCCAAGTATTCCTGCAAGCGTTTTGCAAGAGGAGTATCCCGACGACAGCGAGGATGAAGAAGAGGTTTTGAATAACCTTGTCGTGGACGCACGTCAGCAAGAAAGGCTAAGAAAACTGAATGCTGAAATGAATGCTGCACTTTATGAGTTGCATCACGGCAACACGATGTATGGACCAAGCGCAGGCCTCTTTGACGAGTAAATGTACCGTCTCTAAAGTGTCTACGTAATCCGTGACATCCGAAATGTTTGTGTGATTGTCTTTTGGTTGTGTTAAACCTGGAGGTATATTATAATAATACCTACCATTATCATTATCATATAATAATATTCAGTGTGATCTTGTCGGTGTGTGTCGATGTTTCTCAATCGTTCGTGCCAGTTGTTCTCGTAACGTGTGTTCCTGCGAGCTGGCCGCATCATTGTAATTCGTTTTTAGTCATTTAGGTATAAGCAAAGTAATGTTAATTACTGTTAGATTAATGGATCTCGGATAATTAATCTCAAAAGGGTAATTCGTGACTGTTTGATTTAAAATACATTTTATTGTTAGATTACGACTCGTGTACTCAATTAATATTAAATAATAAAGGTTTGGTCTGAAATGTATGATGTTTTATTTTAGTTTGCCTATTCAGCACACAAAGAGATACAATAACAAATATAACACATTCATTACAAAGCAAACACATAATTCAGACAAAATTTTCACAGGCCGGCTTGATGCTATTTATTTATAATTAGTATCTCTCTCCTGTGGTCAATGATGATGATGATGATGATGATCAATAAAATAGCATCAAGCCGGCTTGTGCCGAATACTTTTTCAATAATTGTAATAATCAATCGGTCAACATATGAGGCGTGGTCTTAACGTCCTCGGTTATACACCTCAAAATAATCTGCATGTCATCTTCCGAGCCTTTTCCCAACTATGAGTACCAGTGTTTAACAAGGATCGACTGCCTATTTGACCTTTTCAACCCAGTTACACGGGTAACCCAATAACCCTTGGTAAGATCGCTGCCACAGATGTTCAATGACAGCGGAGACCTACAGTTTAACGTTCCCTTCGAAACACAGACATTGGTGTCCAAGATATTCTTAGAAAGTACATACAAGCTTAGAAAGCCTGACCTGGAAGCGAACCCACACTCATACTTGAGAGGTTAGTTCTTTACCCAATAGGCCACCTCCACTTCCCAAAAAAAAAATGTCAATAATCTATACGGGCATTTTTATTTTTCATTGTTTTGTTTGTTTGTACCCTAACAAAAAACCTAAAGGCTCCGAAATTACTGGACCGATTTAAAAAATTCTTTCACTGTTGGGAAGCTACACTATTCCCGAGTAACAAAGGCTATATTTTACCCCCGGTATGGGCAGTAGTTCCCACGAGACGCGGGTGAAACCGCGGGAAAAACTCTGCGAAAGTTCTTAGAATTCAAATGTAATCGGATAAACTTTTTAATGCAAATTATATGATAGAAATCAGGATTACGTTTGAATTATAAGACCTTTCGGAGTTATAGAAAAACGTTAACAGTACCCGCACACTGATAACTTTTAGTCAGATAGTTTGCTTTGGCTCATAACTCAGTATGAAGACGAATGAAAGTACGCACAATACAAAGATCAGGTATTTAGCCGGTATCAGACCGACTGAACACTTTGATTGGAATCAAGATCTCTTCTAAATATTTTTTTAATAGAATTTCCTGATTCCCAGTCAATAATTTCAGTCGATCTGATATCGGTTAATATTATTGACTAGAAACAGGATTTTCTTTAAATAAATATTTAAAAAAGACCTTGATTCCAATCAAAGTTTACAGTCGGTCTGATACCGCCTAAATACCTGATCTTTGTAATCTGTGTACTACAATTAGATCAAGATCTCTTTCCGGTCGTGTCGGATTGCCGTCCCATCGGGTTATGAGAGTGAAGGAATATGGAGTGCACCTGTGACTGCGCAAATGCTCGTGCACTATAATATGTCCTGCGCAGCTGGCTGATCTCCTTAAATGAGAACAGCCGCCGTGGCCGAAATCGGCCGTGGACGCCATTATCATCACTACAATTATTATTCAATAAACAAACTATCGGCCGATTATAAGTTTGCTGTATACGGGTACTCTAAAAGAGACTGTAACCCTTCGTTTCTGTGTTTCTTCTCAAGGTAGTCAGACAGGAAATACCGACTTCACCTCGCTCTGAAATACTTTTTTTAATAAAAAACTTTTAACATTTAACAAAAAACAAAGTCGCTTTTTCTGTCCCTTTGTACGCTTAAATCTTCAAAACTACGCTACCGATTTTCATGCAGTTTTTTTAGAGAAATAGAGTGATCAAAGAGGAAGGTTTATATGTATAACTAGATGATCCCGCGAACTTCGTATCGTTTAAACCTTCCCTGGATCTCTACAAACATTTTGAAACCAAAAAAGCCAAATAGATCCAGCACACACCCGTGCGAAGCCGGGGCGGGATAAAATATCAAACAACATTTCCCGGTAACAGTCGGAGCTTTCAACTTAATTAGTAAGTCTGGTCCAAAAGTGGATTGTAACAAACAAACAAAACGAGTCCAACGAGACAAACGATCCCTTTGAGGCCTTTGAGCAACTATGGCACCCATGGGGTGGTAGTCCGTAGTAATTGAATGTTATTGAATTCCACGCTACCTCCCCGTTGCCTCCCGTCTGGCTACCGGACAGATTGAAACATATATAGATATGTATAACAACGACCAAACATCGAGTATTAAACAGGTGCGAGAAACCTTTTTACAAACTCACCTGCCAAAGATCTAAAACACGTATTCTCATGTATTGTAGTTAAGTTACAGCAATAATCTCGGAATAAATGAATAGGGTCCAAGTCAAGCAAGTACCAATGCAACTTTTTTAAGTTTGTATGTACTTTCTAAGTATATCTTGGACACCAATGACTGTGTTTTGAAGGGAACGTTACTGTAAGTCCCGGCTGTCATTGAACATCTTTGGCAGTCGTGGGTAGTCAGAAGCTAATAGCAAGTCTGACAACCAGTCTTAACAAGGGGTGTTGGGTTGCTCGTTTAACTGGGTTGATGAGGACAGACAGGTAGTCGCTTCTTGTAAAACACTGGAACTCAGCTGCATAAAGTTAGACTGGTAGCCGACCTTAACTTGGTTGGGAAAAAGTTCGGGAGATGGATGATGATGATGATTACTTTTTAAATCGTTCATAGTTTTCGTTTCACTGCTAATTTTGTGATCGAAACAATTGAGTAAGCTGCGTTAGGTATTATTATATTATCCGAATGGATCCTTCTTTTTGAGAAATATTTAATTAAACGTCGAATCGAAACATCGAAGGAAATCGTTTAGAAATTATCCCTAGCACCGATCGAGTAGATTTGACCCACATTCTTATTGACTTTTTTAAGGAATCATGACACGCGGCACCATGTTAAGCCAAGTTCAAGTAAAAGAGCCAGCTCCGAGTGAAATTACTCGAATCTCTTGGTACTTTTGACCCCTCTAAAAAACGTCTGTTTTATTCAAACGGCAATTTATTTGTATCATAGTACTTGGACTACCCGGGTAACGGATATTAAGGCAAATATTATCACATTTCCTCGTTGAAACTCAAAAGCTTACAATATTATTCCAGTAAAATTTATTTTCATATTACACAACCATTTTGGTTTGCAATCACTGTGGCAGGGTGGATTATTTTAATAACGTTGGGTGGTCCAAAATTGAATGCACGTTACAAAGGCAAATGGAAGTCAGGGAGGCATGTAGAGGGGTCCAGTGTATGCAATTATCCGGTACATACACAAATATGTACATTGTACCTCGATATGAAAGTTACGCTGGACTGCTTTACAAACACGTGTGCAAAGGGATTGAAATGATTTCATGTTTTCATGTTTGGACAATAGTATGCAGAAGATGTTGCGGTTCATAATATAATAGGTTGCATTTTTAAGGTGCAAACTGGGTTAGCAGCGTTTTGCACTTTTTGTGATGGGGCAAAAATTATTAAGTAAAAAGTAAAGGTCACGCGACCGTAAGATATTTCTTACTAAGCAAATCATTTCTCGTAGTTAATTAGTATGAAATTAGGTACCTACTCACATACCTACTTACTTTCGGGTCGTGGGGTCCAAATGCCCACATCCTATTTGAAGATATATCTATGCAGCTGGTTGATGCTTCTCGTGACCAAAAGGTTGGTTATTTCCTCGGACAAAAGATAAGCATGGCAATGCATCCCAGTCGACAACGATTTGGACAAATTTTTTAACGCTTTTTAGTTTTAGGTTTTTACCAGGATAGTTTTTAAATTTTATGTAAACATTTTGAAACATGGTGGTTCTGTAAATATCTATCTAAGTAAAGAGATGATTTACATTGATATACAAAGACTTTTAAACTGCGTTTATTCCGTTATACAGTAAATGCAGACTCGCACAAAAGCGCGGATTGCATATGCATAACGTCATCCACGAGATTTTAATCAAAAGCTTCCCTTTGATGTGTATCAGACCGAACATGCTTTTATAGACACATAGCAGGTACATACAGAGTGTATTTATTCGTACTTCATTCGCCACTGGGCAAAGGGGAACATCATGAAAACGTGGAAGCGTAAAATAAATACAAAATGTTTCGACGTGCCCAGTTCAAAGGAACTTATTACTTTTAAAAAATATAAAACTCTCGTACTTTAAGAGCCAGTGCGCATCGACCGAATATAAGGATAATAAGTATCATCTTGACGTACCAAGTTCTTCCGTGATTCGGAAGGCACAATCAATAAGTGGGACCCGGCTGTCATTTAAGCATCTTTGGCTGTTGTTACGGATAGTTAGAAGCCAGGAAGTCTGATAACCAACCTTACTAAGTGGTATTGGGTTGAGGAAGATAGGCAGTCACTCCTTGTTACACTGGTACTCAGCTGCATTCGGTGAAACTGGAAGCTGACCCCAACATGCTTAGAAAAAGGCTTGGCAGGTGATGATATGACAGGTTCTCATACCTTGATAAGCTATGTATTTGAACCCTCGCGCATACACAGATCACGGTAATGTCTATCGGGGTATCTACCGAATTTTTTGTGCAATTGACAGCTGCCAGTTTTCAAGGTGGTTTTCAAAATACCACTGTTTGTACGGACAGACAGCAACTGTCAACTGCACCGAAAAACAGTCAGACCATACCTACATTTTGAGGTAGCGTTTTATCGGGGATTCACTATCAAAAGTAAAGTTACAGGAGGAGAACTGTACTAGCTCTTCTTCGTCTTTCAGTCCCGTTCCCAAGTTATTTGGGGTCGGTGCGATAATACGTTTTCCAATAACTGTAGATAACTGCCTCGTTGGTTATTTACGTATTTTGTGTCCTCCTCCTGAAATATGGCACAAATGCAAATCAACACCTTGTATAAAAACTAATTATCATCTTAAGCAGTAGGTAAGATGAATTAGTGTAAAAAGGCCCATTTAGATTTCACCTAACATTTAAATTTAGCGCCTACTAAAAATGGAGTAGGTAATATAAAGGCCTTGTTATTCTTCGTCTTTCTTGCAATTCCATTTTCTTATGCTCTAAGGTAAACCCTATTGATATCTTTTCATCCCTGAAATCTGTGTCGTTTAAATTCGATATATAAAAATTAATGTCGCTTTTCGATGTAATTTTATAGCTAAAGAACGGACTCACGTATCCAAACCAAATTTTTAGGCTTTTTTCGGACTATTTATTAGATGGTGTATGTGGAGTTTGCACAAAATCGGTCGAACAGGGGCCCGATTCTCCTATTCTATCCTTTTCTGTCATTCAATAATGAATCATTTTGTCTGCAAATGATTTAGTGCAAACTACCGTATAGACCAAAATCACCAAAATAGCAGACCAATCGCTAACCAATCGAATGTCGTTGGAATACGATTGGTCTTATATTAGTAGCAGAATGCCCGATATGGTTAAAACTGATATTGCGATCATATTGCAATTCAATTTCTATTCGATTTTGACATTATTAACTTAGGAGAATCGGGCCCCAGTTCTTCATTTATTTACGTAGCGAAACACTTACCGGGCCGCTAGTCGATATTTATATTTATGTATTAGCTTCTGCCAGCGACTTCGTCCGCGTTAGATTTGGACTTTGTGCGAAGAGAGGCTATAGAGAGTTATGGTCTCTGCACACAGCGGGCGCGGCGCGGCGGGACGGGACGGCGACGCGACACAATGTACTAGATCGTCGCGTCGCGTCGCGCCGAGCGGGACGGCTCTATGTGATGTCGTCCGTAATATCTAGTACATTACAACTGCTCAGCGTCGCGTCGCCGTCCCGTCCCGTCGCGCCGCGCCCGCTGTGTGCAGAGACCTTTAAACGTGTTATTGTGAGCCAACTATAAAAGATAGACATATACGGTCTTACCACAAAAACTTTTAAACGTCAATTTAAGACTTGTCTAAAAAAATTTCAAATTATGACGTTGACATATGGTTCATTTTGCAGCCACAATTTTTTTAGACAAGTGCAAAACAGGTGGTTAAGTTTTTGTAGTAAGGCCAATACTGTCGTGGTATATATTTTACATAATTTTAAGGAGAACATTTCCGTCATACATTGTTTCTATGTAGATTTATATATATTTAAGGCTGCACACGCGACGGAAGCATAGAAAAATGCAGTAACTTCTCCCGTTTTACCAACATTTACTTTCACTGCTCTGCTCCTTTTGATCGTAGCGTGATGAAAAGTATCCTATAACCTACCCAGGAGTACGAAGAATCATTGTACCAAGTTTCGTTGAAATCCGTCATGTAGTTTTCGTTTCCATAACGAACATACAGACAGACAGACAAAAATTTTACTGATTGCATTTTTGGCATCAGTATCGATCATTAATCATCCCCTAATAGTTATTTTGGAAATATATTTAATGTACAGAATTGACCTCTCTACAGATTTATTATAAGTATAGATGTAAAAGAAGGTCGTGTTAGTTACACTATTTATAACCCAAGAATGGTTGAATCGTTAAAGCGGAAATAGGATAGTTTTTCTTAGCTCAAGGCTCCAAAGAAGCGTAGTTATCTTGGCACGCTAGTGATACCGCGTGCAGAAGCTAGTGAAAGATAGAATTCAATGTATTATAATTGTCAAAAATAAATAAATTCAAACCAATTCAAACGCAGTAGTTTGTTTAATATGTAACTATTTGTGCAAAATTCATATCAATATTTTTTACCCTTCTCAGCTAACAGCCTACTACTGAAACGGCGTATGAATCCGTTCCTATTTAAATACGCTGTCGGTAACAACGAACTTAATAAATAATATTGATTTTATAAGCTCTGGTATATTTTTAGATTTGTACTTTCCACCCCGTGGAAACCCCCGTTTCCCCCCACTACTGGGTATTCCATGATATTTTTCTCTCCCGTTGTTAATAATACTTATTAAATATCCAAGTGTGTATCTTTAAGAACCTCAAAAATACAATAGATTTGGTTAGGTACCAGCACGGGGGGCTCGATAAACTGTAGGTCCGGGCTGTTTGAACATCTTTGGCAGTTTTTACAGATAGTCAGAAGCTAGTAAGTCTGACAACCAGTCTTACCTTTATACAAGCTGTTGATTTGCATCCGTGCCATAGTCAAGGACGTAATTATACTAATGATCCTCAACCCAAATCAACAAAAAAATTGGTACTGGTATTAAAAATTGGTGGAAAATTTTTGATTTTAATTTTTTTTCGGAAATTCGTCAATGTCACCTACCCGTTTTCAAACTCGGCGCGTGTGTTACTGGCCGTGCAACCGTGCTGCGCTCTCACACTAATGTAACCACAAAGCATGCGCAACGATCACTCATAAATTTCATTCATAAAATTGGATTATTTCTGAAATACTATGACATTACAATAACAAAAAAAGCAGCGCATAATAACTATTTCCCTTTTTCTGTAATTCCAATCGATTATTTACGTATTTTATGTCAACCTCCTAAAATATGGCACAGATGCAAATCAACACCTTGTATATTGCGTTGCCCGGATAACTGGGTTGAGGAGATCAGAAAGGCAGTTGCTCCTTGTTAAACACTGGTACTCATCTGCAACCGATTAGACTGGAAGCTGACCTCAACATAGCCGGGAAAAGGCTTGCGAGATGATGACAATTGTATTCTTTATTAGCAGACAAATGACAATTAAATTAAATCATTTACATTCCTACCTAGGTTGTTGATACAATCTTAATTAACTTTTAATTTACGTGACAGTGGATTTTGACTTATAATCTACATTCCTGTACGTCGATTCTATAAAATTCAGACAACAACTCGCATTTCACTTCGCATTTCACTTCGCTATTCACTCTCACTTCGCATTCGGTTCAAAACGTTCTAAAAGTCATCTCATACTTTATCTGTCAAAATCTCGAGTTTAATTTAGTTCAACTCGCAAACACGCTCGCAAGAGTAGCGCTAGTGTAGTAACTCACGGCGGATTCAGATGCGAAATTTAGAGTGAAGTCTTATAGAATCACACTGCTGTTTTGATAAGCTCAAGGTAGCAACGAAATAATAAAAACATTGATTTTATAAGCTCTCTCTAGTATATTTTTGGATTGGTACTTTCCACCTCGTGTACACCCACTACTAAGTACTCAAGGAATTTTCCAGGATAATTTTCCTTCTCCCGTTTTTAATACTTATTGAATATTCAAATCTCTAAGTATCTTTAAGAAATAGATTTGGTACCTGATTGTTGCCAGCTGATATTAGTTGCTACGCGCGTTGTTTTGTTTTACATAATTAAATTACTATTTGTTTTTGCGCAGGATGATTTATTTGACACTTAATCGAAGTCTAGAGCACAAAGTAGCTCTAGCACGTCGGGATGTGAAGATATAATCATCATCAATCATTGAACATCCTTGGCAGTCGTTACGAGTAGTTAGAAGCCAGTAAGTCTGACACCAGTCTAACCAAGGGGTATTGGGTTGCCCGGGTAACTGGGTTGAGGAGGGCAGTCGCTGCTTGTAAAGCACTGGTACCCAGCTACATCCGATTAGACTGGAAGCCGATCCCAACATAGTTGGGAAAAGGGCTCGGAGGATGATGGCTTTACGGTACCATGTACACCTTGGGGACAAAAATGCTGTTGTAGACTAGTGTTATTAAATACTTACTACGTTAGTAAAGTTAATCGTAGATTCTGACTCCAGGATACCAGCCGGGTAGCCGGAACTATGCCAGTTTCTTTTAACCAAAAGTTAAAAGCTACTAACCAACATTGCTGTCTCTCTGCACGACATACTTAGCAGTCTTGGTGAAATTGTGACGGCATAGTGAACAAAACACCAATTCAAGTATGAGAGTGTGTATTTCAGGTTAGACTAGTACCAATGCAATTTTTCCTTTTATGTTCTTACAAAGGTGTTCTTTATAAACCCGGAAGACGCTGGATGCAGGTCGCCTCCAACAGGTATCTGTGAAGATCTAAGGGGGAGGCCTATGTTCAGCAGTGGACATCCTATGGCTGAGATGATGATGATGTTCTTACATACTTTCTGTACATCTTGGACATCTACCGATAACTGCATTAAAGATCTCAGTGATTAACGCTCAATCCTTCTCTATGCGAGAGGAGGCCTGCAGCAGTAGGACGATAAAAATAACCAAAACCTGAACCATTTTCAGTTGCTAAATTGACGATTTACCAATTTGGGTTAAGCAAGTTCATGGCTGGTTATGGTTTGGTTTTCATTATAGAAATGGGGTTTTCACGTTAAAGTTTTAAATAAAAAAAACAGCGTCACACCGAATGCTTTATTTAATTTAAAAAACAACACCAAATAAGTACGAGTACAAAGTTCGTTGAGATATAAGAATAAAAAGTACGGAGATGTATAGGAGTGCGCACATTACAACGGTCAGGTATTTAGCCGGCATCAGACCGACTGAAAACTTTGATTGGATTTAAAGATCTTCTTTCAAAAAAAATCTAGCCAGAGGGTCGACTGTCGGCAGTGTGTGGGAAGGCTACTCTAAAATATCTATACAATAACATCGAAGACATACATACTTATTATGTGTTAGATATATACTAGTGCTACAAAGGGAAAACCAAAAAACAATAACAAGTAATTTTAAATGTTAAACATTCATCCAATATAAACCTCGTTGTAATCGATTAAATAAATAAATCTAAATAATAATAATTTTACAATTGACACAAATCAATTTTATATGTATATGTACCTACCTAATTTAAACGCTTCCAAAAGTCTACTTAATCAGAACATATAAGTGTTTTAAAAGAAACTTTAAAATCACAAAATTCCTAAATATTGGCAGGAAACAACATAATTATATTATGTTTTAAATAAAAACTAAATTGTACCGTTCTACGATTCAGGAACATCGAATATGTAATTTAAAAATGTAATAGATAAGTTAACTTACATGGTTTTAATTGTAGTAATTTCGTATTATAAAATATTATAAGAATTTGCGGTGTTTCACCCTAATTCATAAGGAGGTAGGTATTACAGTTACTATAAGAAAAAATATATTTAAATAATTTAGGTTCGTTAAAATGTTGCCTGGTCTCATAATATAATAGGTCTAATAATAATTGACTTAGTTTAACTAAGGAAAAGCCTATTTTCAACGGCATAAAAGTAATACACTGTATAAATTGGACAACTTACACCTAAGTTACCTAAGTTAATTGACACCGAAAACGATACATTTATTTACAAAATTTTAAAATATCTGTAACATTGTTCGTGAGGGACACAGGTCAGAAATAGTTATTAAGATATCTCTAATAATAAGTACTCGAAAAAACATTTTGGTACCAACTAACGGAGATGTCGTAATGCAAAATCTTCTAACAAATTAGCGCGCCGAAATGCAGGTGTTCGGGGGACGAGGAACATTATAAGCTCCGCCCTTTCATACCTTCTATCGAACCCATTATTTTCGAAATAAAATCACTAATCAATCAAGACCAATCTTTGACAGATTTGGCAGATTGATTTAGATTTGACAAGGAACCCGAACTCCTCATTAGTTCTAGCAGATGATCGCGCCTGCCAGACGTTGCTTGGCCTACATGAAGGCGCCTGACGTTCCTTACGCCATCTCCGCTATCTTTCCTTCCTCCGTGGTAACAACCTATTCTATTTTAAAAATTACCCTTAAGCCGATGGCTTTGTCAATTCTTGACCAAATACATTCGAGTACAAAAGTACTCCTGTAACTACTAACAATTGTTTAAATACTAACCGTCTTACCACAAAAACTTTTAAACGTCAGTTTAAGACTTGTCTAAAAAAATGTCAAATTATGACGTTGACATATAGTTCATTTTGCAGCCACAATTTTTTTAGACAAGTGTAAAACAGGTGGTTAAGTTTTTGTAGTAAGGCCACTTATGTCTAAAACACACAGCCTAATTAAAAAGAAATTCATCATCTCTGCCTTTTGTCAGATTGACTGACTAACCTCATTAGTGGCAGAGTTACAATAGACATATATTATATTAAAGGGTAAATTCTCAAAGTATGGATAGCTTCTTTGTCTTCAGTAAGAATACCAGCACACAGCAAACTAAACGGTCGGCCGAAATCTGACCTGATGCATGGTTGGGCAAAGTTTTAAAATTGTGAATTCAATCAAAGTTTTTAAGTCGGTCTCGTACCCGTACGGTCAAATACCCGATAGTTGTTATGTGCTTAATATTTAGTCATTTCTATACTGATTTATTATGAGCCCGAACAAACTATCAGCCAACTAAAAGTTGAAGTGTGCGAGTACTCTTGCTATGGGTATATTATTTAATGATTTGCATGTCATGTTTTTTAAAAGATCCCGACGAATTGAGAATTGAGAAGTTTTGTATCTGAAAATAACAAATAAATGTTTCCATTTTTATATGTGTATAAAAGTGAGTCGAATTCGAGTTTTTTTTTCGAAATTTGTGTAAACAACGAAGAACAAAATCTCCTAGCTTATAATATTACCCTGACGCGAAATATCGCAATCGCTTACCATACTCGACTTACCACCTAACAAAGCTTAGAACTATTTTTTTATTAAAAGACAAACAAAATAGTTGAGACATCGATTAGACTGGTAGAATACACCTACATAGTATTACATCGTAGAATTATTGTATTGAATACATAATATTAAATACTAAAGTTCCCTCACAAATAAAAACTGAATAAACAGGTGATATGAAAAGGATAGGGAACATTAAATTAAACGAAAAATGTAATAACTAAATCATCCTGTTTCTAACGCAAACTTCAAAAGGGTTTCCTATTGTCCTGTTCCATAACGTACCTGTTTTCGTGACCTTATGTATAAATGAGAATCTGAAACAAACAAAAACATTATTAACTTAGTATCAATGCATTGTTTACTTTTTTTTAATAAGCCTTTTCACAGGCGTAAAATCTTGAGGAACAATGGGAGCTTGCAATGGGGGGAAAGCGGTCTCACCCGCATCCCGTGGGTCTCACCCGCACCTCTACACGAACCCGGATAAAAAGGAACCTATAGCTTTCCTCGATAAATGGCCTATCTAGCACTGAAAGAATTTTTCAAATCGGACCAGTAATTCCTGAGATTAGCGCGTTCAAACAAACAAACAAACTCGTCAGCTTTATAATAAAAATTGAGAACAGGACACAAAGAAGATGAAGGAAATCAACTGCCCCGTGCTTGTCTTCAGACTTTTTCCTACAAAAGTAAATATAAAATTAAACTTATCTATCGTTGTCTTACCTGTCTGTTGTGCTATTTTTAATCTATACTTTCGTGGTCCAGGTTATTTGGGAAGAGTTGATAGTAGTCTTCCCAAGATCTGACTTGTTGGACTGGGTGGTTATCAGTCTTCCGCACATAAAGACGGCCTCGCTTGTTCCAAATGTACTTATATCCTTGTTGAATGCCGGTGGACCGCAACTCGTTATACAGATGTTCGAAATATCTCGTGAGGCGCTCGTATACGACAACACGTCGACGTGGTCCGGGCAAGTCTAGATGTTCGTTATTAAGGTTGCGTAGCACTCGGCCACGCTGCACCATCTCTTCAGCTAGACGTCTTGTAGAAAAACGCGCCGCTACCGGCCGCGGCCTGAGCACTAGCGCTGAAGCCCCTTCATAGCGTGGCCTCCCCAATCTCTCAACAGATACAATGTCGTAAAACGTTAGATGCACCCCCAATACGTGTGCAACACGATAAACCAGATGAGTCAGATTCTCCACAGACGACTCATAAAGGTTAGTAATAATAATATCCTTCTCCAACGCATCCTGGCTCCGTCGGCGAATCAGGCTTTTTATTGTAAGCAAGTTTCGGTTTATTATCAAGGTTCTTTCTTCAACCGTGCTTTCAATCATTGACATTTGTTGGCTTAGATATGCGATGTTCCGGTTAAGATCATCCTTCATTGTTATTAAATCTAATTTTAGATTTTCTAAGGTCATCATGACATGAGAAGATAGATGGAGTACGACTTCATCTGATGTGCGGCTGTGTACAGATTCGCTTGGGGTGCTGGGTGCTACTTGCTCTTGGCGAGTCACACTACTGCTTAAAGAGGTGGACTCCGAGCACAGGTAGCAGCGCCAGTTGTTATTATATGTGATGTCCAGCATCAGCCCTGCGCATACATAATGATAATCACAGTTGCACTGGTAGCAGGTAATTTTCGTATGCTCTAATAGTGCGCCGCCACATCTCATACATTCCGACATCTTGACTCTTGCGGTTTTCCAAATAACTAAGTAAGTGTAAGTCTATGATAATGTTTATTTCAGTTTCTATTGTTCAACACTGTCACACACGCACTTCCACAGAAACACGAATGCTGTAGGCGACTGTTGAGCTCTCCAGAGGTTCAGGTGAACTGCGAGCCTGGCCAAGTCTCTGAAGCTCGTGGTACAATCGATAACTGCACGCAAGCGCAACCGGCAGGTCGCATCCCGGGCATTGGCTCAACAAGTTTTTTGTACAAAAAATATTATTTGTAATATTATTTTATACGGAAAATAAGAAACGAACAGCGGAAACTAACTTCCTCAGGGTTGAAGCTTTGTGTCATCCATCCTACAAAACTAGTCTAAAAAGTCTGTCTGACCAACTTTGCAACTAGGGTGACGTTTCATACGTAACGGTCAACGTTTAGAAATCTTCCTTTTGTTTTTAATCAAACATTAATACAAGGTGGGTAGAAAAAAATAATAAATATAAAGTCTACCGACAGTTACGTTTAGAAACGGGTACATTTTTATTGAGTTAATTAAGTATGATTTATTTTTATTAATAAAATGATTTACGTATTTACAAAATTCATATTTATTATAATAACTTAGGTCTACAAATAAAAGATCGTAACTTAGCATAAACTTAAAAACAAATAGTACGTAGTCATTATCTGTATCGGTGCAACGGCAAGTTGAGCCAATTTGGAACTTCATGTCATTGCGATATGGTTTCGATTCGTTTACCTGGACTGCTGTACCAATGCAAATAACAATGCAAATCGGATTCGTTTGTTACTCATTCACGGACTTGTTCCTGTCAGTTTAGTTCGTTTCTTTAGCGAAGCGACCATTTTTAAAATATCATCACGGAGACACACGTTCACGCGCTCCTTACCAGTACTCACTCTTGCCAATCCGTAGTGCGTGACGTTAATCGTGTCGCCTTAACGTATTTTTTTTAAACGTATATTTTTCAAATTTCTTTAAACTTTATTCTCTAATATTGTAGAATCGGTGTATTTTCCCGTATTGGGTAAGTGTTGAACAATTCGTGTAACTGCAATCATGCTATCACCCACTATTGGGTGACCGTTGGCAAATGACTTGCAGATTTCTTTTCTTTTTCCTTGCTTTGCACATTAGTAGCATCATTCTTAACCATTTCCATCGTCATGAGTAGTCATCATTGTTAATTTCATTATTCTGCTTATCGTTGTATTTTCTTCTTATACGTTTATACATTTTATATACAACTATATTTTCAGTTGCTATTTGTAAACTCTGATGGTGACTGAATTTGCACACATTCGCCTTAAGCGCACTGTACTTCTGCTTCCTGCTTCCGCGGCAAACACAGTCAGAGGAGGACAATCAAAAGATGGTTATTTATTTGAATGGACCTGAATTCCAGGGTCCAAAGTTCGGGTTCAAAGTCCGGGCTTAAACTACGGGCCACTGTCGATCCGTTGACCGAACGTCAGCAGGCACCGAGAGCCACCGTGCATCCACTACACCCTACCATACTACATCACCATCTGCGGGTCGTCCACCCAGAAGTGCCTCCTCGGTTGAGCGTCATCACCGGACATCTCTCCACGTGAAGCCAGGACAGTACAAGCGCACTGACATGACAACCAGATAGCAATTTAAATCTAACTGACGGGCATTACGAACCGCGACCTTATAAATAAATCTTTATGTACACAATGTGGGGTTTAATTTAAAATTAGACCTTACCACACCCTAAACGTGACACATAAGGGCCTGCAATGGACAATTTGAAATAAAAACCTTAGACTAACTGCTCTGGAAGATATTAGAAAAACTGTCTGTCTTTGACAAGTCTTGGCGAACTTTGGTTTTTATAACAAAGACTTCATAGAGCCTAGATAGATCAATATTTTAAGGGGAATGAAGGGGGAAATGCAACTGGTTATTTAGTCTGCCGTTTCCATGGAAACGGCGAGAGACGAGGGGGGAGTAAGCCCGCGCAGCCTGTTCTAGACTATGAGAGATGGGAGGCCCAGTGGTTGGGGGGGAGGCTTTTATTGATTTACAAGGACCTCAATTGCATTTCCGAGAAAACCCTAGGAATATGGCCCGGGCGAAACGCTTGTTACACAATCCACAGCCATTGCTGCTTACCATGGTTATATAGGATCAGTTTTACGATATGGTTTATTATTATGGGGCAAATCAACTTTAATAAACGAAGTTTTCCTGGCACAGAAACGTTGCTTAACAGCAATATGTAATGCTGGTCCCCTTGATTCGTGCAAACCCCTGTTTCAGGAAACTAATGCCCGTTTTCACCAACAACCTCTTACCGTTTCCCTATCTAAATGCTACTTTTAGTAAGGATCCCTCCCAATTTGACACCTACCTAAATTCATTTTCACCACACTTGTACATGGATCCCTTAAGTAAGTGACAGATTACTAGTTCTACAAACGATAATGCAAAGTCGATATTTTATCGATAAAATGATTTTTCTGTACTTCTTAAGAAATAAACGTCTGTCGAGTATATATTACTAAAGCCTGTGAGTTTTTTTTCTTGTGATGTTATTTTAATTTAACTTAAACTACATTACGCTATGTTTTATGCAATAAAACAGTAAAGAGGTTTTCTATAGGTGAATTTTTACCTATGTCATTCGCGCGTTTGTCAAATTGACTGATGTGTATGTGTACATAGAGTGAGGTTAATTTTGGGTTTATTATTGTTGAATAGATAAGTTTATTTTGGCAGAGAAGAGAAAACGAGGATAAACCTTTCTTGCAGAAGAAAAAGACAAGCTAGTGAAATTGCTGACGTCTTATAGAGACACAATATTAAACAAAAAACGGATGGGACCACGAACGAAGCCAAAAACAAAGCTTGGATCCAGTCACAAATAGTTTTAATGCGACAGGAACCCTTTACAGGTAAATGTGAATAATATCTGTGTATAATAATGTAGTGTATTAAGATATTGCCGTACAACTGTGTTCCTTGTTTTACTGTCGGCTTCATTGTATTTTTGTTCTCCATGAGTTGATGGATTTAAGTATGGGGTTAAAATTATATATTTATTTAGTTTCAGGTGGTGCGAGAAATTGGAAAGACGTGTAAAAACATGCTGCGCCCAGCCCACCTCAAATTGAATTGGTGCAGGAGGATGATGATAATGTTTGGTACATCATATGAGGACTAATATTAAAATATTTGTTTACTATCTTTGTTTTAATTTACATAATTTATTATGTTCAATGTTAGCCTACTTCTTACCTCCAGAGGGTATCCCCTATCACCTAGGAGATAGGCTCCTCCATATTCACCATTTTCGAATCATTGGTATCTACTGCAGTTTTGGTATTTAAGGCCTATTCAAACCTGAGTGATATTCGCTGCCGCTGTGGGTAGAGGTAGATACCGCGCCGGTTTCGCTCAGGTATTTAGTATCAAGTATAGTTACCGGCACGGATATTGAGCTCTCGGCGGAAGAGTGGGGATCGCTTTGCGCACTGTACACAAGGCAATAAACCAATAAATGGCTTCTGCGCAGGTGAAGGTCAGGGCTCAATATCCGTGCCGATAACTATACCGCGGCTAGAGCGACCTGAGCGATATCCACTGCCGCTGTGGGTAGAAGTACATACCGCGCGGCAGCAGCGGCATGCATCCCGAATATCAACAGTAATATTAACGCATACCCACTGGGTTTTCTCTGTCGCAGGTGGTAGCGAATACCGCTTAGGTCTGAACAGTCATATTACCGCATACCCACAGGGTTTTCTCTGCCGTAGACGGTAGCGAATACCGCTTAGGTCTGAATAGGCCTATAGTTGTCCCGGCCACCGCGAAACTACATCAGTGATTACCAGATTTGCATCTGTTATGGTCTGTATATTTATGGACATGCAGGACTTCCTATTTTTGAATAATTCAGCGACATCACGACCTAGCAAGTGCATTCATAGCAAGTGATAACCTATAATCTTATAAAAAAGTCATGATCATCGTACTTTTTTCTCAGACATCTGCTCTTTCACGTAAGATAGGTACGTGGTCTTCTAATGATTATTATTTTACATATCCACAACCTCCACAGCTTCTAAACTTTCTAAAAGTTTACGTTTCATTTTTTTTTTGCTTTTTAAACATGGTATTTTTGGTGTTACATAACATATAAAGGTACATTTCACTATCCATCGCCAGAAACGGTTCAAAATATGTTTGTATTCTGTAATGATAATGATAGGAGTTGTTTAAGCAGGCATCAATCGGGCTCCCAAGTTTAAGTGAAATTTTTAGGTTAAAATTGACACCTAGGCTTTGGTGAAAATGAAATTCTTATTAAGTGTTCCGTAAATGCTCCCTAAATTTAGGTATTCGTTGGTGAAAACGGGCATAAAATATTTAGGTACATTTTTTTCCCTATATACCTATTATCGAAATTGTTTTTTTCGTTAAAAAGCACCCACAATTATTCGAAAAAGTCTCAGAAAACAGTGTATTCAGCAAAAGAGATCCTAGTAAGATTGTTGTACCAAAATGCAGAACTACTCTGTACCACAGAAATTGTATGTTTATGTGTGTAAAAATATATAATAAAATACCCCAAACTATTAGAGAACTTCCATTAAGATTGTTTAAAGTAAAAAAAATGAAGCAATGGTTGGCACAAAAATGTTATTATACTATTAAGGATATTTTAGAAAATAAGTATTTAATTAGTTTGTAATTTATATAATTTTGTAACAAATAATAATGTAGCTGCCCGAATGGGCCTTAATTATTGTATGCCCAAACGGGCTGATTGTTGTACTGTATGTATATCATTATATCGAACACTTGTAACCAACACAATCAACACAATAAAGATTACTTTACTTTACTTTAAATATTTATCTATGTAGCTTATTCAGAGATGATATTTATTTTTACTAGTTTTACATATTTTACAGAAAAGTTCTATTCAGATATCATCCGAAATGTTGTTACATTATATTTTGTACTAGCTTCTGCCAGCGGTTTCACCCGCATCCCGTGGGAACTACTTCCCGTAACGGGATAAAAAGTAGCCTATAGCCTTCCTCGATAAATGGGCTATCTAACACTGAAAGAAATCAAATCGGACCAGTAGTTCCTGAGATTAGCGCGTTCAAACAAACAAAGTCTTCAGCTTTATAATATTAGTATAGATATAGATTTAAAAGTTTATCGGATTATATTTTGATTGTAAGATTAATTTAACTTCTGGACTGAAACAAACACTTATCGAAACTTGGCGAAATATCTGGAGTCAGATCTAAAATGAGGTAGTCAGCGAAAAAAGTAACTGAACAAATCAAAACTTTCTAAAGAGCCTAGTCAAAGTCAAAATTATTTATTAAAGTAGGTTAATTAGATTAGCACTTTTTCAAATTAATACTTACAAGCATTATTTAATTGTAATATAAATATCGCGACACCTTTACATACGGTAGGTCAACCCCATGGTAAGCTATTAGCACCCCAACCTTGTTTTTTCTTTGAGGCGAAGGGGTGTGCCGGACCCAACCTTACCTTACAAAGCTATATGTAGTTTTAAATACCTATTAATTCACCCAGCCAACAAACATGCCCATCACACAGATGTTGACAGTACCGGGAATCGAACCCGGTACCATAAGTTCGGTTGTCCGGCATGGTGACCATTGCGCCAACGAGGTCGTCAAATGTTCAATACGTTTTTACTTTGCAATACTATCTATAAGAACACGCGCACACTACAAAGATTTAGTCGGCCGATAGTTTATTTTTGCTCATAAGTCAGTATATATGTTACAGCCAAAGTAATAAATCTGCGTATTATACATATTATCTAGCTATTATTTATAATATCTACTCAATTTGGATAAAGTAATATATATAATGACCAGTGATTATGTAAAATATATATTTAATCACTATGGCTGTAACATATACATATGAATGGAACTACACACGTAACAACAATTAGGTAAAAACTAAAAACTTTGATTGAATTCACGATTTTCTGCAGTGCGGAAACATGAGGATCATAATTTCCGTACAACATAAACCTCATTACATATTAAACTTTAAAACGGTAGATGAATACTCTGGTAATTTATCGACATCACGGTGTTTAGCAATTTTGAAAATATAATAACTCCCTATTTTATTTGAAAGTAATAACTTTTAAATGGTTGTGCGTTTCTTATCACCAGCATTAAGAAAAACTAATATTAAAGTGCCACAGATTACTTTAATAGTTACTGCTACGCGCTACAGTACCAATACTTACCTACTTACTTGTTCTTGGGTTCCTGGGTTCCTGGGTAGCAGTTCCCATGGGACGCACGTAAAAACACGGGGAAACAGATTCTTATAGATAAACAAAAGATTAAATAAAGCAAATCATGACTTAATTATTCCTTTTTTTTTAACAAACGCATTGTTGGATCATTGGACGCGGGTGAAACCGCGGGAAAACGGCTAGTATATAATATAACTAGCCGTTTTCCCGCGGTTTCACCCGCGTCCTGTGGTAACTACTGCCCGTACCGGGATAAAATAAAGCCTATGTTACTCGTGGATAATGTAGCTTTCGAATGGTGAAAGAATTTTAAAAAACGGTCCAGTAGTTTTTGAGCCTATTCATTACAACCAAACAAACAAACAAACAAAGTTTTCCACTTTATAATATTAGTATAGATAATGGGATAGTCCAAAACTCAATAGTTATATGGATTAATAATATTTAATAAGTTACAGGTGGTGTGTGCTTTGATTGCCATTTAGATAGGTTCATCATCAGCCTGTTCAACGATCCACTGCTGGGCACAGGCCTCATCTCACACAGAGAAAGATTGAACGTTAATCACCACGCTTGCTCACTGCGGGTTGGTGATTTCAGAATTTACAGTCGAGGTTTTCCGTAGTAGTTTTAGTACCCAGACCTACAAGATAAGCAAGTACTAAAACTAGTATAAATGATTTTTTTAATGGGTAGTTGTTTAGGCGGGTATCAAATGAGAACACTAATATGATATACATATATTTAATTTAAGAACATATTTAGATTCAGTAAATATCATTATTGTTTCAGCGATGGCTAACACGTTCCGTCCTCGAATTAAGATCTTTTTTCCAATCATTAAATTCAATATTTTCTAGTGCTTACGCTTGGTAACATATCATCAACCATCGGTTAATATGACAATCGGTGTTCGTATTCCAAAACATACCAAGATATTAAAACATCCTGCTGACTCCATTAGAAGTACCTACCTCATTGTCGTGCGTTACAGCTTATATTAATAAGTCAATTCTTTGGTAGGTGTCAGTGCCAACCCTGTTATCCCTCTGCGGGAAGGGCGCTTAACCTAAGCCCTCGTCCTTTAAACAAATCTATTAAAATTTTGAATTTTTGCCATCTCGTAAACCGTTGTGAAGCTACGTACAGTAGACCGCACATCAGTGGTAACTGTCATGCACCTTAACTCAATAGTAATAAGTACGATTTTCCTATAAAACTGTTACCACTGACCTGAAGTCGACTGTACTAACGTTCGTAACAATGTCACTCACACACGCATGTGCGTCGACGAGCTTTTATCGGTGCTACCAGTGCTGTTAGTACCGAGTGTCGCGCATCGAGCATGCGTGTGTGAGTGTTTACAAGAAAATATATCGAAACTATGATAAAACGTTGGTACAAAAGTGCCGATATTTCGACACGGAACATCAGTTCGGTACTCAACGTGCAGGACGAGGCAAACACGATCAAAATCTTGATTATACTCCTGGTTATTCCCAAATAACAATCTCAATATGTTAATATATTAGATGGAATGATTATAGACCTTATTAGCTAAACAGTTTTGCCTGTTCTAACTACCACATTGAGAGAAACACCCAGAAATACGATTATTTGAATGCAATCGGAATATCCCTTGAGTTCTCGGTCGCGGCCTGGTGCACTATTAGTGCATGCATTTCATTTGGTCAAGATAGATTGTGAAAATCACAAAGAGATAGCAGGAGAATTACAGAATAATGATGAAATAACAGTGAGTTACAAAATATTACAATAATTTGGGCTTAATTGAAGCCGAAGATTGATGAGGACCAAATGGTTTGACCAAAATTCACTTTATAAGTGACCAAAATTTTTACCATGATTCTTTCCCAAAATTTTTATAATTTCTTTTTTAGTTTCTGCTTCTCTAAAACTTTAGATTTTTTATTAATTTTATTTTTTACAATCCAAAGCACGCTATGGATAGTTTTACAAATACTTTCAAAAATAATTCAATCTTTTTTCAGTCTCAACATGATCTTACCAATACTCTTGAAAAAGTCCCTAACTTTTAAATACTTACAAATTTTGACACGCTTCATTTGCCTTCTTAAAAAATAGGTATGAATAAAACTATCAAAAGTTCAACTTACAAAATAGTAAATCATCTTAGGGACATTAAAGGTAGTATAATAAATCTTGTAAATAGAACGAAATAGGTACCTGAACACTGTCACAAGATGCAGCCTACTTTTATTTGGTTCCAACCAAGTTTCCTACGCTTTGATGTGAACTAACAAAATTCAGCTCATTACAGACAGGCCAGGTACCAAGGATATAGAAATTGACCATGCATTTAGGCGCGAATTCTCTAACAGTTTACTCGCTGGGGCCCGATGGAGCGACGCGCTCATTCTCCTGAGTGACGGTCACAGGCGTCGTGGACACGACCTTCACGGGCCTAGCCCTAATTTTGTAGGGAACTGGGCGCCTATTTCTCTCAGTGTTGCCTTGAGTAGAATCAGGCTTTGTATAGTCATGCGAGCGGCGCGGAGCTCGCATGATCAAGTCCGCCATCCGGTCGAAGTAGTCGTCTAAACGCTGCAGCTCCGATGGGTCTATCTCCCGACGTGCTGCTGGGATAGGAGCAAGGACCTTGCGAGTTGCTGAAATAGAAGGAGTTGTTAGTTCTGCTGTTATTGAACTTTACTATCATAAACGAACGTTGTGATTGGAGATAGATTACTGTGAGTTATCGTAACCGATCCATCTCAGAATGAGATTGAATTTTGACTTTAGCTTCATATAAGTTATGTCAGATTTCAATCTCTAATCGTAAAACAAAGGATGGATAGGTTACTGTAATCCGGTGCCAAAAGACAGTACTTACAAGTCAAAGCCTTGCAGTCATCCACAGTTTGGAGAAACTGGGCCACCAGGTCCTGAAATAAATGGTTTCATTAAGTCTCTAGCGAGCAACAGGTAATGTATTAAGTATTATTACGCCTTAAAACATGTATGTATATATAATAATGTTCTCATATAAGGAGATCAGCCAGCTGCGCAGGACATATATTACTTATAGTGCTCAAGCATTTGCGCAGACACAGGTGCACTCCCTATTCCTTCACTCTCATAGCCAATGGGCAATTTAACGGAAATTCGACACGGCCTTATAGTTAAGTAGTTAGTTACCTACTTCATTACACTTTGGACTCTTGAAAGCTATAATATTGTCTAAGGTAGTCTTCCTTTTCATCTCGCTTATAAAGCCAATTGTTCGCAGACATAGAAGTCGCCTGCTACGCTATGAGTATGTATAGAAATAGCTCGGGCAAATTAATAGTAAGTGCATTTGCATTGGCAAAAGTTGGTCTGCTCAGGGCTAAGGCATAGTTTGAGTACATTCGACACAGCATTAAAGAAACAAAAGAAGGTACTTAATATCTAATTCATTGCGTAGTATATTTTTTTCCCTATCCAAAACAACCTAAGTTATTGTTAATTATACCTAATTACTAAAAAATCATTAAAATAAACAAAACACTTACCGAAGCGCAAATGTTCCTAGAGTTTTGATTCATTTTGAGGGCCCCCAGTCCAACCTAATTGGCTCTTGAAGAACACAGAAGTCCCCGGGACCGGAATAGACTAGAAAATTAAAAGAAGTCAATATTATAAAAATACACTGCACTTGTTTTCAAAATAATGGAGGCCTACTTATTAGCACACTGTTCACCTTTTAAAAAGTCACACAAAAGGAATTTAAACTTACTTTTATATCTAACACCGAAAAACTGATAGTTTCTCGAAAGTTCCGAAAGGTATCTGCCGTGCTTAAAGCTGGCTTGGATATGTGGGTCATGCGCGCATGCGTGTTGAATTTCCAAGGGATGCGGTAAACAATGTCGATAGGTAGTTTAAGAAAAAATCTAAGCGATTAGGACTCAAGACAAAGGCCCAAGGTTCGCCAGTTTGTTCGATCTTCAGCAACCCGCATCCACTGCTTCCCGGCGACCTTGGCCAGATCGTCCAATCAAATCAAATCAAATCCATCTAGTGGGGGACCTGCCACCGTTGCGTCTTCCGAGTCGTGGTCGCCGCTCGAGAACTTTCCTGCCTCATCGGTCATCTGTTCTGCGGGTTGTGTGCCCTGCCACTTCAGGTTTACAATTCTTCGGGCTATGTCGGTTATATAATAACAAAATAAAAAAAACTCATCGGATGGATAGTTATGTTTTTACATGATTAACAATCCTTTTATATGTAGTAGCTATAATGTAGTAGGTAATTAAATTGTTTAGATATGTATATCTACACATTTTAAAAACAAATCACTTAGAATGTCACGTAAACTCGCTTGAACAGATAGACCGATTTAGGTGAAATTTGAACAGTAGGGAGGTTTTATTTTACCACGTGCGGGAAGTAGTCCCCTCCAGCAACATAAAATTTTAAAAAATCCAATCATCGAGTGGTTTAGAGTTACCGTAGTGCATCACTAACGCATAGTATTGATTCGAAAGCCGAGGCTTCTAGGACACGGAAAATCTAAGCTAGATATAGCTTAGATACTAGTTTTAACCCTTGACTTTTCCCGCGTTACGAGGGAATTTTTTCCACTAATGCATCTGAACTTCATCATCATCATCTGCCTAAGTTTTTTCTAACTATGTCGGCTTCCCGGCTTAAGGGGTGCAGGTACGAGCGTTATACAAGGAGTGACTACTTGTTTCACCTTCTCAACCCAGTTCCCCGGGCAACCCAATAGCTCCGAGCTAAGACTGGTCATCAGACTTACCTGCTTCTTCTTCTTAGTCTTTAACAAACATCTTAGTAGATTCAGCCCAACTCAAAAGAGTGAGAGAAATTCGGTAGTACATTGTTTATACATGTTAGTAAAAATTTAAGATCGACTAATCCAATAATATTAAATGTGAATTTGTCTCAGAATTCCTTTCCTAACATTTCATTATTTTTAACCGATTGCATTATTTTATTTCGGTTTCAATGTACTATTATCAGCGTTTAATGCATTAATTATCCTTTAAAAATTAATATCTTTACCGTAGACAAAAGTATCTTCTCAGAAACTGGCGCAGCTTTTCCAGGCAGCTATATTATATAACTGTCTGTTTCCCGCGGTTTCGCCTGCGTCCCGTGAGAACTACTGCCCGTACCCGACAAAATATGGCCTATACTTGGTAATAATTTAGTTTTACAACAGTGAAAAAAAAAAATCAGTTCAGTAGTCACGGAGCTCCCAACAAACAAAGAAACAAAAAATATTTCCTCTTTATTCTATTAGTACAGACAGCCCTTTCAGCTATAGCCCTTCGCAAGGGTGCAAGCTGATATGCATCCGTGCGAAGCCGGGGCGGGTCGTTAGTTATACATATAAACCCTTCTCTTCAATCGCTCTATCTATTAAAAAAAGCCACACCAAAATCCATTGCATAGTTTTCAAGATATAACCATACAGGGACAGAGAAAGCGACTTCGTTTTATACTATGTAGTAATACAAACTTAACTCTACAAATCTCAACAGTCTTTTGTTTTTTTTTCCCAACCAAACCCTCGCAGACAAGCACGAGCTGAATGTCTTTAAGGGCGTTCACCCCCCGTCTTGAAGCACTGTTTAACCTTGACCTTGACCCACTCACTTGTAAAGTAAAGTAAAACGAAAATAGTAAGTAAATAGACATGTGCCACCGCGGACTTTTCTATAGGCCTATATAAGATACACATTTCAACCAAACATTATTTTGATAAATCTCAAAGGGTTTAGGCAGCGTTTTCATTGTAAGCTCTCTAAATAGACGGCTTATTTTCCCCCAACGTCTTTAACAAATACTCTTTAGTGTACACAGAAATAATTACAGAAACTTAAAAACTTGTACACGAAAACCTTCTGCGTTTAACCGCTTGAAAATCGGTGCAGTCGTTTTGAGTACATCGCGAACACACAGACGCGGAGGGACTTTGATTTATAATATCTATAGATACTATGTCAATAAACAAACATGAATGGCATACTTACCTTACAAGCTCACCCCTCGTCTGTGACCCTTAGATGCCCTTGACATTGAAAATACAAAAGATGCTCCCCTTCGTCAGTTGCTAAGGAAAGTATTATAAGCAAAATAAAAGGAACCGGTACAAGTGTACTTAGAACTGAAAGTAATTATGTCTGTCTGTTCGGTTATACATGATAAAGAAGATACAAGTTTTCGTAGGGTTCAACATTGAAAGTATAACGATCAGGCAAGTCAATGCTAGTGAGTCACCGTGCTCTCGCTGTGGCGGCATATTGGGCTGACAAACTGTAGTGTCACCGTAAGACATGTCATCGACACGAAAGAAGAAGAAGGCAAGTCAATCAAACAAGCGGCTTGCTGACTTTTTAAGTGACCCAGGGGCTGGTTTTTACTTTGATCAATCCAACGTGGCAATGCTGCCAGTCACTTGGGTACACTCTAAGTGGGCGGCAATGAGGAGGTTTTTGATGCGAGTTTTTAATTATTAAATTCTGTATAGAAAAATTTTTTAGAGACAATTTCATTTTAAATAGTCAGTGTACATAACATGTATCACAATCATTTATGATAGTTTCCTATAAAATAAAGGAAAAAATAGTTAAAGGATTGATTATTTGCATTTCATACGTAAGTACTAACACCATACCAAGATCCCTTACCAGAAGTATGGAATCATATTTATCAAATCGCACTTTTAAGGTTACGATATTGATGATGTCGTCGAATCTTCATCTTGCCTTATGCTTGCCGGGCGTAACTTAGGTGAACACCTGCTCATTTGCAAATACAAATACAGACAAGTCTTGCAAGTTTTGCAAATCCGGCGTCCTAACACGTCACGTCCGATAATAACGAAACAATAGAAAATCAATTGTGTCTCTCGCATATCTGCTAATAAACTCTTATTAAGTCCTCATTTTGCACAAAATGACAAAACATTAATGGACTTACTACAAAAACTTAACCACCTGTTTTACACTTGTCTAAAAAAATTGTGGCTGCAAAATGAACCATATGCCAACGTCATAATTTGTCATTTTTTTAGACAAGTCTTATACTGACGTTTAAAAGTTTTTGTGGTAAGATAGTAAATATATAAATAACATAAGATATAACGCAACAAAGGTTTATGTTTTGTATACAATAGTTACTTAACAAAAAAAAATCATGTAATTTCGTCGTTATTGAGGTAGATATACCTACATGTTTTGAGAGCAAAAGAAAAAATACGTGTCCTTTATTTTGGGGTTAACAAAAAGATGGGCTAATTACTTTTTTTCATTTACCATGCCCGTTGTAATATTGATTGGTAAGATTTTTTTAAGCTTTTACTTAACCTGGTAGCATCATCGTACCCGATCATGCACAAACAGTAACTAATATGACTCATCAGTACTAGAGTTATTATATGTATGTCAAATTCAAACTAAACTCAATAAATTATAAACTGCGTAGTGCCAATTAGGCACCCTTCCCCTCGTCTACGAAGGGCACAACCCCTCGACGCAGCTGCTTCAAATAATAATAATAACTCATAAATCAGTTACTTTTCAAGGGTATTATTAGTAATAAGTAGCAGGTCGAGTAAGCCCTTGCATGATTTTACTGAGCTTCGCTGACTGGCTAGGTGTTTGCAAAAACTGGAATGTAACTAATACTGTATTTTAGGTTTTTTTTCTGCAGCGCCAACCCCAAATAAAACTGGGAACAGGGCAGGAGGAAGAAGTTGTTTTTCTGGTTTTGCTCGTATTTGTCAAGGTTTATTTTCACGAGGAAAATACATTATACTAAGCTACAGAAACGAGACAAATTTTGTGTTGATATAGGTACCAAACACGTCAGCAGGTTTTTAAAAGATATGTGACGTATTTTGTATTGTCATATGGTTAAGAAATTCAGGATCTTCAGATTTCGGCAAAAATTCAAGTTTGGCCCCCAATCTATAGGAGTACCACACTGCAGACTTAACAGTCGATCCACAGCAGGCCCGATGTCCAGCAAAAATATTTTTAAATAAAATCTATACTTATGTTATTTTATTCAATTCATATTTATATTGACTTAAAAACGATTCTATTATCAAAACTAAAAAAACTAAAACTAAAAGGCATCAAATAATTCGTCCCCATTGCTGTCGACTGGGAGCGTGCCCAAGAGGCTGGCAGCATTACCTCGTTGGATCGCCATGTTGATCCTTCCATCAACCAGCCACCTAGAGATCTTTAAATAGAATGAGGGCATTCGTACCCCACGACCCGAGGATTTCAACCCCAAATGGTTCGAAAATATAGTTTCCGACAAGGCCATTATATTTCTGCCGCATGAGGTTCTCCGCAGCCGCAGCGGCAGCAGCAGCACAGCACGCAGAACTTGCAAGATGTGATGGTGCAAGAGTATCGTTACAGGTTGCGTCCCATACTAAAGACCATCCATCTTCCAAGGGATTAACGACATGCCGTCTGCCCTCTTACCGTCGTCGCGTGCCAAGCCGTTTGGTTCTAGTACAGCTGATACCCCGACGGCAACAAGAGCGCGACGTATAATGTCATTAATGTTTGCGTGCCGCGCAATACGTACGGCTGCACGACAGGCCGTGGTGTCCGAGGCTGGTGAGAGCCTCACCATAGTGGCAATGAGGGGAGCATTACGGTGCCCCTATAGGTAGCGAGGCGGAAAGTTGTGTCGTCAAACATGGTGCCAATGTTTAACGACGGTAGTGCCTGAAGCCAAAGCCCCGACTCCCATCTACCCACAGCCAGCAGGCGCGCTCGCTCAGCAGGAATAATTGCCGTTTCTAATGGAGCTGAGGGTATGGCGGATAATTTTATCAATTGGGTCTAAAAGGTGGCTATGTTTAAAAGAGTTACCGCGGCCCTGGTACATGAAAGGCCTACGACGGAACACGACGGTTTTTAATCAGTAAGAGTCTGACACTCCCTCACCGCTGCTAATCCACAGCGGGAGGGGTCATTTGATGATTTTTGACGTCGGCTCTCGAATGATCGGGTGAATGGGCTGAAAATTACTGGCCCGAGGGGATCACCTTGTTAGCAGCCAACTGCAGATTCCAATAGGTTGTCGTTATAAAGTAATTTTGATGGGTGCCTGTAACACTGATAATAAAAAACTATACATTTTGAGTAGATCTTTTTGTGCTTCAGCCAGCAGGGTGTCCCGGTTTACGGAATTGAAAGCATTTTTGATGTCAACCTTCAGGATGACCTATCCTTTGCCACAATTTAGGTAGGCCGACAAAGCGTGTACGGCAGCCTTGCAGCCCCCTTTAGAACCATATCCTAACTGTAGGGGCTGAAATTTACCAATTAAATGTTTGTAGTGTACTCTAAATGTAGGTACATGTAATACCGTTTATTTTATTTTGGGGTAATCTTTTTGAGGGCGTATTATTCATGAAGCAAATACTTACATTTTTATTACGCCACACGAACGAGAGTAATTTGTTTGGTGCCTTTGTTCCGTAGACCAAACGCGTGGGCCAGATTTATAGGAAATGTTGAGTATTTTCTTTTGTCTTTTAGTCTACAAATCCAGCTTCGGTAGATCTTAAGTTTGGCCCCTATTCTATTAGTACAACAGCTACACTAATTTTATAAAGCTGAAGGGTTTTTTGCCTTGTTTCCTTGTACAAGTTCCCCAAACCCCGGCGGCTGCATTTCCTATATAGCTTTTTTTGACGTGTTTTATTTACGCGTATTTATAAAAGCATGTCTTTCTGTTGTTTTTAACCGTCTTCCCAAAAATGAGGAGGCTCACAATCCGTCAGGATCTTGTTTTTTTATGTATGTTGTTTACCAATTGCTAAAAGACGCCTGGACTGATTTACAAAATACTTTTTTTGGTTTGATAGGCTATATCTACTTTCCAGGTGGTCCCTTAGACGTCAGAATCTAATGATGGAAACCCTGAAAAATCGAGGGCAACTTTCGAAACTTCTAATCATGTGTAGGGTAAAAAGTGTATGCCTGATAACTCTATACAGTAGTGGGGGTGTAGAGCTGACCTGATAGTGGAGACGAGATAAGGTCAAGGGAACTCGGCAATGGTATACGTGAACTACCTTGTGTTTGGGCTTATATTACACGCATTGACGAGAACTTTCCACTAATGCAGATAGTGACAACTATGCTCGTCACTGAAAAGCTAGAAGTAAAAAACTTTGTCAAAAAAAAGAAAACTCTCTAGTGGTGCAGCTATGTTTATTTCCTAACCTAACCTTGTCTAAACAATTTCATAAAAATTATTTTTCTCCCAAGTTAAAGCGTGATTTTCTATGTAAAGATTGATAATAGGCCGATCATCATCATCCTCCGAGCCTTTTCCCAACCATGTTGGGGTCGGCTTCCAGTCTAACCGGATTCAGCTGAGTACCAGTGCTTTACAAGAAGCGACTGCCTATCTGACCTCCTCAACCCAGTTACCCGGGCAACCCGATACCCCTTGATTAGACTGGTGTCAGACTTACTGGCTTCTGACTACCCGTAACGACTGCCAAGGATGTTCAATGACAGCCGGGACCTACAGTTTAACGTGCCATCCGAAACACAGTCATTGGTGTCTAAGATATACTTAGAAAGTACATACAAACTTAGAAAAGTTGCATTGGTACTTGCCTGACCTGGAATCGAACCCGCGCTCTCATACTCGAGGTTGGTTCTTTGCCCACTAGATAATAGGCCGATCAACTTATATAAATTACTGAACATGCTGCTACAAAAACGTTAATAGAAATACTTAATCGTTCATTGCGCATCCCCCCGTAGGTGATAGCGTGAAAATATGTAAGTATCCTATGTGTTGAACCGGCCCCCAAGTAATATTCATGCCAAATTTGATTTAAATCCATGCAGTACTTTTCTAGTTCAGTGAGACCAAACATACAGGCAAACAGACATACAGACAAAAAATTCTAAAAACTATTTATTTGGGTTCAGAATCGATTATACATCACCCCCCAAGTATTCTTTAAAAAAAATATTCAATGTACAGTTTTGACTTTCCTATAATTTTTTTAGGAAATGATAGGAGAGTCAAATGTATAAGAAGATATAACACAAAGATTGAGAGGGGGGGGGGCATCACGTTCATGTAAAAGTACTTAAAAGACACAAAATTCAATACTGTTGTATCTTCTTTGTTACTCGTTTTGTGAGGGAAAGGAAAAAATACGTATCCATTATTATAGGATTATCTAAAAGATGGGCTAAATAATTTTTTCATTCGCCATGCCTATTAGGCCATTGATAATAAGGTGTCGGAAGAAGACTTAGATTGTACTGAAGTAATTTCTATAAGGTTGCAGGCAAAACAACCAGTTAAAGCTACTCCCACAAAACTCTTTGTTCCGTAAATTGTGCCTCTGCACCAGTTTATTCTGAGAATTCAGGGATTCAGGGTTTCTATGGCAACGCGGAGACGGGCGGGCAGGGAGACTGTTATTGATTAATGGGCCCCTCAGTTGCATTCGCATATAGGCAGTAATTTCGTTATTCTGTGTGCGTAATAAGCACCTGTGCGTGTGTGGGTGAAATAAGTACATTTGCGTGTGTGCGTGAAGGGGGGTTAATGGACGCTTCTAGAAGCTTTATCGAATTTATGCTCTCGAAGGTTTTATATTACAACGATAGACAAAGGACTATGTATGTATGAACGCTAAACACAGGAGCTCAGCTTATAACTTTAGGGTAATTTTAAGGCCGTGCGCTGCGTTAGGCGTGCGCACGGCCTATGAGATTACATGAAACAGCACGCCAAACGCAGCGCACGGCCTAATTGTAGATTGATACATAGGTATTAGTACCTATATGTATGCAATGTTGTTTGTGGGTGGGTGCGGGTGGGTCTGGTGCTTGAAATGAGCTCCTTGTACGGCGTGGCAGCCTATGTAGGTATTAGGTACTTATTAGGATTGTGTGTGAGAAACACGTAGGTTTGGTTTTATTTTGTTAAATTGTTTGAACAAATTCTTCAAGATCTGGCACATATGCCGAGAACACTTGGTATTTTTTATAACACTTGGCATTCGGGCCTCATTAGCAGTTGAAGAGTTTGGTAGTCCTTGAACAGACTCCGAACACAAGTCTGGATCAAAGACAATCAGTCCTAACAGTCCCATTGCTAGACAAAGGAGAGAAAATGTCCTGCATATTTTCTCTCAATCAATCATTTACTCTATTTTTCACATCTAAGTTCTACGCAATTTAGATTTATCAATTTAGGTATTTTAAATAGAGATTTTATTTTTAGTACCTATGTAAATATCTAACGTTTCTCAATAGTACTACATTCAATTAACATGGCCGTACATTCGAGATGAATTCATAGCGCTAACATCAAATGGCTACCTGAACCCCGCACCCTGTACCCCATCCCTCTTGCCACCCTACCGCCCTTCCGCCCTTACAAACTGCGGCACACTGCGTTCATCACCATATAAGGTAATGCGGACTTCGCTCAACCAATCACAGCGCTTAGATTTGCACCAATAGCACCATTGGATGCCACCATTTTCCCATAATAAGGCGTGGTTATTTATCTGTATGTGTGAGGTAGAACGGATATTTCTGAGGATTACGGCCCCCGTGTTTGAATTGGTCATGTGCGAGTCGGCCTCTGTAGTTTGGGATTAAAAATATTTTGATACGTAATCCCTCTTGTAAGTGAATAAGGACTACGAAAGGAATAACAATGCATTTTAACGAACCCGAGACCTCGAGCACAGCAGCCGCGCTTGCGACCACTAGACCAACGAGGCAGTCAAAATGCTAGCTATATGAAACCATTTACACAGATTATAACTAATTCACAAGGTGGATTACCTATATTTTTACTATGATTGTAACTAACTTTTATTCGATTTTATCTTTTTTGTATTGGTATTATATATTTTGAAGTTTTTTACAGAGTCAAATAAAATTTACATAAATACAGTTTAATGATAATTTTTATACAAGATGTAATACCTAGTACACAAAAGATTCATCGTGAGATCATGCTGTTGTTGCTTGCTTATCGAGTAAAAATTAACAGCCTTACTTATAAACGTTGCTTAAGCATGTCTTAACTAACATTTAATCACTACTTAGGCCTTTAAGCAGTGGTTAGTTAAAATTTTGCTTAGAAGGTGATTAGAGATTTTTATAAATAAGGGGGTAAATCATCTATAATGCATTCACCTTTGCTGCAAAAAAAATAATTAAGTAAATTAAAGTTTCAGTATCACTAGTGGTCAGTGATCTGAAGTATTTTATCAAGCATAACATTTTGCACTCAATAGCGATTAAATAAGTATTATGCACAATTTTTCGACAGTAAATTTTACTTCATACGCTCGGTTATATTATAAACTAGCTTTTGCCCGCGACTTCGTTCGCGTGGAATAGTGGCATCTGGCAGATTTTTGGTTTGAACAAAAGATGGCGCTGTAGGTCCGGAATTAATTGTATTTTTTATTTTTATTTTTTGTAATAAAAACTATCCTATATCCTTCTCCTGGCTCTAAACTACCTCCCTGCCAGTTTTCAGCTAAATCGGTTCAGCCGTTCTTGAGTTATAAGTGGAGTAACTAACACGACTTTCTTTTATATATATAGATTAGTACCAATCGCTCTATTAAATTTTTATGAAAAAAAAATATGCTGCAGAAATCCGGATGATTGATTATAGGTAATTCGTTTAGTTAGATCATTACATGTTCATTACCTATACTTAAATAGCAATTTTAAACTTACAGTCGAAAGTTCTAGCACTTATACTGTGTTACACTTTATTTTAATTATACTAACATACAGTTTCAATACAATTTATGATATTAAAACTAAGTATCAAAACTAAGTATCCGCATCGCTGTCAGCTGGGATCGTGCCCAAAAGGCTGGCTGCATTGCCACGCTGGATGGCAAATTGGTCTGGTCGAAATTTGCAGCACTTATACTATTTAGTCTCAAGAAATAGTCTTAGTTGCATTTCTTCAAAACTTCAAGTGACAACTTCAGAACACCATTGTAAATTGAGCATTCTCCTACTTATACATATTTCTATACAGCCACAAAAGAAAATGCATGCAACAACCGCACATTATTTTTTGTGGAATGTGCAGATAAAGACTCAAGCACCTACTTTGTAAAGAAAACTATGTATGTGCCGAGGTGTTTGTTAGTGTTCCTCAAAGTCATAAAATGTTCGGATAAATATGTAGCATTAATTTTAACGAGACAGTTAACCGAGGCTCGTCCACTTCTTGGGTGAGTCAACATCTCCTGAAAATGACCTACGGCGAGGCGAAATACGTCTCGAGTACCCAAGGCCACGATTAACTGTCTCACGGAAATATTAAACATATTTTTACATGTCATGTCATGGATCTACGAAATTACCTGACATCTGATTTCTCATTTTTCCTGCAAGTCTTCTATAAAATAAAGACACATTCAGCGCCATCTAGCGGATGCTGCTATCAACGCATGAAAGCTCGAAGTTACTTTGAGTTGCAAGTATGCAACACAGCATGTAGTCAATCCCAGCTACAAACGTTCATTGCAACGCCCTCTTTTGAGTTTAGCTAGGAGGTAACCTAGGCAACCTATGAACAATTTCCATACGGCTATGTCTTATGTCATTTAGGAAGTTATTGGGCAAAATAAGAAAGAAAAAATAGCTTAAAAACTAAAAAACACGCTTATAGAAAATTACAAAATAATTCAGACATTTAGCTTGATGAAAGAAAGCGTGGAGCGTTTTGTCCTAAAAGAGTAAACATTACAAGAACACTCCACGCTTTCTTTCAAGATCAAGATCCAAGGACCGCCGGACGTTACTTAATTTCTCACGAAATTTTGGATGTCGACTGTTTTTTTTTTAATTAATAGGTAATTAAGTGCTGATTCATATTAAGAACCAAAGCATACAACGTATTTTTATTGCGTGAATCCCCAGCTGGGTGGGTTTAATTAGTGAGAAAATAAGGTGTCTGGCAGCCCTGGGGTCTTACACTGTAAGGCCACAGTTTAAATATATGTAGAGGTAAGACCGCGGCCCCATGTCCACGGCGCGGCGCCGGCCGCCGTGTGACGTTGCGGCGCCGCCGCCGTAACACGGCACGACGTCGTGCTGCAGCACGGTGCGCCATCCATTACCCATTCGTGCGAGCACATCAACAGCGAAATATCGACTGAATGGGTAATGGATGGCGCACCGTTGGCGGCACCGTGCTGCAGCACGACGTCGTGCCGTGTTACGGCGGCGGCGCCGCAACGTCACACGGCGGCCGGCGCCGCGCCGTGGACATGGGGCCGCGGCCTAAGGGCTCATTCAAGGCATGCTAAGTTTTTAAAAGATCAGAAGATTTCAAAAAGAGAATACTTCTGGTTACGTTTATCCGTGTACTGACTGAGCGGTCAGTAGCACAGAGTTCTTAGTTCATCATAAGTTTACATAGCGCGCGGCATTCCTACCTGCTGAGGCACATTTGAACATCGTTAAAAGCCGACGTCGTTAAGCTCAGTAGGAGGCGTGAGGCGTCCCCGGCTAAGCACGTGCTGACTGGCCGTGGATTTGCCTTCCGGGGTTGCTCGCTCAGTTAGCATGCGATTACTAGACCATGCATGTTATATTGTTAGGTTGACCAATATATTAGGAGGTAGTTTTTACTACTTTTAATTTTCCAGTCTTGTTTTATAAACTTTAGTCTGGAAAGACTAAATTGTTACTACAATTAAGAATTTGGATAAGATTTTTTCTGTAGATTGTAAAAAAAATCTGTACTTACACTACTTCAAATTTACAGGTAAACCAATTTCAAAATATTGTCAAAAATTGCATAATAAGCCCTAATAAGCCTTTATCAGTGTAGTTCATGCTACATACAAATATCACATGGGTTTGCACAACAATTTCTTTTGAATATAATGAATTTTCTTCTTTTGAATTAAATATTATGTCAAATGCAGTTCTATGTTCCTCTGTCTATCACAGGACAATGGCTACACCGATTAAGTTAAAATTTGGTATTAAGAGAGGCCAGGTTAATTAGTGTTATACCTACAAGGTGACAATTTGGTTTTTATCTTATTGACTTGTCAATATTCCTTGCCAATACCGACCATAGTGTACTTACCATATACCATAATACCTACCATAAGTCAGCGAACTCGGTCTGTAGAAGCGATCTGCGTCGTCTCCCTGCACACCTCCGCAGCAGTACACCTCCTCATAGGTACTGATACTTCAAACGCAAACAAGCCGCGCATACTGATTTTATATGTACTAGGATTTGTATGTGTTTTTCCAACCTCTCGAGTATGAGGGCGCGGGTTCGATTCCAGGGGCCCGATTCTCCTAAGTTAATAATGTCAAAATCGAATAGAAATCGAATCGCAATATGATCGCAATAGCAGTTTTAACCATATCGGGCATTCTGCTACTAATAAAAGACCGATATTCGATTGACATTTGATTGGTGTGCGATTGGTCTGCTATTTTGGTGATTTTGGTCTATACGGTAGTTTGCTGTACAATCATTTTGCAATCGTAAATCATTTGCAGACAAAATGATTCATTATTGAATGATAGAAAAGGATAAAAACGTTTATTTCAAAGAAAAAATAGCGGAATGCCACATACGCTTCAATCGTAATCGAGTCGGAATTGAATCTCAGTCGAATCGAGTCGAACGTCGATCGATCGTCGCTTAAGTAAAATTAGGAGAATCGGGCCCCAAGTCAGGCAAGTACCAATGCAACTTTTCTAAGTTTGTATGTACTTTCTAAGTACCTATATCTTAGACACCAATGAATGTGTTTCGGATGGCACGTTAAACTGTAGGTCCCCACTATCATTGAACATCCTTGGCAGTCGTTACGGGTAGTCAGAAGCCAACCAAGGGGTATTGGGTTGCCCGGGTAACTGGGTTGAGGGGGTCAGATAGGGCAGTCGCTCCTTGTAAAGCACTGGTACTCAGCTACATCCGGTTAGACTGGAAGTCGACCCCAACATAGTTGGGAAAAAGGCTCGGAGGATGATGATTTGTATGTGTTTTTAGGTGCGTAGATAGTTTCAAGTGCTATGGTTTCTTTTTAATATTTTTCTTGGTGTTTTGGTGCAAACAAAAAAATGTTTCCTCTTTATTATATTAGTGTTTCTTTATATCAGAGTCAAGCTCCCTTTATGGGAGTATCTCCGTCATCCTTTGTAGTTTTTCAATATGTCTATATTGTAGTACTATGTTTCGTTGTCTATCACATGTTAAATGGCTGAATATAAACCATTCGGTTTTACTTTTTTAATTTAATTAATAAATCATTTATAGCAGTTAGTGGCTTCAGATTGAGTGAGGAAATAACTGTAATTCTGTATATGTTTGCAATATTTGAAATTAAGTTCTTTTTGTGTGTAATGGTGTATAGATCTGAGAATCTCATGTGTGTTGTAAAATGGTAGATAAGGGTATTAAATCAAACAAGATATTGAAGTTATCACACCAATATTTTATTTCAGAAATAGTTCACTATAGAATATCCTAGACAGAGCATAAGTATAAAGTGTCCTTTTTAAAGGAGCCGTATAAAGTTACCTAATTAAACCACAGTCATGACCCTAACATCCCCAATAGGGAAGGGTGCCTATCTAAAGTACAAAAAGTTTTTTTTATAACTTCAAAAACATAATTTTTCACATTTTTCAAATGTTATCTCGACATGATGTTAAAGTCTGATCAAAAACTTTACCTACCCATTGAGCAGCCAAAATATGGAATTTTCAAAAAAAAAAAATTTCACGATGGAAAGCCTTCAGCCAAATGATGTGACAATTTCCTTAACGTTCCTCGGGTAAAGCTTTGATCAGACCTCTATTTAATTTTAATTTTGCTGTTGTTTTTTTTTTATTATTAAAAATAAAATACAAGGTTTCCAAAGTGGAAATAGATTAATTATTCCTCTTGTTACAATCAAAATAGATTCTTGTGTTAAAATAAACTGTAACTTAATGATAACAACATGTTTTGACTGGTAAGACCCAGATATTTCGGCACATTATTTTTGACATTTCGCAAACACACTTTTTGAAAAGTAATGCTTTTTTTAAGTCCCAGTTTTAGTGATGAAACAAGAATTATAAACAGACAATCGAGATTTTATTATTTTGAATTTTTGACAAACATAAATTGTAGTAATATCATATTTCTAGATACTTAAATAAAAAATCCTGACGATACAAAGTTTTGTGCATATTTTGAACAATTACATATTACAAGTTTTTTTGGAAAATCATTCATTCATTCTGGTGGTAACATACTTTTATGCTGTGGACAAGAATATCTTTCGAATATATGTATGTACTTTTAAAAGTGATTCGATGTTATACATTTATAATAATGTCACTAGTAGA